>CM040436.1:18447381-19647381 GCA_022702705.1 Papilionanthe hookeriana x Papilionanthe teres
TATCCGTGTTCGACTCGTTTACTTAGCTAAGAAATCGAACACAAGCTATTTAACAAGCTGAACACGAATTATTCGCGAACAACAAACTGTTTTCACAACCCTAAAAACAATTAGAACACAATCGAACAAAGTATTACTTGTGCTATGCTCATCTGTAACTTAAGCTTAAAAAATTTGTTCGTGTTCAACTCACTTACTTAACCAGCCGAACAACACATTCATTTTTCGACCAGTTGTAGGCATTAACATATAAAGTTTAGGTAAATACATAGAAAATGGTTGGTATGCATGTAAATGCCCCAAATTATCAATGCTAAAAACTCAAATCCAAGTTGTCTAAAATCTATTGCATAAGAGAATTCCCTTCTCAATTCAAAGTGTCTGAATCCTCAAGAAAACAAATACAGCAAATGAATCAACACAAGGAGAATATCTCCCACTCTCATCTCACCACAAAAATAAAAAAGGAGCATCAGCATATAAAACAATTAGAAAGATTAATATACACTCATTAAGATTGTTTTAGTCCTAATGAGCAAACAAATACAAACTAAATGTACATAAATTCATAAATAAATCAAATCTAAAAGAAGTTAAGAGCAACAAGCAGCACCACCCAAGTTCTTCTGGCTTTCCTGTCTCTGTTTCAGAATGTTCTTCTTTCCAATTGCAGAACCTTCTTCAAGCAGACTGGGCACCTCCAGAATCTGCTCTTAAAATAAACTGAGTTAAACAAGCCCTTATCCAAATAAGTAGCTCTTAAATATCAAAATAAGCCTTCAATTACATAAGAAAACAAGATAAAATGATGTTGAATGGCTCTCAATCATGGTGACCTCTTGATTTTTCTTAATAAATAATATTGTTAGACTAGTGCGTGCCCAGATCCTATTTCATTTTAGTGGTAAAGTGTCAAAATAGTCTACCACCGGGCGACTTACATGGATTCATTTTAGTCTCAGAGTCTGTAAAAATATTAATTTAGCTCTCAAATAGTCATACATACCAAAGTTAAAAGAGTACCAGGACTAAATTGAAATTTTTAACTCTGGAACTAAAACGACTAACTGCAAAGATTTAGGGGATCATTTTGACATTCTTATGGATCCTTTTATTTATCCATTTTCTTCTTAAAAAATGAGATATTGGCGGTGCAACATTCGAGATGACGGCCAACTTCGTTTACAATTGGTATTTCAATTGCGGCGTCCAAATTTAATTGCTTGCTGTTTTTTTTTTTTCTGGGAAGATTTACATGCATGCCACTCAGTTCCTATGTATTTACATATCTAACACCCAAATTTCAATTTTTGCATGCATGCATGCCACCTTACCTATGCATGAATTTCAGGTTTTAAAAGCTAAAACAGTGGTGTTTTTTATGAGATATTAATTATTTGAGTAGTATAAATGTAAAAAAAAGTAAAGTTTAGCTGTCAGATATGTAAATATAAAGGAATTGGATCGTATGTTTGTAAATGCCCCTTTCCCTTTTTAAATAACAAGTTTTGATGTGCCAAATCTCTAACGTTGTCTTTTCCTACAGATAAGACGACTAAAATTTGGAAAATATGATATTTATCCAAAAGTGACGGTTCTCATGTGAAATTTTTCAATATGATTAGCTTCCCATTCACATTAAAATGGCAGGAAAGAATATTTAAAAATACTCATGAAAGAAATATTCAATTTATTATAAATATTAAAGGTGAAAACCCCATGTTTTTCCAAGGAAAATTTATATACATATCTCACAATTCTTATGTATCTACATATCTATAACCCAAAGTTTGATACTTACTTGTAACACCTTAGTTTCATAAATTTATGTATCAAAATGTGTATTTCACTTTTATATGGTAGTGATCATGATATTTATGATGTGATATGGAAATTGTGTTTGATATTTCATAATAATTCATACAGGACCTACTCACTGATTTGTATCTTGACTTAGTACCTTTCGCGTAAGTTCTTCAAAACATCTCTCCACATTTGCCCTTGTTTTTGCACTGCATTCGAGAAACAAGCATCCATATTCCCGTGCAAATGCAACTCCCTCTTCTCTAGATACCACTCTGTCACTCTCCTGTTAAATTTTGATTAAGAAAATGGCAAGATTTAGAATAGGAAGATTGTCATACAAAACACTTAATTCTTTTGAAACTACATACATATCTAACACATAAATTTCAATTTTTACATATATGTCACCTTACTTAACACATGAGAAAGGTGCATTTAACTTTTTAAAAGTTAAAAAAATTGTACTTTCTATATGATAAGAAAGTTTGGGAGAATGAAAGGTAAATTTCAGGTGATAGATATGTAAATACATAGGAACTGGTATGCTAAATGTCGCTTTACAGTACTATAAGTGCCAGATCTTACATATTTACACATCAATCATCATCATAATCATAAGCAGCATCCCACATAGAATATAGAAATCGAGAAACCAGTGGAAAAATACTGTATTCTATCAACAGTAAAAAATTAGGAGTACATTTAAGGTGACAATCCGAAAAGAACAAAAAATAAAAAAACCGGAGCTTTTCATGAAAAGTTCCATGTTCCTGTGCATGTTCCAAACATCTATACAAAAATAACATTTAAATACCTAAATGTAAAAAATGGAAAAGGTTTGTAAATTCCTAATTGCATTCTCAATTTGCAAGACTAGAATATGTTATACTAGTAACTCTCAAGGGATTGCATGCAATATTTGAAACATTTAAGAGCTATAAGAAATTTAAGCAAATCTAAATCACAATTAATAGGCCTAGAGAATTCTATGGAAATTTGAGAATCAAAGGAGAAGAGAAGATATTATACCATGTCTACTTTATTTCCAACAAGCATTTTGATGCAATCCTGATTAGTAGAATACAACTCTATTTCTTTGGCCCATATTTCTGATAGGTTTGTAAAAGTTTCTCTTCGGGTAACATCGTAGACTGTAATGAAGAATAAATAGTTAGAACTTTATGCAATTAGAACTATATCAAAATAAAAAATAAAATTGCAGGAAGAAATTAGAGCATCATGGGACAATAGAAAAGATGGTGCAGAAAAGCTGTTTTCCATCAAGAAAAAGCAATGACTCGCATTAAACCAATCTTAGAAAGAAATGTCAAGCAATCAATATGATCTTTTGTAGATTAATCAAGTCAGTGGGAAGAATGACATGAGGATCAATGTGATAGCAAAAAAAAGAGTAATGAAAGAGATCATTACATACATAGTACTTGAAACATTGTCATTTACAAAACTAGCACCTAGGTGATTTTTTTGAACTACCATACAGATGCATTTGCGCATGCCACTCTCAGACAACTGAGAAACTTGATAAGAATTTAAAATATGAGTTGCAGTTTTATCATAAATTATGATATTTGAGTGAGAATTTGAAAGATGAATGAAAGAGGGTGCTAGATTTGTAAAAAGCATTTTGAAAAATCAGAGATGAAACAAATTGTTGTGTGTGGATGGGACGGAGGGGGCTGAGAGAGAGAGACTTGCTACAACAGTCTATGATGAGAGAGATTATCACTCTTTGCTATGGATTAGCTACAATATAGAAGAATTTGATGATACTGGTACTGATGCAGGAGAAGAGTGGGATTGGATGGATGGTACATATTTTTGGGTATTCTATCAAGCAAACATTTCTTCTTCATCATAAATCATAGAAGGAAACGCAAAACAATTTAGAATACATGAAAGGAGTATTTAGAAAAGCAAAAGGTCAACAAGTTAACAATATAATATTTGTAGTAAGGGTTGAACTTAAGGTACCAACTATTTTTAGCAATGGAACTGTAAAAATTTGTTGAATTAAGGCGCCCCAAATCTCCGCTCTATGAATCCTCCTTCATTTGCAGTTTATGAAAGTTTTTTTGAACTTCTTGCCATGTTTTGTTTCAGTTACACCTTTTCCTTTCAACTCTCTTCCATTAATTCCATCTCTATCCAAACCAAACCCCAATTTTATCATCAACATCATCCTCATCCCAACCATTTGGGATCTATGAATCCAACTCCATTCACAAGAGGTTTTAATTGTACTTTGTGGAAACTTTTTCACAGTTCGTGCTTTGTTTCCTTCTTCTAAACCTTTCCTTCAAATTCCTTCAGCATTAATTCTAGTTACCCATCTAATTGGTGTTCTATTCCATTGGTTGGACATTCTCAGGCCACAATATCCTATATTCAATAGTATTGCTCACACCATGTCTCAAATAACTAGCACTCTCTCCTTCCTAATTTTACATTTTTCTTAAAATTTATATTTTTATCATAATCAACTTGGTTCTCAATAATTTCTTTGTTGCCCAACTCGCTGACTCATATAGCATAGTCGATCTGATTATAATTTTACAAAATATCCCTTTATTCTCGAGATATTGTCTTATTGCATGTTGAGCAAGGCTTTGCTAATGAAAAAGCTTAGTTGAAAGCACTTTTTAGTTTTTCCCAAGTAACCTTCAAAATAATTTGTTTTCAAAACTTAAATTTCCATTTATAAGAATTGAGCTTATAGAGAAGGTCATATGATTTAGGGAATAACAAAGGAGAACAAGGTATCTGTACATAATCTAAAAGATCCTGAATGAATCACTTAAAAAATAGCAAGAAACATCACAGAAAATATGTGTTTTTTTATAATTCACTTGAGTGTTAAACATAGCTTGGCAGTAATATATCATACCTAGAAAGATTCCTTGAGCATTTCTATAATAGGAACTCGTTATCGTCCTGAATCTCTCCTGCCCAGCTGCGACAAAGTTGAAGGTTAATTGGACTAACATTACTACGTGTTCAAAGCTCAATATTAGAATACTCAAACTTGTAAAAATTATGCTAGGATTGCAATTATAACTAACCTGTGTCCCATATTGTAAGCTTAAGTTTCTTCCCTCCAACTGTAAGATGCTTAATTTTGAAGTCCACACCTGAAATAAGAAAGAATTTCAGATAGTGAGATCTAACCACACAAAATGAATTTTTCTAAAATGATTAACACCATAAAACAACAAATGCTTCAAAAATATCATCCATAACCAAACACTAAAATAGTTAGCAACGAGAATTTTATTTTTTATTAAAAATAAAACGCATAACTGTAATACATAGCAGGAATGCGAGCTACAAACATCACAATAAACCTATCTATTTTAGAATGGTGTTAATTCCCAAGTTAGGAACCATACATAGTCAATTTCATTATTTTTTAAAATATGAACAAAAATAGTTTATTCTAGAATATGTAAGTTTATACACACGCAAACAACCACCTTGGACTTAATAAGGGGCTATGAGTGAAGCTAGATACTTTATCTTTTGTCCATGAGTTGCATTTTAGAAAAAATAAGGCGCAAATGCAAACCCCAGACAAACATTAAATAAAATATTAGTAAATATAGAAAGAGATTAATTATTAGTAACAATAATAAACAATGTTTAAAAATGTTTCAATCATCCATGCCGCACTTGGAAAAATTAACAGCTAATTTCAAATGTATGATTTTTTTGCATCCAAAATTATCCTTATAACCTATCAAAAGAATGTTGACAATGTAAAGCTCCAGCATCATTGATAGCCTTATACAAGCAATTTAGTGCTAATTTTATGAACCTATGACCATTCATTCTTATTTAGTTATGATAGAGATCGATGGTTTGTTGGAGGTTGCCGGGTGCTAAGATTGTGGGGAGGGGGGTGTGGGGTCTGTAATAAGACCCTAGCAAACTCCAACAAACTTTCACATTACTTCAAGAAAAGGATTATTTTTATATTTCATAAAGCAATCAATTTATTCCCTTGTCCACATATCGCATAGGAATATGATAATGTTAAAGTTGATATATTTTGAATGGGAATGACAAATATGTTGCAATAAATAATAACTTTCATAAGATTTACCCATATATAAGCTTGTACATGGGCGTCAACAATACCACATGAAGTGTTGTAACTCACCAGTTCAATTATTGTGCTCATTTTACAAGCCCAACACATTTTTAATTCATTTGAATTCTCCAAACTTCAATACTACAACAATGTCTGCTGCATTTTTCGTCCAATGAATTTGAGATACATTCCAAAGTTAAGTTTCTAAATAGACACCATCACCTTAAACTTCATCTTAGTCAAGCCAATCTTCCCTCATATCCTATATCATATCTACCTATGCAGCCTAGTATTACAACAATAGAGATAACTCTACAATAGTTACATAGCCACTATAACAAATCAATAAAGTACACATCAGAACTTAATTAAATTCAAATTTTTGTATAGAAATAGAATTATTTTGAACTACATTATTTATTCTGGCTGATATAGATCTTTCATTATGAATTTGAGATTGCTGAACAGCATGGAGACCTTTCAATTCTTCATTTATTCTCACTCCAAACTAAACTTCTCCAGTGATATTTGGTACTTTGATTTGATCATAGAGATTTGTATTTCTTCTATTTGAGTAGACAATTGATTGTTAAGAAAATTGATACATGAGAAACAGTTTCCAGAACTGGAGTTTAGATTCTTCCAAAAGCCATTCAACTGCCAATTATATATATATATATATAGAAACAGTCATCAAGATTCAAGTAAATTGCATAATCTAGAGAGCCAAAACAAGGAAATTTTCAAGTTCCCTCCATTTCCTGAGCCTAATTTGCCATTTGAACAATTAAACATCCTTGTCTGAAGCACAACTGTTTCTTCTTAGAGAACTTTCCTCTACAATATTTCATCAAATTACATCCTTGTTTGGTTTGAAGAGTTGGGAGAAATAGAACAAAAAAGAACCCCACGATTTGAATATTGGGTGTTTGATTTCAATGTAATTAATAGATGACTTCATTTACCCATAGACTATTCATAAAATCACCACAAAACATCAAATCCAAACTCAAATCCATCACCAACATCAATTCCTCTCCAAACAAATGCTACCATAGGAACAAAATCATAAACAAACTAGAAAAATCCGCACCAATAGTAGGCGTTAGATCATCGACATAGTGGGAAATGAAGGTGACAAGCAGACTACTCTTTCCCACCCCCGAATCTCCGATTAGAAGGATCTTGAAAGAGTAGTCATAGCCGCTTCCCAGTCCGGTCGACGAACCCATCAATCTCCGTGTTCCAAAAAGCAAACCCCTCTTCCTCCTTTCTGCCCTAACCTATCGTGGTGGTGGGACAGGTAGGTCAAGCGAGGGCGAATTGAATAATGAATCTGTGAGTGGGGATTGAGTCATTGAGAGGGAGGGTGGAAAGAAAAGCAGAGCATCGGCATCTATTCTGCAAGGTAGAGAGAGAGAGGAGAAGAGGAAGGTGACATTTGGAAGCTTTTCTTTTACTCCATGGAGTCTCCCTCTCTCTCTCCGCCCCCACGCCATTTCTCCTCCGCCTCCACGTCCGTTCTCCTTCGCCGTTTTGGCTGTTTTTTCCTTTCTTTCCTTCTCTTTCTCCGGCTCACGGGTCGGGCCGAAATCCGACCCAAATGGGTTTGGTTCGGGCTAAACTCAACTCCGGTCGGGTCTACACAAATTTTGACTTGGGCATAACAATGGTCTTAAATAAGTCGAGTGAAGTAGAGTTGAGCTCGAGCTACTCTCTGGGTGGAAAATTTATTTTGTCCGGAGTAGGACGCAGAGCTGCGTCCGGACAACGGTTGTGATACAGCGGATGTCGAAGATCACAACCGTCGGGCTGTATCACAGCCAATCTCTGTTGTATCACAGCCGTCGTCCGGACGCAGCTCGCTGCGCCCGTACTCCGAACGGAATAATTTTTCTTGCTAAACTTGATCTTCATTAATTAAAATGTTTTTGATAACTTAAAAGAAATCATTCACAAGCCATTTATTGAGTCGAGAACGAGTGATCTTGTGAGTTGGCTTGACTCGCTTATACTCTTATGCTTAAGGTTCATTAGTGTTATAGGAAATTGAATCTAAAAATTTATGAAATAGCAATTTATTCTTCTACAGTAGATCAGAGCATAAAACTAAATAAGTATATATGAATAATAAAGAATACCATATATGCTTTTAATTTATCGAGTTTAAAAAGTAATTAGTCTAAGTCAAGTTAATAGCCTTCAACTTGAGCTTAAATAAGGGTATATTTGGGACAGCTTATTAGTGTGTGACGTTTTTGAAAACGCCGTCTAATCGTTTGGCTCGTGCGTTTTTGAAAACGTTGTCTACTGTGCTTGAGTTTTTTACACTAAACGCAGACCACGGGTTGATCCCCGCGATTGACCAGCGGGCTACATTTCAGAATAAGTTGTTTATCCTGAAACACAAAAGTTGCCCCAAACAGCCTGAGCACAAACTAAAATATTTAAAATTTAAATAAGCTCATTAATTATGAAAATAAGATATATTTTTAGACAAAGTGTCAAAATGGTCTCACACTGGGCTGAAGTAATCTTAATGAAGGACTATTATAGCTCAATTGTAAAATAGTCAGGGACTATTTTGACATTCATATAAACTCTAGACTAAAATGACCCTATGCAGATAGTCTTTAATTATTTTGATTATAACCATATATCATAATGAACTCATAAAAAATAGATTAAAAAAATAAAAATAAATTAAGTCTTGAATTCTAATTTATTTTAAAGCTTTTATATTAATATTTTCTAAATAGGCTGACTCACGAGCTAATAAGTAACTACAAAGCTTTCTAAATCATTCATCAACTGATTAAGCTCAACTAATATGACATTTATTAAGTAGAAGCTTGATAAGTGTTCGTTGGTTTACGAAAATACAACATACACTCAGATAATTAAAGTGATTGGTAGATACACTATAAGTTTTCACGTGGAAAACCTTGGAAAGGGGAAAACATCTCGAGGCTTAATCCATTTGAAATAATATACTATGTAATGGTGAGCACACAAACTCATTATTCTAATGAGTTAAAGAATATATAATTACAAAGTTGATGTACAATGATATTTTAACAACATTAACATAATGGGCATTAAAGTCCATAGTCAGTTACTATGGATGTAGAAGTACGTCGTGAATATTGTAGATGGTAGTTGACTAATCTTAGAGATCGTAATTGAAAGTCATGTTGATAGTTGTTCATGTGGGTCATAGATGGTTGCTTTAAGGACACCACTTGGCCACATTGGTCATATTAGAGAGTTAAAGTTGTGAGCCACGTAGAATGTAGTCGATCACATAAGAACGTTCTTATGCCACGGAAGCTGGAGTTGGGAGCTGCATGAGTTATGGACCACAAAAATTGTAGTTGGTCAAATAGGTCATAATGAGGAGTTATAATAACCTCAATAGAACACAGAGGTCTTGGTTGGGAGTGTTTTGAGCTATGATAATATTTGTAGGCCGTAGAAGTTAGAGTTTGGAGTTGCATTAGTTATGATAACATATATAGACCATCTGAGATAGGAGTTCGAAGCTACATGAGTTGTGATAATGTTTGTAGGCTACAGAGGCCAAAGTTGAGAGTTGCATCGGTTGTGATAGCATTCGTATGCCATGGAGCCCACAGTTGGGAGCTGCATAAGTTATGATAACGATCGTAGGGGGTTAAGGCTGGAGTTAGAAGCTGCAAGAGTTGTAGATTGCATAGGTCGTAGTTGGTCAAATAAATCATAACGGGGAGTTGTAATAATGTTAGTGGTACATATAGGCTAGACTTGGGAGTTACTTGAGTCGTGTTAAAGTTCATGAGCCGTAGAGGCTAAATTTGGGAGCTACATGAGTTGTGACAACGTTTGTAGACTACAAAAGCCAGAGTGGGGAGCTACATGAGCTATGGATCACATAGGTTACAGTGTTGGGTGATAAGGACAAGTTTAAGTGTCATGAGAAATCACTATATTTTTAAGTACAGATGCTGCAAGCAGCTATTTGTGGGGTGTGTTTGGGTGTGTTGCTACATTGTATATGGAGGTGCGTGTTGCACCATCTTTGCGGTGTTATTACATCATATTTGGGTTTGTTGTTGTATTATCTTCGGGATATGTTGCTTCGTAGAATGCTTTGTTACTCTGTATGATGTTTCATTACTCAACAACAAACAACAAAATTCCACAACACACCTCGTGATTGTACAAGGGCCTTCATTGCAATGAGTAAGGGGCGGTTGATGGTGGTCGACGACGGACGGACAACAAGCAATGGTCGACGATGGTTGGTGGTTGTAGAAGTTGGTGGTATTTGATGGACCTACGGTGTAAAGCACTTAAACTCAACCCCTTCTCCTCCAAGTTCCATTCTTCCACTGGTTGAAAGCTTAGGTTACTTTTTCATGAAAGAGGTAAGACTCTATTTATAGACTTTAGAACATGCATCCTAGAAAACAAGAAAAGAATTTAGACCACTATTTTTAACGAATTAGAGAGGTTTTCCTGATCGAATGGTGTTCAACGAACATTTGAGTGTCATAATGGTGTGAGAATTGAGTAATATTAGACTTGTTTGATTTGTCTTATCAGAACACTTTATTTGACTATAAGTTTGTTGAATTTGAAACCCATTTGACAATCTATTTAGGCACCGTAATCTTCCAAAAATGGTTCAATGACTTGGCCTTAATCTAACTTGAATAAGACCAATTTTGGTGTCGTCAAGCCTATCTCATCGAGCTAGTCATTTGGACTATATCTTTGTTGAAATCAGAATTCTGGATAATTTTTAATTGAATTTTGAATATTTATTGCTCAAAAAATTATCTCGAGATTCATGTCACACTTCAATATCCATGCCAAAGTGATCATAATTGGATTTATTAATAGCGAATCAATCCTAATCAGTCTCATGATTGAACTCTAGCTTAATTACACTAACTACTAAACCATACATCCCCTAATAATTAAACATAATTATGAGAGCTTCCTTTGCCAGCTCAATAAAATTCCAAAGTCTCTCAAGCCATCATTGTTCTTTTAATGAAATTTTTTTTAACTAAATACTTAATCTGTCATATGAAACATTTGCTTGATCTAAATGTAAGTAAAATTATTTTTCAGATTAATTAACCTGCCTATTTTAATGGCTGCATTTTAGGCACTCTATAGTAGGGTTGTCAAAATAGCTCATTGTTTGCGAACAACTTATGTTCGGCTCGTTAATAAGCTCGTGTTTAATTTGTTCTCTAAGTTAACGAGTGAAACACAAATATCTTTTTGGTGCTCGATATATAAATGAGCCGAACACGAACAAAGATTAGCTCGTTTTTGTTCAGCTAGTTTGACTCAAAATACTACTTATCAATTATATATATATTGATGAGTAGTATCTTTAAAAAATTTAATTGACTACAAATATTTAAAATCAATTAAAATTATTAATTAAAAAATTGAATAAAAATATACTAAATTATAGTTAAATGATATTTTAATATAAACAATAAGATTTAAATCTTATTCCAACTCTTAATATTTTTCAACTGTATAATAGGGGTTGTCAAAATTATTATTCGTTCGCAAACAACTTGTGTTCGCTACGCGAAGCAAACGAGCCGAACAAGAACACACTTTTTTTGTTCAAAATATAAAAAAGCTGAACAGGAACAATGATATTTTTTAACAAGTCGAACACGAGCTGAGATACCGCTCTTTTACACGTAGTTATATATTTTTTATATATTCCTTTGATTTAATTAATTTTCCTCCATTTTTAATAAATTTAATTCAGCAAAGGGTAAAAATGGCGTTCTTAATTGTGGGGAACGGGCTGTTGGATAGTCTTTCGGTCTCTCTATAATGATTGATCTCCGCCAGCAAAATGTGCATGGGATCATTTACACGCATACCCCACAACTCTTATATATTTACATATTTACCACTACATTTTTATTTTTACATGCATAACCCCCAAATCTTTAATATTATATCAAAACTTCTAGAATTACTAACTTCTTAGGTGCATTTGCACACATAACATCCAATTCCTTTGCATTTACATATCTTATTTTTTATCCAATTCCTTTGCTTTATAGCACTGTTAATGATGCTGATGATGTTTTCATTTATAACGTTCCTATTATAGCTGATAAGAATGTTGTGCCTGTGATTAAAGGTAAAATTGGTGAGTCCATTACCAAGACCTTTGCTTCTAGAGATCTTACCGGTCAGGGTATGGATATGTCTTGGAATTCGAACAGATGGGTTAAGCCATCTATTTCTTTATTTATTTGGCGTATTTTTAACAATTGTGTTCCCACGGATGATATTCTTAAA
Organism: Papilionanthe hookeriana x Papilionanthe teres; assembly: GCA_022702705.1. Classification (NCBI taxonomy): domain Eukaryota; kingdom Viridiplantae; phylum Streptophyta; class Magnoliopsida; order Asparagales; family Orchidaceae; genus Papilionanthe; species Papilionanthe hookeriana x Papilionanthe teres. The sequence continues at coordinate 18,459,626 of CM040436.1, forward strand.
CTTAAAGGATTAAGATTTGCTTCCATGTGCTATCTTTGTCATAAAGAGGAGTCTATTATGCATATCTTTAGCTTTTGTCCTGTTGCCACTAGTATTTGGGAGCTTATTTTTAACCTTTGTGGTAGAAATGAGGGTTTTTATGACTATAATTCTCTCAGTGTTGTTTTTGATGATTGCAAGAATAAAAGGGCATGAATTTTTAATTATTCTGCCTTTTATTGTTATGTGGTTTATTTGAATTTCCAGAAATGCTAGTAAACATAAAGGGGAACCTTGTAATGTTCAATTGCTCTTATGTTACTAGAAGTTTATCTTATAATTCTATTAAGATTAAAGGTAGTAATTATATGTTTTCTATTGCTGCTTCTCTCTGTATTATCTTTAAGAGCCCTCATAGCTTTTGTTTGAAGTTGGGTTGGACTAAACCTCCTGCTCCTTTCTTTAAGATTAATTTCGATGGGTGTTGGAAACCAGATTCTGCTGGTATTGGAGGTGTGTGCAGGAATTGAAATGACAATGTGTTTTAATGGTTTGTTACTCCTTCTTTTCCGTTTCTCCTATTGTTATTGAGGCCGATGCTGTCGTTTTTGCTTTTTTGATTGCTAAGAAGATGGGTTGGATTAATATAATTATGGAAGTGGATTCTCTTATTCTTTGGAATGTTTGCAAGTTTAATAAATTGTGTCATTGGAGTATTCATTTGCAGGTTAGAAGAATTAGAAGTCTGGCTGCTTGACTTAATATTTTGTCGTCTCATACCAGGAGAGATGGAAATTAGGTTGCTCATTAGACTGCAAAGCTGGGATCTACGTTACTTGCTCCTTTTATTTATGACTGCTTACCTGTGGATTTATTGAGATTGATTGTTTTAGATTCTTAATTTGTTTTTGATTGTGTTTTTTCGTGTCTTGGATGTGTTGAGTTGTATTTTTTGTTTTTTTTGGAAAGATGACTCATTTTTTATTTTATTTTATTGTAAGGTGTCTGAGTATGACCTCTTTCCCAGTCTTGTATTTTTTATTTCTGTGGAATATAATAAGAGCTTTTGTGCTCTTTTACTAAAAAATTTTTTGAAGAAAATAAAATATAAATTTTTATGCATAGAGAACATGACAAACTTTCCCACACGTATTTTAGGGACATTTTCCACTGTAGCACATATTATTTTATGTATTTACATATCCCACACGTAAACTTTCATATAGATTCACATTGCACTAAAATCTTTGTTATTACGTTACAAATAGCACTATTATCACTTTTTAGAAGTGAAATACATCTTTTCGTATGTATACCAAAATGTTATGTATATACACATAGAAGTTTAGATGTGAAATACGTAAATAAATAAGAATTATGTGTTTGTACAAATACAACTATATACTTGAGCAAGACTATTTATACAGAGTCAGACATAGAGGTCGACACACCGTGCAAGCTGCACGATCAGACTGTTTTCGCAAACTGAGCCCGCCTGATAAACTGACTTGAGCTCACTTGATGAAGCCCGAAGCACCAAGATTTATCTCTCTCCCGATGGCAACTGATCCAGTCTAGAGAGAGAGAGCTATTAGGGATGTTCATCATTATTTATAAGGACGCAAGTTCATCATTCTTTAAACGCACTGCCTAACACACAACTCTTTGACTAGCTCACCATCACCACCTAACGCTGCATGCACCGCTCGTAGCCGCATGACGCCACCAGTTGCCGCCAGTCATTTGTTGCTCACCAGCCGGCCAACGAGGTTCGATGCATGTCGCCCCCTACTGCCCACAGGTCGCCATCAGCCTTTTTTCCTTTGCTCACCGCCCGCTGCCTTCTACTGCAGCCCGCCTCCCGTAGCTCCTCACCTCCCTCCGCCACCTCCACGAGCCCCAACACCGCCACTAGTTGACGCCCCTGCCCATAGTCGCCAACCCCCTCTATCTGCCCCTGCTTGCCTGCCGCCGCCGCCGCCTACACTAGGCAACCTCCACGAACTGAAGCCGTCACCAGGCTCACATATCCCGCCTACAGATAATACTTTGTGTCGGGTGGAGTAAGAAAGACTTCATATATATGTCATGGTCGTCAGAACTCAATACTATAGCGCATGTAGACCCAAATATTTTATAAAAAAAATATAAGTTTATTCCTTAAAGAAAATAAAAAATACCCAACGGAGCGTATTTTATATTTTTTATTTTTAAAAACATATAAATCACAACAATACGAATCATATTTTTAAAAAATAAAAAATAATAAACAAAATAAAACTGACTAAAATACAAATAAATAAATAAATAAACTGAAAGTATCCCGAACACATCCGATGGCAACACTGTGTGGGACTATTGCGGAGGGAAAAGAATGTATGATAATATCGCCAAATTCTTATTATTTTTTTATTTTGTAAATAGAAGGATCCTATTTTTAAGCCCAAATAATATTTTTTTAATTTTCCAAATTACACTTCATTTTTATGCTTTAAATGGCCAATGTGGTTTTAAGCCAAAGGATTTAGCACATGGTGACTAGAGCTGTCAAAACAGTTTGGTTTTTTGGGAACAGCTCATGTTTGGCTCGTTAAATAGCTCAAGTTCGGCTCATTCGCCAAGCAATGGGCCAAACACGAATAATTTTTTTGTGTTCGATATATAAACGAGTCGAGCAAGAACAAAATTTTATATAATTTTAGATAGTGATTAGAGTTTTACCTTCCTAAAATTTTCAACATCTTATAACAATATAATTAATTGCAAAAAGAGTAAATATCAATAGAATATGTACCAATTAATTATTATGCATTGATGATCTAATATAAATGTGCATATATAAATGTGCTCAAGGAAATCGAACAAATCTCTCTTATATATGAACCTAGGATTGTTTATCGAGGGGGTCAAAAGATGAAAATATCAAGCATTGTTTCATTTGACCAAAACTTTGAGCAAATCTAATAAAATGACAGCCGAACGAAGAGATAAATGACGCCAAATCCAGAGGACAGTTGTTCATGACTAACACACTTAGCAATTTCAGAACTACTAAAAAAAGATAACCAAATGACACCCCACATAACGCCTTTCTAATTCTCTGAGAAGGTCACTTGTCCAATGAGAGTATTCTTTTAAATTATGGTGATAATTCCTCTGTCTGACGATCTAAGTTCACCCTTACAACGAAAGAGTCTCTACTCAGGATTTCATTGAGACGGTCGGTCGATGACTTTTGAACAGACCAAATGTCTGTAGGCCGACCAAAAGCCACTAATCGACCAAATGATAAAAGTATCGGATCGGTAAACGCCCCTCTTCAAGCAGTCATGAATACGAAATGATGCTAAATATTAGTTATGAACATGAAAGAGTGTCCGAGTCGGATACAAATGTGAAATTGTATTATAATAACTTAAAACGTTTTTATTAAACATAAACAAATGTGAGAGACTATCGAATTTACCCTATCAAAACTGAATTATTGTCCACTTTATTCCCCTCTCTCTCCTTGTCTCTCCGTTTCTCGCTTGGGCCTCGTGTTCTATAACTTGTGCGAGACACACGTGACATATTTGAATTCAACAATAATGAATCTATTTTAACTCGTACATGACATGTGATTTTTCATTTTCGAGAGGTTTCGTATGTAAAAATAGTTTCCTATACTTTTAGGTATACAACAACAACAACAACAACAAAGCCTTAATCCCACTAAGTGGGGTCGGCTACATGAATCCTTTTTCTCCATTGCGTCCTATTTAGTGTCAAATTTTATTTCCTATACTTTTAGGTATACGTGTGATGAAAAATTATGTTGAGCTAAAATTTAATATTTTCGATGCCGACTCGACAATGATTTATGTTACATTCAGTCGATAAATAAATAAGTAAAATATATAAATGATGCACACTATAAAATTTATGGCATTGGACATTTTTAAGTTAAACAAGTGACAAATATTTTAGAAGTTAGACTTCCAATCTATACAATTTTCATATTAAAGGAAGGTTTTTTTCATGCCCATGCTTTTAAACCTGCGGCTACCCGTGGGACTATTGCATCAGGATATCAGACACAAAATTTGCGTCAGGTGTCCAATAACAATGGGTCACGTGATATTTTGGGCACACTGACATACACGGTTGGGGCCCGGGTTGACATGTGGCACATTGTCATTGGACACCTGACACTAATTTGAGAGCTATTTAGATTGGTTATTTACATACATACCATACAACTCTTATGTATTTACATTTCTAACATCTAAAATTTTTTATTTACCTACATAATACTTACAATTTTCAACATCATATGAAAATTTTCATAATTGGTAACATTTTACAAATAAAGTACTTTTTTAATCGTGATTTTTAATATTTTGTTAAAAGTTAATTAGTGAAAATATTATGACTAAAGTGACAAAATAGCTCATGACTATTTACAGGGAGTCATTTTATTCCCAGAGTTTATAGAAGTGCCAAAATAATTCTCAACAAGGGACCAACTACATACGGACCACCCGAAACATGGCTATTTACGGATCAACCACCTTCTTTCACCCACTTTTCAAATTCTCACTCAAATATCAAAATTCATAATAAAACCCAAATTTACATTTTTTTTAATTAAATTCTCAAAAATTTGATCGTGACTTCCTCAAATAATTAATTGATAGTTCAAAATAAAAAATTAAATAAAATAAAGTCACATGATGGTTAATTTGATAATGTCAGTTTTCCTGGTGGGCTTTTTTGTAATTATCCCTAAATACATCAGTCCGACCGGGTGGTTAATTTGTAAATATAAATATTTTGGTTGGTATGCATGTAATTATCTCAAATTGAGCTCTACTCACTATTTCTAGAAAAATTTGCGTCCGGTGTCCGGACGCAGAGCTGCGTCCGGACAACGGGGATACCCTCATGTACCACCCATGTAACTCCTCTGTAAGTCGGGTGTACATGGGGGGTCCTCTCACAGACACCAGACGCAGCTCTGCGTCCGGTGTACGAACGCACATTTTTTTCCACTATTTCAGCCCAAATTTAGAGCAAATGAAGATTATTTTGACACTTCTATAAACTCTGAGACTAAAATAACACGAGATTTATAACTATTTTGACACTTTACTTCTAAATAAATAAAATTCATTTGTCAAATATATTGTGAGGATTTGCTTGTGAGCAGACGCAGCCACCTTGACCTATCACCTATGCCCCCATTTTCTTTCAAATTTGTCCTTTTGCAATATTTTAATTACGTCTACGTTTTGTCTTGCACACGTGGGAAAATTAACACACAAACCATACAATTTTTGTGTATTTAAATAATCAATTTTGTATCCAGACTTTAATCATAATTTTTCATAAGTACGGATAGATCCGTCTTAGTAAAAAAATAATTTAATATATGAGCGAGTTTGTCTGTACACGTGACAGACCCTGATTGGAGCTATGATGTAAAACTGCATCAGAACTCCTAATACAATATTTTTTCGTGCCTGCGACTATTGATTATTAGAGATGTTTACATGCATAACGTGAAACCATGCAATTGTTATTTCATAAACTTTCTTATTTATGAAATATTCAATTAGCCACCTCATAAATATTACTAAAATGCTACCTAAAACTCTATTTCACCGTCGAATATACCACCTCTTAGAGCGAATATTGTGTACACCGAGATGTATGTGCAGACCGTGGTGTTCTGATGGTATTGAGGCGATATTGCATCTCAATACCATTCTAATACCATACCAATACCACACCAATACTACAAATACCACCTCAATACAATGCCAAATATCAATACTACTAATCAACACCTAATCCACACATATTTCATCTGCACGTAATATTTTTCCCACCCTGTGGTATTTCAGTAATATTTAAGACGAGTAAATAAGATATTTCTTGTGGTATGTATGTAAATGCCCCCATTATTTAGGTCCAACTTCTATTTCTTTAAGAAACAACAATGATAACCTTTTTTGTCCTAATTAAAATTTAAATCATTTATATATTAAAAATAAAAGGACCACCAAGAGCAAAATGTGGAGCCGGATTAGGACGAGGAGTCGCAGCTCTAGATTAAAGCCCTGATAATCACTTTATATATGTCGACCACCATCGATCACCGTCATCGACTTTCATTAACCACTGCCGGCTGGCTCTTACTCAGTCGCCATTGGTTGACCTCACGAAGTACAACATTAGTTGCAGAGCAACGAAGCACATCGAAAAGTATCGATGTACATGTGAAGTGACGAGTCACAGTGCAAATTAAGGATGACTGTTGTAGGGCAAATTAATCCACATATAATATGTACGCAGAATACGCACGCAGTTCTCAATAACCATGTAATACTCCCATAATATTCTATGAATAACATTAAAATATAATACATACAATAACTTGCAAATAACCCAATATTTATTTAACACACAATAACCACAAATAACTCTTCAATAACCTCAAATTGAAGTTATTGGAGGGTTATAAGGTACGCAGCTGTTGAGTACGTATTCCGTGTGGAATAATGTCTCTGTTGCACGAACACTTATTATGTCCCGACTTCAGACGTAGATGTACGTCCAGAGTCCAATCAAATCACACCCCCGTCACCGTGAAATATCGGAAAAACATGGGAGAATATTCTTCCTGTGTTATTCTGTGTTATTTAGATATTATTGTGATAGAAAAACACATGATAACATGAGAGAATATTTTTCCGTGTTATTCTATGATATTCTGGACTCACAATGATGTTATAGTAATAAAATAATATCTGAATAATACAAAATAATATAAGAAAAATATTCTCCCTATATTATTCTGTGATTTGGAATGACAGACAACTACGTGTCTAGAGTTCGGCCTTAATAAATTCATGCTGCACATTGTAAATTAGCAACGCAATATACTGAATACTCTGCAATGACACCAGCTGAAAATGTCTTCCTATTACTCCCTATTTAAACTAGCAGAGAATTCCACCGCCATCACGCCTTCTACGAGCTCTCTTTAGTTCCCTCGCGCCTAATGGCGGTTCTCTTCTCCCTCTCTCTCGCAACCTCCGCCGCTCTCCCGCCCTTCAACCCCCTTAACTCCTACACCAAATCTCCTCCCGCCTTCTCGCTACCTTCTTCTTTTCGCAGATCTGTCAGCCAGAAGAGACGCAGCCGCTCGCCGACAATTCTCGGGGTCGCCACACCGTCATCCCCTCCAGCTCCTACTGAAGAGGATAAACTCGAATTCCCAGAACTCGATGCAACGTCGTCCTCCTATTCTTCGGAGACCTTCTCGTGGCGAGATCACTGGTACCCCGTCTCCCTCATCGACGATCTTGATCCCCGCTTGCCTACTCCCTTTCAGCTACTGAACCGCGACATAGTTCTATGGAAGGATCCTAACTCCGGCGACTGGGTTGCCTTTGACGATCTTTGTCCCCACCGCCTCGCACCACTTTCGGTAATCAGGGATTAATTTTGCTCCGTGCTTTGTTCGATTTATAAATAGTGCCGTGGTGGGTTTTGGTAAATGATTTGGTTGAGGATTCCTGCAGGAAGGGAGGATCGATGAGAATGGTTGCTTGCAGTGCTCGTACCATGGATGGTCGTTCGATCGGAAGGGCTCCTGTGTGCGGATTCCGCAGGCGCTGCCGGAGGGACCGGAGGCTAGGGCCGTGCAGTCGCCGAAGGCGTGCGTGACTCGGCTGCCTACTAGGGTTTCTCAGGGACTGCTCTTCGTCTGGCCAGATGAGCACGGTTGGGAGAAAGCCATGGCTTCTGAAACTCCCAGGTTTGTTCGGAAATGTGGAAATTATTATTATTATTATTCTTTTCTGGAAAATGGATCCGATGAAGCGGGTTCTGGCCTTTTTTTTTAAGGTTGCCGGTTGATTTTGAAAGTCCGGAATTTTCCACTGTGACGATCCAGAGGGATTTGTATTATGGATATGATACACTGATGGAAAATGTCTCTGATCCTTCACATATTGATTTTGCTCACCACAAGGTATATTTTTAGGAAACGTTTAATGGATGGATTTCCAAATGAAGTTACTTCTTATTTTGTGTCTGTTTTTAGTGTTTTTGCTATTTGTTTGATCTGTAGAGCTTGGTTTCTAATTTCGACTCTTCAGTGAATCACAACAAATAATGGTCTAGTATTTTAGATTGATAGAATCTGTCTTTTCTAACTAGATTGTCTCGCCAGCATTGCAGAAACTCAGCTGTAAATATCAAAGGTGTGGAGAAAATAAGTCATGTGATGCTAACTTTATGATGTAAACCATGCCATCTTTCATTAATTTTGAGTCTTGTTCTCTGATACAATGCCTCTGTTCTTATTGCCTTAATTGTGTAACCTTTCTTTTAAGCTACAATAATACCGTTTTGATGTGCTCGTCATATCTGCTATATCACTGGGCATTTTTTGCTGAAAACTGTAACTTAAAATTGGTGTTTAAGCTTTTGTTAATCTAATGTTCCTTGTTTCAGTCCATGGAATTTTTAGGAGTATTGCATGTTGGAAATCGAGTTGTTAGAGTTAGGTTCCATCTTGATAAGCCTAAGACATTTATTTTTTAATTTCATATTCATGGATAGAGTGACGATTATTCTTCTATCTCTTGCACAAAAGGAGCATGTTCAATCTACCCTGGCACAAGTCTTTTTCTTTGGAAAACACTTGGAAGTATAAAATAGAGGGCCTTTCCCAATCAAGTTGCTTCGACTATTTATAAAAAAACAGTACAAGGGTGGTCCAACTTCATATATTTGGATGACCTGTAGTTCAAAATGCTCCTTGGACAATCATGAAAAGTGACGATAGAGGAACCTATGTAGGTCCATATGTATGTTGGGGTTGGAGCTACACCGTTCCTAGAGATAGTCTTGATGCTATTAATGATTTTACATAAGTTTTGTGGTGGTTGATTGTAGCACAGTTGTCGGGGGAGAAGATTACATCAAAATAAATCTATGATGCAAGTCTTGTTGATGATGATTGCACTGCAAGTTTTGTTAGAGATGACTATGATGTTAGCGAGATTGTGACATAAGTTTTGAATAATAAGATTTCAACGCAAGTGAGGTTGCAATATAGGGCTTATGAGAAATGGTTATGTTGCAAGAAAGGTTGCAGCATTAGTATTTTTGGAGACAGCATAAGTGCAAACATGGTTACAATGCATACTTTGTCAGAGCTGGCTCTGACTTTAGCAATTTTGTAGTGCAAACAAGGTAACGGGTGCAACTCAAGCAAGGTCGTGTTACACATCCTAAGGGACTTACAAATTCTTTGTATGAGCTCATTGAAGCCATTTTTATAGATTTAAAGGTGGGCATTATAGTTATTATCTTGAATATATCCAAAATATTTCTAGTTATTCTCAACAATAAATGTTTTAGATCCCTATTTACCAATAATGAATGGTCCACGTTGCTTCCATTTTTAAAATATGAAATAAATAATCTGCCCTGGGCTGATTTTATTGACCCATTCAAACCAAGGTTAACCTTAATTTTCTGCAATGCCTGATGATATGGCGGTGGCTAGCGTGGGCAACAATCTAAACATGCCACTCTATTTATCATGATTCCATACATAGTAAGAGTATCAAATAAAAATTTCATCGAACGAATTTTTTTGAAATAAAGTCTATATGGTTTACCATCTCAAATTTGGGGTCGATAGAAGCTCACGACAATTCTGCATCATTTATACAAAAATATATTTGCCTATTTTTGATCGATCATTTGGTGCAAATGGTCAGGGAAATGGAGATTCGTAGTTGTCATATTGGCCACTAGAACTTGAAATATTCAATTTTGATTTGGGCAGAACAAGTATGCATTAATGTGATTGGCAAGGTTGTTGTTCTTTTCATGCTGATGGAGAGGATTAGTTGGATCTTATGATGGATTTCTTGCCCTTTGGATCAATTATTCTTGTTGGTACATGGTTTTCTTATTCTCAAAATGTGCGCTTTTGTTGATGGATTCATCGTGATCAAAGTTTAAAATTGCTCAATCGGGTTAGGAGACATTTTTTTCTGTCCCTGAGGCGAGACGTAAACCTCGAGTCATTTTCAGTCATAAGCCTTAAAATTAATAAATTGTGCAAAGCAAGAAGTATTATAATAAATTCAAAGTATGTAGTAAGATGGAGCCTATTAATATCCTAACCTTTTCGTAGGTTAAAATATGACGTATTAACATCCTAATATGGTGAAGCTAAAAAATTGTTCGAAAGTAAGAACTAACATAAAACTATAAAATTAGAATTGTCATACAATTATCAAAGCAAGATATAATAGTATAATAATTCAAAATAAATTTGATATAATTGGTCTTTCGTGTACTCATATTGTTATTCATCAAAGTGAGACCATAGCAAGGCATTAAAATTAGATTTTTTTTTTTTAATTCAAAATACCATATAATTTTTATCATTTAGTGAGTTTTTTTAGAATCATGCGCGTGAGATTTACTTTCTTCCTCACTTAACCTTAATTATATCAATGTTCTCATTAATCATCATATTAAATATCAATTATCTTCTTTTTATTTAATCAATATTAATTAATAATAATATTTTAAAATTTTAAAATAATGATTATGTTGGTAATAACTACTTTTGTTTTAGGTAGTTGACAACCAACATAAAATTTGTTGAAAAATCATAAGTTGTTTATAATATGATTAAGGAATGTTTATTAGGTAAATTATTTAAAATAAGGCTAGATCTAATTGTGCACCCCTCAACAAAATCGAGGTGAGGCGCATTTTGAGACTGGCCTCATATTATGTGAGGTGTAAGCCCAAGCAGTACTTGTTGAGGTATAGGCCTTATTGTGTTTTTTTTTTAAAGCATTAAGACGTGCCTTTTATTGCGCAATTTTAAACCATTATTGTGATGCATCAATTCTATGATGATGCTTTTGCACTGTTTTGAGTTTTAAGCATTTGATGTTAAGTTTTTTGAGTAAATTGATAATAATAATAATAATTATTATTATTTCTAGTTATTGGCAGATTTGTGTGTCGTGTAAAACTTGTACTTTTGATTGAGTGATATTTTTATGATTCTAACCATCACGAGTAACGCAAAATTGAAAGTTTTAGTCATGACACCTTTACTTTTCGCTAAAAATATGGCTATCCATTGAGGTTATTTTTTAGGACCTTATTCATGTGCCTGCCTCTCTCTATGAATGATGAAATTGTATATATTATGCCTGTCAAGTGGCTGGAATACCTGGTTCTCAAATTAGCTTCATTATACTAGTGGATTGATATCCTTCAACCCAAAAGCTCAAGTCAATCGGTGAGGGCCACTACTAGTATATTAGGAACTCAACTCTACTTCAGCTTCGAAGTTGGACTATTTTTTTCTAATGTATTTCTTAATAATCTCTCTTAAATGAGAGTTCTCCACACCAGCCATCATCTTCCCAAAATGGGAGTACTTTTGAATATGCTTAATATAATAATGATTACATGCTCATCAATCCAACAACTTCATAGAATAGGTAAAAGTCCACATTAGAATATTAGAAATTGGGCTCTTATTTTAATTTTCACATGGGACTGTTTTCTAGTATAACGAGTATCTTAAGAAAACTTCTTTCTCTTCCTAATGTATCATTCTATAAACATGGTGAATTTCTTAGCTCAATATTTTTTGGTAGCCATAACAATGATCTCATGGCATGCATCCATACAGTAAACACGGACATTGTAGACCACGTCCCACCATTGACTACGAATGTTGCCACCATCACTGCCTCTATATCCTTCCGTTGCCCGATTGTCATTGCCCACCACCACCATTATCCTACAACCATTAAACACTGCAGGCCTCCCACCATTTTTGCTTCCCTTGGTCATTCACCCCCATTACCTCAACTCAATTTCCTTGCTAGTAACTGGTGCAGCTTTGTCGCCCATCTCTGCTTCTCCCCATACCAAACACTTCACACCTATAGCGGTCATCAAATTGGATGGTACTGATTTTTACTGCCACAGCCACACTCCAATCATCATTTCATTGTGGATGGCCCCATAATTTGCCTCCGACCCTCTACTCAGCTAGCACCACCCATCGTTCACCCACGTTGCCGACAGTGTAGCGATGACTATGAAGAATGGCTTTGGTACAAGTCATTCTAGCAGTTATGCTGGCATTTAAGTGAAGTTTTTTTTTGTTTAATGTGTATAATGTTAACTTTAAAAATAGCTTTATTTCCATAGGTAACTGGAAGAAGGGATAGAGCTAAGCCTTTACCATTTAAAATGGAATACAGCGGAGTCTTTGGATTTGCTGGAGCTGATTCTGGAAATCCTCGTATAAGTGCTAAATTTGTTGCCCCTTGCTATTACATTAATAAGTGAGTTCGTCTTAATGCTAATATTTTATTCATTCCAATGGGTCAATTATCATCTATTCATGTACAAATACAATGAAAGGTGCCAACTTTAACCTTACATTGCATATTTTTTTCCAGGATAGAGATTGACACCAAATTACCGATATTTGGAGATCAAAAGTGGGTCATTTGGATATGTTCCTTCAACATACCCATGGCACCGGGGAAGACACGTTCCATTGTGTGCAGTGCCAGAAACTTTTTTCAGCTTACAATGCCAGGTCCTTCATGGTGGCAGGTACGGTTCAACAACAAAATTACTTTCAATACTTTTTACGTGCATTTGGCACTCATTTACCGAGGATTTGCAGTTCATCTTCCGTATTAAGTCTTTAGTCTGAGATCATCTTCATTAGTTTTATTCCAACTATTTGGGGTTGATTAACTATTCCATATTTAATATTCAGTTATTATTCATGATCTTATAAATGTGTAGGTGTGCCCTTACGAAAGTAGCCTTAGTTTCGGGTAAATGGCACGTCTTGAATTTGACAAAAATTTTCTTAGTTACTGCTTGATTCATTGATACCATATCCAGCTTGCTTTATAGTTGCCACATTTTCAGTTGATTTTGACGAGTACTGCACGCATTCTCAGCTTCATGCAAGTCTTTTAATGGAACTTGTAACATGTTATCTTTGGCATTTTCCTTTTTTTAGAATTATTAATTATTGTTCACTCAGGCATCTTAATTTTTGAATTTTCATTTGCTACTGTAGCTGATTGACCAAATATAGAACTAAGTTTATTAAAATTGAGCCTGTTGTGTCCTCGGAATTTTCATGTCTTTTCCATGGCACAAATATTTTTCCTTATTTTCACTCATTATCCTATTTGCACTTTGTATGACAACATTCTGCTCTTTAAAAGTCTGCTCCCGTTTTAACAGCATAAAGGATAGTTGAAGATGCATAGATATTAGAACCCGCTTATTTTCTTTTAACTTTTTTTCTCTATTGACCGATGCATCCAACAGTTCCATGTTTAAAGTTGCGTGGCATTTCTTTCATGTTGGATTTGAGGAATGTTTAAAATATAAATTTTGGTAATAGATTTAGATTTGTGAATTATTGTAATGTATATTTGTTAAAGAAAGGATAGTTATTGGAGATCGTTTAAATTGGAAGGATAGTTATTGGAGATCGTTTAAATTGGTATATAGGTTCAAGTAGGATGAGCTATCAATGATAGAAACGCAATAAGAGAAGTTATATGTGATTCTCGGGTAGTTTATGAACTTGCAATATTGAACTTATGTTATAAGAAATGAGAAGAATGCTCAATTACTTAAAATATATTTCGTCTTGTTTGGAAGGAGACAAAATGATTCTTGCAAATATCTCAAGAGATTTCGATAGAAAATTTAACCACTCAACATAATGTTGTAATAATGGATATGTCTCTTAAGAATATAAGGAAATAATCAACACAATTTATGGTCTCAGGATAATGTGTTGAAATTTGCGAGATTGGAAGTTAGTAAAATAAAATTTCAAGATATTTTTTTAGGAGAGGCAAATTGAAATTCCTTAGTAGAGTAAAACATGTCGTGGGATAAAATGGTTTGTTCCATCAATAGGATTGTTATAGAAATTTTATGAGATTCTAGAAATAAATCATGCTTTGATGAGCTGATTTGGCGGTGCAATCAGGAGATGCAAAGGGTTATTAAGAAAATTAATACTTTAAAATGTAATAAAAAATTAAATACTACTGAGATTCATATTGATATGAAAATGTTAAAAATCTTAGGAAGTGAGTAATGAGCAAAGCAAAAGCTGAAGCTTTTGATTATCTTTGTAATAATCTTGATGCTAAAGAGGGAAAAAATAGATACGTACAACTGAAGTAAGGGATAAGAGATTTATTAATTTTTATCAATGTAGATGAAGTAAACATAATGTGATCCTAGTTAAAGATGAAAATAGTACTTTGAGAAATTATTTAAAAAATCTTTTAAGAAAAAATATTTTGGAATCATTGATGAACAATAAATTGAAATTTATTATAGATTGATCCAAAAAAGTAAAATTAGAAGTTATGTGAAATATTGCAGTGACTTAGTAAGTAGTTTAATAAAATTTTAAAGATAAAAAAAATGTTGAATTATTGGAGATCATGTAAGTATCAATATTTAATAATTAAGATGATGTTTATGATTATGCTTATTATTAAATAACTAAACTTAGAAGTCGAATGATGAAGTTATGGGATGGAGTATTGGAACATAGGCCTATAAAAATTAAATTAATTCTATGAATTTGATTTGATTTTATGCCATTTGAAATCTACTATTGAAATGATTTTTTTTATTTATACAATTGATGGAGTAATATATTAAAAAAAAAAAACAATTTCATATGAACTTTGTTGATCTTAAAAATGCATATATTTTATTATCACTGCCACTTGATTTGGCATGCTTTTAAGTTTAAAGATGTGTCAAATATGTCTTGGCTTTATGGTGCCTAAATGGCCCCTCTAACAATTCACATGAGGCCATTTTAGCCCAGAGTTTATTATAACAATGCTAAATTAGGCCCCAAACTCTTTTAATTAGGGCTAAAACAGTCCTCGTCAGGGACTAATTTAATCTTATAAAAAAGTTTGGGGACTAAATTGATATTTTTATAAACTACGGAACTAAAATGAACCCTTACAAAATGTTAGGGGACCATTCTAACACTTTTCTAATTACAGATTTGCTTGGAGTGTTGACTAGTGTTAATAGCTGTGAAATAATCCAAACTTTCAATTATTGTGAGTTTGCATTAATGATCAGCATTTGAGTCCATATTTTTTTGCATTGTTTATATAATACAAAGCTAGTGGCTTTGGTGCGTGCTTTTTGTAGATTACTTGATTTAAATTAGTGAAACATCCATTAAAATAAGTAAAAAAAATTAGAATAATTTAAGAATTGTTTAAATTATTGATACCTTAGAATTAATATAATAAACTTGGAGTATATGCTATATATTAAGATTAATTGTTATTTGTTCAATATTATTATAAAATAAAATGATATCTCGGTATATAGGTTTAAGTTTCTTATATCTATTATTTAGAAGAATGAAAATACATATGGGATATAATATCTAGAGTTAAGCTCGGATGGATAAAATGGAGATTTACTTTGGGAGTTTGTGTGATAAATAGATATCATGAAGGATTAAGGGTAAATTTTATCAAATCGCAATTATTATGATGATGCCATATGGATCCAAATGTTAGGTGGTAAAAAATCATTGGTATTTAAGATGGATGCGTGTGACAAAACTCAAAAGTATGAAATAATGAATGATTTTCTTATAAAAAATATTACAGTGATATCAGTTGAAGATAAAATGATTGAAAATAAACTTAAGGTAGTTTGTACATTTAAACAAATGATAAAAAGAAACGTTCATTAGACAAATTGATACATTCGTTCAAAATGATTTGCAAAAAACTTATGTTTAACATCTCTAATAAATGCAAACATAAACTAATGAAAAAGGAGGACGCATGGTATCGACCTCAAATTGTTGGGATTAGGCTGACGATGATAATGTTGATGATATCATTTTTCTCTTACAAATGAGCCTTGGCACTGCACGAGAAATAACCTTAGTGATGTCTTCGCTTCCAGCATATGCTGAGGGCCCATATCTTTTCGAGGAAATGCACGCACCAAATAACAACAACAGATATTTTTTTGTCCTGTTTTTGTTGTTGAGCTTCAGTTCTTAATCCTTTTTTGTTATAAACCTCAAATTGTGGGCATTTGGAATGTCTTGTCCCTTCATTTTAGCCTGAGGCTGCGCTTGCTGACATTTTGGGTTCTCTGCTTGATCATGCAGTTGGTACCACGTTGGTATGAGCATTGGACTTCAAACAAAGTTTATGATGGTGATATGATTGTGCTACAAGGACAGGAGAAAATTTTTTTATCAAAGTCCATGGAGGGTTCCAGCGATGTTAACGAACAATATTCGAAGATTACATTCACCCCAACACAGGCAGATCGTTTGGTATTAGCATTTCGGAATTGGTTGAGGCGCTACGGTAATGGCCAGCCCCATTGGTTTGGCTTTGTGAACCAAAAATCTCTTCCATCCACTGTTCTATCTAAACGTGAGGTATGATTTTCTTTTTAAAGCTTGTTAAATTGCCACCCTTAATTCAACTTAATAATTTATTTATCATGCATAGCTAGGCATTTAGAGACTCCTCCCTTGCCTCGACACTCTGTTGCAAATCATGTTATAAACTTTTATGGACAAATGTTTTTGTTTGGAATATACTGTGTCAACTTCTTTGTCATTGTGCCATTTAGGAAGTATTTTTGAAGTTGCTTTCATTTTTCCCTTGGAAGTTGTGTGGAGGCACTATTAACTATGAAAAATACTCAGTTTACACTCATCAGTGCAACACATTTTCCACCCTATAACTAGGAAAACCAGCTAACTTTGTGGAAGGATCAATTGCGAATGAATACAATGGACCCATTTAATAATACTGAGGTGATCACGTACCACAAGATGACATTACAATTTATGTAGTTTTACTTAAACAATAATTTATGTCTATAGGATAGAAGAGATAATTTAACTCGTTGTAGAGAGAAGCCATATAAGCATACAAATAAAGGGAGCACGAGTAAACAATCTTTCTTAAATCCAAGTACACCTAATGTGATGAAAAACCATCACTAATCTCTCGAACTTAGCAAATGAGTAATGAAAGAGAGAGAGAGAGTGAGAGAGAGAGAGAGAGAGAGCAAACAAAGAAAATTTAGCTAATAAATTCTCCAAATCTTTCAAATTTAACAAATGAGTAACGAGAGAGAGAGAGGAGCAAACAAAGAAAATTTAGCTAATATAATTTCTCTGTGCAAGTTCTTCAAAAAGAATCTTATAGCTTATCTCAGCTTTTACCAGAGCTTACACCATATAATATTTCCTACACTATAGTATAATTTTCACCAACCCAAAACACCACTTAAAACAGGCCCGATGTTGCTTTGGTTCTCTTAACTTAAGCCTCAATCAAGCAGACCCTAAACACCCTTTTGAGGGAAAAGGTTTTCTGTATCTTATTATTTATAATAAAAAACATGAATACAATATATATCCTAAGAGACACTCAGTTAAATGGTCCACTTAATAAAGTAAAAGAAACCTTCCTAAACAAAGGCTAATGCTGTCAATCTCCCCAAGTTAGAACATCTGTATCAATTAATTCCAGTTTCTTTCATATTTTAAAACTTAATTGGATCCAAAACTTTTGTATATATATCTCCTAGCTATTCTAAGATAGGAACATGAGGTTCAATGATCAACTTAAGTACTTTGATTAATTATTTTGTAATAATTTAAAACTTTTGCTTATCTTGATAAAATTGTTATGTTAAAATTCTGGAAAAACTATCTCTTGTTTCAATAATGTAGTAACAAAAATTTGGATATTTTTTATTATTTCTAAATGTGTCCCTCAACCTCTAGCTCCCAAAGCTCTGACGGGTTGAGCCTCAAACAACCTCAACAAGCCCAAATGATGTTTGAATTTATTACCCACAATAAACTTTTGAAGCGAAGTTGTTGCATACTAAAGTAGATCCGTTGATATTGAAAGTAAGTCTGCCACTAAGTTTTTTTGTGCCCAGATGTGATTGTATCCTAGCTCTGAATATTATAATGGTGTGAATTGGCAGTCAGATAATTTGTGCAATATGAGATCGATCCACTTGATTATTCTCAATACTATTTGCCTTAATTTGTTCCTTTCTATGTTCTAGATCCTTACTCTCAACTAAGAATATTATTATTTTTTGGTTTTCTCAAATAATTATACTCCAACACGAGTGATGGAATTGAAGTAGCTCCACTCAAAATTGCATCATCCAACACAGAGTCAACTAAATCAATTATCCTTGGCAAACCAAAAACTAAATGCAAAATATAAGAACTTCATATACCCTAAAAACTCGCATCTCGTTTCTTTAATAGCACTAAATGATACAAGATTTCTCCTGGAGTGTAGTATATGCTTGCTTTTTGTTCAATGTCCCAATGACACCTGCATGCTTCTTCAACTTCAACTGGTCAAAGCTAATTGTTTCGCACGCCGCATTATTTCCAATATAAGTATATCTATCATACTGTGATTTATAAATTTAAAGAAAAAAAGTATATGGCAAGTTGAGCCCTTGAATCTACTAATGTTGCATTTCTCCAAAAAATTCAGTAAAAAGGTGTATCACTTAGATTTGCACCTTAATAGTTTGTAGCGCTAGTATTTGTAAAATATAACTAACTTGGTCTCCAAGTGTCTACCATCTCTATTATATCTTCTTCTCTCGTAATTATGGCTTGTTCCAACACCTCATGCGTGCCTTCGTAAAATTTTATTGTATTAGTACACCGATTATCTTGGTTCTTCAAATTTCATATTACATCAAAATTATCACCATTTTTAAGTTAAAAAAAAAAATGAAATACACCTTTTTTTACCGTAAAGTAGTTTTTATAAAAGATTTCATCCTCTTTCCTCACAGATGCTTGACCGATATGAACAACATACTCTGAAGTGCTCATCATGCAAAGGCGCTTACGAGGGCTTCCGCAAATGGCAGAAATTACTTATCGCTGCAACGGTAATTTTGTGTGCCTCAGCTGGAGTTCCTTCTGAGATCCAACTGCGGCTTCTGCTCTCGGGTTCTGCTATCGTGAGTGCTGCTTTGGCTTATTTATTTCACGAGCTTCAGAAGAACTTTGTATTTGTTGATTATGTGCATGCAGAGATTGATTGACTGAAAGTGATGTTTCATAGGTAAGTAGAGGTGCTGTAGGGTTAAAATCAGAGGATAAATTGTATCAGTATTGTCTAGGATTTCGCAATTAAGTTATGTATACATGTACAGAGTTTAGGGATGATATACAAATACTGTGCTGTAGAGAGTGCAGTGAGCTTAGAGCTGGGGGTTGCATTTGTGTATTTCTATAATGATTATGCCTTTTTGTTAACTGATCTACTGGATCAAAGATGTTGCACTTAACAAAAAGGCGTGTTAATTGTATCATTTTTTTTTTTTTTTGGACAATAGAGGGGGGTGAATTGTATATTATATCTATATTTATCTTTGCTTTTTTTTTTTTTTTTAAGAATGGGCCAGGGGAACCCACCCTATTAGCTCAACTCTTGCTTGGTTTGGGGGCGATCCGGTGTGCAAATAATTTGAGTACCATATGGTTTAAGGCGACACTGCACCACTATGGGATTCAAACCCTTGACTTATGACCTTCAAAAAGGTTGCTCTACTAACAGGCTGTGGAACATGCACTTATCTTATTTCTATATGAAAGGATATATTTACAAATTGAAAGCTCCATGTATTGCTTTTAACCTTCCTGTTTATCATTTTCTATACCTTAATATTTTACATTACATACAAAGAACCCGAAACATTGATCCTAATTGATATGATATATTTATTTGTGCAATGATCAAATTTTTAAAAATTTGATAAAAATAAAAATAATGGGGTACCATTTATTTTAAAAAATAATAATATAAATACTTGACTCAACAATAAGATATTACACATCTCAAAATAAGTTTCATAAATAAAGACCTTACTAAAATGCATAATTCACAATAACTTGACCAAAAAATGTCCCAATAGTTATAGGAGATAAGTTTGTCATTGTTTTCAGTTAGGGTTGTGAACAAGCCAAACACGAGCGATGTGCTTAGGTTGCTTGTGTTCGGCACGTTTATATTTCAAGCTAAAAAAGTGTGTTCGTATTCAGCTCTTTTGTTTAGTGAGTCGAACATGAGCTGCTCGCGAATAACTCTAATCACGTAGGCATGCCAATATTTAAAAATTATTATTTATACTAAAATATCATTTGAATATAATTTAATAATTTTTATTATATTATGTTAATTAATATTTTTAATTTATTATAAATCTTTGTGACCTACTAAATTTATTTTTTTTAAAATACCTCATATATATATATAAAATTGATGAATAATATTGAGCCAAAACGAGCCGAACATGAACCATCAAATCTTTATTCGTGTTCTGCTCGTTCACTTAACGAATGAGCCATAAATCTTTGTGACCTAGTAAATTTATTTTAAATTTATTTTTTTTAAAATACCTCCTCATATATATATATATATATATATATATATAATTGATGAATAGTATTTTGAGCCAAAATGAGCCGAACACGAACGATTAAATCTTTATTCGTGTTCTGCTCGTTCACTTAGCGAATGAGCCGAACATGAGCTGAACGAGCCATTTTGAAAGTCCCTATTTTCAATCATTACAGCACGAGATTTGTCAAAAGATTTCAATGGCATCAAAATGGAGTAAGTGCTTTGTCATCTTAAACCATAACATAAATATTTTGAAACAAAAACGGCAACAGAACCACAGCAGAAGAACAATCGTCATGCTGCTGCTGCCACTGCTGCCCCTTTCTAAAAGGTTCTTTCATATGCCAACGTTTCAAATTGACTTTCTACGATAAATATCCTATGAACTG
This sequence comes from Papilionanthe hookeriana x Papilionanthe teres, assembly GCA_022702705.1. Lineage (NCBI taxonomy): Eukaryota > Viridiplantae > Streptophyta > Magnoliopsida > Asparagales > Orchidaceae > Papilionanthe > Papilionanthe hookeriana x Papilionanthe teres. The sequence goes on from CM040436.1 coordinate 18,480,588, forward strand.
TAAAAGTTTATATGAACATCTAAATTCCTCAAATCTCCATTAAAACTCTTTGACACGCCCAAAAATGTTAGTTAATTTCATCCACGCAGACTCAGCTCCAAAAGTTTCATCCGAAAAAGAACTTCCCACACAACTTCAAAAGAAAATGGTCTTTACAAGTTCTCCTTTGTTTTATTTATGGTCAGCTTCCTTGGGGCTTCCAATGGCAGCAAGTGTTGTTAAGTCAGAGACAGCTCTGTGTAACAATGTCGTCCCTTCAAAATCCACAATCTTAATGCCCTGGGCCAACTCATACAACTGAAAAGTAAACAGATATCAGTCAGGTTCAGCTCATAAAAATTCTTTTGGAAGATTTGCATGCACACCCACTCAATTCTTATATATACTTCAATTTTTACATAAATAATGATATTTATGATGTGAAATGAGAGATTTGGGTGGTATAAATGTAAAAAAGTAAAGTTTAGGCTTTAAATCCGTAAATACATGAGAATTGGGGGTGTGTGCATGTAAATGTCCCAAAGTTTTTTTTTTTAGCAAAAGTTCAAACCATATAGATTTTGGCACCCACCTGATCCATTGATATCTTCCTGAAACCAAATCTCTGAGTCCACATTGGCTGTGCTTCATCTGTAGCAGGCAGCACCAAATGCTTCACATTCAATGAGACCAAGAGACTCTTTATGCAGGCAAACAATGCCCCGAAATAGCCCTGCACATATTAATTAGTTAGGTTTTCGATTAAAAATGGAATGACACTAAACGGTGCTTCTGTGATGGATGTATATATAAAGAGGATAAATATATATAAATGATATAGTACGATATAATGAATATTTTGACCCATCTTGAATGATCATTTTTTAAAGAGTAAACTGTCAAATGATTCCTACACTAATTTAATGGTTTGATATTTCATGATAATTTTAAACTAATATCTTTAGGTTTAAGTTTTGAGAGAAGATGTGGCATCTGTTCATATATAACCATAATTGCCTACAAGGCCATAACATAACATGCTATTGGATTTTTTTTATTTTCATTAAAAAAACAATGAAGAACTACATGCATGTAATTGAAATCATGCCCACCAAGCCATGAAATTGCGTATGCCATCATCATTCCAAAAGAATATGAAATGAAATTGTAGTCAGTAACAAATAAAATACAAATACAAATAAATGAAACCAACATAGTGCTATACTGATTTAATGACTTGTATATAAAATAAACATCAAGCATTAACCAATGCCCTGAACTGCAAAATATGAAATACGAACGGATTTCACCTGTCCTTGGAATTCCTTCTTGGTGGCCACCAATGGAAGTTCAGCAACTTCAGAACCCAAAATTCTTAGGGTGCTAACCGAGACAACAGACGAACTGCAATGACCATCAGTCTATATTAGGTCGAACAAAAGTTCCGCCAGAGAAGAACTTGAAAATTCAAAAGCAAATAGATCTTACTCCATAATAAGTACTGCACAGTACATTCCTTGGAAATCCATTTGGTCCCAACATCTTCTGCAAAGCATAAGAAAAAATATGAGAAATAAGAAATGATTCAACCATGGAAATGGCTTCACATATAGGAACTTCTCTATCTCTGCCTCTCTCTCGCCAAGAATTTAGGTTATAAAAGCATTTCCATGTGTTTGTTTCTTTGCGTCCATGAAGGGTAAAAGTGAAGGCTGGGTAGTTTAGTTAAGTCTCACTCACCCAAAAACCATCTGAGTGACAAGGTCCGAGCTCTTTTTTCCACCAATGATAGGATCAAATGACTCCTGCAAATTAAGAGATAGAGGAACTTCAGAAAAAAGACAGTAAAAGTTATGATAATTGGATTTGAAGAACAATAAAATAAATGGTTATAACATTTACATAAAACTGAAAGAAAATGAGATGTGAAAATGATCAAATCCGTGTTAGACAATTACCGAGTTCAAAGAAACAAAACGAGTGAAGAAAAACTAAACAGAGCGGTCACATACAAATCAAAGAAAATTATCATTTCATTAGAGAGCAGAACTAAGAATCATTCATACTGCTATAAGAGGAATGATAAGAGAGCAGCCAAACCCCCCCTATAATTCTTGTTAAAAAAAGGTTCAATGACAAGTTCAGTAAATTTTTAAAAAACGATGAGGGGTAGTACACGAGCCAATCTAATAAAACAGTTAACATCACCAGCCAAAAATGATTTATATGAAGATCAAGATTTCAGCTTAGGGAAGAATTCATAATCTCAAAAAAATGAGAAAAAAATTTAAGAGCTTTAAAAAAAGTGAACTAAAATGAAGTCATTTTTTAGACACCTGTGAAATGCAGCTTGTCAAATATATCCGGTAATACTCTTTCACCTACAAATGCTATTGTTCATGATTGCATATAGAATTCAAACATGTACTATGAACACGCATTGCCTCGAACAAATGTCACTAGATATTTTAAACTTTTATTATGATGTTTCTAGATATTTAAAATTTTTATTTCACTTTGTGGATTAGTGGCTCTTTTACATACATTGGATCTTAATTTTTTTAAAAGTAAAATGAAATGTTAATACCGTTTGATCGCAATTCCTACCTTAGTTAATTTTAAGCAACGGGTTGGGTCGTGACATTCATTGAGGGGGACAATGCTTGACAATGCTACTATCATCAAGCATTGTCAACAAAGCATGGGGCCGAAGAATGGTAGCAACAATTTTTACATGGACTTGAAACCTCTTTTTGTGACAAATTCAAATAGTTATTTTTGTTTTTTGTGCATAGAAAATGTAACAGAGAAACCCATTTTTGCGCTCAGCTTGCTTGAACAGGTCATTTATTTGGGATACTCACTTCTGACCCCAATTTTTTGAGCGTGGTGGTGGATGATTCCAACCACATTGCATCTTTTGTGAAGCTTTTATAGCTCTCTTATATATATATATATATATATATATATATATATATATATATATATATATATATATATATATATATATATATATATATATATATATGTATATATATGTTTTTATTTTAATGCAAATGCATAAATTTCGGAAAAAAAAAACAACTAGAAGTGCATGATGATTGAAATCTGTGTTGAAAATAATAATCTTATAAAAAATAATATCCAAAAACATGCAGGTATAGAGCCTATGCGCCCTCATGGTAAACATTAGAATATGATAAATTTTCATGTCTGTGAATGCCATATATTCTTATCCCATGAAAATGCTTGCTTCCTAATAGCAAACAAGCAAGCTTAGAACATTCATTTAAAAATAGGGGACGCGAACAATTTCAAAAGAATATTCTTTTAAACACTCCAAATATATAACTTGAGCCATCAATATGAAATTTAGCAGAGAAAATTCTTAGTTCATCATTAAAAAATTAAGCAAGCACTTACGTGCAAAAGAGAAACAGCTCTCGAAAGAAAAAACTTATCACTCGCAGAGGCTGTTTTGCCCCTAAAAAGCCTCCACTTTAGATTAACAACAGCATCCCTGATTGAGCTTTCCTTACCATCGCTCCGTTTAATATTATCTAAAACCAGATCAGGGAGTGCTTGAGCTCCAACACTTTGGACATGTTGGAGAGCAGAGTGAATACCAATGCAATCAGCACAACAAAACCAGTCTCCTTCTGGTTTTTCCTGTTAGGACAAGATGATTTTATTACAACTACAACACAACGATGGTGATAATAATAATATTAAGGAAGATTTAAATACATACAATTCAATTCCTATGTATTTACATATCCAACATGTAAACTTCATTTTTAAATACATGCCGCCTTAGGTATGCACGAAAAGGTGGATTTCATTTTTAAATATTAAAATGGTGGTATTTCTTATGTAATATGAAAGATTTGGGATAAATGTATAAATTAAATTTTAGGTGTTAGATATCTAAATATGTAGGAATTGGGCGGTATGCATGTAAATGCACCTTATAATAATAGTAACAACAACAATCAAAGATCAAGTACCTTTAATTCATCCCTTCCATGATTCTTCAAGCAGCCAACATGATATTCCTTCTCGCACTAAAAGAACAGTATAATGTCTCAGGATCATATAACAAAACGAAGAGAAGATATTCATTATTTAGTTAATTAAATACAGAGAAAACACATACCTGGTCACAGATTAGTACCGTGCGTGGGCCAAATCCAGTCTTGGTATAATCTTTAGATCTGAATTACAGTAAGATAATCAGAAGGAAAGACTTATAGATGCTATTACTAAAAAGAAGTAAAAATGTTGCAGTAAGAGTAAAATGGAATGAAAATCACTTTCAAATAAAAACCAGAGGTAAAGTAAACATCAGGAAAGCCAAATCATTTAGAGAAAAAAAAAGAAAAATCATTTATGTTCATACAGTTTGTTACCTGCACAAAGCACATCCACCGACCCTACAATCTGGAAGTTTAACAATAAGAATACACCTCTTCAGAATTTGATCAATGGCATCAACTCCTGGGACCCTCCCAGCAGCACGGGCATTATCATTATACGCCACATAATTTTCTCTTTGATGCATAGTTTCACAATACCGGCAGTGCCAATCCCCCTCAGGAACACTTGTTAACCCCGCACATGCTATTATGAAGTCATAAAATATCACAATATTATACAATTTACCCTAAAAAACATATATGGATAAAAAAAAAGTTATCAATATGCAAGCACAAAAAAGTTTTAGATATAATTGACACTACAACTTGAGCAAGGCCGACAATAACCATTTTGGTAAGGAAACGGTTGAGGAGGATGATATTCAGAATCTGGATTAATATGCTAAACAAAAATATTGAGTTAAATGCCAGAATAGCCCTGTAGATGTTTACAAGAGGTCACTATAAAATTGCCAAATTAGTCCACAGACTATTTAAATTAAGAATGAAATAGTTACCTATGGGAATTATTTAAGCCCATATTAAAGAAGTCTAGGGACTAAATTGACGCTTTCATAAACTCTAGAATTAAAATGACCCTCTGCAAAAAATAAAGGACCTATTTTGACAATTTTATTCATAAATATCCAATCGGTTGTAGTACACAAAAGCAAAGGTATATTACCAATTAGAATTATAAAGTGATATTTGATAAGAAAGATTACGTCTTTGGTTTAATCCTATATCAAATAGTTGAAAAATATATTGGTGTAAAAATATCAAATGATTAACACTTACTAATAAGCCTAAAATTTTTTGCTAAAAATGAATTTAACAAATAGCATATCTAGCCCAGCTTCAATCCTTATTTGGAATACTCCACAAGGTGTATCAGTGCCAAATATTTGATTGAGACCAAGTGTTTCATACAATTCATAACTCTCAGTAGTCTTTGGCGTCTTCTACCGTCATTGAGAAGATTTAAAAACAAGCATCTCACATGTTGCCTCCATGTGGTTAGCAGATTTTGATGCATGATAATAGCATCATTATGAGGGGTGGTGATGGCAATGTTGAGCAAGGTTTCGGACATTTGACAGTATAATAAATAGGAAGAAGAAAATTTTCAGTTTTTCAAACAGGGTTTAACTAGATGACATAACAAATATTAAAATTATTTTAATATAATTTAAATGATATAATAATAATACACTAATGCTATTTTAACCAATACAATATAAAATATTCTACTTCAAGACATTTCATTCATAAATATTTTGAAAATAATTTTAAATAAAATTTGGGATATAAAATTATAATTAAGTTTTATATTTCATATATATATATATATATATATATATATATATATATATATATATATATATATATATATATAATTTTTAGCCATTCAATCGAATTTCAGAAGTAAAAAAAAATGCTTAATTAAAGTTGAGTGGTGCATAAAAAATCGGTCGGAACAGTTAATTTGTTCAACCAACAACTCTGGCGGTTTTGTGAAAAAGTAATTTTGGACCTTAGACTGAATTGCCCAACCAACTGATTCAAAATTGAACGGTCAAATCAGCCGGCCTGATTTGATTTTTAAAGCCATGATGTTGAGTGCTCCAATGTGAGGAGAAGGCTATTAAGCCAATTGAAGCTTGTTTTGAGGAAAAAGATCCAGGCCTATATATAACATTTTATATGAAAAATGAGTTAACTTCAACATGTTTAGTTTGTTTATGAAAAAAAATAGACTTGAGTGAAGGGAAATCAAACTTTCTTAAAGGAGTATTTTAACCTCATCATTATACAAACATAATAATTAATAATTATAAATTCCACTTCAGTATTAGATCTGATCATGGCTGTCCCTTTTTTGCTTTACTTTTTTAGATAACATTGTCCTCAAAACAGAATATCCTAAAATTGACTTAATGTCTTCAACTAAGCCAATATAACAATAAATGGGAAATCAAACTTTCCTAAAGGAGTTTTTTATCCTCATCATTATACAAACATAATAAGTAATGCTTATGTATTCAACTTCAGCATTAGATTTGATCATGGCAGTCCCTTTTTTTTTACCTTTTAAGATGATATTATCCTCAAAAAAGATCAAATATCTTTTTTTTTTTAATTTATGATCATTTTATTATTTGCATTTAGTATATTATCAATTTTAAATTATATTTTCTCTATCTTGCATGAAATTTTTTAGTTTCGGTTCTACAATACTTATTTAGTATTATCATTTTTAAATTTTTTTTCTTCCAATATCCTTATTTGCATTTAGTATTATCATTTTCAAATATCCAGATAAGGATCGTTTAAAGTTTCAAAACGCAATGTAGACAGGATCATTTAAAGTTTTAAAATGCATAGTAAATAATACTTATAAATTGAAAATTTCTTAAAATTTTTGTATAAATTTAATTTTTAAGGTGTCTAATCTGCCCTTAATTCATGAACCTACTGTCAAGCCCAAATCTTTTTCCACCTATTTTTTGTGAGTATACTTCTATACAACTTATTATAAGGCTGTTCAGAAAATGATATTGCCTCCACAGTTGATGGTGGTTTCTAAAGATATTTTGTTCAAATATTCTTTTGATGATTCATGAAATACTTTGCAAGGGGTACATAATAATTTTCAATTTGCTTGATGAATATCAAATGCTAAATATGCCAAAGCTGATAGAAATCTTTATCCTTATTCTTGAAAGCATCACAATAAAAATTGATTTTTGCCCAATTTATTTGTTTATTTTTACTAGCTGGGTTATATTGCTTTGTTATTTATATAATGAAAAACATGCCAATGATTATGGCAAAAATTAAGTTCTATTTCATTTCCTAGCTTTAGATTGGGTCATATGGTTTGACATTGTTTCATTCTTTAGTTCAGTTTACGTTTAATTTACATAATGGTTAATTAAGGTTAATGGGGTTGTTTCTTCTCAGGCTAAAATATGGACTTGGGAGATGGACTAGAATTTCCAATTGTGTTCTTCTCCTTTGAACCGTGGTTCGATCCATAGTTGGCTTTGGGTCTCACTTCTTTTTGTTTTAAACTTTCTCGCTGCTAGTTATTTGGAAGGCCTGGAGTGTTAATGTTCTCGAAGTGACTGAGCAAAGTTTTGAACATCTAAATTTAGCTTTTATGTGATGTAGCAGTGAACTTCCGAATAATGTTTACAGTATATGCATGTGTGGTTGTTATTGATTAACATGCATATAGGAAGATAAAATGGCCAATGAGGATAGAAAATAATATCATCCTAAAATAATCACTTTACAAAACAAAGAACCTATCTAACATCCCCAAACCCACGTAAGATGGTTGAAAAATATGTATGTGGCCCTCACACATAAGCTTATTAAGTTTTTTAGGATGAAAAATACATCTAACCACTAATGTATCTAGCCTAACTTTGCTTCCAGTTTACTACATACCCTTAAATACTGGCAATAACTTATAATTAATGGCAATCATGACCAAAGAAAATGCAATACATATCCCACAAATGAGAACACTCAGGCATATGCATACTACAACAAGTTGTATGGCTTTCCTTTATACTTTGGCTCCAAGTAAGAAGTACTTGTTATTTTAGCCAAAAACATCAATCCATCTAATACAAATTACGAGAATAAAGCTAGAAAAAGCAACAAAAACTCGATCAATGCTTGAACAAATTATGTGAATTTTATTCTTTTGTAAAATGAATAACATCATAAAATTGTTACTGCAAATAAGTGTTACGGCCCGGCCGGAGAGCTTGGATTTAATGAAGGCGTGATTGGACTGTCCGTTCCCAATTTGGTTAATTTCAAGCTCTCACGCCAGGTCGTGACATGATGTAAAGGATGTGCATAAATAGCCAATTATCAGCAAGAGATTGTTCATCCTCCCAAAAAAGTCTCCTAGACTGCTTGTGCCAATTCGTAAAAGGTGGCTATAAGGCCCATGTCCAACCTTTTACTCGTGCCACCACATCAATATTAGTGTCTAAAGCATTTCTTTAGCAATGCCAAGATGGATACCTTGATGGAATGCCCTAGGGCAAAGATCACATAGTACCAGCTCTCCAGCATCTTCACAAATACTGCACAGATCATCATTTTCACTGTCTAACAGCTTGCGGCGCTTCGATAGTGTAACAGAGAGCTCATGAAGTGACACTCCATTGGAAGTATAAATGTAGTTATACCTAAAAAGGTGAAACAAAATGAAGTAGAAATTAATAATGGCCAAAAGACAGCAAAGCAGGATTTGAAACAATCACTAAGTAGCATACGGTTTGCGACGCTGTGCCTGGCCAGCGTGAGCTTCAAATTGTGAAGGGCTAATCTGTTTGTCAAATGTTAACACTTTTGCAAATACAAATCATATTGGGAAATTTATGAACATACCAACTAATCCTTATATATTTACATATCTAACACCTAAAGTTTAATTATTGCATTTAACCAACCCAAATATTTCATATCACATTAAAAATACCACTATTTAACTTTTATAAAATGAAATATACCTTTTCATGCATATGTAAGGTGACATATATGTAAAAATTGAAGTTTAGGTAATAGATATGCAAATGCATAACAATTAAATGGCATGTATGTAAATTTTCCCAAATTTTTTAATGAAAATCAACAAAAAGGGCTTGAAACATACCACTTGATTGCAGCAAGTACAGTATATACCAGAGTCTTTGGCATAACCAACAAGTTGAGGCTTTCAAGCAAAATGTTGGATATATAAGGAAACGGGAGGCAAATTTCAACGAAAATCAATAAGCAAATGCGACAATAACATCATTTCTTACAACGCCATTCACTATATATCGTAGCATAGTTCCCTCAGGTAATACGTCTTCCATGAAAACCAATTTATGAAGTCTCACATCCCTTGAAAGAAATACCAAACAAGATTAGTTGACTAAAACTAAAAATAACTGCAACAAAATATCAAAGCAAAAGTTTCAGTCAGATACTTTCGGGTTATCTTTCCACTCGTTTTCCCTTTTGATGCTTCTCTGGATGTGCTCTCAATTGAATCCAATACTGATTCAGGACTACTTAACCTATCAATATGCAGCACTAAAAATCTCATCAAAAATATTTTTCATGTAAAAGATCAATTTAGTACAAAGGAATAAATGAAAACTGAAATAAAAAAATAAAAAAAAATTGAATGAGATATATCAAAACTATGTGATGCAAATTAGCAGAGCAGCAGCAGTATATCAATGGTAAAAACAACTTGACAAATGTGGAATACTCCCCTTAGAAATTCTAGGATTCTTATATAATAAATATAGATCACACAAATTAGCATATAAAAGACAAGTACACAATTTTTTACTTTCTATTAAGTCGTCACAATTAAATGTGAAAAAGTTAATGCTCGGGTGTTAGATATGTAAATATATAAGAACTGTGTGGTATGTATGAAAATGCCCCTTAATTTTAATATTTATTTAATTGATCGCAATTAATCCCCGGGTGAACCTTGAATATTATTCAATGCCTGATCCGACTTTCAAAACCTTGTAGTGTAAGCTCAAAATTTTACATGTCCGGTGGTTGGTGGTCTCTTGCCTTGTTCTCTTTTCTTCCATATATATTATTGATTTTTGCGAGCATTGTAATTTTAATCAAATATGATACAAATTAGGTTCACAAATTGTAGTGAGAATGTCACTAAAGTTGTGTTTTTTTAATTTATTTATTTGATTCAAAATATAATTAGATTATTGCATGGCCTGAATTTCTCATGATTCTTTATTTTACATCAAAATAAATAAGTAATTATTTTAATAAGAGCACTTTAAACTGTAAATTTATTAATTTTTTTGTTTGTTTTATACATCACTACATCTAGTTGCATTTGAAACCTTAAATTCTAAAGCATTTTGCAGCACAATTTCAAACAAGAAATATCAGCATTTATAAAAGCCAATGTTATAAAAAGTACTAGGCACTCTTACAGTGATACGATTGCCTGTTAGAAGTAGTGTCAGCCATCATTTCCCCTAATGAAATAGTGTATTTACGAATCATATATTCCTGTAAACTAATTTTACTTGTGTTTAATTTTTATCATTGATGAAGAAATAACTTTGTATTAAAGTGAGCAAAATTATTATTTTTCAAGTTTAATCATATTTTAAGCTCAATATTCTCTTAAAAATATTATTAAACATATATAATAAATTGTATGAGTATATGGCATTCATAGCCTAAAATAAATCTAACCTTGCCGGTGGTTGGTGGTCTCTTACCTTGTTCTCTTTTCTTCCATAAATTTTATTATTGATTTGTTGCGAGCACTTTAATTTTAATCAAATATAATACAAATTAGGTTCACTAATTATAGTGTGAATGCCACAAAAGTTGTGTTTTTTTAATTTATTTCTTTGATTCAAAATATCATTAGATTATTGCATGGACTGATTTCTCGTGATTTCTCATTTTACATCAAAATAAATTAAGTTGTTATTTTAATAAGAAGACTTTAAACTACAAGTTTATGAAATTTATTGTTTGTTTTATACATCAATTCATCTAGTTGCATTGAAACCCTGTTGACCTCATTTTTGAGGTCATTCTTTCCCCTCTCCTTAGAGCCTAGGATCTAGCCTTGGGATTTTCCTATTTTGGACTCTCTTAGAGGACTAGACTGGGACCCACCATATTTAGAAATTCAAGCAATCTCTTCGCTCCTTGAAGTTTCATATGGACGGTTCTAAATCCTGACATCTGGTTGAGTCGATTAAAAGCCGATGTATTGAAACTCTTGCTGAGTTCCTATAGGGATCTGAAAGCCATAGGCGGACCCCACTGCGTGCGACGTTTGACTTTTTGCCACGAGCAATGTGTTTGACTATGGTTCTCGTTTAGGCAAAGACCGGTCATTAATTTGCTCGTTGTATGGCTCCGGTTAGGTCAAAATAATTTTATTTTTGCCACATAACGCAAATTTAATTTAAATTGACTCGATAGTCGGTGAACTTGTCCGAACGGCCCCGGATGACGAAACGGACCGCTCTGATGCGTCCGGAATGTCGATTTTAGCCGGGAAGGACATATATTTTGATAGGGTTTCAAATTGGCTCGAATTGCGCGTAAATTAACGAGATTTAAATAAAAATAATAATAATAATATATATATTTCTTTTAATATATTTCTAAGACTTATGATTATTGTTTACTGTCTCCTTTCACGCGCCTTCGCTTCCACTTCCCGTGCCCTAACCGAACCTTGGCGTTCTCCTCTTCGGTGGCGACCGGATTTGAGAAATTTCTAGCCGGTTTCTCCGGTCACTCCCTTTATCTCCGGCTACAACCGACTTTCCTTTCGGTCATAACTTCCGGTCATATCTCCTAACTGATTCTCCCGCTCAAACGAGTCGGGTGACCTTCCTTCTTGCTAATTTTGATTGGTTTCTTGCCTTCGTGGTGTGTTCTCCTCACCCTCGGTCTTCACTGTTGGTAAGCACCTATTCCCCTCGCATGACTATAAATACCCCTTGGGGTGGAAGTTTAAAGAAGAGAGAGACGACGAATTTTTTTTTATCTCGCTTGAGATTTCATTTGTTGCTTCCTCTGGAGTTTACGATTGCTGGAACGAGTGATTCATCTGTGAGAATTGGAATTTTCTCGTCGGTTATTGCTTTTGGGCTTTCGGATTTTCTGAAAGGTAAGTCTTCCTCTGATGTTATATGGGATTTGATTTAAAGTTGGATAAGTATAATCCTGAAGTGAATTACCTCAGATTTCATTCTTTCCTAGGGATATTAGCTTGCGTTTTATTTCCCTTAGTTTTTTAGTAGGAGTCTTGGATAAGATTTCTGCAAATCTTCTTTATACTATCCTATAATTATGGATGCTTGACTTAATGTAGAAGTTTCACCCTGGATTAAAATCTGAATCACTTCATCTTATCCTATTCAAGCTTCGAAGCAAATTTCTTTTAAGATCATAAACTTCGTTTGATTGATTGGAGGCGGTTTAGTTTTACGCTATCTGAATCCGAGACATTGTTTTATCATCTGTTTATAGTTTTTGGAATTGAATACTATCACTTAAACTGTGATTATGACAGTTCTTTCATAATTTCTGGATTCAATAAAGTTATCGGCTTCTTCGGTATTGATTTTGCTAATAAGCCGCATCAGTTTTTTTTAGTAAACAAAATTTCAGGTGTCACAAATACAAATGTATAAGAATCGTGAGTTATCCTTCTTTCTTGATAAAACCTCAAGAAATCTTAATCAGATTTATGTATTTTATTTTTTATTTTTATATTTTTACTTTTCACGTTCAAGAAGCTTCCTTGGCATTGGTCGGCTGAGATTGAATACCTGTTGGATAGTTCAAATATTATTTTGAGATAATTATAATAATTAGTCAGGTGGAGACTTCTTAAGCTATTTTAATGCCAATTTCCAAATGATTGGAGCACTTATATCAAACCTATCTTTTGCTAGCAGCAATTGCCTTTTCTTTTCCTTTGCTTTGATTTCTTAAAGCCTAGCTTTGAAATTATAATGGTTTTCTTAATTTCGGCTCACTGAATTAGAAGTTTTTGGGGAATTTCCTTTGTTTTGGTTTTACAAAAGCCAAATTTGGGATTGTATATATGAAAAAGTTGAAATCGATTTATTTAAGTTATAGGATTTTGAATCTCTCTTACTCCAACTTATTTAAATGAACCCCTCGGGTTCCATAATATTGGGATACTTTCTTTGGTTCGATTTGGTGAATCTGAACTTTGAAATTCTGGGCTTTTCTTTGCTATAACCTGCTGAAGTTTTCAGAAATTTCAGGGGTTATTTATTGATTTGGCTTTCTGGAACTGTGCATTGGAAAACTTTGGAATACCCTTTTCTTTAATCTGTTGAAACAAAGCTTTAATTTTTTTTTATTTGATATCATAATAGTTTACTTGAGGCTAAATTAAAAGGAATATTTCAACAACTCTCTTTACTTTAATTAGCTGAAATGATGTATTGGAAATATGTTGATTGCAGCCTTTTGTAAAGCTTCATTATTGATAAACATATGAAATATCAAAGTGGGTACATAAGTTGGAAATGCGGGGTACAGACAATGATGCACAAACTTCAATAATCATGCTTTTATAGCTGAAACAAAATAAAAATCAATACTCAATATTAGATGCCCATTTTATCTTATGAGTTAGGTAGTTCTAATTCCTACCTTTAAGAAATTTGTGAATCAATAACAGATACTACGGTACCAAATATTACACTGGTACAGCGACAGATACCACAATATTAGGTATTATACTGATATAGTAACGGATACTACGACAACGGATACCACACTTGCACGATAAGTATTACACTTGCACGACATCAGATACTATACTAGCACATCAAATCAAATTCAACATAACACAACACATCAAATTCTACACGACAAACACCACATAACAAACACCATACACTACACATTATGCACTATCTACAACACATCAAACATCACAGACCAGATACTACATATCAGATATTACACTCATAAGAATTCAGATACTACAATCACAGATACTACACTTTCAAAATTCAGATACTACAAACTGATTCACTCATTAATTAAGTGGTAGGGATTAGGTTTCACTTACTCTGAGGTGATTACTTGGTGACTTTATTTGAGATTGATACAGAGACTTCAATACTTCGGGTTGCCTGTGGGATTGTGATAAAAAAAGAAAAGGAAGTCTATAGACTGAGCCTATCCTCAAATAGAATTCTTATTTCCCCACTTTGATTTTTCATATGTTTATAACTAAGCTTAATTATACAGATACTTGTAGTTATTAGTTTACTTTCGAGGCATCAACGTAGTTGGCGGTACACATTTCTTTTTCTGCACTGCATTTCATTTACTTTCTTTACTATATACTATTGTGCAGTCCTTTACTTTTCATTATTTCACATACTTACCTGTACTTATGCTTTTAATTATTATTTCTCCTGCATACTTATATATGACCCTAGGATAGGTCATTTAGGGCATGGTTTTTTCTATATTACATATGTTTACTTTAGTCACTTCTTCTTTTGCATATTTAAACATACCCCTAGGATAGGCCGTTCGAGGCATGGTTTTCTCTTTTCATTTCTTTCCTCTTTCTTTCTTTTCTCGAGGCGAGACGACGACGTAGTCAAGTGACGATTCAACTTCACGCAGTGGATCGGACGACAGAGGACAGATAAAAGATCTTCAATCGGAATTTCATAGATTTAAATAACACCCATAGAGCGCTAAGGTTGTCGTTTGATACGACATAAATCCTCACACTTTTCTTTTAGGACTTAGTATTATTTTATATCGTACGATATAAGTCCTAAACTGTTTAGGATTCCGAGGTAGTCGTTTGATACGAGATAAATCCTCCTATTTTCTCGTGTCATTCTCATATGACATGCAGATATAAGTTCCAAACATCTAAATAAATTTACAGGATTGAAATATCAAATATAACTTCATTTTCAAAGATATAAAGCCCAATCATAGGTTAGTTTGAGATGTCACTGAAATTCTTTCAGTATCTTCGACGTCTCCTACTCTTCATTCATTTGGATTCTGAAAATAACTGATCTATATTGAACCTCTCCCATTTGATTTTTTTTCTACAAGCAATCGAGGAAAACTAAACGTTGATATTCTTGAAGACGAAGCTCATGATCTTTATCGAGAGTTTTCTTAGGTGATTTCGGTTGCTTAAGATGTAATTAACTATGAGGCTGCTCTATAGGGAATTAAGAACCCGCATTAATCTAAACTCTGTCTAATCTGCGTATTACATGGGAATTTGTCAGTTATAAAATACGCAAACCAAAATAAAGTCATAAGCTTTTAAGTTTAGATAGTTAAACCTCATCGATAAGTGTGTACGCTCATCTTTCGGGATGATGTGTCACTTGTAGTATCATGCTCAACTATTTAAACTATTAGATACATGAGATCTATTTGGTCTCGTTATTTTCAAAATAAAAAAAAAAAACATCATCATTTTCAAAATCAAAATTATATTATATATTAAACTTAAATTTAAAAATTTCATATTATTTCAAGAAAAGGCCGACAAACCCCTAAACTCTAAAGCATTTTGCATCAAAATTTCAAAAAAGAAATATAACATTTTATAAAAGCCAATGTTATCAAAAGTGTTAGGCACTCTTAAAGTGATATGATTGCCCGTTAGAAGTAGAACTAGCCATCATTTCCCTTGATGAAATAGTGCATTTACGAAATATATATTCCTGTAAACTAATTTGACGAGTGTTTAATTTTTATCATTGATGAAGTAATAACTTCGTATTAAAGTGAGCCAAATTATAATTTTTCAATTTTAATCATATTTTAAGCTCAATATTCTCGTTAAAATTACTATTAAACATATATAATAAACTGCATGAGTATATGGCATTCATAACCTAAAATAAATCTCATCTTGCCCTAAACCCTAAACCCTAAACCCTAAAAGCAGATGTTATCAAAAGTGCTAGGCACTCTTAAAGTGATATGATTGCCCGTTAGAAGTAGTGCTACCCATCATTTCCCCTGATGAAATAGGGCATTTACGAAACATATATTCTTGTAAACTAATTTTACTTGTGTTTAATTTTTATCATTGATGAAATAGTAACTTCCTATTAAAGTGAGCAAAATTACTATTTTTCAATTTTAATCATATTTTAAGCTCAATATTCTTGTTAAAATTATTATTAAGCATATATAATAAACTGCATGAGTATATGGCATTCATAGCCTAAAATAATTTTGCATCACAATTTCAAAAAAGAAATATCAACAATTTATAAAAGCCAATGTTATAAAAAAGTGCTAGGCACTCTTATAGTGATACGATTGCCCGTTAGAAGTAGTGCTAGCCATTATTTCCCCTAATGAAATAGCGCATTTACAAAACATATATTCTTATAAACTAATTTTACTTGTGTTTATATTTTATCGTTGATGATGTAATAACTTCGTATTAAAGTGATCAAAATTACTATTTTTCAAGTTTGATCATATTTTAAGCTCAATATTCTTATTAAAATTATTATTAAACATATATAATAAATTGCATGAGTATATGGCATCCATAGCCTAAAATAAATCTAATCTTGTCGGTGGCTGGTGGTCTCTTACCTTGTTCTCTTGTCTTCCATAAATTTTATTATTGATTTTTGCGAGCATTTTAATTTTAATCAAATATGATACAAATTAGGTTCACTAATTGTAGTGTGAATGCCACTAAAGTTGTGTTTTTTGAATTTATTTCTTTGATTCAAATTATCATTAGATTATTTCATGGCCTAAATTTCTCGTGATTTTTTATTTTACATTAAAATAAATTAAGTAGTAATTTTAATAAGAAGACTTTAAACTGTAAATTTATGAAATTTATTGTTTGTTTTATACATCACTTCATCTAGTTGCATTTGAAACCCTATACTTTAAAGCATTTTGCATCACAATTTCAAAAAAAAAAATATCAACATTTTATAAAGCCAATGTTATCAATAGTGCTAGGCACTCTTAAAGTGGTATTATCGCCCGTTAGAAGTAGTGCTAGCCATCATTCCCCTGATGAAATAGTGCATTTACGAAACATATATTCCTGTAAACTAATT
Source organism: Papilionanthe hookeriana x Papilionanthe teres (assembly GCA_022702705.1). NCBI lineage: Eukaryota > Viridiplantae > Streptophyta > Magnoliopsida > Asparagales > Orchidaceae > Papilionanthe > Papilionanthe hookeriana x Papilionanthe teres. Next base: position 18,497,659 of record CM040436.1, read on the forward strand.
TACTTGTGTTTGATTTTGATCATTGATGAAGTAATAACTTCGTATTAAAGTGAGCAAAATTACTATTTTTCAATTTTAATCATATTTTAAGCTCAATATTCTTGTTAAAATTATTATTGAACATATATAATAAATTGGATGAGCATATGGCATTCATAGCCTAAAATAAATCTCATCTTGCCATTCCCCACCCCCACCCCCACCCCCCCCCCCACCTTTTCAACTTTTACATTTATATGTACTATTTTTTTATCCTGAAGATTTACTGCTACAAATACATAAGAGTTTTGTACTGTAGCAAAATATGCATGCAAATTTCCCCATGTGTTTGATAATGTTTGATATACTTTTCATATTATTTCATACTAGATTATCGCCATGAAAAGTTAAAACATCATTTATGTTTCAAGTACTATCACCCATCTCGGCTTAATCGGTATGCTCATTAGTTTCCAATGTATTTGGCTCAAGTGTGACACCCAGCGAAAGTGATGGTGGAGTTAAAATCTATAATTGACCATCTGCCCTCATTTTCTTGAATTAAAAACATGGGAGAGTATTATTGCTTAAAAAACAAGTGTGTGCGCACATCACTTCAATCAAGGCGGGGTGCTTAACTTATAAATTGACACCTTAAGGAGGTATTTGGTACGATACTTTTAAAGGATTTAAGTTAGTTTAACGTAAATCCAGCCAAACACCATAAATAAGTTAGATAAATCTGTCGTTAAGTTAAATTTAATTTTTGCTTGTTCCATTTATTAAATCCACTTTTTAGTTGAATTTAACGGATTTAGTGCATGAAAAAATATTTCGAATAAATTTATGCCAAACACATCAAATGAATTTAAGTGGATTTAACCTTAATTGAACCAAACATTAATTTGGATTTAATAATATTTAGATTTGATAATTTTGGATTTATCAGATTTACTAAATCATATTTAACTTAAATCCTACTTACAATCGACACCCCCTAATGGAAGACACTTAGACAAATCTCAGTCGTGGCATCAACACTAAACCTTCACCATGCCCTGCCTAGTGCCTAAGTGAGCATCAAAGTCAACTTTAAAATTATAGCAAGAATATATGTTAGGATAGATGGATGTAACGAGGAAATTACATTCAATAATTAAACATAACTTTATGCTTAAAGTTTCTTTAACTCAATAAAAGAGAATTTTGGCTGCCTCATAAAATTATTACATTTGGCAAATAATTACAAGCGATGGTTCATGATCTAAGTTATGTTTGAGTAGCTTCAAGCGAAGCAAGCATCCATTCCTACTATGATGACAATGAAAGGTCGCTTTAGAAAAAGATGTGTGGCACATTCACATGCTATCCAGTTCTTTTGATCTTAAACTAAATATTTATGAAATCATTGCCCACAATATTTATGGAAGGCCGTATTATTGGTCCATAAGAAAATTATCAATTATATCAAAAAATATATTTGTAAAAATTTAGAGATCTTCGTAAAAGAAATCCAAACTGATAACTTTATTTTGCATAATTGAGTGAAAAGGACTGTTTTTCTCTTGGGTTAATGGTTGGACTAGGTTGCAGTGGTTTGTTAGTTCAATCAGGTAGAAATAGGCTAAACCAAAATAGGTTGACTAGGATTAAATTGATTATGTTTTGATTTTAGGGGAAAAAAAATACATAGAATTATATTCACTTTAAAGAAATTACTAAAGTTTTAACATAATCAAAGTTGTTGGATAAATTATAAAAGAAAATGGAAAAGGACGTGAAATTTTGAGTTTATTAAATTTGATTTTAAATTTAAATGATCAAAGCAAGTTCACGCACCTTTATCCTTGGAACAAATTAGTGAAGTATGTCATTGAAGTTCAGTGATAATTCATGGATGAGGAAGAAAACTATATATCGTTTTTTAGATAATGGTCAATACATATGACTTCTAGAAAGTTGAACTCAACGAAGATCACTTGAGAATGAAGAAACAAATAAACAACCAATGTTAACATTCCCTTGATATATTCTGCAAAGTACGCATAATATTAGATGCAAGCCAAGAAGGGCTTCTCTCTTGATATTTATCTTTTAGGGGAGGAATTACCCTTATTTTGGAAAGAATCCAAGGAAAAATAGAAGAAAAAGGATTAGAATCAGACAAAAAGTGGCAAGTGAATAAATGGAAAAGATTTGACAGATGATTCATTTTCAGCAGATTTTAAAAGGGCAGGCCAAAGAAACCTTAGTTATTGGAAGGATGAAACGATTAGTGTTGTGATATAAATTGATGAGGATAATGCTTGCACTTGAACAACTTGATTAATATAAGGAAGGGGAGAAAGATGAAGAATTAGCAAAGAGAAGAGAGATAGTGTGTGAATGAGAGGCGGAGAGCGAAAAAGGGAGTGAAGAATTAAAAGGAAGCTTACTAGCAAACTTTGTGTTCATCGCTCATTATAATTGTTTTACAAACATCCTCCACAGAAGCTTTTAGATAACACACCTACACGCACACACATCATTAAGAGCAATAAGAGAAACAATAAAAAAATACTAAGAGACATAATCAAAAGCCATTTTTGATTAAATATACATTACATACTAAATCTAAGAAAAAAAGTTATAATGAATCCCATGCATAGAGATAGGTGCTGACATGTGTAAATAAGAAGGTGAGTACATGTCCCTTCTTCACACTAGACCCAAGCTAGAGATAAAGAGAGGAGGAGAGAAGTTGGAGAGACACATTCGCTTCTTCCTTCACCAACCGATGAATTAACTATAACGAAACAGATATAAAATACAAAGAAGAAATAGTGTTTGTGTGTGTGTCTCTCGAAAGGGCATGCGAATGAGCATAAAGAGTAAATGGAAATTATTAATGATTAATAATTTCCAAAAATAGCCTCAATGACTATAATAAATATTAAACTATATATTCCAAGTAAGCGCGAACACAAGAGATTTGACAGGACCGTTGTCTTTACGTACATCACTTTTTTATATATATATATAGAAATAAAAATTGCAAATTTCGCGTTTTTAAAGAAAGGCCATACAAAAATTACACAGAAAAACAGATACATTTACGAAAAAATTAAAACGGAATATAAATACGGAAAAACCCTTGAGCTACTGAAACAGTTAAAAAACAGAACCCCAACCGCATGAGTTGTTGATTGAGTCAGAAAGTTTTCTTCTGTCTTAATAACTGATGAAATAGCCCTAAAGATAAAAACTTGAGTTCAAAAGGGGCAAACCTGGCGCTTGTATTTGAATTTCCAGGATCAAAATTGGCGGTACCACCATCAGAACCATAAAAAACACCCGCCTCCATTCCCTGCATCACATACTTGTTACCAGCCTGTGTAATCCTGCTCACCTGCTGCTCCAGCCAACCAGGAACAGTCAGATCGCTGCCGTGCACATGCTTGGAACTGGACTCCCATCCTCTTTCCACGGCCACATTATTCGTGGCCCGTCCACCAGTATCAAGATCATCAACCACAATGGGAATCTCAGCCGAAAACCCTGGACGAACAGCGGCTTGATGAGCAACAACCGGAACCGGTACTGTCGATTTCTCCACTGCCGGCGTAACATTTGTTTTCAATATTCTTACATCGGGTGAGAATAACTCGCTCCGCTTTTTCCTTCCTCTCTTCTTAACAGCAGGAGTAGACGCGGGAGTAGTTGCTGCCGGGAATGGAAACGAAGGTGGTTTGCGGAGTCGACGACTTTGACCAAGGGTTTCTGAAACCTCGGCCTGGGACTTCAGCGCGAAGGCGAGCTCGCGCTTCAAGCCTACACGGATGGAGGAAGGGGTTGACATATTATCGTTTCGAGCGCAGTGAGAACCTCCGGCTGCTGCGCCGCATTCAGGATCCACATGATCCATGGAAAGAGACGGCGAAAGTTTAGGGTTACTTGAGAGAAACAGTAGGTTCTCAAAGTAACGCAGGAAACGAGTAAGTATAGAGCAGACCAGGGTAGAAAGAGAAAGAGACCAGGGTAGAGAGACAAAGAGACTAGGGTAGAGAGAGAGAGAGGCGGGGGGGATGAGGAAGACGAAGTTCGGGAAGCGAAGGGGCGGAAGGCGCGACGATAAGATTGGTTTGGGTTTTGGTGACAATGAGCAATGAATTTACCATATTACCCCTCTTTGCTTCCGCTGTGATTTTGTTAATGCCGAAAATGCCCTCACTGCGTGTAAGGATTTACGTTGGTTTGACCGCGGAGGAAGTTAGGTGAGCCGGTAATCTTACCTATGAGGAAAACAACTTGAAAGCATAAGTAAATTTCTTTATAGCAATTATAAAGATAAAAAATTGATTATTATAGATTGGAATATTGTGGCTCTATGTAAGAGTTATCGAGAGCTTGATTTTAATGTCTTAGAAAATATTAATTTTATGTATGAATTCAAAATTATTTGGATAATTTATAATTCTAATTTCTATTTATTTAGTTGGTGTTTTGAGTGTTGTGGTTCTATTTGGATTGACGGTTGATATATCTGATGCGTGTTAGAAAATTTGTGACGTTAGATTAATGGGTTATCGTCTTAGCATTGTATGAGAATTCAGTATACACTCAGGTAGAAAAAATAACCAGTAATGACACCATAAGTTTTTATGTGGAAAACTTGTAAATAGAAAAAAAACTAGGGGGCTAGCCCAGATGTAAAAATCAACTATAGATTGATGATTGCAGATACCTCTTGTCCTACATGCGATAAAGGGTTATTAGGTTTTCCAAGTTACTACGTCGACTGGCGGCTTCCAATGGGTAGTGGTTGACGGTGATTAGTGGTGATCGACAGTGGTCAGAGGTTGACAACGATCAGTGATGGTGGAGGACGATAGTAATGCTCAACAACGGTTGGTGCTTGTTAATGGCAGTCGACATAGGTCGACAGCTGTCGACGACAGTGTTGTGTTGGACTTCAGCTCATTCTCAAAGCTTAAAATTCTCTTTCAAGCCTCTAGCCCCTCTTATGAGAGTGGTGAAACTCTATTTTATAGTGTTCTGGGTGCAATGAATGCTAGAATATGAAACGTTTTGATTATACGGTTTAAATGATTTTCTTCGATCATATAGGGTTTGATGGACATTTGAGTGCTTGAACGATGTCAAAATTGAGCAATCTTAGGCTTGTTAAATTCTTCTTGTCGAGACGCTCAATTCAATTATAGACTTGTTATATTCGACATTTGTTTAACTTTCTAAATATATTTGGAAAAACTTTCATGAGTAGTTTAATGATTTGATATGAGCTTGATTTGACTCATATTGGACTAATTTTAGTAACATTGGGTTCTTCTTGTCGAGCCGGCCAGTTCGATTGTAAATTTACTGAAATTAGAGTTCTTGATGTGTTTTTATGGATGCTTCAATATTTCTTGCATAAAAAATTACTTTGAGATCCATGTCATGTCTTGAGATTCATGTCGGGATGATAGAGATTTACTGGACATGTATCACTATTATTTCTACTTATTGGATAGAGATGATCAAAATAACTATCAGACGTATCTTAATTTTTCGGCGACCAACCATAGTCACTCATTTATCTATTATGATCCCTGATTTTTTTGCACTTCTAATTTTAAAAAATTTAGTTATATTATTTTTGTTGATGTAATTGTCTTAAGCAAACCAAGATTTGTGATATTATCTCTAATACTTGTTGTGTCTTCTCTCAAAACATTAATGCTCCTTCTCATTATGTTACCTCTTTTTCTTATAATGGTTTCACTTGTCTGTGGAAGGCTATTAATTGTTATGCTAACAAGACTCTTTATTTTGACATTGTGATCAACTGTTTTCTCTAGTTGAACGATTCACGGAGGCATGACTATCGTTTTTAATGCTCTCTTTCTCAAGAAAATATTGAGTCCAATCAGGACAACGGACGCGATGCAGTAGATATAGCATAAAAGAAAAAAAAAAAAATAAAACATAGCCCGCTACATCACATCCATTGTTCAAACGCAATATTTTCTCATACTTTGATTAGTAACTGTATTCCTAATAAAAATTTCTTTATTACTCCTAATACTATTCATCAAGTTCTTCATCACTCTAAGGATATAATCCATAAAGCATATCGGAAATTCTATCTCTTAGTCATTCATGTTGTCGCTTATTATACCATGACCTTCAACCTTGCATTGTAACCCAAAGCGTTCTAATGAATATATCTTAGTTTTGTGCCCTTATACATTCTTAGCGGATCTCATTTGTGACAGCCCGGACTCTCACCCTTGTTTGCTCTGGCCTAAGGGCACTACGGCCTTACTTTGTCGGTGTAACTCCCCACAAGTTCACATATGCTAAGAATACTCTATCACGCACAAGCTACATTACATCAAAAGATACATCAATAACTAAGAGGACGGCTTCAATCTCCTCAAGGAATTTTGGAGCCTCCCTACTTAATTATTTTTCGTCATCGTTAGCGCTTCATACCTTTATTTAAGAGCATGATTTAGGTAAGGTACTTCTTTTTAAGAAGTACCTTAATTTTAATTTTATAAATAAAATGAAATTATTATAACCACAATCATAATTGAATAGATAATTACTATTCCAATTTTCTATTATTATATTGCTCATTATACTCTTATATCTACATATAAAATTTCTTAAAAATAACTAATAAATAAGTATTGTTAAAGATTTTGAACAAATATGATGTTTGTATTGTTCTTTTGATTTCATTCCAATAAATAATAGTCCATACAATCTAATTTAAGTATCCTAATAATGCATAATAATTTATAATAATACATATTCCAAATCTAACTATTCAGCTATAAGGAAAAAGAATATGTAAAATTAATATACAGAATTCAATACAACAATTTAAATAAGGAAACTCATAATTTTTCCCGATTTCAGTAATCTTGATTAATAAATACATTGTCACCTTATTCAACAACAACAATGTCAGAAAACATATATTTTGTAAATGCTATTTAATTATATTAAGTTCTTAATTTATCTATTTTTTTAACTTTCGTTCAAATTATTGTGTAAAATGATAGTCTGTCAAAGTATCAAACAAATGTAAAATTTGTACTACACATTTACATTTCACCAATTTTACTGCTAGTGTTTATTCATGGGTGGTAGAGAAAAATATTACGTGCAACTGCAACGACGGGATGATGGTCCAAATGAGCCGCAGTGCACCGAATGATGGTTTGAATGAGCCACGGTGCAATACACGGCAGCATGATCACATCCAAACCATCATTCGAACATCCGATCAACCACGTAAAATTTTCCCTTGATAGATGTGTATTCTGATTTTCTTTTGGCAAATTTACATAAGACACAATTCTTATGAATTTACAAATCTACTAACACTCAAAGTTTGATATTTACATCGATAAAACAAAGTTCCAACAACATATAGTGCTTTTATCTCATAATAATGGTGTTATAGATCAGAATTTGGGAGTGAAAGAGTCATCAGTCTTGGAGGCCACTGGCATTGTAAATGAGTTGAGCTCGAGCGAGTTCAATATTTGTTAGTGTCCGGCTTGTTTGAAATCTTATTGGCTAAAAATAAGCCCGTGTTTGAAATGGCCCGTGAATAATATTTCATGTTTGGCTTGAAATTAAATAATAATAATAATTAACACTTATTCAACTATAATAAAAAATCAACATTAAAAAATAATAATATTATTATTTATTTGATTATTTAATTAATTCAAATCAAAATCAGCCTAACACGATCAACAAAAGTTTGGTTATGTTTAGCTTTTTTATAATCGAGTTTAAATAAAATTGTTCGTGCACACAAACTGTTCGCTAACAATGAACTTTGTTTACAGGCATTGCAACACTTTCTCAACAATTAAAAATAAAAATAAAAATAAAACTTTTTCCCTTGCAAAAATTGCTTTAATTGTTGTGTGTCAATTCTTCTCCTACTAAGAAAGATCAATAAGAACATGATTGAAGCTGAGCTTCTACTCATTAATGACTAAACTCTAAACAAACATGCATGTTTTTATACTTGATTTTAGGATTAGACATAAACCCAAATTAGATCTATAATGACCAAGTTAATCACAACCAAATAACTCAAGTCCAATATTAACCCAAAAAATCAATAAATTTGATCCCTGTCAAATTTGGTTGGTTCATGCAGAACAATTGATCAGAGCTAACATGCCTTCAGTGCAATAGCTTGCATGCCCTGGAGTTTTTGTTCTAAGCTCAGGTGAAACCAACAATGGTATCATGCGACACGGTGTAGCAGAGTAACAAATACACTTGTTGTGAACTTGCTCTTCATAATAAGGCTAAAAGTCCAGTGCATTGCTTTGTTTCGCTCCTAAAGCAAGCCCTAAATCATGGATGCAACATTAACCTATACGCATTTCCAATGCATTTACATATCTAACGTCTAAACTTTACTTTTTTTACATTTACACCCCACAATCTTTCATATCACATCAAAACTACCAACATTATAAATATTAAAAAGTGAATTCCACCTTTCCAAGCATAGATAATGTGATGTATATAGCAATGTCAAAGGTAAAGAAGAGAGTGCAACCCAGACCCTAACAAATGAGAGGAGCTATTTTCATATTCAAGCGAAGCAAGAGGTGAGGTGATTGACTTCATCTTCAACTTAAGGAGTTAAAACAATATACATCACGAGAAATTAGATAAGTCTAGAGACGGCTCCACACATGCATCCTGTCCAGTTAGATGTATTTTGAAAGGGATAGATATGGGTAGACTTGCAACTTCATGTTTGCTTCACCATCACTCGATAGTTCTTCAACTAAAATGAAGATCTTAAATTTCTATAATCAACTTCAAATATAAATGCAGGGGAAACTATTATAACTTCTAGAGAACAAACCATTCATGTACCCGAACCAATATTCTAAGGGCTTCTATGCGGTATGGTGCTAATAGCCAATGTTTTCAGGATATTCTTGCAAAATATAGAGTATGGTTCAATAGTCCGCAAAACAAGGTCATCTATTATTAGTTAAAGAGCTAATAATTTTATTAAGGGGCATGGCATCTACATACACACCACACAAATATTATGTATTTAAATATCTAACACCTAAACATTCATATTTACATACATAACACTAAAATCTTTATCATCACATCAAAAATATCACCATTACTTAATTTTTAAAAGTGGAATACACATTTTCATGCATAGGTTTATGTCACCAAGATGTTCTAAATGTTAATATCAAATATTGGGTGTTAGAAACGTATATACGTAAGAATTGTGTGGAATATATGTAAATTTCCCTTTTATTAAATACAAATTGAAAAGCAATAACTCATTCAAGTAGTATTTCACAGATGTGCTTGGAAGTTCCTTCAAAAAATCTAATGCCAAAGTAAATAAAAATGACTCCCAATAAACCAAGTTACAAAGAAAATGCAAATGGTGAATTAGCTAAGCAACCACCTTGAATTTCATTTTATAATCTTTGGCATAATAAAAGCCAGGAAAACTAATTTCTAGTTACAAATGTGAATACTTATAGGAAGCAAAGTTTTACATGCTATTATCTTTTCCCTAGTAAACTATCAGAGAGAAATACAAAAAATACCAGATCCTGTAAAATGGGACCAAGATTATAAATGAATATTGTCATACTTACTCACTGGCTTATCAAAGTTGACCTGAAAATATCTCCACAAATCAGCAAAACAAGAACAAAATGAAGCAGGACGCCAAATCAAAATTATGAATAAAAATCAGAGTACCTATGGTCACCGAAGTTCAGCTTTATCTACAGCTCATGCCCCAAAGAAGCCTCTAGCGAGAGGATGTGAAGTTCTCCTCCTCCACTTGGCCGTGCTTCTTCTGCTGGTTCTCAAAGGAGTCAAATAAAAGCGAAGGAGACCATTGTCAAGGTTTCCCGGAGAAGAGTACCGAACACTATGGCTTCGACTGAGCTTGAAATCTCTCATCTTTTGCAAATCATGCTTGTGAGCATGTTTATTAACATTAGCAGCTACAAAATCTCCATTAAAACTTCGATTTTGACGGAGCTTGCATGGAGGAGTCCCATTGCGGTGAACTTCAACGCCTGGATGAAAATGTTTTGCATTGCTATCCTTATGGTTGTCACGCCAGGATTCTGACAGAGATCTTTCCAAAACATGACCATTTCTTTTCGCAAAATCCCTAAAAGGGCTGGTTAAGCTCCAATCCCACACTCTGCTCCACCGATTTGACTTCTTCCTGCAAACATCTGAAGCATTAATATCTTGGCAGGGTTGTTCTCCATGGAGCCCTACAGGAATATCTCGAAAACTGCCATTGTTAGGGAAAGAGTTATGGTCTGCCAAAATCCCATCGTTAGCTTTGCTGCTATCTTTTGCTCCAAAAGAACTTTGAAGATCAGAAGACGCGTATTCTTCAGATAAAGTTCCTTTAATCTTGTCTGAACCTTCTCTTTGCTCATGTAGACAGGAAAATGAGCATGCCAATGCCTTGCTCATCACTGAACCATCCCATGAATGTCTTGGCTTCTCCCAACAAAACTTGCTTGAATCACGACAATCCATCAAATTGGTAGAAGTCTGAAGTTTAGGGTTATCATCCACGGAAGCGTTTCCAATTCCAACGTTCAAGTAACTTTCCTGCATAGGGCCTTTCCTGGAACTGCATCTACTCCTCCATTTCAAACCTGTCATCAGAAGCTTTGAGGGTAACCAAAAGGACATTCTAATATCCTTCACACTTTCACCTTCTAAAGCCTCAGATTTCTCCCCATCGAAACTAGTGTTCCCTGAAACACCAGCTCTGTCATCCAAACCTTTTCGCTCTAGCTCAAAGTTCACCCCGAGCTGATCAATCTCTGAAGAGTAGTCAACTTTATGACTAGCTGAAACATGCTCCTTCATCTCCAATTCCTTAAGATCATCTAATTCAAAAAGAGACAACAATGTCTTCCGAACCCTTACACCACCATCCTTCCTCTGTGAATCAGGAACCGATTCAGAGATCTCGAAGATCTCATTTCTAATACCGCAAGTAGGGCTCCTGGTGCTTTCCACAGAATCCACATTGGACAACCTCTCAACCAAGCAGCTTGAGCAGAAACCAGTAAAAAACTGAGACTGGTGCTTCGCGCACCAAGCAAAACTTCCAATTTCCGGATTCATGTCAACAAATCATCACATCTACCATTCCCGTGCAACGTAATCACATGTACGAAGCACAACACCAAATTAAGGCCCAAAGCTTCTTATAACTTCGCAGGATTCTTATCTCGAGAACTAAGATTACCATTCAACAAAACATAATCTATCCCCAAACTAGATTCAAATCAAGCAAAAATGGAAGAGCGAAGAAACAAAAACTCTGCAACTAGATTGAAGGCGCACGAATGGCGCCTCGAAAAGTCCTTACAAATGATCGACGTAAACCTAACAAAAGAAAACGGAGCACCGAACCCTAGAAATTTCTCAGGAATGCTTTAAAGTGAGATCTGCTTGTCAATCGACAGAGAAACCCTAAAAGGTAAATCTGTCACCTCCTAGATTTTGGCGAGCCGGGGAAAATGTTCCGGTGAGAATCGCAAAATAGCCCCATAAAAGTGAAAAATGGCACAGATACACACATTCAAGCTAGAGAACCGTTGGGGGGCAACAATTGTAATTAAAATAATGTTATGATGGCAACATAAGAAAATCAAATTCAATGGGGGGATAGAAGTTAAAATGGTATGGTTAGCACAAATTTCTATACATCAGTACTTGGAAATAATCAATAATATTAATTGTCATAATATGATGTAATTATCCTCATATGATATAATTAATATTGATTTCATATGCTGACGTCTAGATTTAATTTTTATTCTTAATTTACTTTGTTCATATTCTAGTTCTTAGAATACTTATATAAATACCACACTTCTTTGTACTATTGAATATCAATAAATTTTATTTCGAACAAGAATCTTAATATATTTTTTGTATAATAAACACTTAAGATTCATATTCAAGATCATCAGAGCCACGATTTCAACAAGTTAATAATCAAATTGATCATCTCAACAAGACAAACTCGATAATATAAAAGTTGGATTCGGGTCCAATCATGCCCAGATCCGGTCATTAAACCTTATTTGGAGGAATTGAATACTCTATTGAATTGTTAAGTGAACTCCAAATTTGACATACATATAACTTAACAAGAGGAAGGTAACGAGCCCAAAAATCACTTGGATTACAGGTCATTAAGGCCCTAATATTGTTAATAAAAAATCCTACAATCAAGAGGTATCAAATTGGAGTTGTTTGATTATGTGATTAGGTTAGTTATTCGCCAAACGACTAAAATGAATTTTCTCAAAGGCTGTAAATAAACCATCTCTCTTTGCCTGAGGGGATTCCAGTGTCTATTATGTATTGAACACACGACAAAAATTTATAGCATTCATAGTCGTATACCATCATCAGTCGACCCCACTAGCTGTATGAAAACAAATATATTTCAAGTACAGTCATAACGTGTAACACCGTATTGAAGATCTGATAATAATTTTCGGTCTGTGCAATCGCCGACCACCGTCAACTACTGATCGTCTACCGTTGTCCCCCACTACGGCCCAGTACTCCTGCTCACTGTTGTCAGCAACCCATGCTCGCTAACGTTGTATCTAATATACAATTGTAATAAATCGTTTTGTATTAAAGATTCAACGATAACTTCCGGCGATCACTACCTCTGAACCTTATATTTAGAATATGTACAATTTTTCCGGACTCCTAAAAGTTTATATATACATTGTATAAACACAAGTATTTCATTTGGTGTAAAATTGTAACCCTACTTTCCCAATTGTCAGAAAAATATGTATCATTGTACTCACTCACTTATAGTGATTAATTCGATCTGGCGAGACCCGTCATTTTTTCGTCCCTCTAATTTTTCCACGTAAAATATCTCAGTGTTTTCTCCTCTTACATTTTTGTTATATTTTCGTGTATTGGATCTCCGCGCAACACAAATCTGTTACATAATCACTCAACTGCCACAAATTTTTTCGCACGCAATTAATTATTAATACAAATTTTCATGAATATATCTTCTATCATATCGAGATTATATTTTTTTCAACTTATAAAATATGAAATAAATAAGGTGATATGTTAGATGGTAGATATATAAATACATAAAAATTGAGTGGGTATATATGTAAATCTTCCTATAAAATATGCAAAGGATTTCTTGCCGGGATATTGTTCCTTGCTGCGCCGTATTATATAGATAGCATCGCGTCATTTTCTTAAGCATGAGCTCAAAAGTCAACATCTGGAAGCGGCTCTATTACGGCATCACTGCCGCACGTGCGCGATTCGTGCACGCAACCTCGGCGTCATCATGGCGAAATTTAGTCAAAGTATTAGGTCAGCTTTATTCGAACAAAAGGAATTGAATTTAGTCAAATTTATACCAAATTCAACACTGATAATTTTATGGCTCTGTTTTAATTGAGAGTATTTTAAGTATGTGGGTCGAGAGTTTGGTTGCTCTCTGACTCGGTTGGTTGGACTGATGAGATCTTGGTAGGTGTTGTTAGTTGACTGTGTTTGGTAGGTGTTGCTGGTTGACAAGAGTAATGAGACATTGTTAGGCGTAGTTGGTAGACTGGGTTCGGTAGGCGTCACTGGTCGACTAATCTTATATTGGCAAGAGGTTGGCAAGTTTGGCTTGGTCGACTATGTCTTGTCGATCGGTTGGTAGGGAAGATCGTCAATCATTGACTCTTGATGAGGAATTCCAATCAACAGAGCAAAACTAGGCTTTCGGTCTGATATGTAGTCCCCCTTAGACCAAGAGATCATGGGGACGGCTGAGACTTCTATTAATTTTTTTGATGATGTTCAAAAGATTGTTGGATGTCTTTGATAGAACCGCATGACTCAAGGTGTAGGCTTCTCTCTTGGGTTAGTTTCATCGTGGGAAATGTCTTGAATCACCACATGCTTTGCTTTTGGTCAAACAGTCCAGACTCGAGCTGTTCGAATTCTTTGGTTGGCCTTGGAATTGATATGTCATGACGTTCAATTGTGCCTCCAGTTCTTTTGTTCGAGCAATTTTAGATCTCCTCGAGATTCATGCTGACATTTTTTGTATGTAATATAATTTTGTCTATATTTTAAAGTGTCTGCAGCACTTTTTTTAAATAATATTAATAATTGCAGATGTCCCAAAAAAGTATATTAAAATATTTATATATAAAAAAGAAAATAATTATAATTTATTTAATTTGGTTTGAGATTGATATAACATAAAATATAGGAATTGATGCATCATAAAAAAACTTCTCTTAATTAAGCAAGAATTTCAATGCAACTTGGGATTAGGATTGAAAATTTCACGATTTAGGACCCGTTTAGAGCAGCTTATTTAGTGGGTGGCGTTTTAAAAATATACATGCCTGTTTAGGTAAACTGCGTTTTGATAGCTTATGCGTTTTCAAAACGCTCAAAACAGAGTTTTCACACCTCAACTTCTAGGTGCGGTAGCATGTTTCTGGCTGCGGTCTGACTTTTCCAAATAAAAAAATAAAAAAATTGAAATAGCCTCTGCTCCTAACTTATCAGCAGATTATTTTTAATTAGCTTATCAGTAGATTATTTAATAAACTGCAGTTGCCCCAAACAACACCCTCAATTAAAAAAGTTATATATACTCAACTTTATAACCAAATGTAATATCTCAATGAGTCGAACCAAATGATATCAGAAGTAATATAATATGAGTTGAAGTGAGTTCAAATCATGCACTTAAAAGATAATAGTATGTTTTAAGACATAATTTAGAGAACCAAATAAAATAAAAAATTTCATAAACCATAGTCAAATCAAGAGTCATGTTTGAATGTAGGATCTGTTGGCTTTTATGATTTCTGAATAAAATGCGACAAGTGCATTCAACTATGGTGAGAAGTATTTGCAAATAGTTTCAAAAGAGTGCTGAAATCACTTCATAACTTATTGTATTGATCAATTCTACGATAAAATGTAAAGGGTTATTGCTAACGCCTCTCGTGAAGTCGTTCTGGAAGAGTCATGAAGTTTATGATTTCTGCATAGTTCCTTCAACATATCGGTGAATAATGTATGTGTCATGTGAAATATATTGTTAAATTTCATTGGGTGGCCCGCAAGCAACTCTCTGACCCATTTGTCGGTAACATATTTGGATGTTATGCAGGGGGAACGTTCTATGCACGAGTTATAATAATCGTACATCAAACATATTGCAGCTAAAACTCTAATTATGCCCCTTTCTCTAGTTGCATTCATGTATTTAGGTATCGAAGTGATTAATACACAAGCATCAGTGAATTAGATACAATCATATAAGATTATGAAGCAAATAAACATAATCAAATAACAATATATAAGCAAATAAAAAAACATGACGAAAAAATGAAAAACTCTTAAGTGGCATATCCAAAACAGCATGAAAAACCTTAAACAAATAAAAATTTACAAATTAAATAAACAAATATCAAATATGAAATGTACCATGATAATCTAATAAAAAATAAGTGTCCCTTAAATGTCAATGCACCTATGAAAATAACGTAGGTAAGCACCCTACGATCATCGATCATCTTCACTAAAAACAATCTCAGGGTCAATTCTTCAAGCAAGTTCATAGAAAGCAAATACAGTGACATGTTCTCGTAAATTTCTGGAGTTGCTTCCAAAATTCAAAAAATATGTTGGACATAAATTGCTTTTTATGGGCAGGGGTCCTTGGAGCATGAAGCCATGAACTGTGAGATTTGACTTCTAAGGAAAACAACTCCTTTTTTTCTCAATTTAGAGACGTTTTGATCAGCTCGTAAACTCAAATTCATGGAGGTGTGGGTTGGGGCCTTCCTTGGAATCACCTCTTTGATCATCTCCTTAATTTTTTGGGATGCCACCAAGCCCCGCCTCATTGGGGGCAAGTTCATTGTTGTTTGTTACCACGATACTTCCAAACATACGTTCCAACTTCTCCAGCTCATGATTAATTCCAGTGTATTCAATTTTTTTTCGAAGCAGACACCAGGTACAAAGTAATTTAATATATTATGGGATTTAAAAATAACTTTTCAAGGTTATATTAAAAAAATATTACGACGACGCTAAAATAGGTAAATATCCAAATTTAGATATTATATACATAAAGATATTATAAATTTGTGATATTAAGTGTATCCCTATCAATTAATTAGCATGAGTATCATTTGAGTGATGATAAAAATTTCATTGGTTATTCTCTGAAGGCTTAGGGTCCGCTTGGGGCAGTTTATTTCGTGCAGTGTCGTTTTGAAAACGCAACTGATTTGTTTGGGTAAAATGCGTTTTAGTAACTTATGTGTTTTCAAAACACAGAAAATCACTTTTTCACACCGCACCTATATAGATGCGGTGGCGGCTTTCTGGTTACGGTCTGACTTTTCCAAAAAAATAAAATTTTGTAATAGACACCGCACCTAGCTTATCAGCATATTATTTTTAATCAGTTTATCAACAAATTATTTAATAAACTACAGCTGCCCCAAACATACCCTTAGTTATATTCTTCAAGATGCTTGATAGCTTGTATAGTATAATAGGCCTCGCTAATCCTAATATACATTTTATGTTATTTTCATGGGGACATTTACATATATACCATAATTTTACATATTTATATATTTATGTATACATAAATACGAGTATTTGAATGAAGAGCTCGCATGCCAATCTAATCTTTCCTTATCTCTCTCGAAACGACAACCTAACCCAACTGTACAAGTGTTGCTATCAGAAAAAAAAAAAAACTATCACGACTATTGGGAAGTCATTGTGACTAATAAGGACATTCTCAATCCCTTGTTAAAAACACCGTCCAACACTTAAAACTCGATTGTTTCACCGAGGTATCAAGAATGACCACATTGCCGACAGAACGATACAAGATCTTTTTTCAGATTGCATCTACTCACGAACCATACGAGACTCTACGTTTTAAAAAAAACACAACAATTTAACACCTAAACATCCATATATCAACATACATTTTTTTCTTAAACACGTAATTATAATTTTATATCATCAGCCACATTAAGTGTTTGATTTCCAAAAAGAAAATCCAATCGTTCAAATCCCACAGTAAAATGCAAAAGTACGTTCCTCCTCTGAGATTAGTCCCACATCGCTAATAAATGATAAACAATAAACTATATAGATGCATCGTTGGCAGAATCCAACGCCGAGCTCAGTAGCGCGAGCTTGTAACCCAAGCGGGGGCACGTGGGTGCTTGAATGATCTCATCTGATTAACGGGCCGGCTTCGTTCAGCCGATAACTGACCCGCCCGATTCAAGATGGGCAGTTACGTGGATGATTTAGGCGAAAGCTTGTATTAGCCACGTGTTAAATTAGAGGGGACAGCGTAAGGCTGGCTTAACAGAGCAGCGATTACCTCTAGCTCTCATCGGTGGATGGATAACGGGTCGGTGGCCCGAGCAAACCCGACGAGCCCATTACTCAGTTAAATCAAACATGCACTTTTAATTAATTTCTTTTTCTTTTTTACATTTTAAATATAAAAGAGCAGAAGATAATTATAATATATATTCAATGGGCTCTCTTGGTTGAGATTTTGTTCAATAGCATGATATCGAGGGGATAATCGACGCGACGCTCGGTCGTCTTGTTCTCGTGAAATCTTAAATTTATAAAGTCGCCCGAGGCGTAAATGTTATGGCCGAGTGGCCATGGACGACCAGCTTATCATTATTTGGTTTCATGACTAAGACACGTCCGTGATGATCGTGTAAGGTTATTTTGGACATTTTCTATAGTCGCTCGAGGTGTCAATGTTATGATCGAGTGGCCGTCGATGATTGTCTTATCATTGTTTGGTTTCATGACCAAGACACGTCCGTGATGATCGTGTAAGGTTATTTTGAACATTTTCTTATGCCAAACAAGTAGGACGAAGGATCAAAGTTGTAGAAATCTCTGATCTTGAACTGAACAGAAAGACATATGATGAAGAAGCTTTTAGAGACGCTGTTGTACCAAACTAAACTGCAAGAGCATTCTCTCGAGCCAATACAATTACTCAAATAAAATCTAAAAAGAAAAAAGCAAAAAAAAAAAAAAAAAAAAAAAGACAGCAAATGGGGTATTTACATAAATACCACCCTAATACGCCACCGACAAAATTTCATTGTCTGGCACGAATCTCGAGGTAATCTGTTGAGTAAGAAATATTCAAATATTGATGAAAAGTCATCGAGAGCTCTGATTTCGGCAAACTTATAGTCAAAATGACCTGCTCGATGAAACGGACCCAATGATATCAAAATTAGTCCAATTCGAGTCAAATCAAGCACGATTAAGTCATTAAACCATTTTTAGAATATTTTCTGACACATTGAAATGTCAGATGGATGTCGGCACTAGCAAATTCATACTCGAATCGAGTGTATCGACAAGACGAATCCAACGAGCCCAAGATCACTCAATTCCGACATCGTTAAGGTCATCAAATGCCCCTTAAACGCCGTCTGATCGAGGGAAGTTTTCTGAACCGTCTGATCAAAATGATTGCATTAATTGCACCCAGAGAAGGGAGGAGGTGCTAAGGGAGAGAGTCTGAAGACTTGAGGAAAAGAAGCAACTCTGCATCATCGCCGATTGTCGTCGATCGCCGCCGATAGCCGTCGACCACCGCTGATCGTCGTAGACCACTGCTGATCGCCGTGGACCACCGTCGATTGCCGTCGACCACCATCAACCACACCGTTAGTCGAAGTTGTAATCTACAACATATAATTACTCTTTCCCGTCTGTGGGACGAGAGATTTCTGTAAACGTCAATCAATAGTGGATTTACGCAACTGGGCCAGGCCCCGTGGTTTTTTTATTTGTGGGTTTTCCACGTAAAAACTTCTGAAGTCGCTACTTGTTTCATTTTCATCTTTGTGCGTGCTGAATTCTCGTATAACGCTAAGACGATAATTTATTACTCTACCGCCATAAATTTTCTAGCACACATCACACCCAATACCTACTTGTTTACATATGTAAGGCCAATATTTCACTTAAAATTTGAGAGTCCAACATGCTAAGGAATATTATCTGGTAAAAATGTAAATCTTAGATGTGTAAATGCAGACTTGGGTGGTATAAATGTAAATAGTAAAAGGTAAGTGTTAGATGTGTAAATGCACAGGAATTAGATTCTCTGTTTTAATCATCCTTCAATTTATGTTGGATTATTGTGGAGAAGAAACGTCTAAGCTATGTAAAATTTTAGTTTAGACGTTAGAGATGTAAATATACATAAATTGAGGGGTGTATATGTAAAAATTAATATTAGTGATAGAAATGTAAATATGTAATAATTGAGTGATATGCATGTAAAAGTTTATTTAAAAAGTAAATTTTTTTTATTTTTTATTTTGAATCTCATTTGGGTCAGCTTATACGCGCAGCGATGTTTTTAAAACGTGGTCTGACCGTTTGGTTCGGGCATTTTTTAAAACACTGCCTACCGCAGTTGGGTTTTTTACACGACACATAGGTCGCGAGTCGAACTTTGAGGCGCCGCGTTTCAGGATAAACTGCTTATTATGAAACGCACAAGCTGCCCCAAATTGACTCTTAAATTGTTGTGGAAGCACTAATTGAATTGATTTTGAACTGTTCCAAAACTTTTTATGGCAGTTTAAAGGTGGAGAGAGTTAGGGGGAGAGAGGAGGAGATAACGATAGAGTGCACAAAGACTTGCCCCTCTGCGGTAAATTGAGATATTCGTGAGTTCTATGATCTATTTTATATATTAAAAGTAAATTTTACATGAGAGTCTGGTCCTGACAGAATAGCCCCAAAACCCCTAATACATTATCTGGTCTCACTATTTATTGAAGATAAATTGACAAAATTTAAATTTACAAGTTTTAGCCCTACTTTGTAGTGGTTGTACAGGGTAATATGATCATTATTGCGTATATGGATATTTTGGTTAGTCAGATTCTTGGGTGTGTAACCTGAGCTGGTTTCAGGCGGCTTTCATTTGTGCACCAGACGACTTTCATCAATCTGGAAAACTAGTCTGACTTTGAGTGAGATGACTGGTCGGCTCTCGGGCAGCCAGTCAGCTTGCTTGATTATTATTCTTTTGGCAATCTTTGTGTGACTTTTGGGGGAGCCTTTAGGTCATTGGAGAAACTAGGCTTTTCAGAGTGATCAACGTAGATGTTTGGCACTTGTTGGCCTGTGTTGACTATCAATCAGCTGGCTGGGTTGACTATTAGTTGGTTGGACTGCCGATCCTCATCATTTCCTTTGCTATGGACAATTCTTAAATTTTTAATTTTGAGTGACAAAGAAGACTCCCTTGCAAGTCGTTCCCTTCGACAAGCTTCTCGTGAAGGATAGAAGGGTCGGAAATGGGGATTTCAGCGTGCATTTCACTCACGAGCTCGAGAGAAAAAGTCTGGAGCGAAATCCTGTAAGTTCTAACCATTATAGAGAGAACATTTGGTCGAAAATGGCGAAGCGAGCAAATCCAAAATATGTAACTTTGGTCTTATTTATTTTCATAACTAACACCTAAAATTTGATATTTACACTTAGAACACATTAGCGTCGTAAACCTATACATGAAAAATATATTTAATGTTTAAAAAGATGATAATAGTGATATTTTTGATGTGATATTAAAAATTTGAGTGGTATGCATGTAAATATGAATGTTAATTAGGTGTTATATATGTAAATGCATAACAACTTTGCGATGTGTATTTAAATGCTTTATTTTTTTTTAATATTGTTGAATGGGTGAACTAATAAAGTAAATTTTACATACATACCACCCCATTCCTATGTATTTATGTAACTAACAAATAAAATTAAATTTTTTTACATTTATACCACCCAACTCTTTCATATACATCACACCAAAAATATCATAAATTTAAATTTTAAAAATTAAACTACAGCATTCTAACATTTAAAAAATTAAATTACCACCATTTTTACATTTAAAAATGTACCATAACAGGCAAAAACACAATTTAGAAATTTTGGCCCTATGTTTATACAATAAATAGCACATTTGTCATTTTATTTTTTGATGTGTGCTAGAAAATTCGCGGTGGTTGAATAATAAATTATCATCTTAGTGTTGTACGAGAATTCAACACACACACAGATGAAAAGGAAACAAGCAGTGACTCCAGAAACTTTTACGTGGAAAACCCGTAAAGGGAAAAACTACAGGGCTTGACCCAGTTGCGAAAATCCACTATTGAATGACGTTTACAGAAATCTCTTGTCCCACAGAAGGGAAATGACAACTATATAATTTAAACTACAGCGTTGACTGACGGTGTCTGATTGATGGTGGTCGACGACAATCGGCGGTGGTCCACGGCGATCGGTGGTGGTCCACTACGATCAGCGGTGGTCGACGGCGGTCGGCGGTTATGCAGAGTTGCTGCTTCACCTCAAGAATTCAGACTCTCTCTCTTGACCCACTGCCTCCTCATGTGAGGTCTGGGGGTCTACTTATGGTGTTTTGGGTGCAATTATTGCAACCATTTTGATCGGACAGTCCAGAGGGTTTCCCTCGATCAAATGACGTTTAAGGGGCATTTAATGTTCTTAACGATGTTGGAATTGAGTGATCTTGGGCTCTTTAGATTCATCTTGTCAAGATGCTCGATTCGAGTATTGGCTTGCTAGTGTCAGCTCTATTTGATCTTCCAAATATGTTCAGAAATCATCTAAGAATGGATTAATGACTTGATCTTGGCATGATTTGACTCGGATTCAACTAGTTGTTATATCATTAGATCTGTCTCATTGAGCCGATCAGTCTGATGACAACAAGTTTGTTGAAATCGGAGCTCTGTATGATTTTTCATCAAAAATTGAATGTTTCTTACTCAAAAGATTACACTGAGATTCTTGTCTGATGATGAAAATTTTGTTGGTGGCGTATCATTTCTAGTTTTCAACATAAATTAATTTCAAAATAAAACATTAAGAATAATTAAAATGCAAATAAAAAATATAATAGCTTAATAAATAAATTTTATTTCAAATAAAATTGCCATTGCTGTGTATTTACATATCTAACACCTAAAACCTAAATTCTAACATTTATACCATTCAAATATTTCTTTATCACATGAAAAGATTAAAAGTAAAATACATGTTATCTTTTTAATGCATATGTAAGAAGACATATACTTAAAAATTAATATTTAGTTGTAATTTACATAAATACATAAAAATATATATTTTTTATCTCGAGTTTGTTAATTTTATCAAGCTCAAATTTAAGTCTACGAGTTCGAGCAGATTGGAAGCCGGCTTGTTTAATATAAAATTGAAAAATTGATATTAATTTTAAATAATTTTATAATTTGTTGATAAATATAACGAACTATTAAAGATAAATAATAAAAAATCACACAATATATATATTAAAAAATATTATTTTCTTAATATTTTTAATCTCTTTAAGATAAAATTTTGAATTTTAATATAATTTGTGTATATTTTTATGTTTATATTTTTTCAAACGAGCCGTCTCACGAGCCAATTAGTCGAGTCCAGGCTGGCTTTAGGTTGGCATGTTAGCACATCGAGCTTCGTTGACGAGCCACTTATCAAATTAGTCCCAAAATTGGTAAATAAATTAAAGTTATTTTGCATTATTTCCTAAGTTGAATAAAAGTTTAGGCATTATTGGTTTTAATGTATTTAAAGAGTGAAAATTAAAAGGATATTAAAAAATAATAATAAATTAGTTTATTTAAATGCTATTTTTACCCACTTTTGTAGATTGAGGATAATAAAAAAATTGAAAAAAAATATCTTTATATATATATATATATTAAGGGGGAGAGATTTAAAATTAAAACTTTAAATTCCAAAAGAGATTTATTTTTATTTTTATTTTTGATTAATTGTGAAATTTTAATTTTTAATTTTTATTTTTACAAAGGGATTTGGTGGGTTTCATTAGATGAAGATAATAGTTTTAATTTATAATTTATGATAATAATTTTCTTAATTTTTTATTAATTAAGATGACTAAGTTAGATAACTCAAGTAAACATATCAGCCTTTGAAAGAGCCATAGTACAATTAAAAGTAAGACAAAGCTCCAATGTTGAGAAAAGATTTACAATCATGATCTGCCACATGTATAATCGGGTTCACTCGTGTGTTAAATTATTTTTTATTACTAAGAGGATTCTGACCATACATGTGGCAGATTCTGATCGGACACTTGATGCAAAACTGCATCATGACTTGTTATGCAATTTTTTTTCCATGACCATACATGTGGCTAATGGTTTTTTATTTTCTTTTAAGAGAACTTTGCAACAACAGTAACATGAAAAATATTATATAAAAAATTTATAATAATTTTAAAGATAAGATTAAGAAAAAAGTTTTAGGATATTTATATAAATTATAGTAAAATTTATACTTCTATTATAAAAATAGAGAAAAATTTGCATACGGAGAGCACACGCGGCACTACGTGCGTAATAACCTCTCAATAACCTCTATTTCGGAGTTATTGACACGTTATTGAAGTATAATTTTAATAACCCAATAACCCCAATAGCCCCCCATTAACATTCGGTTTTATTTCAGTGTTATTGATATATTATTATGGGGGTATAACAGGGTTATTAGGAGTACACACGCAGAGCTGCGTGCGCTTTCCGTATGTAAATATTTCTAGTAAAAATGACTTGATTATGGACATGTATAGCTTTTTTTTTTCTTGGGGCAATTACATAGAGAGGACCGACTTTCTAAGCATTTACATATCTACCTATCAAATTTATATTTTTACATTTCAATCATTCAAATCTGTCATATAACATTAAAAAATAAATCACTATTTTATTTTCTTACAAGTGAAATACACCCTTCATGCATGGATAACTTTGGTATATATGTAAAAACTGAATTTAGGTGTAGATACGTAAATATATAGAAATAGAATGGTATGTTTGCAAATCTTCCTTTGTATTCTATAGAAATTGCAGTGCTAGTTTATTTCAAGATGTTAGAAACTTTATTAGATTTACATACACACCACAAAATTCTTTTTATTTACATATCTAACAATTATATTTTTGTATGCCACCCAAAACTTTCACATAACATAAAAAATACCATTATCATACCCTATAAACAAGTTGAATACAATTTTTCATATGTTTCTAAGGCACCACAAATGTAAACATTGAAGTTTAGGTGTTAGAAATGTAAATATTTAGAAATGGAGTGGTTTGTACGTAAAACTGTATCAGGACTCTAATGAAAGTGTGTCAACAGGCCAACTAAATAAAAAAAATTATATATTTAATGTATGATCTTGATACAATGGACACATGACATATTTTTATTGAAGTCCTGATATAGTTTTGCATCAGGACTCCTGATATAATATTTTTTCATGAATATAACAAAGCTCATCCCATTTATTTGAACCTCGCTCTCTAATTCACTAATTAGTCAACCACCATGATATTATTAATCTTCCATGCTATTATTTTATGCAATTACTAAATCCATCTAAGATTGCTGGAGCTGTCCTTCAATCATAAATAAAATTAGATATTGGATTGAAATGATAAAATTAGAAATAAAAAAAAGGGCAATCTCATAATATAGTTTCATATTAAATTGAAATATTATCATAATAAAATTATATTGTTTTAATAGCGAATGCGTATGGAAGGGAATATATCTCCAAAATATATAAATGAAGCTGAAAGTCTACGAAAAATTACATATATAAATGAAGGTGTCTTGTACTCTGTTGGTTAGCATTCACAGTATAATACCCCGCAGGTTGGGGGTTCGAATCTCCTCTGACACGGTTGGCCTTAAGGACTTGGCACTTGAATTGTAGGGCATATTACGGGTAGCTAGAGAATGTATGGTGGATCCTATTTCTAATGATTTTTCGTTGTTAAGTATACTCGTCCTAGCCTCACCTTTGCTAGGACGAGTATACGCATTGAATCCATTTTTGCATGTTGTATTACTCTCAGTATCAATGGTAAGATTGTCGTGTAGCCAATCATTTGTGAATGGAGACACATACAAGTCGACCATTCAAAGAGAAAAAAACACTGTTCGGATGGGCCGTCGTGCAATACATAGAGGCGTGACAGTCTTGTGATACGTTGCATCGTGGTCACATCCAAACCGTCATCTGAACGTGCAGTCAGTCGAATGTAATATTTTTCTAATAAAATAGGGGCTTAAATCATATAAGAAATTTCTTATATAAATTTAATTAGTTTCTTATTGCCGTACATTTTACATTAAGGGAATATAAGTCTCTCTCAACTAAGATAGAACAATTTTATTATAAGAATATTAAATAAAATCCTTTCTTTTTCTTTAAGTCAATGTATAACATGCCCATTACACGTGTGAGAAGATTTTTTTAAAAAATATATATTGAAAATTGTATTCATTGTTGTCTATAAATACTAAAAATGAAAGGTGATGAGTAATTTATAATTATGATTGCAACATAAAATATGACTATCCTCTATAAACACTACACCATACTCAGTAGGTAGCCTAAAAATATATCAATAACAATTAATTTGCAATTTATTTATTTTTTTTTTTTGTCAGTTTGGGGTAGCTGCAGGTGATTATTAAGCTGCAATGACAATTACATTTTTTTTTTTGGGAAAAGCTAGACCGTAGCTATAAAATTGTCACCGCACCTAGCGAGGAACAGTGTGAAAACACTTATTTCAACAGTTTGAAAACAGAGTTTTTTGAAAAAACTGCCAAAAACACAGTGTGTCCAAACGGGTCTGAATGCATTTACAAAACGCATAACACCAAATAAGCTGCCCCAAACAGTCAACTAATCTCTAATACATTGAATTTTTCTTCCTAAAATCCACATGCTTGCTTATGCTTGAATATATCCAACATAATTAATTAAAAAAATAAATTTGGTTGATAATATCCTAATCCAAATTCGATAACTATAAACTCATCATAATAATTAATCTACATGATACAATATAAATTTAACTCTTAAGTTAAGCACAACATCTATCCATCTCAAAAAATCATCCAAATTTTAATTAAAAAAATAATAATCAAACTCTTAACATCAAACAACTAGTTATAAAATTATTTATGGAGTAAACTGTCAATCTCTAAAAAATTTTATAGAATTGTCAAAATAATCTCCGATTATTTTAAAATTAAACTCTAATTAACAATCCTCCATTGAAAGTACTATATTAAACCCCAATGACTAATTTAACACTTCTGAACTAAAACGATCTCATGTAAATAATCAGAGACTATTTTAACACTGTATCTTAAGACTTTAACAGCTGCATGAATAATCAGAAAAAATAGGCTTTGTTATTATCATAACATTTTAAAAAACATATAATTCCATATATATATATATATATATATATATATATATATATATATATATATATATATATATATATATATATATATATATATATATATAAGTGGCAATCAAAAATGAGTCCCACCAAGTCTAAGCTCTAAATCCAACCCACCTTCATCTTCCTCTCCACTTCTTTTCAACTCCTGGTTCTGATCACCAAACAGCCTCATCTCTCTCATTCTCCTGCTCTGCAACCCAAACTCTTCATGGTGATTCTCAATAGCAGCCCTACCTCCAGAAGCACTGAAAGAGGAGGAAGAATGGAAGGAGAAGTGAGGGAGAGAGTCCTCGTGATTGTTGTACCAGTGCAAGCCATGATCGTTCTGTGTGCTCAGCTCTGTCATCTTAGCTTTATCCTTGCGATGGATGTTCATATGACCGCCTAACGCTTGTGCTGTGGAGAAGCCGCGCTTGCAGAAGATACAGTCGTAAGAGCGGCGGGTGACGTGAGCTTCCATGGATTGAGAGCGGAAGGACAGAAGATAGAAGAAGAAGAAGAAGAAGAAGAAGATGATGATAGTATAAGAGTAGCTAGATAGTCTATGGTGGCTATATGGTGAAAAAGACGCGGTTTTTAATGCAAAAGTGAGGTTTTTGTTCGGCCGGCCTTAAAACGGCGGATGGGGTTGAGATTTGATCAAGTCAAAGGAGAAGTTTTGTTCAGTATTATAAGTTGTTAGTTGAATAGAGAAAGTCAAAGAGGAGCCATATAGATTTATGTGGTCATTATTGAGTTTAAAATATAAAGTTTTGGTTATATATTTAATAGATATGTAGGTATTTTTTTAGGAAAGATAGTGGAGTCAGCAAATGAGATGGTGACCTGATGATTGTGAAATAATATTATATCAGGAGTCCTGAAGCAAAACTGTATCAGGACTCAAATCATAATGTGTTACGTGTACGGTCCAGCCTTATCATGCATTGATATGTTTAGTTTTTGTATTCGGTGGGGCTAGACCGTACATGTGGCTGATGCAAAACATGCAGTTGTGCATCAAGACTCTTGATGTAATATTGTTTAGATGGTAAAACTTTTTCTTTTATAGTGAAGGATGTAACGCTCAAAACTCACCTACTCAAAAAATTATTTTGACTTATTAATATATATAATAATAAATATATGATAAAAAAATTATAATTTATAACATTTTATGATCAACATCTTATCATTTTTTAATTATTAAAAAAAATGAAATGATCATACAATCACACCTCAATCAATATATTCAAACAAATATTTTATATAATGATAGCTTGAATTAATAAAAATTTTAAAAAAATATATTTGAATATTTAATATTAAAAAATTAGTTTAGTCTATAATTTAAATTTGATAATAATATTTTTTTAATTTCTTTTTTAATTGAAGGTTATTGATAAGTCAAATATATGAGAAGCAATTCAAATAAAATAAATTTTAATTTTGATCATTAGCTCCAATTTATTAATATATAGTTTTTATTAAAATTAATATTTTTAAAATATAAAATTCTCATCGATCTAAAAAATAATTTTGGTCAGAAGAATTTTTAAATAGTTGATTTTTTAAATAATCTAATATATAAGCAATTAATTGAACTTTATAGATAATACATCCAAGATTAAATTTAATTCGTTCAAAATTCATTTGGTATTAAAATTTAGATTATAGATTCAAAATCAAAGTTTTTTATATTTAAAAGATTTACAAAAGTGAAAAACTATATATATTTTTGAATATTTGAAAACTAATTTTAATTTATATAAACCTTCGGGGCCTCTGTCCCCTCAGGCCCGCCCTAGTTTATACCTTGTTGACGAAGAAAAAATCTTACATGTAGAATCCGGAAGTAGCTCTGCACGCCTTAATTCTGATAAAATGTTATATATTTGACTGAGTCCACCTAAAAATTAACAAAAAAACACTCATTGTGGTGTTATTGCAAAACAACTCAATAACACCGCAATATCACCAGTGAACATCGTCAATAACATCACCCGACGTAAATAACATCGCGGTTCTTCTATAAATACCCCACAAAACAACTTGAATAACACCACAATAACGCCGGTGATCAGCGCCAATAACACTGTAAAGAGGACCAAGCAAATAACACCGTGGTAACACTGCAATAACACCCGCAAAATAACTCCAATCGCACCACAATAACACAACAATAACACCATTAACAACGCCAACAACACCGCCCGGAGGACCACGCGAATAACACAACGTTGTTATTAGGGTATTTTCGTCATTTTTTAGGTGGGCTCAATCAAATACATGTGGCAAGATTTTATTAGAGTTCAGACGCAGAGCTATGTCCGGACTCCACACGTATGATTTTTTCATTGATCAAAGGGTATAATTGGGAAGATCCTTAGTGAAAACATTATTAATCTTATCAATATTTGGTAAAAATAAATTATAAAATTTTGTTTAATTCATATTTTGATGTGTAATGTAAGAGTTGATGAATTAAATATATATTTCATTCATTTTAAGATAAAAAAAATTAAAATGAATGCAAGGCACCAAAATGTTATAAATATAAATATCAAATTTTTTATGTTTAATTTGTTAATATATAAAAATTGTGTGATATAAATGTAAATTTTCTTTAGAAAGTGGCAATATCCATTCAATCATACTAATAAAATATAAGAAAATTTAAATTCATTTATATATCCAGTACTTAAACTTATATATTTATAGTTAGAACATTTTAATGTGATAAATTTATACTTATAATATGTTCTTAACATTTTAAGATTAATAATGTGATAGCGATATTTTTTAAGTGATATTAAAGATTTGAGTGTTCATATTAAATTGTGCCTGTTGGATATATAAATACAGAAGAATTGTGCGACATGTATAGTACATGTTTTACTAAAAATCAATGGTTGCACCTGTATAAAAGTCGTCGATTATATTGATCGTAGGTAAGTTGTCAGAAATAAAAGAAACTTTACTTATGCACTATTGGTTGTCGGTTTTCTCGCCTGTTTTTTGTTGTACTTTATGTATTGCATTTTATAGGAGAAATTATTACGTCCGGACGTACGAATAACACAGGATGAGAGGGTCACATTCATCGAAAATTCATGTGCATGTGACATGGCATCCCCATCCACGTACCGTTGTCCGTACGTGCAGTGTCCATATGCAGCAATCTCCCATTATAGAGCCAATCGATATCATCAAGCAATTTTATCTACCAACAACTCAGTCACTTGAATAATAAGGGGATAGCATTTGAGGACTTATATGATCAAGTCAAATATCTAATATTTGACATAACTTCACAACTAAACGTGTCCAATAGGTCTAACACGAATGTTTCAAAATAGTTCACGATGCCACAACTCTCGAGTCACGTACATAGGTCGCAACACTATCGAATTAATAATCCTTATAAGTTGGTCAAGCCAATGCTATGAACCTAAAGTGGTCATATATAACCATATTTGAACTATGGTTAGCTATGCTTGCACCCTTGAGCCATTTCAATTTAATTTAGCGAAGACACTGGATTCAATGGTTTTAAAAAACAGCTTTTAAAAAAACTGTCAAAACGCAGTTTATCCAAACAGGTCTGGATGCATTTTCAAAACTCACCGCACCCAATAAGCTCCCCCAAACGAGGCCTAAATCTATAAAAGAACATTGCAGCCGTTGAGATTAAAATATTATATAATATAAAATTTAAACAATATTTGTCCTTAGAATTTCTCTGATATTGATTAGAAGTGTTACTAATTCAACCCTTTGCCGCATGCAATGTCTTTATTTACATTGTAATTCCAATATTTCCCATCAACGTTCAACCACCAAGTTATATATATATATATATATATATATATATATATATATATATATATATATATATATATATATATATATATATATATTAATATTAAATTGTTGACCTTGCCAACAAATAAGCAACCATCTCGAATCATGTTAACATGTGACAGCCTTAAAACATGAGAAAATATTATGTTTGATAAATCAGATGTACGATCGACAACAAAGATCGCATCAGGCCATCTGACGTATGGCGTGGTGTGATTCACGCCCTGATCCGCACATCAGGATGATGAAGGTAATATATCCTTCTTAAACATAGTAGATTATCAATTGCTGACCTTATGTGCGGCCAACTAATAGGCAACCATCTCGCGCCAAGTTAATGCATGACAGTCTTAATGACGAGAAAATATTATGTTCGATAAATCAGATGTACGATTGATGGTGTGATTTGTACCATGATCTGTACATGAGATGTAGAAGGTAATATATTCTTCTTAAAGATAATAGATTTCTCGGGTCTAAACGGTCGCTTTGATAGTGTGACATGTGGCATATCTTTCCGTGTTAGGAATTTTGATTTATTATCTAAAATTGTAAATTAAACTAAATGCTAGATTTTGATGCCTACACATTTATAATTAATTTCTCTATAGTTTGACCCTTTTTCTATTTTTAATTTTTAATAGATATTGAGTCATTAATTAAATGTGTCTAAGTCACCCTTGATTTGATAATTCAAAATAAGCATGGAATCGACAAATGTAAAGTCAACAATAATTTTTCTTTAAATATTTAAGATTTACTTTCTTTTTTTAAAAAAAAAATAAATTTTTATCATAAAAAAAATTCTAACTTATGCCAGCTACAATTTGATTTCAATATCTATATATTTATAGTTAAAATTTGAAAGATTTACATATATACCTCTCACTTTAAATATATTTACATATATAAATCCTAAATTTTAATTTTTACATACTTACTACCTTATAGATGCATGAAATATGTATTTCACTATTTAAAATTTAAAGGTGTGTTTGTTCAGTTTGTGCGTTTCAGGATAAGCAGTTTATTCTGAAACACGGCCCGCGGGTCGACCGCGGGGTTCGACCCGCGCCTGCTATTTGTGTAAAAACTCAACCGTATTTTCGAATAAACGGGCAAAACGTGTGATCCAAATGATATTGTTGTTTTCAAAACTGTCCCTGCACTTATAAGCTGTCTCAAACAAACCCTAAAATGATTGTATTTGATGTGAGATGAAGTATTTGGATGATGTAGATTTTTAAAAAAAAATGTTTAGGTGCTAGACGTAAATACATCGGAATTGGATGGTGTGTATGTATATGCCCCTTAAAATTTGAAAATATGTATGCAAATTATTTATAATTAACCTTAAGAATCTCACCGTCCCATTAAAAAATATTTGAATAATTAGTCTGTGGGGTAAGGCATAACACGGGCACTTCCTAGGTAGCTTCTTATTTCTCTCTCAAGCTTCATAAATTGACTCGCTGTACAATTGAGCGAACAAGCTTATATCATTCTTAAGTTTGATAATGTTAGATGGTGAAAAGTACAATTGACTAGGAGTTTTTGTGCTAAATGAGTTCGAAGTGGCTACGAATCTTGGGCGTTAGAGTTAAACCAAAGTTTAGTCTCGTCTGTCACGAGAAAATGGAACAATCTAAGTCTGATAAGGTCATCAAAGACATCGTTATTTCTATAAACATATAGCTTACAAGTCATAAAATGCGTATGCTCAAATGATATATGTTATCCACTAATGCCGGCTACATTTGGCATTGATGGAAGGCAAACTTACTTGATTTTCTTGTAATAAAGTAACATGAAGAGGGAATAAGTATAGGTTTCACATTCAAATGGAGCCATATGACAACCATGCAAAGAATGGAGTTTTGGAAGTAAGCATGAGAGCTTTGAATATTGTATTTTACTTAAAAAATATTTATTTTGGTGTGTATATATAGTTATATGTTATTGACCATATGATCATGTCATATGTAAGTATGTATTGGTTGACTTTGATATTGATTGTTAAGGAGAGGAATGGAGATTCTTCTATAGTTTCCAAAGAGTTTGAAGCTTGGGATCAATATGTTTGTTATGACATATGATATAGAAATTGCCTATAAAATAAGTTTATTATGTTGACATTGACTTTTGGTCTGTTTGGGGCAGCTTGTAAGTGTGACAGCGTTCAGCTTATAAGTGTGACAACATTTTTGAAAACGCCGCCTAATTATTTGCTTCGCGCATTTTTGACAACACCGCTTATCGCGGTTGGGTTTTTTACGCTACACGCAGGCCGGGGGCCGAACCCCGCAATCGACCCCTGAGCCGCGTTTCAGGATAAGCTACTTATCTTGAAACGCACAAGTTGTCCCAAACGAACCCATTTATGATGTTATGATTACTTTATTGAAGATATGATGTGAGTTTTGAGGACATTATTAGAATAGAAATAATGTGGGAAATGTTATAAACAAGAAAGTGAATGTAATATAAGAAGTTCTATTATTAAAAGGGAAACTTTGGAAGGTAAATCCTCCTATATATATATATGGAGGAGTGAAGGATAAAGATGTAATATTATATAATACGAAGGGGGTGATATGCAATACATCCCATTAAAATGGGTTGTGAATATTTTTTGCAACCATCTTGTGAAGAAGAGAAGGCAGAGTAGTAGCCGGAAAAGCTTCGTTGAAAATATCAGCGAGCTGTTGTGTTTTCTTGGTTCTTTTTGAAGACTCAGAATCGTCAGCTTGTCTATTTATATGTTGTCGTATAATCGAATAAATCTCCCGCCTGAATCATCTCAAGAGGAGACGAATTGAAAAGGAGAATCTACAAATAAAAAGAAACAAAAAGAAGGCAGAAGGCAAAGGGGCGAGAAAAAATGGAGAAGGAAGGAACCTTCCAAATCCTGTGATTTATTATTGGACACAGAAATGTAGGAAAGTTCATTATTGCGCAATAATATCATTTAATTTTTTCTTACACATTAAAAAAATTCCCTTGTCCTCGTGTGCTGTGCAGCTTACAATGAGCAAGAGAATCACAAAACTAAATTTATATGAAAAATATGTCAACATGGATCTCGAGATAGATAAAAAACTAGGATGGAAGATACAGACGATCGAATGAGGCTTTTGACGATCATTTGGGTTGGATACTAGTGAAGGAGGCATCTTGTTATAACGATCATAGGAACGTACCAGAAAATTTCTCACAGGGTGGCGATCAAACCTCAAGAAAATAGGCAAGAAACATCCTTTTTCAGACCGACCATCAGCGAACCAAAGGCATATCGAACGACCGACGAACTTTCTATTGACCAAATCAGTCCTCTGTTCTTATCACATGTGGATATTTTTGTAATTACTGAAAGACTCCCTCTAAAAGGCTAATGATGAGCGGACTGATATGTAATTTTCTATAACCTAAACCCAATCCTATAAATAGGGAGCCAATATCATGAATAAAGGTTATTCATTTCTTATTGTTCTCTATTCTCTCTCTCTCTCTAATATTCTATATCTTGAGTGTATTTATGGACAGTTTCAGATTTTGAACAAATAAAAAATTGGGTGGTATATATGTAAAATTTCCTTTGCTGTATTTGTAATTTTCATCCGTGATAATATAAAAGTGTGAATCAGACTATAATTGATGAAATTAATAAAAATATTTTGTAAATTTGTGTCACTTCAGAAGTGCTGATTATTTGTTTTTCATTTTTAAATATATGTTTGTTTAAATATATCACCGTCGATCACCATCGATCGAAAACTGTCAGTCGACATTGTAACTTGAAAAACTTAGTAATCATTTATAGTCTGTG
Source organism: Papilionanthe hookeriana x Papilionanthe teres (assembly GCA_022702705.1). Lineage (NCBI taxonomy): Eukaryota > Viridiplantae > Streptophyta > Magnoliopsida > Asparagales > Orchidaceae > Papilionanthe > Papilionanthe hookeriana x Papilionanthe teres. The sequence continues at coordinate 18,531,844 of CM040436.1, forward strand.
AGTATAACTGGTCCGGGCCCTATGATTTTTTTTTTCCTTTACGGGTTTTCCACACTGTTTGTTTTCTTTTACAAGAGTGTGTGTTGAATTCTCTTACAATATTAAGACGATTATATATTACTCTACCGTCGTAAATTTTATAGCACGCGTCAGGTTTTTAGGTGTATTTTATTTTTATTAAATTAAAATGTGAAAAGTATAAGAAGTTATTTTATGTTAGGTATATTTCTATGTCTAATGGCCCACGTATTTTGATATGTGCTAATTCCTAATTGATCCATAGAAAGATATTTTCCAACACATACACCAAAATATGTCCTAACTTAATTATTAAATTGTGAAAATCAACTTTGAGCATTAATAATTAGTGATATTTTGATATTTACACTTAAAATTAGGTGTATTTCATTTATAGAAAATTGTGACGGAGATATCTTCGTTGTTGATGCGTGCTAGAAAATTCGCTACGGTAGAGTAATAGATTATCGTCTTAGCGTTGCACGAGAATTCAACACACATTTATGTGAAAGATAACAATCAGTAATGACACTAGAAGTTTTTTATATGGAAAATTGATAAATAGGAAAAAACCACGTGGCCCGACACAGTTGCAAAAATAGATTGATGATTACAGAGACACCTTCTCCGATCGACGGGAAAGAGTTACTAGATCTTCCAAGTTATAAATTTGACTGACATCGTCTAGTCAGTGGTGGCAACCAGAGGTGGTCGGCAACAGTCAACTGTGGTTGACGAAGATAGTAGTGCTCGATGGCTATTGGTGGTTGTCGACTGTGGTCAGCAGTGGTCGACAACGATCAGCGGGTGTCGACGATGGTCGGAGGTGGTTGAAGACAGTCGACAGTGATTGATGGAGGTTGAAGGTGATCGACGGTTGTTGAAGACGAATGACGGTGATTGACAGAGGCTGGCGGTGGTTAACAACAGTTGGCAGTGATCGATGAAGATAGAGATAGTGCTAGAGTTCAACTTCTTCTCAAAGCTTCAAGTTCTATCTCGAGGCTCAAGCCTCTCCCAGGAGAGGGGTGGGTCTTTATTTATAGTATTTTGGGTGTAATTAATGCAGGAATATGAACCACTTTGATCGTCTGACGGCGTTTGATTGTCATTAGAGTGCCTTAATGATGTCAGAATTGAGTGAACTTAGGCTCGTTGGATTCGTCTCGCAGAGACGCTCAATTATTCCATGAACTCGCTGCATTCAGCATATGTTTAACCTTTCAAATATGTCTATAAATCATCTAATAGTGGTTTCATGACTTAATCTATGCTTGATTTGATTTAGATTGAACTAATTTTGATATCATTAAGTCCGCCTCGTTGAACCGATCAATTTGACTATAAATTTACTGAATTTGGAGCTTTGGATGACTCCTAATTGAAGTTCGAATGTTTCTTGCTCAAAAGATTATCTTGAGATTTGTATTACACATCAAGATTTGTTGTACGATGAAAATTTATTGGTGGCGTATCAGATGTAATGACAAATATTTGCTCGAAATGCATGTAAATACGAAGTTGTTAGGGATGTAAATGCATAAGTGTTGTGGGGGTATATTTGTAAATGCCCCAAATTTAGAAATTTATGAAGAACAAAATTTTGAAATTCATTTTTGTTCAAAATTACACTTTTCTGCTTTTCACTAATCCAGATTATTTTCTACCATCGATTTTTATATATTTATATTTGATCATTGAATATTATGTTCAGTGAACCTGTTGATAAAGTAAATGTAATATAATTTCTGATTGATTAATTCTTTATTATACGCAATTTCAAATAAATCTAATAATTATAAAATATATATATTCGGCTCGCGTTCGACTCGTTTCATTAAGAAACGAACACGAACAGTGACTTCACGAATAATTTTGAACACGAGCTTATTTCAAACAAACTAAATTTCAAACGAATTGAACACAAACACAAGCTCTGTTCGTTCGTGTTCGGTTTGTTTACACCCCTACCTGCAATGCTCTATAGTACATAATATTGGCCTTTAAAAGAGAATAATAAAAGTAAGTGATGCCGAGATGAGAATGCTTAGATAGATGAGTTGCTTTACCGTTAGAGTCAAAATGTGAAATGTGCATGTCTGTGATAGGGTTGATGTAGCTATAGTGGCGGACAAAAATAGAGATAATCGTCTTAGACGGTTTGGTCACATTGAAAGTTGACTATCTAACGAAGCAGTTAGGAGAGTACGTGTTTTAGATTCGACTTATATTAAGAAAGGCATAGGTATACAACCTACAAAGACTTAGGCATACTCTATAAAAAAATGATATTAATTTATTAGAATTTAATGAAAATATGACTCCCATTAGGATGCAATGCGGAAAAAAGATTATGTAGTCGACCCCACTTAGCAGGATAAAAGCTTTGTTGTTGTTGTTGTTGTTGTTGTTATAGAGAAGCTGAAGCTTGTGAGATTTAGCGAATCCGATTAAAACCGCCGAATACTTTCTCTGGATTTACTATGATTTAAGTATTAAAATATCAAACAACTTTTAGGATTTAACCCCTTCATGATTACATAAATATGGGTTTACAGGATTTAAAAGATCTAGATGTATTAATATTGATGTTAGGTATGTCGAAGATTATGAAATCCATTAAGACCTCTCTTAATAATATTGTTTTTATATTGTATAGCTAGGGTTGTCAAAAAAACTCGTTGTTCGTGAACAGTTCATGTTCTGTTCGCCAAGAAGTTCGTGTTCGATTAGTTCGATAAGCTAACGAGACGAACACGAACAATTTTTTTTCGTTCGGTTTGTTAAACGAACCAAACACGAACAGTGAAGTGTTCATTCGTGTTCGGTTCGTTATTGTTCGAAATATAAAATAATTTAATATATATATATATATATATATATATATATAATTTATGATATTTCAATAATAAATATATATTATAAAATTTTATCATATTTTAAATAATTAAACTTCTCTAAATTATAATATACGATAAATTATTATTAACAATAATAATATTATAATTAATACACTATACTATATATTAAAATAAAATCCTAAACGCCTTATTCAATTTGATTCATTGAGGAAGTATGGATTACCTGATGTGTATGAAATACCTGATTAATTTGCTTCATTTTGAGGAAGTATGCTATCAAAGCTAGGGTTGTCAAAAAAGCTCGTTGTTCACGAACAATTCGTGTTCGGTTTGCCAGGAAGTTCGTGTTCGATTCGTTCGATAAGCAAATGAGAAAAACACGAACAATTTTATTTCGTTCGGTTTGTTAAACGAATCAAACACGAACAATGATGCGTTCGAACATTTTGAACACGAACACTAGCTCTGTTCGTTCGTGTTCGGTTCGTTTACACCCCTATGTATAGCAGTGTTTTTTGTTTTAGTAGTTTGTATATTCCACTTTACAGTTTTCCCTTCATTTGACTGCATACTTTTGTTTTTTTTTTAATTTTAATAGTTTGTAAATTGTATGCATGCAATTCAGCGTTGTTCTTTTCTTTTACTGTATATTATTGTACTTTTATCTTTAGTAGTATGTATATGTACTAATTAAATTTACTTTTCAGCTTATAGATAATATATGTAGAAATGGGCGGTATGCCCCCTTCGAGGGACGTGTTGGCTTACAGAAGTTCGTAAGCCGACAAGGCAGAGAGCACCACGCAGGCATCACTTCCAGTCCCGGCTACCATACTTGTTCATCCACCAGTCACAACTTTGGCACCACTATTACCACTGGTGAAGACACTACTACCGCCACCAGCCACAACACGACTACAACCCACACTTGCAGCCATGACACCACCACAGCCATCAGCCGCAATCATGACACCACCATAAATTTAGTTTATTGCAGACATTTAAATGTCATTCGTATTAACGAATAAACTTTATAATATATATATATATATATATATATATATATATATATATATATATATATATATATATATATATATATATATATATATATATAGGCAGTTTAGCTATGTTAAATTTGACATATCAAAATGCTTGTCAGTAATTAAATTACCGATGAATTTAACAACGGTTAATTGACGTATCATAATCACCGTTATAAATTCAAAAACATGTCATGTTTAATCGTAGCTTGACCGTCGGTTATATAACCGACGAAACGTCTGTAGGAAAAGTGTTTCAATTCTATCGGAAAAGTGTTGCAGTTCTGTTGAAAAAGAGTCGCGATTTTGTCAACAAATTATTGTTAAACCGTCCGTTAAACGCGAGAATTTACTGCCGACTTTGTCCATAATAAAAGTGCAACACTTTGCTCAGACATCGCTTATTCAATAAACTGTCAGAAAACCGTCGCTTGTTCAATAAACTATGTGTAAAACTATTGACAAGCCATCGAAAACCGTATCATCAGAAAGAAAATATAAAGTCATCTTTCAATTCTACAATCACACGTATGAAATCTTAACATTTCAATCAAAACACAACATAACATAGTTACAAAATACTAATTAACGCTTAAATCATATAAATAAATAAAAGAAAAATAATTAAATTAAAACAAATGAAAGAACAATTAAACTAATGTTCGCTAACAACAAATTGTTCAATACACAACCAAACAAAAAAAATAACCACCTACTCAACCTCCTCACCATCCCATGTCATCATCATCATTATCATCATCCCCACCCTCATCCTGCAATGACTCGATCCCTTTTTACAGTTCTGAACAGAGCACCGCTTCGATCTCTGCCCTCATCTCTGATTTCAGGGCGGCTACCTAGGTAACAACCTCAACAGCAACCTTGCGACGCATCTTCTCCTCCTGTGAAGTGAAAGTGGATGCACCGGATTTTCTAGATGTCATACAAGCATCATAGGTCGGCACGTGGGACCCTAACCCGTAGACCCTACTCTTCTTCCCACCGACAACCTCCCTTCACAGGTCGTACTCAGAAGGATCGTGAAATGTGCCCAAACCATAAGTCAACTGCTAAGATGGCCTCTACTTAAGCCTCAGGAAGGCCTCCTAAAAAAAGATATGATTAGTGAAACTGAGAGAAATACATTTTGATATTTATTTGAAATACTTATTAATCTTGTCAATTACCTATTTCGCCTAAGATCTGTTGTGCTTTAAAATTCAACAAAAATTTTAGTCTGGCTGCAGTGATTGTAAATAGTTGTCGCCGATTGCTTATGACGGGTAGTTAATGACTGATGGCGATGAAGATCGTTGGTCAAAGTTGGTCGGCGACTATGAAAGCCAGTTGTAACTTGTCAGGGTTTATCTCAATAATAGACTTTGAAATTTCACCTCTCGTCTTCATCTTTCCCTCCTCACGTGAATAGCTTTTTTTAAGAGGGACATTTGGTCTTTTGGCACATAGCTTTCTTAACCACCTGATCAGACCTTTTGTACTAATCCATATTGATCTTGCGTGGTTTTTATAAGAAGCTGGGGGCCTTAATGATCTCAAAAATTAAGCAATCTTAGGCTCTCTAGAGTCTACTCATCGTGATACTCGATTTGACTATAAATATGTCAAATTTTGATCCAATTGCCGGTCCGAAACAGCTAATTGTGCTTCAACAACTTTATTTAGCTTGATTGAACCCGAATCGAACCAATTTTAATCTTATTTTCATTCTCAAATAACATCATTATTATTATTATTTTTTATATTTATAAAACTATTTTTTTATTTATTTCACATTTCTTAAATTTACGTGATAAATATATATCATGCATTTAGTGGACAACAGCTTGCTAATAATTATACAAATAATTCACGTAACAATTGAATTAATATTTCCTTTTTGAAAAATAAATAAAAAAAGAAAAATTATTGCATTATTTATTCGTGGATTTATAAATTATAATATAATAATTAGCCGAAGTCAAAAAGGCAGAGACAGAGATAAAGGCCTTCGGGTGTAGATTCATTGCAATTATATGCAATAATGTTTCTGCAATAATGAAATTTAAATTTGCACGTTTTTAATTAAATCTAAAAATGCTTCCTTAATTATTGTGATAATTTAGGTTTTAATCCAATTATATAAATTATATTGGATAACTAAAATGTTTTGATTTTAAAGATAGTTTTTATAATAATTAACTTTCATACGTGCTGGAAAATCCGTGATGGTGGAGTAAAAGATTATAGCGTCTTAGTGTTGCACGAGAATTTAACATGCATTCAAGTAAAAGAAAACAATTAGGAGTGCATCAAAAGTTTTTACATGGAAAACCCGTAAAGTAAAAACCAGGAGCCTAGGCCAGCTAAACAAATTCACTATAATGTACAACCCCTTATCCCACAGATGGGAAAGAGATAAATATTCTTTGGAGTCGGTGCACGAATAAACTTGCTGTGCATAGTGGGCAGCAGCCGAGGATGATTGACGTAGACTAGGTGGTGGTCGGCAGTGGTTGACAGCGGTCGATGGTGATTGGATTGATGTTGAACTTCAGCTCCTCAAAACTTCAAGTTCATTTTCAGGCTTCAAGCCCCCTATTCATGAGAAGGGTGTGGCTCTATTTATAGTGTTTTGGGTCTAATTAATTCAGGAATGTGAACAACTCAGATCAGATGATTCAGAGAGTTTCCTTTGTTGGATTTGCTTTGTTGAGATGCTTGATTCAACTATAAGTTTGCTAGATTCGTTATTCGTTTAACCTTCTAAATATGTCTGGAAAACTTCCAAGAGTAGTTTAATGACTTGATGTTAGCTTGATTTGACTCGGATTGAATTAATTTTGGCAACATTGAGTTCTTTTATCGAGCAGTTTGACTGTCAATTTGCTGAAATCAGAGTTTTTGATGAATTTTTTTTATCAAAGTTTGAATATTTATTACTCAAAAGTCGTATCGAGATCTACGCCATTATTCGATATTCGTGCCGGATGAGATCAAACTTTAATATTTTATTGATTGAAATTAAAAAAAAAAATTGATCAATTACAAACAAGAAATCATGCTTTCAATTATAAATATATTATATATATTTATACATATTAAAAAAATAAATAACGATTTGAATATAAAATTTGAAATTTTACATTTGAGAAATAATAAATTATTAAATTTATTAATTAATTAAGAAGTATTTCGATTTAGCTTCCATTTCATATTAATAATTATAATAATTAAACAGATTTAATGAACAATTGAATATACATTAAGAAAAACTATTCATTATCATTTTTGTCATATTTTCTTCATATTTAAATATTAATTTCACTAGTCTAGTGATTCATAGCTCAATTTTTATTATTGAGGTCATATATTTAAGCCTCTAGTCCCTCTATTCTATTAAAAAAAATTAAAAATAAAAAAAAATAATAGCTTTATATATTACCTCGTATAAAATTATTTGTCTTTTACTAAAACATTCTAATTGTCCCCTATAATAAATAATCAATTAGAATATATTACGGACATTTTTAATTTAAATAAATTAATGGTATATTTGTAATTAATAAAATTTTATCATGGGCATGAATGTAAAAATAATGATTTTGAGTAAATATTTAAAATATGAATTCATGATCGTCCAAATTCTGATTTCATCGTATTTGTTATTAAAATGTTTGTGTTATCGTATTTTTCATAAATAAGAGTAATAGGCAAAGAAAAAGTAAAATTAATTTAAAAAATAATATTATTTGATACACTACCAACAAATTTTCATCGTCTGACACGAATCTCAGTGTAATCTCTTAAGCAAGAAACGTTCAAATTTTGATGAGAAGTCATCCAGAGCTTAGATTTCAGCAAACTTATAGTCAAACTGACTGGCTCGATGAGACGGACTTAATGATATAAAAATTAAACTAATTCGAGTCAAATCAAGCCCCGATGAAGTCATTAAATCACTTTTAGAAGTTTTTCGGACATATTGGAAGGTGAAATGGATGCCGACACTAATAAGTCCATACTCGAATTGAGCGTCTCGACAAGACGAATCCAACTAGCCCAAGATCACTCAATTCCAACATCGTTAAGACCATCAAATGCCCCTTAAATGCCGTCTGATTGAGGGGGGCATCTGAACTGTTCGATCAAAATGACTGTATTAATTGCACCCAAAACTCTATAAATAGACCCCAACTCTCCCATGAGAAAAGGGAAAAAGCCCTAAAAGCCTTGAGAAGAAGCTGCAGCTCAGCATCACCCTCGACCATCGTCGACCTTCGTCACCGTGGACCTCCACCAATCATCATCAATTACCACCAACCAGACACAGTTAGTCGACATTATAGTCTGAAACATATAATCACTCTCTCTCGTCTGTAGGATAGAGGATTTCTGTAAACATCAATCAATAGTGAATTCTCGCAAGTGGGTCAGACCCCGTGGTTTTTCTTTTTACAGGTTTTCTACGTAAAAAATTCTGGAGTTGTCACCGTTTATTTTTCATCTGTGCTTGTGCTGAATTTACGTACAACTCTAAGACAATAATCTGCTACTCTATTATCTCGAATTTTCTAGCACACATCATTATTAAAGAAATTTAGGCATGAATAATTTTTAAAAATATTGTATAAAAAAAATAAAGATAAAATATTTGGCATAACATAAATTATCAAAATGTATTATTTTATTAAACATTTTGATCTTATTTATTAAACTTAAGTGAAATTTACATACACACCACACAATTCTTATGTATTTATATCTTACCCCTAAACATTTACATTTACATGCATACATATGGATGAAAATGTAAATTTTAATTTTAAAAATAGATAATAGTATTATTTCTTATGTGATATTAAATATTTGAGTGATATATTTGTAAAAATGAAAATTTAGGTGCAATATATGCAAATACATTAAAATTGGGTGATATGTATGGATTGACCAATGACACAATAATGAATTATAGGGCATCATGAATATGATGAGTGGGAAAGTATGAGATGTAAGGCCGAGCTTGAAAAAGTGAGGGCAATTGAGAAGTTTTTAGTTTCGATCGAGCCGGAGATGAATGGTACGTTTAGGGTTGCAGTGCAGTGGCGGTGTCGCACCACACCTGAGTTTTGTATGTTTTTTTTTGTAAACTACATTTTTACAGTTTTTTCAAAAACCCTTTCGCAGAAGTCTGCATTTTTCCGCCAGTTCTGACTGGATGCGGTGACAGTTTTCTAGCTGCGATATAACTTATTCAAAAAATGAAAAAAAAAAAAGTAATTGTCACCACAGTCTTTTGAACATCAAATTATATTTTAGCAATTACACTACTACTTTTTAATAAACTGCAACAGCCCCAAAACAGATCCGATGAAGAGATGAGCGGCACCTACGTATTTGCGTATCTAATCCCTAAACTTCAATTTTTACACGTAAAACCCCATATTTTCCTCTTCCTAAAAGTTGAAATAGTAGTATTTTTTATGCGATGTGTATGATTCGGGCGGCATAAATGTAAATAAAAAAAAAAGAGAAGGTAGATATGTAAATGCAAAGAAATTAGGTGATATGCATTGTAGATGCTCCCTTTTCTTAAGTACATCTAGAAATTTACAATGTATATTTATATAATTTATAACTATCGTAGAAAAGTATTCGGTAGAAAATTGAATCTTAAAGAGGACTTAATCATGAAACGTGTTTTGAAAAATATGTGATGAAAGATAATTAATTCACGATTTTCTTGGGTTAATCATCAAATATAATTGAGAGAAATTATTAGAAATCACTGTTTACACGTAGAAAAATTATTGCATCAGGAGCCATCAGAACTGTAATTAGGGTCCGCTATGTGTACAGTTAGACTCACTCATGTATTAAATTTAGGTTTTGTTCGTAGACGTGGTATATCCTGATAAGAGTCTTGATGCAAAACTGCTTACAAGGATGTGCTTTGATGGGTTTTATGTTATTTTATATTTAAAATAGACAAAAATTAAAAAAAAAAACAAAAATCAACATTAATTAAGAATTAACATTTATTTAAAATCCATTTATATAAAAAATAAATACATAAGTCTAATACATGTAAAAATCATTTAAAAAAATGATATTTCAATATTAAAAATAAAAATAAAACTTTCTAATATGAAGATTTTTGTTTATTTTCTCGAGATATTATTCAATGCAAATAAAATTTAAATTCCACCAAAAATCTTAAATACATAATCTCTTTGCTAATATTACAAAATCTACCCAAACCTTCCATATAAGAAAATAATGCATAAAGAGTCCTGACGTAGTTTCGCATCAGAACTCCAATCAAGATCTATTATGTGTACATGTAGGGGTGTAAACGAACCGAACACGAACGAACAGAGGCAGTGTTCGTGTTTGAAATGTTCGAACACATCGCTGTTCGTGTTTGGTTCGTTTGCTTATCGAACGAACACGAACTCCTGGCGAACCGAACACGAACTGTTCGCGAACAACGAGCTTTTTTGACATCCCTAGCTTTGATTGGATACTTCCTTAAAATGAAGCAAATTGATCAGGTATTCCGTACACATCAGGTAACCCATACTTCCTCAAAATCAAGCAAACCGAATAAGGCGTTTATGGTTTTGATTAGGGTTTTATTTTAATATATAGTATAGTATATTAATTATAATATTATTATTGTTATTAATAATTTATCTTATATTATAACTTATAGAAGTTTAATTATTTAAAATAATATAAATTTTTATAACATATAATTATTTTTAAAATATCATAAATTTTTTATATATAATTATTTTAAATTATTTCATATTTCAAACAATAACGAACCGAACATGAACGAACACATTATTATTCTTGTTTGGTTAGTTTAACTGACCGAACGAAAAAAATTGTTCGTGTTCGTCTTGTCTCGCTATCGAACGAATCGAACGCGAACTTTTTGGCGAACCGAACACGAACTGTTCGCGAACAACGAGCTTTTTTGACAGCCTTATGTACATGCAGATCCACTCATATTGTGCCTATATATCAGATCCTGATTGAAGTCATGATGCAAATATTTAATGTATTTTATTTGATTACATCGCTTTCAAAGTTATAGAAACAAAAATGGAGGAAAACTCAATTCACCAGAAATATCCAACGAAAGGGACGTTGGGGGGGATGTCTAGGTTCGCTTAACATCCCCTTTATTTTATATTTAGAAGCAATAAAAGCCAATGGAATATCACATTATAATAATTGACACATCTATGGAGCCCCACGACAAAACCTTTCGTCTTTTCCCCCCTTTTATTTTTTATTTTTTTATTTTTCCCCCCATTTTTTTTCTAAAACTCACCTTTTCAACATGGGACTTTGCTATCCCCACCCTCCCTTTTTTCCTTTTTCTTACATTTTTAATTTTTATTTTTTACATATACATCCATAGGAGGTAAACGAACCGAACACGAACAAACGGAGCTAGTGTTCGTGTTCGAAATGTTCGAACATATCACTGTTCGTGTTTGGTTCGCTTAACAAACTGAACGAAAAAAAAAATGTTCGTGTTCGTCTCGTTTGCTTATCGAACGAATCGAACACAAACTTCTTGGCGAACCGAACACGAACTGTTCGCGAACAACCAGCTTTTTTGACAGCCCTATACATCCACTAAGGGTCTGTTTGAGGCAGCTTATTTAGTGCGGTTGCGTTTTAGAAACGCATTTGACCTGTTTGGGTAATTTTCAAAATGTTAAAAACAGTGTTTTCACACTGTACTTACCTAAGTGCGGTGTGAGTTGTTTGTATTTACATATGTAACTTGGAAGCTTGGATTGAGGTTAGCTCGATTTTTTTTTATTCGTAAAAACATATTTATAACGAGCTATGAGACGATTTCAAGTTAGAATTGATTTAAATTAACTCAATTTGAGCCATTTCGTTTTGATTTCGAGCCAGATCATGATGATTTCGAGCTGGAAAGGGTTCCAATAACTCAAATTTGAGCCTGCTAGTTCTGATTTCGAACTGGATCGAGCTCGATTCAATTTCAAACTGAACTGAGTTGAAATTGAACATAACAAGTCATGAGCTGATTTCAATTCAAACCCAATCCATTCAAGCCGTCCCCAGCTTTACTTGAAATTATTAAATTATATTAAAATAATTTTAATATTTATGATATTTATCCATTCAGCTTTGGCAGTATTTGAAAATTCGAGCATTTAATTATTATAAAATTAAAATCTTGATATTTTCACATAAATTGAGTACACGCATGCAGAGATATTTTAATTTAATTCAATTAAAATTTTTATAATAATTTGAAAAGACTCTTATAAAATTTTTTATCAGTACTTCAATCAAGATCTGTCACGTATACAAACATATCTATTCATATATTAAATTAATTTTTTTTTATATGAGAGGTTTGTCTGTATATGTGAGAAATCTTGATACAGTTTTGTATCGAGACTTTAATCAAGACATGTCACTGTACAGAAAGATCTACTCATATATTAAATTAATTCGTTTTTACTATAAAAAATTCGTCTGTACATGTGACAAATTCTGATTGAAGTGATGATATAACAGATATTTTTTCCTAAAACAAAAAAAAAAAAGAATATATTTGGAAAGCGTTTCGAGAAGTGCGTTTAGACCTAACCGTACGGGCATTTGATTATTCCGATTATTTATTTAACCTTTTTTTAATAAATTATGAAATCAAAACGATTATTATAATCGGGTCTTGTAGGTGGGGGAAGGCGGTAATTACGAGTCAGTCAGTGCAGGTTTTTGGTACAAATAGGGAGTGAGAATAGCAAAACTGTTTCTTCATCATTTCGGAACCTTTTTATCTTCACATTCATTGTATTTTCTTCTCGGCTGCGTCGTCTCGTACCGTCCGCTTCTGCCTCCTCGGCTGCAGCTGCGCAGTGGATCAAACCTCGAGAAGACCGGATTTCCACGCTCTTCTTATCCGTTTCAACGCGGGAATGGAATGCGGTGAAAGGGCGGCTGACTGAGGGGATCAGTTTTATCGGTTTGGTCGGTACGAAGGAGACGAGGGAAGAGAGATTGCGGCTTTTCTGCGGGGGGTGGGGTGGATGGCTTGCTGGGATTCTTTTTTGCTATTTTGTTTTGGATTAGAATGAGATGGAGCAGGCGGTTGGAGGAGGTGGATGGATGCACAGGTACTGGTTTTTGTGGGATCTTTGAGAAGCGGTTGATCTGGATTTTTTTGGTTGTAAGGTTGTGTTTGTGTTCATGGGTCGGGTGATTTTGGGAGTGATTGGTGTATTTTGGTTGTTGTGGGATCTGAGAACTGGGATTTTGGGCGTGAGTTGGGTATTTCATGCCGATTCTGATTGCTTGGATTGTGAATGTTGGATGTTGAATGCTTGGTTTAGCCGAAGTGTTTCTTCTAACTCGATTTGTTTTTTTTTCAGCTTAATTTTGCGGGGAAGAAATGGTTTTAAGAGCGCGATCTTCGGATTTTGAATCGGATAGTTGGTTTCCGGGTTGATGCTGCTGATCAGTGTAACTGTGGAAGAGCGAGGGATTAGCTGTATGATCCTTTTTTTTTTTTAATTTGTTTATTGAATCTTCTGCTGGTTTTCTGATGCTTGATATTGTTCGCTAAATATGTTTTTGAATTGGATTTAGGGCTCACGAAGGGAAGTCGAGTACGGAGACTTTGGTATATGGTAGTTTTTCCGAGTGATTTTAGTTATTTAGTGGGTTTTTGTATGTAAATGGATTGAATGAAGTTCCCTCCGATCAAATGTTGAGAGCATTGTGCCATGGCTTGCTGTTTATGTTACTTATGCTTTCTGCTTCCGCCATTGAGGTCGGATATCCCCGATGCAATTGTGAAATTGATGGCGTCTTGAGTGCTGAAGGTATTCTTCAATGTCAGAAAGTGAGCGACTTCTTGATTGCGGCGGCGTACTTCTCCATACCTCTCGAGCTCATATATTTCTTAACTTGCTCGGATCTATTCCCTTTCAAATGGATCGTTTTCCAGTTTGGAGCCTTCATCGTGCTATGCGGACTAACCCATTTGCTCAATGTGTTCACATACGAGCCTCACTCATTTCTCCTGATGCTGAGCCTCACCATATCCAAGCTCCTCACGGCACTTGTGTCCTTTGCTACATCAATCACTCTCTTAACTTTGATCCCTCAGCTTCTGAGAGTGAAGGTGAGGGAGAATTTTCTGAGAATAAAAGCCCGGGAACTGGATAGGGAGGTTGGAATAATGAAGAGGCAAGAAGAAGCAAGTTGGCACGTCAGAATGCTGACTCATGAGATTCGGAAGTCCCTTGATCGGCATACTATCCTCTACACAACCTTAGTTGAGCTTTCAAAAACTTTGGGGCTCCAGAACTGTGCAGTATGGATGCCAGATGAAGGCAGGAAGGTTATGATTTTGACCCATGAGTTGAGACAAAGACGCACGATAGAATTGTATGAGCAATCGATCCCCATTGATGATCAAGATGTAGTAGAAGTTAATGAATCACAAGGTGTAAGAATACTCAGACCAGATTCTTTGCTTGCATTAGCAAGCAGTGGTGGAGATCCTGAATCAGGATCTATTGCTGCAATTAGGATGCCAATGTTGAATGTGTCCAGTTTTAAGGGCGGGACACCGGAGCTAGTCCAAGCCTCTTATGCTATCTTAGTACTTGTTCTCCCTAGGGATAATTCTAGGGTTTGGAGCTGCCATGAGTTGGAGATTATTGAAGTAGTTGCCGATCAAGTTGCTGTTGCTCTCTCTCACGCCGCTGTGCTGGAAGAATCACAGTTAATGAGGGATAAACTCACTGAACAGAATAGGGCTTTGCTGCAAGAGAAGAAGAATGCCCTGATGGCAAGCGAAGCAAGAAATTCTTTCCAAAGAGTCATGAATCAGGGAATGAGAAGGCCAATACACTCCATTTTAGGGTTGTTATCCATGATGCAACTGGAAAATTTGAGTTCTGAACAAAAACTTATCATCAACACAATCATGAAAACGAGCGGTGTTGTTTCAACATTGATAACCGATGCAATGGAAATATCAAATATCAACAGTGAGAGATTGACATTGGAGATGAAACCTTTTCATCTCCATTCTATGATCAAGGAGGCTGCTAGTGTTGCAAGGTGTCTCTGTGATTGTAGAGGATTTGGATTTGGAGTTCAGGTTGATAATGGTGTGCCTGATAGTGCTGTTGGGGACGAAAAGAGAATTTTTCACGCGATACTGCATGTGGTTGATAAATTGTTGAGTGGTTATGACGAGGGATTTGTTAGTTTTCAAGTTCAATCCTGTAATGAGGCTCAAGATGGTCAAGATCAGGAATGGTTGACATGGAAATCAAACTTTCCTGGTTTTTCTGTGAAGTTTGAGATTGGGATTAGAAATCCTGACTTTAGTGAGCCAAGTTCATCTGTTCCACATGCTTGGAGACTCAATAGTGAGGGCTATGACATGGGCCTCAGTTTCACCATGTGCAAAAAACTTGTGCAGGTAAGCATGTTTAATTCCTAACATCTAAAGAATAAAGATCAAAGTAAATTTAGCAAATGGATGTGGTATTTAATTTTCTTCTACCTTAGATTAAATTATCTTAAAATGTTGGTCTTAGATATTGCATTCTTTGAAAATTTTAGTTCAAGCTATCTGGCATAGGTATGAGTTATATTATGACATGTAAATTTGTTTCTGTTGATTTTATCTATACCAAATTTAATATGGAGTACCGCTTTAGTAGCTTTGAAAGTTTTAATAAATTTGTAGAACTTTTCTTGATATATTGATTTATTGGTAATATTTATTATAAACATTGGTTTTACCCTCGTAACCTTAGAGAGCCTCTTGTTGTGTGCTAGTAATGTCTTTCTATATTGATGCAGTGCGCCACATATTCTAGACTTCAACTTTCAAGAAACACCTCAAGGTCAAAAAGCCCTTGGGACAAGCCTGTAATTCTAAAGTCAATATTATGCTATAGAGTATTCTGGTTTATTAGATCAAGGGAGGGTATTATACGAACCCATTTAGCTTTGGTACAATGATAGGCAAGGTACTTCCTCTCTTAGAATAAGCTATTCTGGCTCGAGTATGCAATATATGGGATTTGCATGAACAATTAAATAAGTGAAAATGTTTTAGTCTTGACACCTCTATTTAATGGTTCTAATTAAGGTCAATGGTTGATTTGTCCGTAAAATCAATAAGATGTGGTCTTGTCATATGCAATGTTGTGAGAACCGGACCCTACATTAAACTGGAAGAAAGAGATGTTCAATGTTCATTTGTTTGATCGGGATGATTCATATAACATAAAAGTATAAAAATTAATTATATCTTAAATGATGTAATGATGATACAATAATACAAATGTAAAAATATAAATAAACTAATATTATATTCAATTTTTGAAATTTTAAATAACTTCAAAAGATGCACAATCGATCACTACCTTGAGTATATCGATGAAAAAGAAACAAAGATTAATTTGGACAAATGATGAACATTCTTACTTATACAATAAGGATAACACAGAGCCTCAAATAAGCCTCCAATTGGAAAATATAAAATAACTTGTCTATCATGTTCCGTCAAAAAATGACTTTGTGTAATTAACTATTTAGTTACGCTACTTAATAGAAATCACCAACATAAAATTATGCTTATATTCTAAAACATCTATGGATTATACTTAATTGTTCAATTGATTTGAACTTAATAAGTTTCTTCATCTATTTTGTGTTTGGGACGGTTGGACCGGGTAGTCAGTGCAAGCGATATAAGCCCTTTGGTCTAATAAATCAATCACATTATAGGCATGAATTTAACATTCATAACCCGCCAATAAAGGATTATTTTTGCAATTAATAATTTTAATTAATTTTATTATTTATTTTGTGAGATGCAGTGCTATTCAAATTAAACTGATATTAAATTACAATGCTTAACATAATGTGGTTGTAATTTTCAATTAGAATATACACGATTACTGGTGTCCTAAGATTCAAGCTTGGCTAGAGTTGAGCCTTAGTCTTCATGAGTCTGGAAAGAGGTGCCAAAGTATATTTTCTAATTCCTCTTGGGAGAATTACATTCATAAACTTAACTTTAAACAAAGCAAGTCTATATATGCCAAATAATAATAATAATAATAAAAGAATAAGTTGCTCTTAAACTTTTCATCACACCGAAAATATAACCATTGGCTCGCTTCTCCCGTATCTTTGTCTCTGTTAGGTGCTCCCGGTCGTGATACATTATTTGTGTTTTATGCAACCTTTCTCTTGACTTAAATTGTTTTAACTTAGTATCGTCTCGATTTTAGCAGTTCTGTACGACGTTCCATTTGTGTTACTTTTGCTGGCCTTCTTCATCTAGTTCTTGTACTGTACCATCTGTTCTAGCTTTATCGTCTCTTTTAATCCACATGGTCTTAATAATTGGAGTGATGCCCGTACGTTGGGCTTTAGGCCCTTCATGAAAATTTTCTCCAATGTTGTCTTAGAAATTCCCCTCAACAATCTTGACAATAGCTCAATTCTTTCCTTGTATTCCATGATAGTCCCTTCCTGTGTTAAGGCATGAAATTGTTTATATATGTTTCCCTCCCGAATTGGTTGGAAACTTTCGAACAAACAATCCTTGAATTCCTCTCACGAATGGATCGGGTATCTATACTCCCTCCACTGAAACCAGGCTAGTGTTTTTCCTTCAAACATAACCTTGCAACAATAAGTTTCTCTTCCCCATCTAGCCCATTCACTGCAAAGTATTGCTTTGACAGATACACCCACGCATGTGCGTCTCCCTCTCCCGAAGATCGACATTTTCAACTTCCTAACTTTAACATCTCCACCTCAACTTTTTCTTCCTTCGTTGTTTTCCCCCATGTATTGGGGTAAAATTCCCTCTTCGATCTTATCCATATCCCCTCCCTACTTCTCTCATTTCTTCTTCATGCTCTTTCATACCTCTTGCATAATATATTCTCCAAGTTTCGACTCATCTGCCTCCATCAAAAATCTCTAATCCACCACCAATTAGAGTCCTGAGAGGGGGTTTCGTGATGGTGGATGTTTTCCTTCTCATGCTCCTCACGTTTGATCTATTTTCCTTTCAATTTAGTCACTGAATCTCTGTTCAATTCTTGGATAGAGTTTGCAAATTTAACCTCCGTCTGGGTTTTGGATTTCATCTCAATGAGCTTTTTTATCATCTCTCGAATTCACCTCCCATGCTCTCGAATCGGTCTTCTACTCGGCTCTCTGTAGAAGAAAACTTTTCTCTATGTCGGAGCTAATTTGACTGATCTCTTCCTCCAACATTTTTTCTAAATCATCCACTTTTTTTGTTTTGCTTTCATCAGTTTGTATCGCAAGAACAAATGACTGTCATTGATCTGGATAGAGTCTAAACCAGTAAATTGAAATACAATAGCTTCGTGCGTGAAATCACCTATCTTAGTTGATAATAGTGGTAGAAATCGTCTGCTGAAATCAACCACAGATCTGCACAAGCTTGATAGCTTGAATCGCGTCACTGTAGCCGCGATCCTATCTTAAGGCTTGGACACCTTGAGAGTTGTAGAAAACCAGAGTTTCGGGTCTCTGCACATTGCTTCACCCTGTCGCTGTCTTTGCAGCTAGCTCTGATTGCAATTGGATTGCAGGAAGAGAAGAATGGGAGTTTCGGGTCTCTGTGCGTCGCTTCCCTGCCATTGCCTCTCTAGCTAGCACTTATCGCTTCTGGATCGCACAAACGGTGTGAGAGGAAGAGAAGAATGGTAGTTGCGGGTCTTTGCACGCCGTGGCTTTGATCTTCAGAATCGAGGGCTTTCCTGTAAGCCACAATTCTCATCGGGGCTTCCCTTGTACTCCGAGATCAGGTCGTGGATCGATACTCCGACTTTCGAAGCTCTATTTTTTTCCTTGATTCCTACAACTGATTGTTTTGATACCAGTTTGATACTATCCGACGTGAAAATCAACACTTCTTCCATATAAATTAGGGCAAACATAATATTTCTTCAATAAATTAACAACTCAACGAGAACACAAAGATAAACACCTTCAATTCGATTGGTAGGAGATCTCTCTCAATTCCTAAAATTCGAGAGGCAAGAAATCTCTCCCAAACCATAGACCTAAGATTCACAACTCAATCTCAATGTATAAACATAATCCTAGACATAACAAACTTTTTTATACCAAATAATAATAATAATAAAAGACTACGTTGCCCTTAGGCGTACGAAAGACAATTTTCTCTTAGGTGTATAAAAGACAAAATTGCCCTTAGGCTAGGTGCCAATGTAACAAATTGCTCCTTGATTTGTGTCGATGAAGATTTATTTTTGATTGGTACCTGTTAAAGGCGTTAGTAAAATAAGTGCTTCTAACTTCAAATGTAAAATAACTAACCTAGGAATGAATATGATTGATCATAAATTAGTTGCAAAAGAGGTCACACATAAATATATATCAATATTTACGTGTTTTGGTGAGATTCACTTATATTCATGGCCGAAAAAGTATCAAATATTCTGCCAAGAACCAAAAGAGGCGCAATACGAAAAAATATCACTTTGTTTGTATTTGGAGGCAAGGAAGAAGCAAATCATCTGTTGTCCTAGTTTTTTCTCAAATTTGAATGCTCAACATCTTAATTATTTTACAACTGAGAAATAATCATTCTAATCATTATGCTAGTACGACTTGGTACCAAGGTAAATTGTGTTGAAAACCACCTAAACTTGTCCCTTTTTTTGGGGAAGATTTCTCCAAATCTGGAAACTAACTCTCTTTGCTTTACCAAATTGATATGCTTTGCCAAATTGTTCAATTGAACCCTTCATTATTCAATTTTGTACTTTACAACACATAGTTTACTAACTCTTTTTGCTTTACCAAATTGATATGCTTTGCCAAAGTTGTTATATCGAACACTTCATCATTCAATTTTGTACTTTACAATACATAGTTTACTAACTCTATTTGTCGTTAATATGACTAAAGGAACTTTATGAACCTTAAATGTTTTAGCATTACTTGAGAATTTATATTCTAGAATACCAAGTGTGCTTAAGGATTTTATATTCTTTCTAAGCTGGTACATAACCAAGTGCAACTAACTAAATAGTCACAACAACATGTGCCCTCAAATGCATAGTGTCTAAACTTTTGGTCTTGCCCCTTTCTTCCAATCTTGGCCCACATGTGATGGTCTCTAAGAACACTTGACTTGAAAAGGTCGAGTCTAGAGTTCATTGCTTTTGGCACCTTTTTCTATCAATTTACAAAGTGCGTCGCCAATATCAAAACTTACTAATTAACAATCTAAAATTGCATCATCATCTTCTCCTTGTTTTTGTTATTTGCCACGTGTTTTATTCTCTTAAGGCTAAGAAATACAGCTTTATGTTGCAATTTTATTTTGAAGCTGAAGCAAATTATCTTCTTGAATCTCCCACCAGATTTAGTCTTCCCATGATTTAAAATGGCCTCCTGCTCATAGGATACCCCATGATGGTTATGCACCTTCAGTTGGTTTATCATCTCCCTTGATCTTGACAATCACTTTCCTTGTAAGTTGCAAATCAATGATGTCTTTTAAAAGTTATTGTATCATGTCCATATTTAATCTTATCTTTCAGTGCTTGTAAGAAAGGGGGAAAGAGCTTTAAAATAATAATGTTTAAATTTTTTCATCATTAATCACATTAAAATAATAATGTACAGGAAGATGTATCTTGGTGTATGCTTTCCTTCTTGTGACTAAAACTAGAGAAAGAGTTCAAGAAATACATGAATTATGGAGGTTTATATTGGAGTCCAAAGGCCTTCTTTTAAGTAGAATAAAAAGTGAATACATGGTGTGTAATTTTAGTAGTAGTAGTTCTAGTGGAGGAATTCTTCGGGCCTATTGTGTGATATAAAAGTAGCACTTTGATTGGAAGAAAAATTTTATAAGATGGTGGTGAGAACTGCAATACTCTATGGAGTAGAGTGTAGGCTTTTAAAAGAGAAACATAAAACAAAGTTAAGTGTTGCCAAGATGAGAATGCGTAGATGGATGAGTGGCTTGACACCTAGACAAAATGTGAAATGAATATATCCGTGATAGGGTAGGTATAGCTCCAGTAGCGGACAAAATTAGAGATAGTCGTCGTAGATGGTTTGGGCACATTATACGTTGATCATTTGATGATTCTGCTAGGAGAGTAGATGTTTTAGATTCAAATTATGCTAAGAAAGGCAGAGGTAGACCTAGAATGAATTGGGTTTATTGTATAAAAAATGATCTTAATTTATTAGAATTAAATGAAAACATGACACTTAATAGGACGCAATGGAGAAAAAGGATTCATATAGCCGACCTCACTTAGTGGGATAAAATCTTGTTGTTGTTGTTGTTGTAATCACATTAATATTTCTCAAATTTTAAATGATACATTTGAATGTTTAAATTTGATTTGATTAGCATATCTTTTTGTACATGGAGCAAATAAAATTCTTGCTTTTTTTATAATTTGTTGGTGGCTTCTGGTCATGTACAATGACTTAATCACAGTATTTTATCTACCTCTACATTATCTTTTTCACTCGTCATCATAGGCAACTTTTGAGTGCTTTCATCATTGGACTAAAATTCTATGTATCCTCGTTCTCTAAAGGTTAAAACCTTTTGAGCCATCAAACATCTCAATCTCTAGCTCCATGGCTATCACAATCATAATCTTGCCTTATGCCAGGTTTTAGGAAAAGAAAGTGGACTAGCTTAAATTGTGGAAGCTTCAACCTTAAGAGCAAATATGATGGACTACAAAATAATTACTAAAGATTTCTAACGCAAAAAAGAAATAAAAAAGATTCATTGAGATTCATTTTTACCCATGATAGGATAGAAATCAAAATTTTCTTCAAAGCATTAAGATTTGTACATTGAGAGATTGCACTTTGTTTAAATTTGAGAAATGAGGGCAAAGTACCGCTTTGCTAATATTAGGAGGTAGAGTAATAGCAAATCGTTTGTTATTGTAGATTTTCCTCGAAGCTAATACCCCAAAATTCTACTGATTTAAAAAAGTAAAATAGCAATTGAGGTTCTCCTTGTTGAAATGTGAACACCATGCTTCTGTCGAAGACTCCTCTTTGTAGCAATGGGGTTCTCTTGTAGCAAATCGTTTTTTTTTTGTAGATTTCCTCAAAGTTATAACCCGAAAATTCTATTGATTTAAAAAAGAAAAGTAGCCATTGAGATTCTCCTTTTTGAAATGAGAACACCATGCTTTTGTGCAGACTCCTCATTGTATAGTGCTTTCATTACTATAGTGCCCAAAATCATACTCTAGTGACCCTTCATCTCTTTATTTCTCTCTAAATTTCTTAAATTTATTTACACGATTCAAAGGTTAATTCTTTCTATAAATAATTAATAATTATGATCTAATCTAAATCAAGACTTTATAATAATGAAGATATAGTATTTCATTTTAAGAGAAGTACAAATTTGGAAATAAATTTGAATGCATGCCCTCAAGAGTTGCTGATGCAGAACTAAATAAAATTTGAATGTGGTTGAAACAATATCATTAGTTGGATCTTAGTTTTTTTAATCTATTAATGAATGTTGAATTTATTCCGTTACATGCGTCAATATTGGGCTCTTATTCAGCTAGCATCAAGATTATATTGGTGCACACTTCTTTTGGGGCGTCTTATGGTGAGAAGTCCATCAATGTAATGAATGCCATTATTAGCACTCTTAATTAGTAAAGGTCGAGCTCTTCTTAAAAGCATGAGTTGGAGACTATTGAAAGTCTCCTTTAAGTGCCCTAAATAGGTTCATTAGTTAGCAAGGAGTGAAATCTAACCTTTGGA
The DNA here is from genome assembly GCA_022702705.1 of Papilionanthe hookeriana x Papilionanthe teres. NCBI lineage: Eukaryota > Viridiplantae > Streptophyta > Magnoliopsida > Asparagales > Orchidaceae > Papilionanthe > Papilionanthe hookeriana x Papilionanthe teres. Next base: position 18,554,651 of record CM040436.1, read on the forward strand.
TGGTCTCCCTTGGATCCATTAATCGTTAAAGTGTAGATGCACTTAATTGTGAGCCTTTTCTTGCTTAATTTTCGAAGCAAAGTTCAAACTACTTTTCAATAAAGCCTAAACTGGTAAATCTTGAGCACAAGGGCTGCAATCACCTTTCATGTATCTTTCATGGGACTTTTTAAGTTGTGTATTAAATTCACTCATAGGAATCTTAAACAATGAAGTTAAAGTCATGTCAATAAGTCACTTGTAGGGCACTTTATCAAGTATCGGTGTTTTTCATCTGGTTTTTTCTCATAAGGCTCCTTAGAAGTGAAGATTGAAAGCTCTCAACCATAAGTCTCTTTATGAGAGAAGCCTCACCTTCAATTTTCTCTTTTAAATATCTAAGATGAGGACAAGCCTCTTAAGTGTGAATCTTTTGGAACACTTTAATTGAAGATTGTTAAGCTTATTGAAGTGATTTTTCATCTAGGAAATTATTGTACCTTTAACAAAAGAATGGTCTTCATGAATTATATTTTACTTGGATTTTTTTTTTAAATCACAATCACGTGTTATATTTTAGTTACTTCACTTAAAATGCTCCTTTTGGCTGTGGTCAGAATTGCCGTGACTATAAATAGTACTATGACTTGATGTGAATTATATGTTTTTTCGTTAGATATTAAAGGAATAACGGATATGGATTTGTAGCCACATTGTTTCTATCATTTTTGTTGTTGTATGTTGGATGATGTACTGTGACATTTTGCTATAGGAGAGAAACCAATGTTGGTCAAAGCTACACAATCATTTACCCCAAAGGAGGCCATTAACTTGCGTTGAGTCTGTTATTTGGATAGACCCTAATGAGCACCTTAAACAATTTATTTTAAAGGATGAGTAAAATTAAAATAATCTTATGTAATAGAACAATTCCACTAGCTTGATTTTGAAGATTTATTTCATGCTTCTTCCATGAAAATAAAAAGATAAATTCATGATGATTTTATAAGGTTGGATTTTAGGGATTCCTTTTTCTAAAATTCACAAATTATATAGGTAATTAATAATGTAAAGCCTTTACAAGAAAGGGGTCCAACTTACCACACAGTATAGAACGATCAATTTTCTTCGGAAATGAGACTACTTTCTTGGGAAGAAATATCTTTTTAAATAGAATAAAGCTTCTTTGAACTGTCTAACCCATGCTTGTGACGTGAGCGATCTCATTATTGTCCATAAAGGTTTTTTGTTATGATTGATCATTAAAATGTTGATCTAAGTTTTACTGGATTTGTCAACTTGGATTTGAGACGGAACATATTGGTCGAGGCAAATTTTTTAATTGATAGGCTAAAATTGGCAACTAATTCAGCATAACATCATACTCGCAATTTGGTCTCGATAACATTTTTGTTGAGGGTTTATAATTTAGATTCAACCAACCACTTGTCGGAAATCAATGAAAATCAACTCCCGAGGTTTTGATTGAATCTTTTCCAACTACTATTGCATATTAGAACTTAAATAGGTTCTCTTCTAGGCCATTATTTGGCCTCTGCATACCATATAGTCATTACGAGGACTTGAAGAATTCATCATCTTCTAGTTATGGTAAACCTTGCAAACCTTAACCATTGAACGAAGGAATTTATCCTCTTTGAATATATAATCTTCAACTAAGGAGCCTCAATAAGGGTGCAATGTAAGCTGAGACCATATTACAGTCCTTGTTAGATGAAAGTGTTCAATGTATGCCAAAGTAGCATCATCAACTTTATGATCGAATGAGACTTTGTTGTTGGTTGAAGCAATGCAACTGATCTTGTTTAGGAGATGAAAATTTGGGCATGTTGGAGACACACCATAACGTTCTCCCTAAAAGTCCATGGATGGGATGGTAGAAGCCATGCCAACACCACCATAATATCTTGAATGCATGGATTGAGAAGGTCAGAGCCATACCATATCCATTTTCTTCTTTGAAGCACATGGGATGAAGCTAACCAAATCCATGCCATCACTGTTATCTTAAAGTAATGATTGTTTTATTTTATTGCTATAACAACGCCTTGAAGCGGAATCAAACCTAATTATAGCCACACTATTGATGTTGGCTTATGAAAATACGTCTGAGAATGTCCAAAAACTCCACGGATGGGATAGTAGAAGCCATGCCAACACCACCATAATATCTTGAACGTATGGATTGAGAAGGTTAGAGCCATACCATATCCTTGTTCTTCTTTGAAGAACATGGGATGGAGCAAACCAAATCCATGCCATCACTGTTATCTTAAAGTAATGATTGTTTTAGTTTATTGCTATAGGAACGTCTTGAAGAGGAATTCAACTGAGAATGTCCTGTGAAAGAGGGTTGCATCCTTTGTTACCCCCTAATCCATGGTGGAGGGATTTGGAATTTCTTAAAATGGCTACCATATTAGGCCTTCTCATTGAGATGTTAGGAATAATAGATTCTCATGGCCTCCAACATAGAGTTTTCATTTTATTGTGCGTGACTTGTCTTCGTGAAAATGACTCTTTCAAAGGGAATGTGAGGGGATCTTTACTTGAGGTTGGTCCTTGTCTTGGGATTGTATAAACTACATGATCAATATGGTCATCTAAGGTTATGATTTGGGCATCATATTATGTAAAGATAAATGAGATTATTATTTTTTTTAAGTTTTAAAAGTTGAATTTCTTCATGGAAATTGCCAACGTGGTAATTCTCATATCACACTATTGAGAGGGGATACCACCAGGAATCTTTCGACTCTATTAAATTATTAATTATACATCATATAAAAGCATTTAAGGCCTAAAAATTGAACCATTAGATTAAAATTTAGATTATAGCGAGCTAGTGATGAATTTGATTTTATTAAAAACTTATTTTGTTAATTTTTTTTAATATATAATTTAGGATCCTAATAATTTTTTTTAGTTTGAACTTTTCTAAGTTGTTATTATAGATATGATTTTTTTTTTGTGGAGTTTCTTTAAAAGACTTGTAATTCAAATAAAGAAATCAATCAAAACTCTTCCTATTATTTTACTATTCTCAAGCTTATAAGGATCAACTAGAGTTCCTATATTAATAACTAAGGATGCAAATGTTCTTTATCGCCATTATTTAATCATTGGAGTTTCAGGTTATCATTGTTACTCTTTGTTCCATGTTTTTAAAATTGTATTGCACAAATTGCTTCAATTATGAAGCGATTCTCTGAATTGTTTTTTCTGAACTCTCTTGTCTTATCCACAAGAAGGATATCATCAGGGAAGAGCATACACCATGGGACATCCTCCTATAAATGTCTAGTTAGATCATCCATAACTAAAACAAAAAGATATGGGCTTAAAGCCGATTCTTGATGTAATCCAAATGATATAGGAAAATACTTGGGCAGTCCTCGTTGTTTTTAAACATAAGTAACTGTTCTAATATACATATCTTTAACGACTTGAATTAGCAATATCAACTCCTTTTTTTCCCTCTAAAACTTCCCAAAGAACTTGTCTTGGAAATTTATGATATATATTTTTTAAATCAATAAAAATCACACGTTGATTCTTCTTACTCTCTTTATATATTTCCGTCAAACCTTCAATAAATATATAACTTCCATGGTAGCCTTGCCCGACATAAATCCAAAATAATTTTGAGAAATTTTCAAATCACTTACTAACCTTATTTAATTATTCTCTCTCATAAATTTAATGTATGACACATTAACTTAATTCATCTATAATTTGCATACCCTTGTGCATCTCCTTTATTCTAAAAAATAGGAATCAATACTCTTTCTCCACTCATCAGACTTTTTTTCTAGTTATTAAAAAATAAAAAAAATAGCAAGTCAATAAATTATTATATTCATAAATATTTTCACACTTCTATTGGAATACAATTAGGTCCTACTATTTTTTCACACTTTATTTTCTTCAGTGTCTCCTCAACTTTTGTTTTACTAATGCAATAGTAGAAATAAAAAAAATTGTTATTATTTATGACATTAAGATAACTAATTTTGATCTTATTTTCATAATCTTTATTAAAAAATTTATCAAAATATCTCAACATATTTTGAATATCATTGTTTAAGAAGAGTACTGCTTGATTTTTATCTTTAATACACTCACTAAATCGTTACTTTTTATTATTTCTCTGTTTGACTGGTTTATACATATATTTTCACCATCTTTAGTATATAATATATTATAAAGATCATTAAAAATAAAATTTTTAGCATCGTAAATTTTCTCTTAGACTCTCTAGGGGTTACCTTATATATTTCTCAATTCTCCAAGCTTTTACATTTAAACAATTTTTATAACAAAGTTTCTTATTTTTTATCTTTTCCTTGCACATTATTATTCCGACCATTTTTTTATTCATAAAAGCATTTTCTTTTGATTCTCCAAGCATATTTCGTACCCCTTGTTTAAGAATACTCTTTCTTTTATCTTACATAGTATTAGTTTTTTCGTAAACATCTCAAATCTTAAGATTTTGAAGTTTACTCCTAAAAATAGTTTTATTTATCTTTTAAGTGCCCTTATTTAATTTTATGATAATATTTTATTGTATTTTTCATCTTTGAATTCTTCATGTTTAAATGTAAAGCTAATAATTGATGTTAGGTACTTAATTTTTTTACTTAGAATGATCTTGCAATTATGACAATCCTTACAATCTCAATAGTTTATTTTTCTTTAAGATAATGATTAATTTGTGTTGTATTAGATTCATTATTATAAGTGATACTGTGATCATATTTTTCTTAAATAAAATATTTGTAATAACAAAATTATATGTTAAACAAAAATTTAATATTACTCTATCTTCTTCATTAATCTCTCCAAAGTCATGGCTACCGTGAATACTTCTAATATTTCTCCATTCTACCAACATGTTCAATTAAATTTTATCAATAATTTTTTTTTTCAAAATATTTGTATTAATTAGTTTAAGTCATTCGAAAATTTTTCTTTTGAATAAATATTCAAATCTATTTGGGGAGCACAAATACTTATAATATTAAGAATCCAGATAGCTAGAATTCTATATCTAGTTCTACTAATTTTTACAACATTATTCTTGAACTCTTATCTATAATTTCACCTACACCATTTTAGTATGACTTCTACCTGAATATCAAAATTTAAAACTTATACTAACAATCTCTAGTTTTTTCTCTAACTCAATTTAATTTTTTTAATGCACAAGATATTTATCTTCCTATGAATCATAATATTTATTGCTTTTCTTAATTTATTTGTAAGAGTACTTATATTCCAAGTTTTTATGATAATATTATTTTAATGGACAAACTTTTTTGCCATTATCTGTCTATAATGTGGGAGCCCTTGCTTATTTAACTCTTATGTCTGGTGTCAGTGCAACAGCCTTTCCACACTTGTCACTGTATTCAAGCCATATAGCTCATCGCTTCGAGGGGATGCCCTAACATTCATACAATGATTAGAAGAAATACAAAAATCATTATTGCATGAATATAATATAATCAAATCATACTGTTATTACTACTTTTATTGCAGTCTTCAAAACCTTGTTATTTGCTATTTTCTATTTTCGCTACCCTATTATTGTATATTCTTTGGCGCCTGCTATTTGTTGAAGCCGTTGCTAATATTGTTTTTGAATGTTGCCGCTACTTCGCTTGCTATTTGCTATCATCGTTGCTCTGATTGTTGTTGTCGACTTCTGTTGCTTTACTTAATAATAATAATATTATTATTATTATTTTCCTTAGCTAGTTTGTTGTAAAATTTTTTTCGTTAATGTAACACTCAACTAGGCAAAACTAGCTACTGCTTTTGCTGTTCTCACAGAAAATATCCAACTATAATTAGAGAAAAAATGAATTAAGATTGAGGCACCAATTTTTGTTGTATATACAAACAAATAACGGGCAAGTGTGTCATGTATGTTTTATGAAGTGATGAATTTTTTTAATATAAATCATTATTCTTCAGCTTTTTTGGAGTTCAAATTATTGTTGAATTTTTCTTGTACTTGACAAATTCATGGAACTAACGGCTCATTGTGTTCAAATTATTGTTCATTTATAACTGTACTTAACCAATTCATGGAACTAACGGCCACATTTGATTTGGTGAAGTTTGAAGTTTTGGAGGGAAATTAAATTATGTTAAAACCATTTCACAAAACTCCTTCAAATATCAACCTTCATGTAAATAAAATCATAACCCTTAAACATTAACTATTTGCAAGAACTCAAAAATTCCCTTAAAATTTCATAATTTCCTCGAAATTCTTATGTAAATCTCAATTTTAAGGAAATCTCGGCAAAATTGAATTGTTTAAGGAAATCTCGGCAAAATTGAATTGTTTATGTGCTATGCGAAAAGTTCATGAAAACCTGCTGTAGTGTCTCCATCCTTCTCAACTATAGGAAAGCAGGTTTTTGCCCATTTCAATAGCATGTGTAGACCATGATTGGAAAATTCGTCGTGGAAGAGCTGTCATTTTAATTAAATTTTTTATTTTGAATTGGAAATTTACATACACCACTCAATTCTTTTGTATTTACAGATCTAACACCCAAAGTTTGAAATTTATATTTATTACATCTTAGTGTCATAAACCAATGCATGGTAAGGTGTGTTTTACCTTTAAAAAGATAGAGGGGACGTTAAAAAATTTGAGTGGTATGCATATAAATATTAATGTTTAGTTGTTAAGACATGCGAGCCATATTGGTCTAGTGGCTGAGTGCTCTGTCTTTCAACCAAGAGATCATGGATTCAAGATCTTGCATATGCGAGGTTCATGTGTTTGCATGTGGGGGCATAAAAAATGCTGAGGTGTTAGTATGTAAATGCACAAATATTGTATGTATGTAAATGCCCCTTTGTAATTAATTCTGGAAATTCATGATTTGATTTTCTGTTCATTTCAGTCTAGCTTTGGACCATGCATTTACTATGGGGTAGTTCTGTTTCAAAGTTGATTTGCCATTTTTAATATTCTGGTTACACATCCTCTTGCAGATGATGCATGGTGATGTCTGGGTAATCCCCAACTCCAAAGGTTTTCCAAGAAGCATAAAACTAGTCCTTCACTTCCAACAACACCCACTCACCCCGGTCTCCGAGCTCAGCTCATCATCAGCTCACCCGCATGGCTCCACCCCAAACTTCAAAGGCCTCCGTGTCCTCCTCACTGACGATGATGATGTTAACAGAGCTGTCACGCGAAAGCTCCTCGAGAAACTTGGCTGCACCGTCACTTCCGTCTCATCCGGAACTCAGTGTCTCAGCTCTCTCAGCAGCTCCGGCACTCTCTACCAGCTCGTGATTCTCGATCTTCACATGCCCCAAATGAACGGATTCGAAGTAGCAATGAGGATTCGGGAGCTGAGAAGCCGATCGTGGCCGGCGATCGTCGCTCTCACGGCAAGCGCGGAAGAGCACGTGTGGCAGCGGTGCTTGCAGGCCGGCATGAACGGCCTGATTAGGAAGCCGATCATGCTCCAGGCCATGGGAGATGAACTATATAGAGTTCTTCACAATACTTAGAACAGGGATGATATATACAGTTATATCAGATTTTGGTTTGATGCAAAAATGGTATACAGATTGTGGCTTAGTGATTCATTTATGTTGAGAGGATCACATTTGGCAAAATGGAAAGCATTGAATGGGGATAATTGTTCCTTTTTATTAATTAGTTTTTGATTATATGGTCTAGTGAGAGCTCATGTGCTTGATTTGGCTTGTAGATAGGGAAGGTGTGATTTATAAAATTATGATTTAGTTTTATAAATATCATTATAGTTGAGGGTTTATGGAGTTCAATTTAATGTTTGAGTTTTAATTGAAATGATGGCTTATTTTATTTGGTGAAGTTGGGATATGTTGTGATTCTTAAGCATATTTCTATTTGCTACAAAAATAGAATTCTAAAATTTATATGTGTTGTATAATATTTGAATAATATGTGTAATTGAGTGTAATCGGCTCAAAGTCAACTTGGGTTGAGTTTTATGAGCCAGATGTCGGGGACATTTAGTCCAACATCGGTTAGGTGTAGGGTCGAAAAGTAGTATATAAGTCGTGAGCTGCTCACCTCTTTTAAGAGTTCTTTTGGGAGCATGACAAGTGGTATCAGAGTGGGGTACTGTCTGTTGGGTGTGGGGACTCTCCACTGTGTAGGGTCCTCGGTGGAGTTGATATGTAACAGGGGCGTCAAGCGATTGGGTGGGGGAGAATGTCAGGGACATTTAGTCTCACATCGGTTAGGTGTACGACCGAAAAAAAGTATATAAGTCTTGGACTGCCCACCTCTCTTAAGAGCTCTTTTAGGAGCATGATAAGTATTAGAGCGAGGTACTGTCTGCTGGGTGTGGGGACTCTCTATGGTGTAGGACCCTCAGTGGAGCTGATCTGTGACGAGGGCGTCATGCGATTGGGTGGAGGAGAATGTCAGGAACATTTAGCCCCACATCGGCTAGTTATAGGGCCAAAAAACATTATATAAGTCCTAAGATGCCCACCTCTCTTAAGAGCTCTTTTGGGAGTGTGAGACAGAAGTGTAATTGAGTCAAGCCATCTCTTGAGCCTATTCAGATTTGGCTCAATAAATGGTTAATGAGTCAAACTTAATGAGCGAACAAGCCAAACTCAAGCTTGCTTTCACTCCACTCATTAGCTCATAGTTCAGCTCATTTCATTTATATTAAGCAAATTCATTTTGAACACATAGAATTAAGTTCAAGCTCGAGCTTGAATTTGACTAATTAATCAAGCCTAAACTCTAAATTGAGGGAGATTTGAGCTTGACTCTCAATAAAGCTATGATCTGAATTTTATTTTAAAAATAAAATTGTAATTATCATCACAACATTTTCAACATATTTTCTTCTGCAACAACTTCACAACTATTTTAAATAATTACAGCCGCCCCAATTAGAACTCGATGTCACCTGACCACTAGCAATCTAATCCACCATCCCAAATTTTAATTTATTCATTATTTATTAAAAATAAAACAAATTTTAAATATATTAAATATGTAGGGATGAAAGCAACTGCCCCTCAAAACTTTATAATTTATTTATATAAATAATAAATTTTAATATCTTTTTCTCAAATAATTTAATCATTTTACTTTGTCGAATATCTAAATATATATATTGTACCCAATCTAAAAAATAATAATACTTGCACCTCTAAATTTTGTGTTTAGTTTTTACACATTAAAACATATGAAAAAATAAAAATCAAAATCAAAACAAACAACCCCTACGTGTGTGTGTGCTGCATTATTTGTTTAGTTGGTGGCAGGGTCACTATAAGTCCCCTCTGTCGAGGGTTCGAACCTCCCATGGTGCGTGGGAGGTCGAATTACGAGCACGTAGTGTCGAGCCTCATCATGGGTCATGTAAGCGCATAAGAAATCAATATTTGAGCATACGCCAAACAGTTTCTTTTAATATATATATATATATATATATATATATATATATATATATATATATATATATATAAGGCTGTCAAAAAAGCTCGTTGTTCATGAACAGTTCGTGTTCGGTTCGTCAAGAAGTTCGTGTTCGATTCGTTCGATAAGTAAACGAGACGAACACAAATAATTTTTTTTCGTTCGGTTTATTAAATGAACCAAACACGAACAGTGATGTGTTCGTTCGTGTTTGGTTCGTTATTGTTTGAAATATAAAATAATTTAAAATAATTATATATAAAAAATTTATAATATTTTAAAAATAATTATATATTATAAAATTTTATCATATTTTAAATAATTAAACTTCTATAAATTATAATATATAATAAATTAATAATAATATTATTATTATTATAATATTAATTATATTAATATAAATACTATAATAATATAATTAATATATTATACTATATATTAAAAGAAAAATCTAAACGCCATATTCCATTTGCTTCATTTTGAGGAAGTAGGGATTACCTGATGTGTACAAATTAACTGATCAATTTGCTTCATTTTGAGGAAGTATGTTATCAAAGGTAGGGCTATAAAAAAAACTCATTGTTCGCGAACAGTTCTTGTTTGGTTCGCCATGAAGTTCGTGTTCGATTCGTTCGATAAGTAAACGAGACGAACACGAGCAATTTTTTTTCATTTGATTTGTTAATCAAACCAAACACGAACAGTGATGTGTTCGAATATTTCAAACACGAATATTATTTGTGTTCGTTCATGTTCGGTTCGTTTACACCCCCTATATATATCTATATATATTACAGATTTCCAGAAAAGTGTGGGCCAATGGGAGATTTCTAAAAATTTGGTGAGTATTTCTTGGAAATCTCATTTTGACAGAGCCTAATGATAAATTTATTAGCCCAAAGAAAATCATTAGTTCTGCGTTTAATTTCTATTGGAATACTCAAAATCGGAATTAAATATTTCTCTTTGAATAAAATAATCCTGCTGTCATAACTACCTGACCAATTAATATATTAATAAAGATATATTTACATACATACCACTCAATTCTTGTTTATTTGCGTATCTACCTAAACTGTATAGTCCACATGTCTATAAGATTTGGATGGTATAAATATAAAAATTAAAATTTAGATGTTAGATATGTAAATACATAAGAATATGATGGTGTATACGAATGCCTTGTTAATAAATAAGGGGTTTTACATATAAACCACATATTTTTTATATATTTACATATCTAACATCTAAACTTTAATTTTTTTTTTACATGTAAATACATAAGAATTGAGTGGTACTTATGAAAATCTTCCTTTCACATTTTAGATCTATACTATCTATTAACTCATGTCACGTAAAATACACTAGGGCTGTCAAAACGTCTCGTTGTTCGTGAGCAGCTCGTGTTTGACTCTTTAAGAAACTCGTGTTTGGCTCGTTCGCTAAGTTAACGAGCCGAACATGAACAAAGATTTGTTCTTTCATGTTCGGCTCGTTTTGGCTCGAAATATTACTCATCAATTATATGTATATGTGTGTGTGTATTGATGAAATAGTATTTTTAAAAAATGTAATTGAAAGGCTACAATGATTTATAATCAAAGTATTAATTAAGAAAATAGAATAAAAATTATTAAATTAGATTCAAATGATTTTTTAATATAAACAATAATGTTTAAATCTTGCCCCAATCCTTAACATCTTATGGATACGTGATTAGGGTTGTCAAAAAAACTCTTTGTTCGTGAACGGCTCGTGTTCGGCTCGCTAAGCAAACGAGTCAAATAAGAACACACTTTTAAGCTCAAAATATAAACGAGCCGAACACGAGCTGAGCATGTTTCGTGCATGTTTTACTCGTTTACACCCCTAAAATACACCCCATTTTATTTTTAAATATAAAATAATTTTTTTTTCTTGCATGAGTATGGTGGCATGCATAAATAAGCAAGAAATTAAGGTTTAGTTGGGAGATATGTAAATAAATAATATTTGAGTGGTAATTATGCAAAGCTCCCCAATGAATTAATTTCTTAATTTTTTAATGCCATATAAAAGCAAATTTTTAATCTAATGGTTTGTTTCTTGCAATAATAAAAATAAAAAAAATAATAAGTTAGAGTATTCTCACAAAATAAAATAAATAAATAAATAAATATTTTAAACTACCAAGAGATTTTTTAGTTCATGATAGATAATGTTAATTGCCTTAATAGCAAGATTATGATGGTCAAATTATATTGTATTTATAATTTTATTAATAATTCCATTTTTGTTTTAAATCATACAATAAATATAATTATTTTTTATAGAGCATAATATGGGTGAAGTCAATATTCCATCGTGCTCACTATAGATTATAAAATTATTGAAAGCTTGAAAGATTAAAATATTATATTATATTTAAGGCCCGCTTATTTGGTGCAGTGACATTTTGAAAATGCACCAGGCCTGTTTAGGTAAACTGCGTTTTGACAGTTTACGCATTTTCAAAACGCTGAAAACAGCATTTTCACAGCGCACCTATCTAGTTGCGATGACAGCTTACTGACTGCAGCCTGACTTTTCCAAAAAATAAAATTTGTAATAACTACCACACGTAGCTTATCAGCATATTATTTTTAATCAGTTTATCAACATATTATTCAATCAGCTGCAGCTAGGGCTGTCAATTTGGCTCGTTGTTCGCTAACAGCTCGTGTTCGGCTCGTTAAGTAGCTCGTGTTCGGCTCGTTCGTTAAGCCTAACGAGCCGAACACGACCAAATTTTTAAGCTCGAAATGTTAACGAGCCGAACACAAACAATCGTTTGTTCGCTCGTGTTCGGCTCGAATTGGCTCGAAATAAAAAAATAATCATATAATTATTTATATAATAATTTATTATATATATTATTATATATTAATATATTATATATATTTATATTTAAGTTTAAATCATAACTCGCTTGTGTGGTAACGTGGTTATGCTTCGTTTCTATTCATTTAGTCTGGGTTCGAATCGAGCACTTAGACATATATTTTTCCAATTAATTTTAACGAGCCAATTTCGAGCCGAACACGAACAAGCCATTTCGAACACGAGCCGAACACGAACACACCTTTCACGAGCCATTTCGAACACGAGCCGAGCTAATTTCGAACTAGCCGAACACGAGCCAAGCCTGAGCTCGCTCAAGCTCGGCTCGTTTACAGCCCTAGCTGCAGCTGCCCCAAACAGACTCTTAGTCTTTTTTACATAATTACAGTTTATTAAGCAGCAGCCGCGAAACCGCTGAAGAATGATCTAATATTGTAAAAAAAAATGGTGCATATTACTTTTTTCTTTTTATTGAAAAAATCAGACCACAGCTAAAAAGCTCCCACCACAATTAATCAGGACCGGTGTGAAAATGTTGACTTCAACATCAGTTTTTGGAAAAAAACTATCAAAACGTAGTTTATCCAAATAGACAAAACTGCAGTGTGGTGCCACACAGATGCCCCAAACGGACCATTAATGTTTCCGTAAAAACCTTTAATTTTTTTTTTTGCAAAAATAATTTATTGTACGGAGTGTCAAGCCAACAAAAAATCTTGTAAGATACTCCAAATAAAAATTGCATAGATGTCACAGTAAATTTAATTATGCAAAGAAAGAGGAGAGAGAAAGAATGATTAAGAGATAATTAAGGATTAAATTACTAAATTGCTGACAGGTATCTAATGAGGTAATAAATGATAAAGAAGAATGCGATAAATGAAGCCACGAGTGCAGCCATTTGCCGGTTTGATTTGGTCCGAAACACCTGACACCAAATACTGATTGTAATTAGTTAATTAGGTGGATTTAACTAAATAAAATTAATATTATTATTATTTTTAATATGATATTGAGGATTTATGCGCTTTATAAGTAAAATTATTTGTCAAATACCTTCTTGAAACGATCCATGCTTCCATAGAGAGTTCCTCTTGAGTCATCCATGTTGTGGCCCTACATAAACAAATAAAAGCAATATATAATTATATATATTAACAATTCAAGTCCCACTTCCTTTAAGATCAACTGTGTCAGAGAGGATTCGAACTCACAACCTGAGAGACACACACATGTGTGTATATATATATATATAAGTGCCGGCAGTCATGACTTGTTGGTACAACAATCTCTTTGAAGATCATAAGTACCCTCAGGTCACGGGTTCGAATCCCTCTTTGATCAATTTATTGATAGTGAGGGCGGTTCTAAAATAGCTAGGCACATAACAGCGGTTGGGGGCTTGTATAACAGCCTCCGACCATTTTTTAATATATATATAATAATAATAATAATAATAATAATTATTATTATTATTTTTTTTTTGGGTGGTTTGTAAGATGCCTACCATTTTATCCAGTAGCCTATTATGAGTCCCCAACTCTTCATGAATGTCCACAGTTAGCTATAAAAAATTCAGAATAGAAAGAAAATGTTATTAATCAAAATATAGAGAACAGATTCAATATATTTTGCAGTTAGGAAAAGCGCATGTTTCATTTCAAATATTTTTCATTTAAACCTTTGAGGAATCCGAAAGGAATTGGACATATTTATTCACGGTCTGTTTGACGCAGCTGCAGTTTATAAAAAACAGCTATGAAACTACTGAAAAATAATCTGATGTTCAAAAAGCTACGGTAGTTATTAGATTATTTATTTATTTATTTATTTATTTGAAAAAGTCAGATTGCAGTTAGAAAACTGCCACCACACCTAACCAGGATCGATGGGAAAATGCAGATTTCAGCGGCAACATTTTGAAAAAGATGTCAAAACCCAATTGCACAAATAAATAAAACTGCAGTGCAATGCCACACCGCCGTCCCAAAGGGACCTTCATAGTAGATTTTATGAACCATATATAATTTTTTTTATTTATTTCTTTCTTTTAATGAAGTTAACTTCAGAATACCTATTTTTTCTTTTTCAAAACTAGCTCTATTTTCTCAAGGTTTTAACATTAATATCTCCATCCTTCTATGTAACAGATCCAAATAAAATAATATGAACAAATCAAATATCACTTCCCATCCCATAGTTCACAATACCAACTACATTATCTCCATAAAAAACCCTTCAAATCTTAATGGTTTCAATGAAAAAAGAGGCCATGTTAATGAAATTTAAGAATTTTTTGGGCTTTTTAGAGAAATATGTATATGCCATATGTTAAAAAGAGGGGCACTTGAACTTCAAAGTGAAGCAAAATTAGTATACAAATGTATAATATAGGTCACATATTAATGAATAGTGAAGGGAGTTACATAAGTCACCTAAGATTAAGAAAGCCAAGATAGCATGATCACAGTTTCTTAAGAGGAGAAATATAAGAACATGCCTAAATCTAATAACAGCAATTATCTTCAGTTAATATGCAAAATAATTCTGATAACTTATAAAGTGAATAAAAATTCAAAAAATCAGAATATAATGGAAATTTTACATGTGTGTCAATATATATATATATATATATATATATATATAATAATAAATTGAAAAGACATATCATAGAATAATGAAAAAACTTAATAATTATAAGCTTTCACATGATAAAATTTCAAAGAAAACAACAAGGATCAGATGGGCCAATTACACCTAACCAACTACATACTAAGTTAGAGGGAGATTTACATGCACACCACTCAATTTCTACGTATTTACATATCTAACAACTAAACTTCAATTTTTACATGCATGCTACTTTAGCTATGCATAAAAAGGTGTTTTTCACATTTTAAAAGTTAAAATGGATGTATTTATGATGTGATATGAAAGAGTTGAATGGTATAAATGTATAAAATAAAGTTTACCTGTTAGATATGTAAATACATAGGATTTGGCTGGTATGTATGTAAATGGCCATAAGAAATGAAAGAAACCATTCACATAATTTGAGCATAAAACCCATCTTTCTTTCAAATCTATATAAAACTAGCATCACACGTTTTATCAAATATGCTTGAAACATCACTTACTCTTTTGAGAATATTAACTCTATCTTGCAGCCCATCAATGGCTTTCTCATTGCCATGCTCATCAATCTCATGAGCATTGTATGAGGCACGTACGCCTCCCTCTTCAATGCCATCAAACAAAGCAGCTCTACTGCTCCGACGATCCCTGCAATTAAATTTATTGACAGATAAAACAAAAATCAAGTAAATTTGTATTTGCTCTGAAATCCTAATAAACCAGCTTTTGCAATTGGTTAGCTACATGTTGACAATATAGAAGGATATAAAAAAAGTGTGATTTACATGCGTAACACATAATTCTTATGCATGTACATATTTAATATGTAAACTTTGATATTTACTTAGATGACAATATAGTGTGATAATCAAAAGAAGCTTATGTAGCATTTTATTAATTTACTAGCTACCAAATGATAACCGAACATATTGTATCCGGCTCTCGCAAGGGTTTGATTGGTTACTTAAAGATCTAAAATAAGTTTCATAAGAAAATGATTTTGCTTTCAATCATTTTGAGTGTGAGAATAAAATCCTTAGTTTGAAGGATTTTGAAGGTCTTAGTAGAGTTGAAAAGTCGTACTTATATCTAACTACATCCAACTAAATGAAGGAATATAAAAGATTAGTAGCTTTTTGAATCATTTTTTTTCTAAATTCAAGCAACTAAATGAGCGCTAAAATACATAGTGAATTGCTTCTAAACTCAGTAACTACTTAAAAAATTTATTAAATCAATCATGACAAAGCTTCTTCACCCTCCAATCCATAAATAACATAATTATGCATCTCATGATGAATAACTATCAAAAATATGCAATCAACCTATGGTATTTTTCCATTATTTGATTGCATGATCATCCTATGTCAATAGAAAGCTCAATAACATTATATGATCATATATATATATAAAGCATTTCCTTACATACCACCCAATTCACCAATTTTTATTGTATGCAAAAATACCGAATCACGGAGATTTTAGGATAACATTATTTATTTATTCATGGAACTGGATTCATTAGCGAAGCAGCTGAACTGAGCCTACTGACCGAAGTTGTTGAGTTAGGCCCACCAGTCGTGGTGGATAAGGGAGCTTGAATCTACTAACAGATATCTATCTGTTCAACATTTAACGTGCCGACCAATTTTTGAGGCCAAGCTCATTACTCAAGCATAAAGGACGAACATTACATTGCTGACATCAGATTACGCACCAGGTTTAGATATTGTCTACATTAAAGCCTTCCCATCAAGGATGTCAGAAAAAGCTTGCCGACAAAGTTAGAAACACTGTATTCATTATTTTATGATTAATTGTCTCTCACATATAAACAGGGAAAAAAAAAAGAGAGGGAGCTCCTTGAGCTTTCTCTCTCCTTAGGACCTCTCTCTCTATGTATATATATATATATATATATACCTCTCTAGTGAGCTTGAGGCACCCTTGTAAAATCACCCATCTCCGGCTTACCACAGAACACAAATCATATAGACTTTTCCAAACTCTCCACCAAGGATTTTTCATTTCTCTCTCTCCATCTTATTTCCAGTTTTCCATCAATTTCATAATCATACGAAATCTTCTACCGGATTGTATGAGTTTTTGAACTACACAGGATCCTACATCCCAAATGGCTTCAACAGTTATATAGGATCGTACGTCCCAAATGAACTATACGGGATCCTACGTCCCAAATGGACTATACGGGATCCTATGTCCTAAATTTTATTGTTAATTTCTAATTTTTACGGCATCTTTCATATTGCATTACAAAGACAACCATTTCACTTTTAAAAAGTGGAATACTTTTTTTCATGCATAGGTAAGATGTTATGTTTGTAAAAAATCGAAGTATGGATGTAAGATAGATAAATACATAGGAATTGAGTTGTATGTATGCAAATCTTCCCATGTATATATAATATAAAAGACATCAATTTCAATTTGAAATAAGTTATTTAATTCAAAAAATACAGATCAAAGAATAAAAAATACAAAAGAAAAAGGAACATAATCCAATCTTAAGCATGGCAATCTCATAATGCAGTCAAGTCTAAAGCTGTGGATAGGCAAAGAGAAGCAGAGCAAGAATTAAAAATAAACCTTCGTGAATTCATGAGACAATATAATTGCAATATTGCAGATACTTCTCCTCTTCGTGTAAAATTCCTCCAGCTCTAAAGAAATTTGGTCTGTAATAAAATGTGAAATACATATAAATGCCCCCAAGAACACATCATCTACGAGCAATTAACGCACATAAATATCAAATTATTACAACCAAAATTCTAGAAATTGAAAGAAAAATCGATAAAAAGGTGGAATAGCTAAAATCAAACGGATTGGGCAAAAATATAATATGGATTCTTCTTGCAGGAGAGATCTGATAGACTCATAGAAACAAGAAAAAGAGAAGACAAAGAGACCTTCTACCGAGACTTCGGAGAGCAGAATCGCTTTTCTGGAGCAGATCGAGATCTAGGGCTACCACCGTTTCTGAAGCGGGAAGGTGAACACTGAGGCGGTAACTCTCCCGCGTGCCGATGACGTGGCGACACTGTTGTCCATATGGTCTCAATTCGGGTCGGGTTCTCATGTCTCCCGAATCTAAACCGACCCCCAACTTGAAAAAGCTTTGGACAATGCTATTTCAAAAGCCCCCAATTTGTAACAAATATTAGGTCCAGACTCTACACATATGGGGGACAATGACGGGGCGCCATGTGACAAGTGGGCCTCGCCACCGTACACCAGTGTTGATGGTGGCGGGCTCCACCACTGGAAAACTGTAGGTGCGGATATTTTTTTCCCTTTTTGACACAGATATAAAATGATAAAAAATTACTATTCATGAGAAATAAAAGAAAAAAAAATATCACATCAGGACTCTAATTGCTGAATCATACGTTAAAGTATAGACATTTTTTTTATATAGTGGGTATGTCGTGTGACGTTATGCAATTTCATTGGAGTCTTGATGCATTTTTACATTAAAACTCCTGATATAATATTTTTTCGAAATAAGTAAACGCTTGCATGATGTTGCTCCATCAAACAATGCGGCATTCGCTGCAACGGGACATCGCTTCACAGTCTTCTTAAACGAGACCCAAGAGATCCAACCCAAATGTAATCCAATTTTAACCAAGTGAACCCAAATTACACTCTACTAACTTTTTTAATCAATGATGGAACAAATGGTGTGTGATGTGGAAGTCATGCACCTCCGTTAACATTTTTAATAAAATCGTAATATCATTCAATACATTAAATATTTTCATCTCATAAACTTAAATACTTAATAATAACTTAAGGCGCGTTTGCGGTAGCAGTGCAGTGATGTTGCGTCTCACACTATATTTCAGTTAAATTCAGGACAAATTCAAGTTTGCAGGTCAAATTGAACCAGCTTAAAATTAAGCCAACCAAGATATTATATCTAGACCCAATCCAAAAATTAATTGGACCAACTCAAACTAAGGTCTATTTGGGTCAGCTGTAGCTTATTGAATAATCTGCTGATAAGCTAGGTACAGTGGCTATTACAAAATTTTATCGTTTTAGAAAAGTCAGATCGTAGCCAGAAAACCGCCACCACACCTAGATAGGTGTAATATGAAAAAACTGTTTTCTGCATTTTGAAATCGCACAAGCTGCCAAAACGCAGTTTACCAAACATGTTAAGTGCGTTTTCAAAACATCACCGCACCAAATAAACTGCCCCAAACGGACCATAAAACTTTTCAACACCCCTAAGTGACTAGTTTATTGCTCCACTTGATAGCGTATTTCATTCAAAATAATATAAAACTTCTTTAAATTTCTGCCTCATACTCGACTACTTTTTTTTTTTATTAAAAATATAATAAATTTCATATTATCAATGATTGTATTGATATCAAATAGAGGTGTAAGCAAGCCAAAACCAACTCATGCAATGGCTTGAACTTGACTCAAGTGTGCTCGATCAGCTAACCCCAACTCAACTCATTATCTCTTGAGCCGGCATATTTAAGAAAACAAATATACTAAAATCAAAATACTTTCTTCAAATTATTAAAAAAAATATTAAGAAACAATATATTACATTTTAAATCAAATTATTATAATTATCTTCTGAATTCTCAGTTTAATCTTCCCTCTTTCATACTGAACAAGCCAGCTCAAACTCATAAAGTTATCGAGATCGAGCTCAAGCTAAGAGTAGCTCAAGCAGAACTCAGCTCAACTAATTTAACATACTAACTCAAACTCATAGAATTAAGCTCGAGATCTATTTCATCAATCGAGCTCAAACTGACGATAACCCGAGCTTGACTCGATTATGAATGAAAAGAGGAGATTGAGGAGCTATCATCAGAAAAAACAAAGGGCAGCTTCAAATATAAATAGCTCAATACATTTCAATAAGGTGAAAAAAACAATTGCTATATTTACATTCATATACATTCCAGATTCAGAAGGGGAACATTTCCATTGCAAATAAATTCAGACTTTATGAAACATAACAAAATGGTAATTTAGGAGTTGATATAGCACATCGCCTGGGCTTGAAGATAGTAAGAATCCTTGAGCTTTCTGGCACTTGCTATGTGTATTCCGTTCTGAATCCAATCCTCTCTGTGGATCCATGCGTCGCGGCTGAAGTCAAGAATGGCCAGAATCTGCCCCAAAATCACCAGAAGTTATATATAAATATATAATGTTTTGAAGGAGCTTTCAACTTTCTATTTAATTCATCAAGTAAATACTGAAACTGCACGCTGACAATATGATTTCGAGCGGAGTTGGAGTCATATAGATTTAGTGGGCTCGAAGTTGACTGGTGGTTAGTTCTATTCGATTCCGAGTAGAGCCAGCTTGAAATTGAATTGAGCTCGATCCGACCAGACATTGAAGTGAGCTGGCTCAAATTGAGTTATTTGGATACATTTCAGCTCGGAATTGGTTTGATCCGGCTCAAAATTGATACAAACGGGCTCAAATTGAGTTATTTTGATATGTTTAAGCTCGAAATTAGCTCGTAATTGACTCGTGACTTGTTTGCTTCAATTTTACTCAGTATTATATATATAATTGTTATAAATAAAAAAAAATACAAACCAATTTGGACTAAGTTCGAGCCGGTTCATATATGGATTGAAATCGGCTCGAAAAAAATTCAATCAGAAGTTTCGGCTCATAGCTCGGCTCGTTATTTCGAACCGATCTCGATCGGAGCCAAAATTCAAATCGATTTTCGAGCTAAATTCATAGCCTCCACGACCGTGATCGAGCACGCTAACCACTAACGTAACTGCACTTAAGGCTCACCAACCCGAAAATAAAAAATACATATATATAAAATACTGAAACAGCACTTATTTCTACAAAATCAACGAAGAAAACGAATTAAGGGGAATAATTTTGAAGGAAGAGCCGCTGTAAAAAGAAGTTAAAACTGGATTAAAATCATGTCCAATTGAGTCTAGGGGTTTGAATTAATTGATTCAAAGGAAAATTTACATAGACACCACACATAACACCTAAATTTTGATATTCCTTGGTATCATAAATATAGGCATGAAAAAGACAATAATGGTGGTATTTTTTACGTGATGTTAAAATTTGAGTGTTATATAAGTAAATATGAATGTTTAGATATTAGATATGTAATAAATACATAAGAATTGTGTGGTATGTATGCAAATGCCCCTCGATCTAAATTAAAAAAAATAAAATAAAATAAAATAAAAAAGTTCGATATTAGATAAGTAAATACATAAAGGAAGCGCTTTACTTACTGTGCCACCTTTCCATGAGACAAATGAAGGATCACTTCTTGATTGCAGTACCTACAAACCATAAATTCTTTTTAACCTTTTGCATTCTATTAGAATCATAAATATGTAATTTGAACTTTGGAAGAAAACATGATGGAAAATAATGAAGATTAATATGTGATAATTATAAAAATTCTAAAAGTTCAATGAAATAAAAAAAGGCAGAAAAGCGCAAATAAATAAATAAATAACTTAATAAACCTCAACAGTATCAATTGCTTCATTTGAAGGGATGGCCTGCAAAACTCTGCATGTATCAAATGAGAAAGATTTAACGTAAATGAGAATAAGAGAAAAGCTAAGCAAAACATATAGAAGAGAATTTTGGTGCTAAGATAAGCACAAACTAATCAATTAAAGTGAAGAGCTATAGGAAAATTAGCCAAACATATATTAAACCAACCAAGACTAGTTGCTTGTACAAGCTTTACTTAGATAGTTTCAATGTATTTTTAATTTGATTTATTTAATTAGGTTGTAATTTTTCTCTAGGATAATCTTAGGTTGGAATTTAATTTATGATAGTATTAGATTTAAATTCGAGTTATCACTCTTAGTCTTGTAACCCTATTCATATCATTTCTATAAAAATAAAAAAAATAAAAAAAAAAAGAAAGATAAATGGCTTGTAATTAAACAGATTATTAATCCATTGTTGAAAAAAGTTATTTTCTGAGGCCAATATATGGTGTATATGAGTGCATGTAACGTATAAAAGAATGATGAATAGCCAAAGAGGAGGGATGGAGGTAGAACAGGAGAGGAAATAGAGAATCGCAAAATTATATCATTAGCTTTATCCGAGAAATACAGAATGGGTATATAGAAGCCATGCTGAATATTCTAGTAGCTATACAAGCACATTACCTAATTATTCCTAGGTGGTTATAATAGATGTGCGCTTCACCTGCTCTTTGTCACTTTGTGCAGTGGAGCATAGCTGAGATTGTTTTGGTTGTAATCCCCTTCAAGATGATGGTTCTTAGAAAGAATCTCAATCTTGAATCAAAAGTAATTGAACTTTGGTTTATTAAGTGCTTTAGTAAAGATGTCACTTGGTTAAGCCTGACTAGAGATATAGTATATCTCAATCTGGCCCGTTTGAACATAGTCCCGGATGAAGTGATAATCAATCTCGATATGCTTCGTTACGACATGAAAGACTAGGTTGTTTGCGAGTGCCATGACCGAGATATTGTCACAAAATAGCCTCGTCGGTTGATTGAGATCCCAAGCTCCATTAAGAGATGACGAAGCCGTACAATGTTCGTTGTAGCTGCGGCCAAAGCCTCGGTATTCCACCTTCATAGATGACCTTACTACTGTTCGTTGTTTTTTTACTGTCCGCGCAATAGGAGTCTTACCAAGCATCGAACAAAACCCGCTATTAGAATTGTAGTTCACCACATCACCAACCCAGTCGACATCCGAGAATGTTTGAAGAATAGGTTCACCATGTGTGATAAGAAACCGTATTCAAGTGTACCATGTCGATAGTGAAGAAGCCGTTCAAGTATTTGGAAGTGATATATTGGCTTATGCATATGTCAGCATATTTGGTTCACCGAAAAAGAGATATCCAGTCGGGTAATTGTGATGTATTGTAGAGCTCCCGCAACCCTTATAAATTCGGCTGGATTGTCCGAAAGTGTGGTTGAGTCTCTAGTGTTTCTAGTTTCTTAATTGGAAGAGGGTGGAGACTGGTTAGCATCCCAATATAGTCTTTCTTGAAGAATGTTGTGAAGGTAAGATTGTTGACCGGAAAACATGGAGTGTGACTTCAATACCCAAAAATTTATAAATCTCACCAAGTTGTTTGATTTGGAAAAGATTAGAATGTTTTGTGGTCATTTGATTAACGGTGTCCATACAATCTCCTGTCAACAAAATGTCATCTACATCTAGAAGAAAAATGTTACCTGCATATTGGCAGAGAATAATTAGGGACGGATCTAACTAGATAAAAAATTGTGATATTGTAATGTACTGGCTAGGCTACTGCATGAGGCCATATATGGCTATCTTGAGTGAGCACATGTTGTGGGAACTGCACAACTGTAAAGCCAGTTGGTTGTCTCATATAAATCGTCTCCTGAAGAGTTCCATAAAGGAAGCATTAGACACATCAAATTGTAAGATTGGCCAGTTTTTATTGAAGACTACTGTCAAGATAGTTCAGAGAGCAGGCATTTTTGCAACTGGGCTGAAAGTCTCATAGTAGTTTGCCATATTCTTAATTGAACCCTTGAATTACAAGCCTTGCTTTATGGCGCTCCACTGATCCTCTGAGTGATATTTGGTATAGTATGTCCATTGTCCCAGCACCGGTGTATTCGGTGGAGGAGAAACAAATGTCCATGTGCCTTGAGCTTGGAGTGCATGGAATTCAGAACTCATAGCTTTCCTCCAATTTTCATGCTTTGCAACTTGCGAGTAAGATGTAGGATCAGATATGGGTGGAGTATGATGAAGTAAATTGAGACGCTTAATGGGTTTCAAAGTGCCCGTTTTGGTACAGATTATCACTGGGTGGATTTGTATGAGAGATGGCACTGCAGGCAGATGAGTCGCTGGCATAGAAGCAGTAGGCCGAAGTTCATCAAGCGAAGATGTTGCGGGTAAATCACCAGCAGGTAAAGCTTTAGGCGCAGGAGCGGCCGGTAGGGGTAGTTATGGATGTTTAGCAGCACCGATTATGATTTTCGGTGCTGGAAAAGAGGAAGAAATTTGTGCATTAGGCTGTGAGTAGTGAGTTGATGCAGGTAGGTTGGATAGGGAGTTGGTTGGAGGTTGGAGGACCTTGAAGGAGAGGAAATATGGTTTCATGAAAAATAACGTGACTAGAAATGATAATTTTAGATGTTTTAGGGTTATAATGTGCACGGTGTGGATCGAAAGGTGATTTTATGTGGTGCTATCGGTTTCAACCATTGGTAGCATAGACAACCGAATATCTTTAGATGGGAATATGTAGGGGGCTTCTTCTATAAAGAGTTCATAGGTAGGGAGCAAGCTATTTTGTAATTTTGGAGGGCCTGCAAATAATGAGATAAACGGCAGTGAGGAGAGCTTCAAGCCAAAATTTAAGTGGAAGAAACGCATCATATAATAAGTTTAGGGTGGTCTCAATTAAAAGGCAGAGTTTACGTTCGGCCATTCCATTTTGTTGGGGCGTATATGGGTAAGCGAATTGGCGAATAATTCCTTGTTGATGAAAGGTTCTTTGGAGCTTAGAATTGGTGTATACCCCTCCATTATCAAATTGGAAAATTTTTATGGTAGTGTTGAATTGGTTCTTGAGCATTTGAAGAAATTGCAAGCATATTTGTCGAAGTTCAGATTTATGTTTGGCGGGGGGGTGGGGGGTGGGGGGTGGGGTTGAAGAATATTCATCAATAAAAATCACATAATAAAGAAAGCCTTGATTTGATAATATTAGGGACGGACCCCATAAATCTGAATGTATAAGTTTGAAAGGTAAATACATATTTGAGTAACTAGATGGAAAAGGTTGTCAATGACTTTTGCTACATTTGCAACTATTACATAAAAAAATTATAATGGATTCCAAGTGCCAGTTGAGACTTGGATAGGTGGTGTAGAGTATCCGGATGAGGATGTCCAAGTCTTTTGTGCCACAATGTAGATGCCGCTGTGAACGTAGACAAAACATGATGAGCGGCGGACATAGGTTAACATTGTTGTGAAGTAGGAATGGAGTATAACCCTTTGGAGCTATAGCCACAAAGTTTTGGTGTGGATCAAAGCAAAGAAAACCAGATTTATCAAATATAATGGCACCATAGTAATCTTCAATTAGTTTATGAACGGAGAGCAAATTGTGGGAGAGTGATGGTACATGCCATATGGAAGGAAGGCGAAAAGGGCGGATTGGTGTAGGAAGAATACCATCACCTGTGTGTTTCACCTCTATGGATTGGTCATTTCCCACAAGAACTTGTTAAGATCCTTCAGCTTTCGTAGGTAGTTAGAGTTGGTTGAGATCTACCGTGAGGTGAGTTGTAGCTCCAGAATCTAGAACCCATGACGATTCTGCTTGCAATGCCTTGTTGGTAGGTGTATATTGAATATTTGAACGGTGCCGACAATGCATGGCTAAGTGGCCAAATTTATTGCATATTTGGCACACACACGACTGGAAATCAGTGTGGGTTGCGACCTGATTTAGATCACAGAGTTAAAGGGCTGATTTTTTCCACAACCGCGGGATGAGTTGTTTTGGCGTCCCCGGTAAGCATTCATGGTCAATTAGGGGTTATCCGATGACCCCAATTTTGTGTTGATCCATTGCTTGGTTGATTTCCTGGTTGCACAACAAGGAATAGAAGTCATCAAGCTCAATCGGTTGTAGTTGCGTGCGGATAGCCGTCTTGAATGCTTGGTAGTACTGTGGTAGTACGTTTAATGTGTATAAGATGACATCCTGAAGGTCTAGATGTCCTTCTGCTGCTAATATATTATCCACCAATGTTTTGATGATCGAGAGGCATTGGGCCATGGATTCATGTATATTGAGTGTTCACTCAAAGTTTATGAAGCTCATTTTTCAACTGAATGAGCCTCGATCTATTTGTTGGTTGAAGACGTTTGGCTAAGGTACTCGAAATTTCAGCGGTGGTGGATAAGTGAAGTACATAAGGCACGATTTCAGGAGAGATCATTTAGAACAAAACTGCAGTCAAGTTTTGATAAATGACGATCCAGCTTAAATATTGGGAATTAGGTATTAGAGTATCTTCATTGGAGGATAGATTCTTAGGGTGAGCATGGCGTATTTCCTTGTAAGAAACCGTGGAAACCAATTGTTGAAAAAATCTTGAGAGCTTGTGTTCGCCATATATGATAGTTCTTGGCTGTTAGACGGCTTAGATTGAAATTTTTTGCATTCTTCAATAGGATTTCAATGATGGGGGTATTGCATTAGCTGGTAGAGTTTCCAAGAAGGGAGAATCGAGAGCTTCAGATGACGAAGAAGATGATATTTTGCTAGGAGGGATAGGCGGGAAAAATAGATCCAGAAAGTCCATCTGGATAGCGACAAAAAAAGAAGAAAATTGTGAATCCATACTCTCCACATTTGTGAGATTGAAGAAAACCCGAATTGCCTGGGTTGCTGCTCGGACACCATAAAAGAGAGGAAATAGAGAATAGCCGAATTATATCATTAGCTTTATCTGAGACATACAGGATGAATATATATAAGCCATGTTGAATATTCTAGTAGCTATACAAACACATTAACTAATTACCCTTAGGTGGTTATAACAGATGTAAACTCCACCCGTTCTTTGTCACTGTGTGTAGTGGATCATACCTGAGATTGTTTCGGTTGTGAGGAGAGAGGGAGAGAAATGCAAATATCCTACTCAAATTCAATATATAGACCTAACGCAATTTCTATAAACTTGCATTCATATTTAAAAAAAATACTATCGGAAATAGATGCTTATAATGTGAAAGAAAAATCAGTATCAGAAGGGCATCCATATAAACACGTAGATACACAGTCACAGATAGTTGCTCTTGGTGTATTAATGCATATAGTCAATGGGTAAGAGAAGTATTAATCAATCTTTTAAATAAAACTACAATAAACTGACTGTAGAGTTATATCTCAAAATATGGCCAAGCAAAAATCTTCCTCTGGGAAATGAAAACAAACCTCTCTTCAACCATAGGAACAAGACCAGGTGTCAAAGCAACTCCACCAATCTGCAAGAAGAATATGCTAAACTATAAGAGGTTGGATTTGTAATATGAACTTTTAACTCATAATATTCTAAAGCTCACTAGTTGTATGCTGCAGAATAACTTCCTTTGAAGTTCTATGCGACCTGCAAGTTAAGAACAAAAATTTATTAATGCTACAATTCTGATAACGAAATAACTAATCGTTGATACTGATTTAACATTGGAAGGTACCCTAAGAGTTTCCAGAGAGTGACACAAATTTTCTAACTACATGTAGTGGTGCACAAGTTCGATGGTTATGTGTAGCCCTTATGAAGCATTAATAACCTGCATATTAATTTTTAGAAATATTTACAAGAATACCAATCAACTCTTATGTATTTACATATCTAACACTTAAACTTCGATTTTTACATATATGCCACCTTAAAAGGTGTATTTCACATTTCAAAAGTTAAAATAGTGGTATTTTAGATTTGATATGAAAGATTGGGTGGTTAAAATGTAAAAAAGTAAAGGTTGGGTATTAGATATGTAAATATATAAGAATTAAGTGGTACATATGTAAATGCCCCTAATTTTCGAAGTTCCATTTCACATTAAGCTTAACGCCGTGTAAAGCATCTCAGCCTCTGCATCTTGCACAGAACTCCACCAAAGGACCAAAATGGCAGAGGTGAGTTTTGACTAACACCCAGTGTTTCTCTTTTCAGATTCCCCCTTCATCTTAAATAAAATGTACCACACAACAAAGTATAAGTACCTGTCGAAAGAATACTAGTGGTGATTGCCTCTGCAAGCCCAACCATTTCATATTTTTTAAGTCTTGTGGGGTAAACTTGATAAGTATCCCAAATGGAAACACCGGTGCCATTGGAACCAAGATAGAAACTGTCGGACATGTCGGGTCTTCTGGCAAAGTCCATATGCCAACTATCTTCTAGCATATCTTCATGGTCATTGAACCTGGAAAGAAGGAGAAGAATTGAAGGATTATACAAGCAAATGAAGCCATCGGAAGAATAAAATATGGCTAAAATATAATAGCACGTAATTCTTAATTATTTACATATCTCACCCCTATACTTTCATATTTACTCACATAGCACTAAAATCTTTAATATCACATAAAAAATAACACTAATAACACTTTTAAAAGTGAAATACACCTTTTCATGCATTGTGTTAAAGAGCCAAAGTTAAATAAAGTTTAATTGTAAGATGAGTAAATAGAAAAGAATTGTTTGCTAAGTATGTAAATTCCCCTGATATAAGAGTATCTAACCATGAACGAGGTGGTGGTGGGTATTCTTCTGGGACAAAGAGGGTTGGATGGAAGAGACCCATAGGAGGAACCTAACAAATAATCACAATACAGCAAAAGATGTAGGTTTTTAGCAATACAAATCATGCTTGTTGGAATCATAATTGCGTGAAAGTAATTACTGAGTGGTTTTCTAAAGTGAAAGAAAAGATATTTTCGAGTAGTAAAGGAAGAGGTGAATTAGCAATGTATTATGCTTATCATCATCATTAATCTGATCTGCAATTTACCTTTTATGACAATAAAATCCACAAATGTAGAACGAAGAAATAATTAACATTTCTCTTTAAAAAAATTAATATATAACGTACTAGAAGATTAAAACAAAAACATAACCTCTCAACTTATCCAATTGTTTTCTACAACGTGCACAAAGAATCCACAAGGTGGTAAAAATTGATTATGAGAATGAAAAATTCACATAACTTGAGTATTAACCTGGATAAAAATTTATTCCGAGAAGGTGAGACTGAAACAGGCAATCCAACATCCAGTATATAAATACATTATTACGAAAACAAAACCAATAAATAATCTTACACAAATTCATTCTTAAATAATTTTAATCATGAATAGAGCCAAAGAGCTCAAACTCACTTATGTTCAAAAAATGAACTTCAAATCCAACCTTACTTAGCCAGAGTTGGCTTGGTTTCATATTAAAGAAAAACAGACTCCAGAAAATCAAACAAATCACAGAGAGAATGAAGAATAGTTCAGAATGTAATTTGTGAATTTCTGCTTAGAAATATTATCTTCAATTTAATAAAAAAAAAAACACCATATATTTACATACATACCACGTCTTATAAATTAACATCTTAACTTTTCTATTTCCATGCATGACACTCAGGTCTTTAATATCACATAAAAAATACTACTCTTACTAACTTTATAAAAGAGAAATACACCGTTTCATGCATAGGTTCATAATACCAAAGTTAAATATAAATATAAAACTTTAGGTGTTAGATAAGCAAATACATAAGAATTGTCTGGTAAGCATGTAAATTTCCCTAAAATTTTAAGCTACCCATTTTTTGTGACGGAAGCTGCTATTCATTATGTCCAAATGATGCAAAAGCAAGAAAATAAAGAGAATAATATTACATGCATTAACGGAACGATTAATCCGCTTGAAGTTAGTAGATTTTGACACACATCATAACCAAAGAAAGCAGGTTGTGATTACATGCATGAGGATTACTTTTCTTTTTTCCATTATGGTTCCTTCCCACTTCCTTTTGTTTATTTTGAGAATTGTGTCGGCCAACATTTTTTTGCTTTAAAAGAATATAAAAATTTGGTGATTTAGTTTAGTATAAAAGGCATATGATTTTTTAAAGTACTTTTGAAAGTAGTGTATTTTAATTTTGAAAGATGAGACCGCCTGGATCTCATTTGTTCAGTAATTTGTATAATCGTGTCTGATGTCACAAATGATACACGTTCTCGAAAGAGTGATGTATCTTGCAACGGTAGACCCAATCATACAAATTAAAGAACTCGTGACATCCGTTTGATCTGCGAACCTTTATATGTGACCGACGAGTTCCCTACCTAATAGAAAAGCTAGGTAGGGTTTATTTACTCGGGTTTCAAGTTCCCTATGAGGCAAGCTCTCATAGTTAATTACATCTCAAATGATCTGGTGTCGACTAGAAAACTCTCGATAATGATCGGTGGTTCGTCTTCGAGCATTCGAGGGTTTAGGTTTTCACGGTAGGACATGGAAAATGCGAGTGAGCGGCTCGAATGGGAACAGTTATTTTCGGGAGTCCAAAGGAAAGAAAGGTAGGGGATGTCACGGATCCGAGGCGAACCCCAACGACTTCCCAACTATCCTACTCGTGCTGGTTGCGTTTTGGAGACGATGTTAATTAAATGTTTAATCCCATCGATTTTATTATTTGGGATCGACACTCGCATAATACCCGATTATGCGAATAACTTGCAGAGATATGAGGGTTTACGTCGTACCGTACGACGACCTCGAACCCAAAGCGAAGTTAGGAGCTATCTGTCGCGTAACATCGTTGCACGAAGCTCTAAAGTAGAGTGAGGGTTTACGCCGCTGCCGAGCAAGCCTACCTCGAAGCCCTATGTGTTGTTATTTAAACTAGAAAAGTTTCTTGAAGAAGAGCCTCTTGTTGCTCGATCCAAGCTCCTTGTTGTGCTGCCCACGGAGTCAGCTCCAAGCTTCTTGCTAAAGTAACGTGCCCTAATGTCTAAAGTTCAAATGATTTTGTCAAGTGTATTCCAATGTCTTGGTGTTAGAGTTTGATTTTTGTTTTGTTCTTTTTGCTTTTGTTTCAGTTTCAGGTTTCGCATGCAAAATATATAGATTGCAAGTATGTAAAAGGTACTTGAAAAGTAACTTGCAGTAAAGTAAATTGCTGGCAAATAAAAGTGCTGGAAAGTAAAGTGCAGTAAAGTAGACAAATGAAATTGCAGTACTTAAAATGTAAATGTGTACCTGGGCATCTGCTACCGTCGTATGATTTGTATTGCAAGCATGTATGATTTGCAGTGGATTTAAAAAAAAAAAAACTTGCAGAGGAAGTAAGCAGAGCAAGAAAACCCGACACGAAAGTCAGAAAATAAAGAAAACAAGTCGTAGAAATCGTGAGCAAAACTCGTAGTCACGTATGAAAGATCGGAACTGGGTATAAGACATCAGTAGAGGTGGGGGCTCGAGTTGGATCGTGTGTTATCCGACCTTGGATAAGAGTTACTAACCCGACGATCTAAGGAGGTAGTCCTTAACCCAATCCAAGTGATTAACCATGACCCTTATATATTTTATAAGAAATAAATTCTTTGATTTTCATGCAAAATTCGTCGTTTAATTTTTTTATGCGAGTTCTTTTTAACAAGCAAAAGAGATTTTTGTTTTATTATTATTTTCTTTTTTATAAATATTTTGTAAAATTATATAGTCCACAGGCTAGTCACTTTAATCGTGCTAGGACTACTAACGACCTAAGATCGTCGGGAGAAACGATCTCACCAAGGGTCGGCGAATAGTATCATCGGTCCTTTCCTCTCCCTTATTGAAGGTCCTTGAGGTAAGAGATACTATTCTAATCATCCCTCGAATCCCTCGTATCCCTCGTGTATCACACATAAGCATTATTATCATCGCCCTCGCCACCTAGACCTCAAACTCACACCAGTCTGATGATCCATATGTGGCAAAACAAATGTCCCCAATTGCCAGGAGGATTTGAGTGTGATGTTCAAGCTCAAATCCCGGTGTATTGGGTTTCAATATTGGTTAAGTCATCTTAGGGAATTCCACAGTTGATTTAATTAAGGAATGGTGAACCAAGCCTCGGTGCATTCTCTGGTCTGGTGTCTTGATCAGCTTATGAATTAGGGTCAGGCGTCTAGTTTCACCGTGCATTCGAAGGTTAGGTGGACGGGTTCTCACTCAGAGTGTGCTCCTGGCGTTTAGGAAGTTCGCAGTTAAGGTTAGGTGGGTGACTCACCTAAGGCGTGCACTCAGGGTTTAGGAAGTTTATGTTGTGGGTTAAGTAAAGGAGGTTTCACCTAAGCGCGTGCACCTAAGGTTTAGAAAGTTTATGTTGTGGTTTAGGTAAAGGAGGTTTCACCTAGGCGTGCACCTAAGGTTTAGAAAGTTTACGTTGTGGTTTAGGTAAAGGAGGTTTCACCTAGGCGTGCACCTAAGGTTTAGGAAGTTTACACTCTAACTTGTGCTTGAAGTGGCTAAGAGTGACTTATCATTCCTCAAATTAAATCAGAAATTCTCCTTTTTGTGACTTAACCGTTTTAAAAGAAAAATAAAACAAGAGACCAAAAGAGGCCGACCCACATTCAAAAACTAGTAAAGCCAAAAATGGGAAAAACAAGTGAGTCGGGCCTAAAGAAAAACGGCGGTTAAAATGACTCTAGAACGGTGCGTAAAACCAACCCAAGTCGATCAATTAAAACACCCTGAAGCAGTTTTGATGTTTCCTAAGACATCCCACAGTGATTTGCAACTTCAAACAACGACTCTACCCTTCCCCAATTCTCCTACAGCTCTCCTACAGCTCTCTACTGCACTAGGCAGCACTCGATTACATCAAACAACACTTATATTCTTCCAAACAGCACTTATTTTCTCCCAAACGGCACTTATATTCTCCAAAACAGCAATTCCAAACACAAACAGCAGCAAACAACAGTTTTCTACAGCATCTGCAGCTATCCCAAACACTAGACAGCAGTTTTAAGGCCCCAAACGACTATAAATAATGCACAAAAACAGCCCCAAATTGTCATGTAAAAGACTCCAAAACAGTAATTTTAAAGCTCCAAAATCAGCATAAGAACGGCTACAAAACAGTAATAATATTTAGCCCAAAATCAACATTGCAAGCTCTTAGAACAGCATATGTTTCATGTAAATTCATGCGTTTGAAAATAGAACCTAATAAACCCAAAAGAAACAAATGTGATCACTATCAAGGAAAACCAAACTATATTTTTTTTTTTTAAAAAAAAAAAAGGGGCCAAGTAACTTATTCCATGCATAAGTAGAGTGACACACATGTAAACATTTGTTCGTTTAGACGTGTAAACAAATAATAAAGAAAAATCGAGTAGTATTTGTGTAAAGCTCGAGCTTAGATGGTGTGTATAAATCCATAAGAATTGTAACATGCATTTTGATTTCATTTCCTTTGTATTGTGTTGTGTGTAAGTATTGGTCGCATGCATGTAAATTTCTTAAAGTTTTAGGAAGAAATTATCAAAACAAATTATGATTCATATTTAAACACCTGCTGCAAAAGTCAATTTAAATTCAAGCACTTCGATCTATGGAATAAGCAATAGGAGCTTTGCAAGAGACGATTAAACTGATAGAGATAGAAAAATACGACCTTGATCGGAGGAAGCGCAGGCGGTTGCAGCGAGGAGGAAGGTCCGAGCCTTTCGGTCTGTAATGCAGAAAGCAGTGGGCGAGCGGTTCCTCGAACGGGAGGCAGTTCGGTGCAAGGAGACGGGCATGCGCGAGGGAGAGACGAGCAGGTGTCGAGCGGCTTGAGCAGAGGAGGAGTTCTGCGGGGAGGGGGAAGAGCTCGCAGGAGGAGTTTCGGTGCGGTGCAGAAAAGAGGCGAGGGCTACAGTGCATGGGTCGAGCGAGGAAGCTGTGCGGACGAGGGAGCTAATGTCCGAATCCTTTCTGCGTGAAGGAGTCGGCTGGGGGTTCGAATCAGGGCGAGCGGCTAGGGCTGCGATCGAGAGAGGAAGGAGGAGCTGGGTTCGGGGGAAGCAGAAGGTTCTGGGCGCGCGAGTAGAAGCAGGATCGAGTGGAGGGTGGAGGGGATCGGATATGCTGGGAGAGGAAGAGGGAGCTGGGGAAGCGGGCTTCAGCGTAGAGAGAGAGGAGGAGAGCTGAGCGGTTGTTCTGCGCAGGGGAAGGAGAAAGCGAGAGCGGGCTTCTGTCGCGCGGGAGAAGCGAACGGGAGAGCAGCTCGTCGAGCAGGCTGGGGCGAGTGGAAGCGAGCGGAGGCGATCTATAGAGAGCCAGCGGGTGAGAGGAACGGATAGGAAGATGAAGCCTCCCTCTCGATTTGTCCGGTTGAGCGGGATTTGTGTCCCGGCCTCTCCCATAGCCGTTACGCATGAGTTGGGCGGGGAATTGAATCCTTTCCAACCTGGGACAGCTCCATTAGGAAAATAACAACCCATAATCAAATCTAATTAAGAGAGAATTATGTGGTTAAATTTGAAATTCAAATTTCAAAATTTGAAACAACTAGGCTCGTGTTCAACCTGTGTCAGGCTCAAATTGAACCCGGGCTGAGTCCGAACCGGTGCCTCGCTAATTAAAAAAAAACGCATCGATTTTCGTGTCGTTCGTGCGAGCACCGAACCATAGCAATATGGGTGTCCTTTCTAGCCAAAGTCGACGTCCCGGACGCACCCGTGTGGTCCGTTTCGTCATCCGGGATCGTCCGGAAAAGTTCGACAACGGTCGAGCCAAAGAAGTGTCAAATTATGGTGAGCGCGAATTCGAGTCACGAAGGGTTCACCTAAAGCCGTCTGATCCTATGGGAACTCATTTTCGAGCCCTCTGCATGTTAGTCCTTAGCCCTTGCAACCGGGGTTGAGTGCTTGGGACTACTCATGCGAGGGCCTTACAAAATCGGGTCTAGAGCGGTTCGAAGCTCTATGTGAGGTGGGCTCCGTTACTAGTCCGCTAGGATGGTCAATAAGGAATTCCTAAAGCTAGATCCTAGGGTCTAGGAGGAATAGCCTAAGACCTCACTAAAATGAGGTCAACAAATTGTATTTTATGTCTTTGAAGTGCTTAGCATGAACATTCGTCTTGTATCCGTAGGGTTAATCTTTCACACAAAGCAAGTAACATATCCTGAAATCTTTCACAGAAAGCAAGTAACATATCCTGAATTGCAAAAATGTCTTAGGGTAATACTTGTCATAACTAGCATACATTTTCATCGATCGGTACTCATGATAAATGATATATTTGCAATGGTGGCACTAAAGAAAGATGGGTTACATTGAGGGCAGCCAGTCTAGCCTTGTGTGAACCAGCAGGCTTGCCTTCCTCACAAGAGTGAACAATCGCCACAGCGTCAAACTCACCCTCCTGAAAGAGAAGGGAGAAGGCAATCGTAACATTGATGAAAGCCAAAAATGGCGTGCAAAAGCATTAAGAAACATGTACTTTTCTATCTAATATGGAATATATTGGCATATTAATGACTGACTAACATAACCGAAAAGTAACTTGAGAATAAAACAAGGGGCATTAACATACAAAACAAGCAATTCTTATTTGGTTACACATCTCAAACCTAAAATTTCATATTTGCACACATAGTATTCAAATCTTTAAGATGACATATAAATTACCACTTTTAAAAGTGAAATACAACTTTTCATGCACAGGTCTAAAGAACCAAAGTACCATGTATGTAAATATAAAAGTTAGGAATGAAATATGTAGATAAAAAAATTTTACTCCTCGTAATTGACTGATTCGATCCGCCGTAGAAATCAGCACAAATTTTCATAGAATCTAGGGCAAAAAAAATATTTATCTTTAATAATCTAAACAACTCAATCTGAATACAAAAACAAATACCTACAATACGAGAGATAGGCGATCTCTCCCAATTCCTACAAATCGAGAGGTAGAAAATCTCTCCCAAACCCTAAACATAAGACTCACAACAATAATCTCATGCAAAAACTAACCCTAAACAAAATATGTCTAATTACACCCAACAATAATAATAATAATAAAAGGCCAAATTGCCCTTAGGCTAAGCACCGGCGTAACATTGCCTTGGTTCCATGCTTCAAACTTTGATTCAATCAGAAAACAATAAGAAGATTGCAGGTAGAAAATTTTGGAAAGAAATAGTATCAATTAATGACGGGGGAAGGCCAAAACTAGGCTTTTGGAATACTAGGTTTTCAGCGAAGACAGATTAGAAGAGGTCCAGGTATAGGAGAGGTGAGAAATTTGAGGATAGAAAAGAGGATTGCATTTAAATTTCATATCATTATATAATTACAAAGTTTGGCATAATCTCCTATTCAAAAAGTACAGCTATAAAGATGATTATGAAAAGAAACTACTATAAAAATACAAGATAATTTCTAAGAATTGTCCTTCATTATAAATATAACATAAAGGTAAATAAAAAGAAAACTTGTCACAAGAATGAACCGAAAGAAATAAGAGTTGAAGCAGAACAAATACATAAACAACAAAGAAAGGAAAACAGAAAGGTTTGAACAACAAATGCAAGTCCTAGAAAACAGGTAAAAGAAATAAAAGACAAATAAACTCCATGGAAAATAAGGGGAGAAAAGAGAAAGAAGCAGGAGAAAAGTTATATTTAGGATGGTAAAAAAAATAAGGGGAAAAAAAACTCACTCTAATCTGGCAATAAGACTCTTTTATTTTATTCAGCATGAGCATGTCAATTGGCTTCGTTATCGGATCTGTATTTATACTAGGCCAAGCATGATGACGGCGTTGAACCCACAAAAGGCATCTTGAAATGTCCTAACACCATTAATAAAATAAGCAGTTAAACACAGTAGGTGAGTGCTATAGAATATTGCAACATTTTTCATGAGATTTATGATGACTTGGTAATTGCCCATTTTTTATTCAAATAATTCATGACAGAAAACATATTTGACAAAAGATTATCAGATACAGAAATTTTAAATTCCTTGAAGTGGCTGTTACATTACACCAATAATTGTAATTAACACAATATACTGGTAAATGAAAATTCATATAAAGATACACATAAAAGAAGGTCAAATGAATAAAAACGGAATTCACAAAAGACAGCCTTACAGCACACACAGCTATAAGATCACAAGTCAGCATTTCCAAAATCCCATCCATCCATATTCCGTAAAAATTCACAAAAAAAATGAATCTATCTTCCCACAAAACTAACAAAAGATCGAAACAAAATAGCATGCGTTAACGCCTGGATTGATCAGCACATTCATAAATGCAAACTAGTTGATGCATAAGCCTCAATTTAATTTTATTATGCTTCAGAATTTTAAGGCATAGGTTTTGAAAGTTTTTTAAAACCACTAAAAGGTTTATCACATTATGTCCTCCACTCCGCTGTACCCAATTACTTGCAAAATAAATTTTGTGAAGATATTGGATTTGTAAAATAATATATCCTCCACAAACAATGCATTGAAGCAACTCGAGGCTTTTTATCAACAATTACATCCTCAAGTATATCTATGCTAAAAGGCTAAAACTAGCTAATCCACAAAACTTGTAAATT
The DNA here is from genome assembly GCA_022702705.1 of Papilionanthe hookeriana x Papilionanthe teres. Classification (NCBI taxonomy): domain Eukaryota; kingdom Viridiplantae; phylum Streptophyta; class Magnoliopsida; order Asparagales; family Orchidaceae; genus Papilionanthe; species Papilionanthe hookeriana x Papilionanthe teres. The sequence goes on from CM040436.1 coordinate 18,591,791, forward strand.
CTGTTAGCTTCCTTTTGCTCCTTCCCAAAATATTTGATTTCCCTAATTTTTTGGGTAGAGATCGAAATTACAAATTTGTTTATTATTCTTTTACTTTTATGTGTTAGGAGTTGCATGAAATTTTAAAGATAACATTATTAAAATAATATTTTTTGGATCATTTACGTACATCCCACCCAATTCCTACGTATTTACATATCTAACACCAAAACTTAAGAGAATACCGACATACTAATTTAATTTTTTTTTTCAAAGATACAATTTTAAATCTTGGCAGGTTGAGCTAATCTCCCTATATCCAACTCATAAATTGTCATCAGAACACAGGCCACCTTTACAGCATTTCAAGTAATTAAAAGCATAACGCATCATATTAACTAATCTACAAGCATTTTACCACATACAATGAAAAGACAATGTTAAGAATATCCAATTATCATTTCCCTTAAGCCACATTAAAAGGAATTGCAATACTCACCTCTCCACCATATGGCATTGTAATTATTGTTGAAGGTAAAGCAACTCCATCCTGAAAGTGAATCACCATAACAGCCAGAAATGTCATTTACAGAGATTTAGATTGTATAAATTCTCAAAGATATCAATCTAAAACTCAAATCTTCATTAAAAGATGAGGGGAGCAAAATAAAATTAAAAAATACATTGAAGTAAATATGCAGAAAACAGCAAATGCTAAAACAACAGTTCAAAGTAAAGATGAGTATAGAGTTCCTTGCCTCAATACAAATTACAGATGTAACTTGAGCACCAATGTTTACCACACAAGCGGTTGATAGTCCATTTCCAAAAACCGTCGCAAGTCCTTCCTGTTTTAAGGGTTTATAAATAATAAAAGCAAATTTCTAAAGCAAAATCAAAAAAGTATGTCTAGGATGAATATACAAGGTTGAGAAGGGGGGCTTTAGAAGAGGGTTTCAACTGACACAACCAATTGAGCAGACCAAGCTTCAGATTTCTCAAAAAGAATCCATACAATTGGTATCATTCAAATAGTTTAACACTCCCCATCGCCAAATTAGAAACGATTTTCTATCTAAATTGAGGAGAGCGAGAATGCTACAGGAGGTATAATAGAATCCATTCATTTCCTTGATTCATCTCTAAAGTAATATTTCATGTATATTAATATAATAATATATTGGTTTGTGATGAAGAAAATGAAATGCTTTATGATTGAGTATGTTTGGATTAAGCTTCAACTTTGCCTTTTACATTTATCGGCTGTAAGATATCATATTAAGAGAAGTGGAACTTGCTAACATGGCATATGGCAGTGTTATGCATTTAGGCTTGTGAATTGCACTAATGGTTCACTAGCTTTGTTTGTGATGTTTAATGACATACTTCTTGATCCATAAAAAGGTTTGAAAACACGAAGGCGAGCGTTGCTCTTTTAAAAATCTGAAATTTTACTTGGCTTATGTTGCAAAATTTGGAGGGTGTAATGGTTCATTTTACAAAATCTAAAATTTTACTTCGCTTATGTTGCAAAATCTGAAAGGTTTGGTGGCTTGTTTTATAAAACCTGAAACTTCATTTTGCTTGTTTTACAAAATCTGAAACTTTGCATGGGTCCTTTTAGCAAAAATCTGAGAATATTTGGGGCCTTATTCGTAAAATCTGAGGATGCTTTGGGCCTTACTTTAAAAATCAGAGAATGTTTGGGGCCTCTTTTCAAAATCTGATAATGTTTGGGTGCTTTTTTTGAAAACCCGGAAAGTTTAGGAGTGCACTTTTCAAGAATCTGAAGGGAAGGGAACATTGGTTGGTGAAATCTTGGGAACTCCTATTGCAATTTATCTCCTCCTTATTTCACTATTTTATTGATGTGCGTGTGAAAGAACTTGCACCAGTTTGAAGGTATACAAAGGTGGGAACGAATGGAAGGATTTCACATGATAGGCTGGGTCTTGTTTGGGGTTAGTTTGAATGTAGTTTTGGCCTATCCTTGTGTACTTTCTCGGTTGCCATGTTGGATGGTTTACATGCATATCCCCGCAATTCTTGCATGCTTACATGCTTAATATATGTTAGGAGGTTTATATGCATACCATGCAATTCCCATGTGTTCACATTTCTAGTGCACAATTGATACATATGATTTGGTGCTTTAATGAGCCAAGGTTTCACTACATTTTGGGTTCGGTTTTGAGGCCTGTGTCTGCTCGATTTTTGGCCTTGTGTGGCCCTGGTGTTGGGGCAGTTGTAAGCTCAGTTTTGGCATTTGTTGGGCTTTGTTTTGGTATGTTGTTGGGCTCTATTTTGGGCTTATGTGGCTGCGGTTTTTGCTGCAATTTGGGGCGGTTTGGTTCAGCTTTGTGCCCTGTTTTTTGGACTGTTTTTGGGCAGTTTTCGGGCTGCATATTGGACCTGTTTTGGGCAGTTTTGGATTGTAGTTTTTGACCCCGTCATAGGCAGGCTTGGGCAGTAGTTTTGCGCCACTTGTTTTAGAGAAGTTGTATTGGTTTTGTGGCAACTGTTTTGGGAAGGGTGTGAAATCACAAGGGTTTAAATTTACAAGGGCTTGAGAAGTTGTTGGAGCATTGTTTTCAGAGGTTATAAGTGAGTCTTTCTATATTCGTTTCGCTTGATGTGGGAAATTGTTTCATATGAAGTTATTGAGAGTCGGCACACTATTTCCTTGTCTGCTTTGGAGTCGGTTTTCTTGGGTGGAAAAATGTTTTCAGAGGTTATAAGTGAGTCTTTCTAGATTCGTTTTGCTTGATGCGGGAAATTGTTTCATATGAAGTTATTGAGAGTCGGCACACTCTTTCCTTGGCTGCTTTGGAGTCGGTTTTCTTGGGTGGAAAATTGTTTTCAGAGGTTATAAGTAAGTCTTTCTAGATTCGTTTCGCTTGATGTGGGAAATTGTTTCATATGAAGTTATTGAGAGTCGGCACACTCTTTCCTTGTCTGCTTTCTTGGGTAGAGTCGGCACACTCTTTCCTTGTCTGCTTTCTTGGGTGGGGTCGGTTCTCTCTCTCTCACCCACTTTTCCCTCTTTTCTTTTCTTGCTTCTTGATTTGGTTTACATGCTTATGCCTGAAACATAAGTGTGCATATATAGTCTTCCGCTATATATGAACCATCAAGCAAGGCTGTAAGTAAGATGGTTCAGGGTTTAGGACAAGTGATGAAAGAAGAACTTAGGTATGTGTGAGGGATCCTAACACAATCCCGACTCAGTGACATTACGAGAATGAGGGATTGACAATACCACTTTTCTAACGCTTAGTAAATAGTAACCCCTTTCTCTTATAGGCAGTTGGAAGTCCTAGCCTGATGATTTAACTGACTCATTCACCTTTTAGTGTAGGAAAATTTCTTCAAAAATAAATATACACATAAATCTTTCAAATATTAAACAAAATCAAAATGTTTTCTTTAAGTTTCTAAAATCTTTCAAATGTTAAGTAAAATCTTTAAAGTGAACGATAAATTAATTTTTTTTTTTGAAAAAATGAAATCTTTTCCAAATTCTTTCTGAAAATTCACGGGTCAGTCATATGAATCAGGTCAATGATTATCATTTTCTGTGATTATTAGGCCGGTAACATTTTACTTACTGTTGGATCACATATGCATGGTAATTCGTTAGGGCCCTAGGGTCCTGATTCTGTGTCCTCCCCACCATCATGCTTATGGTCCTCTTCGAGCTTCCCGTGTGTTTTATACCATCTTCTTTAAGTTTTCATGGGATATCTGCGACTTTCTTCATGCTTTCCGTGTTCTTACGATTTTTCTCGATTTTCCTCGAGTTTTCTTTTTGCTTTGTCATTTATTCTTTTGTATATGGATATATGCCCGTTGAACCTATTACTATACTTGCTCGCTTGTGCTTGTGTTTTTTATCTCATTTGCAGGAAATAGTAGGCTCGCCAGATATACAGGTTCCATTTATGTTTACAACAGTTTATTTTCTTACACATACTACTGTTTTTCTTTATTGTACCTTTACTGCACCTTACTGCTTTTCCTTACTGCGATATATACTGCTTCCTTTTATTGCATTTTCTTTTATTTATGTGCATAATACCTTTTAGAGTAGGGGGCAGTAGTCTGGTTTTATAAGAGGTACCCTGAAATAAATCACTGACTCAACAATTGCATGTCAACCTTAAACTTTAAACTTGAAACTTAATGCTATTACAACATGAAGCATGGAGCAAACTTCGAGGGCAGCACGACAAGGATATAAGTGAAGGACTTCTGTCGACGATCAACAACAGCAAAACGAATCTACACCAACTAAACATTTCCTTAGTTTAAATAACAAGTCATAAGACTTTGGGTGGTCTGCCCAGCACGACATAAATCTTCACCTTATCTTTTAGGCTTTTGCACAACCATGTTGTGCAATATAAGACCTAACTAGCCCTAGAATTCCGAGGTGTTCGTCTGATACGAAGTAAATCCTCTTATCTTCTAGGTTATTTGCATAATCGGATATTATGCAAATGTAATTCCTATAATTAATAATTGACAGGATTAAGATTTAAATAAATTCGCTTCCAAAATTTAACGCTCAACAATAAGATAGTTTGGGAAGTCATTGAGGTTCACCTCCATTCTGTGACATCCCCTAGTCCTCACTCCTTTGATTATGAAAATATATGTTCCTATTTGGTCCTCTCCCACTTGACTTTCCTACACACTACCTTGAAAACTCTAACCTTTGAATTCATGAATATAGATACTTCTGATAATCATCGAGAGTTCTCTTAAGTGATGTCGGTCATTTGAGGGGTAATTGAGTATAGGGGTTTGTCTCTATATGGAGCTTTAAAGAACTCAGGAAATAGAAACCCTATATAATTTTTAATATTAGGTAGGAGAACATGTCGGTCGAAATAAAAGGTTCGCAGATCAGAACAGATGTCATTAATTCTGTAGTTTATTTTATTGACTCTTATCATCAAGTAGTGTGTCTATTACTCAGGATAGATATGTCGCTTGCGATATTGTGCCCGTTTATTTAAACTGTTAAATAAATGAGATCTGTCCATTCTTATTTTTTAAATTTAAGATATTATTTTCAAAAATCAATCTATATATATATATATAAATCAATCATATATATATATATATATATATATATATATATATATATATATATATATATATATATATTAAATTACACCAAAACCCTATTTTATATATTCTATATTTTTCAAAAGTTAATGTTGCATTATTTTTAACGGCCGATAATATCATAGAAAAAGTGCTTTATAGAACTAGATATCAGAAATTCCCATGTAAATTCATTCCTCCTAACTTGGCCTGCCAGGCTACAACTAAGAGTCGTGGACAACATTACCCAGACAAAACTATGACCGTATAGAGTTCTTAATTTAGTAATTTATGCATTTACAGAACAAAGAGAAATCTCATGATGTAACAAAAAATGTACACAAAAAGTGCAGTGCATTGCAGCTAAATATCAGGATGCCTTCAAAGAACACCCTGTCAGCAGCTTTTTGTTACCATAAAAATAACGAAAACTTACATGCATACCACAGAAGCCATATGTTGCATATCTAACACCAAAAGTTTGATATTTACATTATAACATTTTGGAGTTATAAACCTATGCATGAAAAGGTGTATTTCACTTATAAAAAGTTCTTAATAGTGGTATTTTTTATGTAATGGTGAAATTTTGAGTGGCGCGCATGTAAATATCAAATTTTAGGTGTTAGATATGTAAATACATGAGAATGATGTGGCATGTATATAAATGCCCCTAAAAATAACTATTTCCAATAGAAATAATGTGGCAAACCTGATGTACAACGGCTGTGCCAAACCCCAAATCCCGTAAGACGATGGATAGCATTTCTTTGATCTCTACACAAGCAGAAACAAAAATTAAAATTAGGAGAGTAGATGTTTTAGATTCGACTTATGCTAAGAAAAGCAAAGGTAGACCTAGGAAGACTTGGGCATATTGTATAAAAAATGATCTTAATTTATTAGAATTAAATGAAAATAAGACATTAAATAGGACGCAATAAAGAAAAAGGATTCATATAGCTGACCACACTTAGTGGGATGAAGGCTTTGTTGCTGTTTTTGTTGTTGTTGTTGTTGTATAATATTTTTTACTTCAAGTTGATGATCAGAAATAAGGATTGTCAATATCAAAGCACCAGGAAGAATAAAATTTCTCAAGATTAATTCAACATAGCAACACTAAACTGTCATATTTGCAATCTATCAGCTTGTAGCTTCGTCAAAAGGAGGAGATTTAATCAAACAAACAATTTCAGGAAGAAGATAGCATTTCCTATACTTTTGCATGAAATTCAAAGCCCCAATTACTCGAGTAGCTGTCAATCAGCTCCTACAATTTCACAGAAAACAAAAAAATGACATGTACAAAGTGCTGCCCAAATTTAGAAGGCAGAACAATATCGGAATCAAAAAAATTTGTAAGTATAAAAAATTATAAGCAAAAATGAATATCAAATAACTCATAAACTCATAAGACAATAACCATGATTAAAGAAGGTGAAGCTGTTGTCTAATAAAAAATCATGTTAATTAATTAGTTTTATCAGATGATTAAGTTAACTCTACTAATTTATTAATGAATAAGTATTCAATTAATGCTCTTTAAAAAATAACTGGAAAAATGTCAGGCATTATCAAGTCCATTCCAATCTCCAAAACACTAAAGAGAAAAGTAAAAATACTTCAATAAGAAAAATGAATGGATAAAAATCAACTTCAAGAGTAAGATTTGTGTCAACTCAAAAATTGACATTAAAGAGTCCCAAACATAGAGGAAAAACCACCTCGATTATCAAATGACTCAGGCAAAACAAGCACCGCTGAATACAAGCTTCTATCCACAGGAAGAATATGTAATTTATCAACCAATATCCAGTCCCAAATCACACATAGATCGGTAATCACCTGCAACGAATAAGAGCTATATGTTTTATAGAACTTAGAACACCAAACAAGTTAATCCGAAGATAATATCGGATATTTAGTTTTTGGGGCATTGACGTACAGACCACACAAGTTTTATATATTTACATATTTAACACCTAAACGTTCATATTTACATGCATACGACTCAAATCTGTAATAGTACATTAAAAAAAAATACCATGACAATCTTTTTAAAAGTGAAACACCCTTTTCATGCATAGGTTTACGACACTAAGATGTGATAAGTGTAAATATCAAATATTGGGTATTAGATATGCAAACGCATAAGAATTGTGCAGAAAGTATGTCAATTTCCCCCTTTTTTTTTTTTTTAATGAAGGCATATAATGAGGCTACCATCGGATAGTAAATCAATAAAGTAATGTGTAAAGCTACAAACCTGCTGTAACGGGTAATCCCGAGAAATGTTAAAATGGCCACGACGAATCGGACGACTTAAGCAGTATGGTTCAGAAGGTGAAATTCCAAGGGCTTCCTCCCCACAAAAAAATTCCTTGAATTTATATTCTTCACAATCAGACTCTCCAGAAGCAAAAGATTTAGATGGTTCCCCATCTAAACAATTTTGAGGAATATATCAGCAGTTCAAGATCATTATATGAAGAAAAAGTAGCAAGAATGTGCTTTTGGAATAAGAGCTAAATTAAATAGGAAAATTTACATACATACAACACAATTCCTTCGCATTTACATATTTAACACATAAAGCTTGATACTAACATTACTAACACTTTGGTGTCATGAACCTAGCATTAAAAGGTGTACTTCACTTCTAAAACATCATTGATATTAAAGATCAGGATGATATGAATGTAAACATGAAAGTTTAGGTGTTAGATATGTACATACATAAGATTTGTGCAATATGCATGTAAATGGCCCAATTAAATAAGCCAACATCATAAAAATATAGGACACATAATGTTCATTGCAATGTTTTCACTTGATAATAACCATACTTTGTTAAATATGAAAAAAATTGAATGACTCGTGCATGAGTAATGACATCAAAAAATTTAAGAACATTATAGAAGCACAATAACTGAGACCAAATAAAACTGTGCTAGAAGATCTAAAAAAGTACCAAAAGAAAGTTTCATAAGATACTTACCGTTCCAATAATCTTCTATAAAAGTAATAGTGCACAATCATTCGAAATAAGGGTAATAAACTCGAATCCCTCCTTGACATAATTCATTATAATTGGCAAGAAATTCTTTCTAAGCTACTTTATTTCATCAATACATGATTTCATTGATAAGGATATCTCCTTCAAATAAGAAATATTGCAGCCAAACAATCATATTCCATAAGGTCTTTTTATTTTAATATCATCCAAATACCCCTAACCACTAAGTTGAATGGCCTACATGGAGTCCATTTTAAAAATCATGTAAAAAACTCAGTTTTAAAAATTAGCATGCTGCATTATAGGCTTCACTTTTACAAATTGATTAACGGGATATATGAATTCCAAATTTGAATAATATATGTTCCCCCGCCATATTGCCTTGATTTTGATCTCACAAACTTCACTATATTTTGATCAATTTGTCTTTATAATGGAATGTGAGACCTGATAGTTCAAATAGAGTGAACATAAGAATTAACTCTTATCTCTTTACTCTCAAAACTATTGTCATCTATAAGATGGCTTTACCTATTGTTAAAATTTTGAATCAAGTCTAGCAAATTAAACAAACCTCTCAAATCATTCAGAAGCATCAAAACCATTTTACGCTCCACATCAAATAACTTCAATTTTTTATGGTGATCCCTTCTGTCAAGATTAAAATCAAAAGATTGGTTACCTAAACTGTAAACTTCCAAGTTTTCAAGGCATGGCAGGCAGATAAATAAGTCGAAACTGCATGACTATCTTAGCAACAGAAAATAAGTGACATATACATACGTATCTCACGATTCTTATGTTTTTATATGTCTCACCCCTAAACTTTTATTTACATACATAGCACTTTGGTGCTTTAAACCTATACAAGAAAAATTGTATTTCACTTTTAAAAAGTGGTAATAGTGCTATTTTTGTTGTGATATTAAAGATTTGAGGGATCGGTGTGCAAACATGAAAGCTTAGGTGTGTATGATGGACCTGTCGTGCTATAGAGGAGAAAATTCTCGCCAATATCAAGGGCCATCGAGTTAACAAGCCAGGCCATAACCATATTATTTTCAGATTTCCAAGTTTTGTATGATGGACCTGTCGTCGCCGGAGCTGGAGCATCACCAGTGAGGTAGTCATCTTTGTCTTTGCCGCATACAAACATCATGACTGGCTGCGACCATTGGAGATAATTACGGTCGGTGAGTTTGTGACTGGTGATGAGGACAGAGTTATTGTCTGAATTGCTGGGCATCGGAGACCCAATTACGGAGGGGCAGCTAGAAGTGACGTCACTAGTGGAGAACGAGTTGCAGGCATGACCGTACTTAGTCATCGGAGGGAAGAGGAGTCCAATGGAATGAATAGAGAAGAGATTGTGTCGACAAGGAGCACGGCTGGAACGTGTCGGCGATCGGGAGAGACAATCGCGGGATAAGCGCGATTCAGTGCTGCGCTCGATGGTCCGCGATTGTCGGGAGAAAGCAGACGAACGAGCCGGAGACGAACGAGCCGGAGAAAGCAGAGCGGGCGATCGCAGAAGAACGAGTCGGAGATGATTGCAGGTGACGAGAGACGATCGCAGATCGCAGAGACGGGAGACGATCTGGAGACGATCGCAGACGAACGAGCCGGACAATCGCAGGAGACGAACGAGCGGGACGCAGACGAGCAGACGATCGAACCGGAGGAAGCAGTCGCGCGGGACGCAGACGATCGAGCGGGAAGAGGCTTCGATCGAGCGGGAGAGCTAATGTCTCTGATACCATATGAATTTTAAATTATGCTCACTTGATTCCATAGAGAATTCACCTATAAATAGGTGATTACAAGTACAAGAATAAGGAAAGGAATTAAGTCCTTTCTATAATTACGGAATAACATAAATAGCTAAAATTCAGGAATTAAAATAATGTCTAAATATAGTACGTATTAAAGGGTAATTATGAGCGTAATTCTACACTCCCCCTCAAGTTGGGTTGTACAGATTGTACATGCCCAACTTGTTGTTTAGCTCATCGAAGCTTGACTTAGGGAGAGCCTTGGTGAGAATGTCTGCGGTTTGGTCTTTAGAAGGAATATAGACCAATTCAATGATTCCATTGTCCACTTTCTCCGAAATAAAGTTCCGATCAATCTCAATGTGTTTCGTTCGGTCATGATGAACAGGGTTCTTTGCAATACTGATTGCTGCTTGATTGTCACAGAGCATCCTGATAGGATTTTCTCCCATAATCCTAAGTTCTTTGAGAAATCTTTTGATCCACATTCCTTCACAGATACCCAGTGCTAGCGCTCTGTATTCTGCTTCTGCACTACTCCGAGATACCACCGATTGCTTCTTGCTTCTCCAGGTAACTAGATTGCCGCATACATAAGAGCAATACCTAGAGGTTGATCGTCGGGTGGATATGTCTCTCCCGCTCGCCGCGATCGATAAAAACTTCTACCCTTTCGACTATTATTTTTTTGAATAATAATCCTTTACCCGGAGTCATCTTTAAGAATCTTAAGATTCGGTTAACGAGCTCCTATATGTTCCTTAAGTAGGACGGCTTCATGAATCGACTCACTTTACTTACTCGAAAAACTTATGTTTGGTCCTGTGTGGGACAAGTAAATAAGTCTTCCAACATGCTCGCCGATATCGTCCTTTGTCGACTCAGTAAACTATCCTTCTCTATTCCAATTTTGTTATACGGGTCTATCGGAAGTATCTATCGGCTTTGCATCCAAGCATACCAGTTTCTTTCAATAGGTCCAATGTGTACTTTCTTTGAGTTACGGCTATCCCCATTTTGGATCTTGCAACTTCCATTCCCAAGAACTTCAAGTCTCCGAGGTCCTTGATTTCGAATTCATGGGCTAGAAACTTCTTCAGTTTTGTCAATTCTTCAGTGTGATCACCTGTAAGAATGATGTCATCCACATACACGATGAGTACAGCAATCTTCTTCTCGGATGTTTTTGTGAACATTGTATGATCGATCCGCTTTGAGTATAACCGCATTTGATAACCGAATCGGTGAATCGAGCAAACCAAGCACAGGGAGATTGTTTGAGACCATACAGAGATTTCTGGAGCTTGCATACTTTGCCACTAGGGAAGGATCCTTCTAGACTAGGAGGTAAATCCATGTATACATCCTCTTCAAGATCTCCATTAAGGAATGCATTTTTGACATCAAGTTGCATTAGCGGCCAATCTCGGTTCATTGCAATGATGAGTAGGATTCTAATGGAGTTCGGCTTAGCTACGGGCGAATGTCTCTCGATAATCAATTCAGTATGATCGCGTATAACCTTCTGCAACCGATCGGGCTTTCAACCGATCTAAGCTTCCATCCGCCTTACATTCGATTGTAAATAACCACCTACATCCTACCTGGTCTCGTATTCTCGGGTAAATCGGACACAATCCACGTTCCATTCTTTTCTAGTGCAAAGAACTTCTTCATTCACGGCTTTTCTCCATCCCGGTTGTGAGAGTGCTTCTCGAATAGAATTCGGGATCTCTATTCTGTCAATAGCAGTGACAAATGCATGATAGGGAGGAGATAACTTCTCATATAAAACAAATCGAGAGATAGGATGTTGAGTGCAAGGAACATCAGAATCATCTCTCACAGGCGGGGTAAGCTCATAGTCACTAGTGTCTATAGATTCCGTACCTGAGTGAGTTTCAGGGAGGTTTGGGGCCGGATTAGATTCTTGGACAGCAGCTGGAAGTGGTATTTGGTTCTCTATTCTTTCAGCAGCTTCGTTCCGTCTTGTATGGACTCGAACTTCCTGAGGTGCGGGATGTGTAGATGGGTTTGGCATAGGAGATGGAGGAGGTTGGATAGCCGGTGAAAGATCCGTGTCAGTTGGTAAAAGAACACAGGGTTGTTGTTCACTACGACTCTCCCCCTGAACAACAGACTCTGGGTAGTATGGCTGATGCTCAAAAAAGGTGACATCCATAGAATTATAGATCTTTTTAGTCGAAGGGCAATAACACTTGTAGCCTTTTTATTGATCGAATACCCTATGAAGATGCATTTGATCGATCCCGGATCTAATTTATCTGCGGTGTTGTTTGTGAATACGAACAAAGACGGAAGCAACCAAATAATTTGGTAGGGATAACCGAAGGGAGGACACGGGTAGTTGGATAGGAGCGAAGGAGGACATCAATCGACTAAGGAAACCCGAATACGAGAGGGCATCCGGTTTATGAGATATGCGACAGATTAATGTTGTCTCGCCCCAATAAAATTTAGGGACCGATGTGGTGAACATGAGATCACGGGCTACCTCCAACAAGTGACGATTTTTCCGCTCTAGAACCCCATTTTGTTAGGGAGTATCAACACACGTGCCGAGGTGAAGGATGCCATCGTGAGTAAGAAAAGTTCCGATGGAGGTGTTGAAAAATCTCGTGCATTATCTGTTTTAAGAGCCTGAATTTTAGTGTCAAATTGAGTGAGGATCATTTGATAGAAGGCACGAAATATTGGTCCTGCCTCGGATTTATCGCGCATTAGATAGATCCAGGTCACGCGTGTGTGATCATCAATAAAGGACACGAACCATCGGGCCCCGTAAATATTTTTTCGCGAGAGGGACCCCGTACATCGCTATGGATTAGGGAAAAGGGACGAGTGGCTCAGTATGATAAACGATGAAATGAAGTACGAGTGTGTTTGCAGAGTCGACAAAATTCGCAATTAAAGGTGATAGGACTTTTATTAATAAATAAACGAGTAAACGAGCTTCCAAGGTACATAAAATTAGGATGACCTAAACGATAACGAAGTAATACGATTTCACTATCATTATTAACGCTAGAATGAAAGACGGATGATCTAAGGGGATTTAAGCAAGACGGACTAGATATCGGAGCACCACCAATGGGTGAAACAAGACCAACAGAGGTTTATTGAGAAGATAGAGACCATCGCTCAACTCAAAGACCGCTAATCATCCTCCCCGACTTCAAATCCCGAAATTCACAAACATATGAAAAAATTTAAGAACACAACGACAATCATGAGTGAGCTTACTAATAGAGACCAGATTACAATCCAAAGTAGGAAATGGAGCACAGAGGTGAGAAATAGATCTGGAGAGATGCGGACAGAACCAAGACCAACAACTTTGGAGGTCGATCCATCGGCAATCCGAACAGTGAGGGTTGGATTACACGGTCGGTAATCCACTAATAAGGAAATATCCCCGGTCATATGATCGGAGGCACCTGAGTCAACAATCCATGGGCGAGAAGAGGTTGAATCCAAGACGAACGCAGATGAGAAAATACCTTGTTGGGCAACAAGGCCGGTGGCACCTGATGTTACACTAGGAGGATGGACTGGAGACAGCTGACCGAGCATCTTCTGGAGAGCATGAATCTGTTCTTCGCTGAACGGGCTCGTTCCTGGAGAAACTTCGGTAGTGATGGTGGTAGCTGCCCGAGAATCACGTTTGGTCTTTCCATTGGTGGGTTTTCCATGAATCTTCCAACAAGTATCCCGAGTATGGCCAGAACGGCGGCAGTGATAACACCACGGGCGGCCCTGGCGTTGGCGATTGTCTGTGGATGGGATGTGAGCAGCAAGGGCGGATCCGTCAAGGATCGGAGTGGAAGAGGAAGCACCTAACACGACCTTTGGCGACTCTCTTCACGGCGCACATCGGAAAAACTTCACGAATTGTCGGGAGAGGTTTCAAACTTAAAATCCGCGAGCGAGTCCGAGTCAAACTCGATTCGAGGCCGAGGAGAAATTTGAAGGTGCGCTTCTGTTCCACGATTTGGCAAAATATAATAGTGTCTTCGGGACACTTCCAAGGGTACACCTCGAATAAATCTAGTTGCTGCCAATATCGAGTAAGAGTATTGAAGTATTGAGTGACGGAGAGATCACCTTGACGAAAGTCATGAGGAAGGGTCTCAATCGCAAAGAGTTCAGCTGTATTATCCGAACTAGAATATGTTTCACGGGCAGCATCCCAGATATCCTTAGCCGTGCTATAGAGGAGAAAATTCTCGCCAATTTTCAATGGCCATCGAGTTAACAAGCCAGGCCATAACCATATTATTTTCAGATTTCCAAGTTTTGTATGATGGACCTGTCGTCGCCGGAGCTGGAGCATCACCAGTGAGGTAGTCATCTTTGCCTTTGCCGCATACAAACATCATGACTGACTGCGACCATTGGAGATAATTATGGCCGGTGAGTTTGTGACTGGTGATGAGGACAGAGTTATTGTCTGAATTGTTGGGCATCGGAGACCCAGTTGCGGAGGGGCAGCTAGAAGTGACGTCACTAGTGGAGGACGAGTTGTAGGCATGGTCGTACTTAGTCATCGGAGGGAAGAGGAGTCCAATGGAATGAATAGAGAAGAGATTGAGTCGACAAGGAGCACGGCTGGAACGTGTCGGCGATCGGGAGAGACAATCGCGGGATAAGCGCGATTCAGTGTTGCGCTCGATGGTCCGCGATTGTCGGGAGAAAGCAGACGAACGAGCCGAAGACGAACGAGCCGGAGACGAACGAGCCGGAGAAAGCAGAGCGGGCGATCGCAGAAGAACGAGCCGGAGACGATCGCAGGTGACGAGAGACGATCGCGAGATCGCGAGACGGGAGACGATCCGGAGACGATCGCAGACGAACGAGCCGGACAATCGGGGAGACGATCGCAGACGGGAGACGATCGCAGGAGACGAACGAGCGGGACGCAGACGAGCGGACGATCGAACGGGAGGAAGCAGTCGCACGGGACGCAAACGATCGAGCGGGACGCAGACGATCGAGCGGGAAGAGGCTTCGATCGAGCGGGAGAGCTAATGTCTCTGATACCATATGAATTTTAAATTATGCTCACTTGATTCCATAGAGAATTCACCTATAAATAGGTGATTACAAGTACAAGAATAAGGAAAGGAATTAAGTCCTTTCTATAATTACGGAATAACATAAATAGCTAAAATTCAGGAATTAAAATAATGTCTAAATATAGTACGTATTAAAGGGTAATTATGAGCGTAATTCTACAATTTTTAAATTGAAAATTATGTAAGTTGACATTTTCAAGCATGCAAAAAGCGTATGAAAAAAGAATAACTTGCTAAAGAAACACCTTTCGAAGTGTAAGAATTGGATTTCTGCTCCAAGACGTTTGTCCAGGTGATAGGAGAATCAAGTCTACTGTGATGTGCAAATCCATCTACACGTCCCACCTGTAGAATATTTCATGCAAAACACTTTAAATTTGCAAGCAAAACCGTGACAATATCTACTTCAGTGACTTCCATATGTGGCGGATTTAGAAAGCCCGTTAGGACCTAAACAGCCACAGCATTGTGATTCTTGAGCATACGAAGAGATGGCACGATTATTTTTATCATAAATTTATAGTAATGAGAGAGATATGCTTTTAGGTTTTTTCTTTTTCCTTTTCTTTTTGGTAAAAGGAAAAGACTCGAAAGAAGAAAAAAAAAAATTGTTGCTGCAGTTATCACTACTGGAAAAATAATCAACAGATCGCACAAAAACAATACCATGCTTTTACCTTCTTCAAAGACTATAAGGAAAGACATAAAATAAAGGTACCTAATTTTGCAGCTTTAAACTGAAGCTCTACATTCAAAGAATTCTAAAATTCTATGAAAACTTAGTTCATGAACCACGCGTGCCAAAAACCATATTGAAAGAAGATCTCCTATAATATTGCAATCAAACAAGAAATTCTTTTAAATGATAAAAACTACTGAAAAAAACTTAGAGCTTCTGGAAAAAAAATAGGCATACAGTGCTCAATATTATGATTCAAGGGAACCATAATTTCTACAAGAAGAGTTGTGGCATTTTGGGAAAATCTACAACGTCGAACCCTAAATTCACTTCACAAAAATTCATTTATCTTTCTATAATGCAGTTTTCTAGAAACCAATTTCAAATAAACTTCATTATCTCCGAAAGCCGTATTATCAACTATTTGATTTTTAAGCCAAAAGGTTACTTCATACAGGACTACTATTGATGTGCCATCCATAAATTTTTATCATTAGGCATGAATCTTGATGCATTTTGAGCAAGAAACATTCCAAATTTAAATTCAAGATAATTCGGGCCCCAAACTCCAAACTGAACATCTAATTCGAGTCCAAATGAGTCCAAATCAAACACTTGAAGTGTAATCAAAGATTTTTGCGCATCAATTGAACGATCAAAAGATATCAAAACTTTAGCATGCTCATATTCAAATCGAGTGTTTCAACAAGAAGAATTCAATGAGCCCATGATCATTCAATTTTGATGTCGTTAAGGCATTTAAATGTTGAAAAAGAATGGGATTAATGTAATCAAATTTACCAAAATGTTCCTAAGAAAAACTATAAATAGACATGATTTTTCATTTAAAGGGAATGGAGAATAAAAGGGTGAGCCAACTAATAAAGTTTAACTCTTAAAATCTTGATGGTTATTGTTGATCACCCAAGATCGTGGCCGATCACCAAAGTTCATTGTTCAGCACCAGAGTTCACCGTTGGCTAGCAAAGGTCGCCAATTATAACCAGAGGACATCTTCATACACCAGTCATTGTTTCCACCATCAACTATGGCTTTGATAGCCCTACTATAACTATTATAGTCTCTTGCAACTATGAATTACGTCGCTAACTACAACTGTTATAACCTCCAGCTATGACTTCAGTACCTCTACTATGATTTTCATAGATATAAATTATGACTTCTATAACTAACTATGATTGTTATAAGCCCACCACAATTATTTCAGTTAGACTACAACAGTTATAATCTCAATTACCCTTAAAAATTATATATGTTGGGTTATTTCAAAACAGTTAATATTTCAGCATTAATCCATCTTCCCTAATTTACATGAAGAGCGGACATCTATACTCCTAATTAAATAGTGAATTATTTTAACTAGGTCAGACCCCATATATTTTTTCTCTTTCCATAGTTTTTCCATGTATGAAAGCTATAAATTTATTGAGATGTTTGATTAAGAAGTTCAGAGATAATAAGGAGAATATACATTTGATTTTTTTTTTTATCTAGAAAAAGCTTACTAAAGATTCCGAGAGATATCCTTTGAAAAATTCTTGAGAATAAAGGTATTGATATGACTTATATTCAAGTCATTAAAGATATGTATAGTACAACTGTTACTTTTGTTCGAACTAATGGAAATTGACCAAATATTTTCCTATTTTTGTTGGATTACATCAGGGATAGGCTTTAAGCCCATATCTTTTTCTTTAGTTATGGATGGTCTTATTAGACATTTACAGGAGAATGTACCTGGGTGTATGTTTTTTTATGATGATATCGTTCTCGTGGATAAGACGAGAGAGAAAGGCCAGGAAAAACATAAATTATGGAGGTTTACATTGGAGTCTAAAGGCTCTCACTTGATTAGAACTAAAATTGAATATATGGAATGCAACTTTAGTAGTAGCAACTCTAGCGATAGAAGTGTAACTTTGGGTGATCAAATTAATAGGTGTGGGATGTTAATAGTAGAATTCAAGTTGGTTGGTTGAAGTCGAGGAATGCTTCAGGCCTTTTGTGTGATAGAAAAGTACCGCTTAGACTAAAAGGAAAATTTTATAAGATGGTGGTGAGACTGCAATGATCTATGGCGTTGAAAGTTGGCCTTTAAAAGAGAAGCACAATACTAAGTTAAGTGTTGTCGAGATGAGAATGATTAGGTGGATGAGCGGCTTTACATTTAGAGAAAAAATGCGGAATGAATATACTTGTGATACGGTTGGTGTAGCTCCAGTGATGGACAAAATTAGAGAGAATCGTCTTAGATGGCTTGGTCACATTAAACGTCGACCATCTGATGATCCGATTAGGAGAGTAGTTTTTTTAGATTGGACTTATGTTAAGAAAGGTTGAGGTAGACCTAGGAAGACTTGGATTTATTGTATAAAAAATGATCTTAATTTGTTAGAATTAAATAAAAATATGACACTAAATCGAACGCAATGGAGAAAAGGATTCATGTAGCGACCCCATTTAGTGGGATTAAGACTTTGTTGTTGTTGTTGTTGTTGTTGTATAGTTTTTCCACGTAAAAATTTTTTGGTGTCTGCTCCTATGACTTTTCTTTTATCTGTGTGTGTTGAAGCTTCATGCAAAACTAAGACGTTAAATTATAACTTTATCGTCCCAAACTTTCTAACATGTAACAACTAGCATTTTTATTTTGGAAGATTTACATGCATACCACTTAATTCCAATGTATTATAATATCTAACTACTAAACTTCAATTTTTACATAGTTGCCACCTTATTTATGCAAGAAAAACTATATTTCAATTTTTAAAAGTTAAAATAATGATATTTTAAATGTGATTTGAAAGATTTGGGCGGTATAAACAAAAAAAGTAAAGTTAGGTGTTACATATGTAAATACATAGTAATTGGGTGGTATGTATGTAAATGCCCCTCAACTAAAACGTACTAAGAACAACTCTCCTGAATGCAGATTAGCTAAGAACATTTCTAATTTGATGAATAAGAAATAGTTAAGTGAGATGAGCTCAAGTCATATATAACAGGATTTATTACAAAACAAAAAAAATATTTCATAATTGACAATTTTATGCTCAAAGAATGTCCAAGAAAAAACAATTTTGATAACAAGAATGCCTTGAAGCCATTTTCATAAACCATTTTGACTTGCTTCAGATTATGAAACAAATTAAAATTTCTGTTATAGCAGGTTTTGACCAAAAAAAGGCAGCAATTAGAGTAAGAACAAGTTGAGCAAAAGCGAAAGTTCAGAAAAAAAATAGTAACAATGACTATCAAGACAAACCTTACGAGGTAAAGAGTTGTTTGTAGCTTCTTCGTCCAGATATGGTATTTTTAGCAAAGATGCAATCTGAAATTCAAGATTTGCAGTAAGAGATTCCGGAAAGCAGATGCTATTATGAGTAATAATAAGGGGAATTTACATACGTACCACATAATTCTTATGAATTTGCATATCTAACACCTAAACTTGATTTTTGCATTTAGACCTCCCAAATCTTTGATATCACATAAAAAATACCACCATGTTAACTTTTAAAAAGTGAATACAGCTTTTCATGCATAGGTAAGGTGGTATGTATGCAAAGATTGAAGTTTTGGTATAAGATATGTCCATGCATAGCACTTAAGTGGCATTTATATACATACCACACAAACACAATTCCTATGTATTTGCATATCTAACACCTAAAATTTAATTTTTTACATTTACATCATCAAAATCATTCATATCACATCAAAAGTATCACTATTTTAACTTTTAAAAAAGTCAAATACAAATTTTCATGCATAGATAGTGTGGGCAAAACATATATTTAAAATTTGAAGTTTAGGGACTAGATATGCAAATACATAAGAATTGAAAGATATGCAGATAAATCTTCATAAAAATAATAAATGAATGAATATGAAGCGAGTGAATACAGAGTATAAACGTCCCATATATACCATATCATAAGCCTTCTCACGTTCCATGTTTTGGGCAGGAGTTGCTTGAGTGTTCAGTATCTAAAACAAGGAAAAGATATATATATATATTAAGGCAAGAAAACGAGAATTTTGGATTCATGTTCCAGTTATCAATACAACATTCAAGCAAGACGGCAAATTTTAGCACTCATACCTGATCCTGAACATGTTTTTGCTGGCCAGACTTCACATATCTTGAAATACATTGAGGTATATTGTAGGGCACATTTTGATGAGCAAAGCCGATTCTAACATTTGCAGAACCTGCAAATAATATATAAAATAATACAAATATCAACGCATTCACTGATGTGCATTATACGGAGTTCACAAAAACCCTAAGATCGTTTTTTTATTAGGGCTTGTTACCTGGATTGATGACGACCAGATTGGAGCCGCGCTCTGCAATGAGCTGTGAAGGAACGACGCTTTTGAGGTAGTCCTGCATAGAAAGAGGAAAACTGATGGTGATATAAACAAAAGGATGGGGATTTCGAATATCGGGCAGGGGAAGGATGAACGGGAGGGTAATAGAGCCGACGATTCACCATTGTTTTAGTGGAACAAAGCTCGATAAAGCTATGGGGGCGATCTCGAAGAGGACCGGACTGCGCGCCGCCCCGAAGCTAAGCGCCCTTCGGATCCTGCGTTTAACGACAATTAAACTGAAATTAAAAATCAGGATTTTAAAATGGCCGTATCCTTAAATCCAATTTTTTTATTTGATGCAATTCAAAATCAATATTAATTTGTAATTTTATAATTTTTTTAGAGGCTCTCACAAAAAATAATAAGTTTATTATTGATACGTCACCTACAAATTTTTATCATTCAACACAAATCTCGAGGTATGACACGGATCTCGAGACGATATTTTGAGCACAAAACATTCAAATCATGATAAAAATTTATCCATAACTCCAATTTCAACAAGCCTTATAAATAAACCGACCGGCTCGATGAGATGAACCCAACAATATTAAAAGCTAGTCCAATCCAAGTCAAATCAAGCTCGGATCAAGTTATTAATTTATTCTTAGAAGATTTTCGGACACATTTAGAAGGTCAAATAAATATCGACACTAGCAAGTCTATACTCGAATCGAACGTCTCGACAAGACGAATCTAACGAGCCCAAGATCACTCAATTCTGACATCGTTAAGGTCATCAAATGCCCCATAAACATCGTCTGTTCAAGAGAAGCTCTCTGGAGTGTCTGATCAAAATGGCTGCATTAATTGCATCCAAAATATTATAAATAGACCCCCAACCCTCACATGAAGGGGGAGAAAGCCTAGAGAGAGAGATTAAAGCCTTAAGGAGAATCTGCAACTTAGCACCACCGCAGACTGCCGCCGACCGCCTCCGACTGCCGCTGACTTTCATCTACCTTCGTCACCGTCGACCTCCATCAACCTCCATCAATCATCGTTAATCACCACCAATCAGACACCGTCAATTGACATTGTTGTATGAAACATATAATTAATATCTCCCGTCTGTGAGACATGTGATTTTTGTAAACATCAATCAATAGTGGATTCTCGCAACTTGGCAAGGCCCCGTGATTTTTCCCTTTACGAGTTTTCCACATAAAAATTTCTGGAGTCGTCACCGCTTATTTTTCATCTGTATGTGTGTTGAATTTTCATACAACGTTAAAACAATAATCTGCTACTCTACCGCCACAAATTTTCTAGCACGCATCAATTATTATTTAAAATAAATTAAATAAATGTCATTTTTTAAAACCTATTTTAAATTATAAGCAACTAAATGAGCTCTAAGCTCATTTTAAACTTCATAATATTGTTGTTATTCTTTAAAAAGAAAAATAGTAATGCTTTAACAATCTAATATTTCAACTTAAGAATGTTGGTTGGTAAAATATTATTGTTCTTCTTTTTAATGAATAGGCTAACTCGTGTTCGGCTCCTTAAATAATACTACTGTTCATGTTTTGTTCGTTTTATATTTCAGATGCAAAAAAATTATTTGTGTTTGGCTCATTTGTTTAGCTAGTCGAACACGAGTTATGCACGAACAAAGAGTCATTTTGACAATTCTAATCACGTATTTTGAGAACGGGCAACATTTAAATCTTATTATTTATATTAAATCATAATTTAAATATATTTTAATAAATTTTTATTATTTTTTTAATTGATTATAAATCTCTGATGTATTATATTCACTCAGACTTCTGATCTATGTTCCCAAATTAGGTATAAAATATTTTTAATACATAATTTTGAAGAGATTTTCGCCTGTTTCATAAAAAATTATCACAATGAATAAATTTATTACTAATATAAAATTTAAAATAATATGTTAATCAATTTTTATTAGTATTTGTAAAAATTTGACTATTAATTAAATTTGATACCAAAAAAAAATCGATATATAAAATACATTTTATAATTTTATTATGATATTATTCCTAATGATGATATGATTTTTTATTAAATGAATATTCTCTAATTAAAAAAATGAATTGAAACCCTCACACCATTAGAAAAACACATGTTATAGTATGAAAGATTTACACACAAACCACTCAATTCCTATGTATTTACATATCTAACACAAAAACTTTAATTTTTTTTACATAAAACACCCTTTTATGCATGAAAAGATGTACTTCATCTCCAAAATGTAAAATAGTGATATTTTTGGTGTGATATGAAAGATTTGAATGTTATAAATGCAAAAAAGAAAAGCTAAAGTGTTAGACAACTAACTAATAGGAATTGGATGCCATTTGCAATACATATAACTTTATTATCCATACCATATATCATCATCATTTTAATACAATTAAGAGTCTGTTTGGGGCAGCTGCAGGGTATTGCATAATCTGCTGAATAGCTGATTAAAAATAAACTGTTGATAAGCTAGGTGCGGTGGCTATTATAAATTTTTATTTTTTTTTTGAAAAGCCAGACCGCAGTCAGAAAGCTCCCACCGCACCTAGGTATGTGTGGTGTGAAAACTCTGTTTTCAGCGGTTTGAAAACGCATAAAGCTGCCAAAACGTAGTTTAACCAAACAGATCAGGTGCATTTTCAAAACGCTATTAAATAAACTGCCCCAAACGGAAAATCAAACAACTCATATTAATGATCCCATAACATTATTAAAGTGTCCACATGAGTGCACATATAAATCATATATCTGAATATTAATCATAACATAAATTTGTCTAATGTAGATTTACCATCAAGTCCTTTTGAGAAAAAAGCATTTTGATATTCCCTTACAGTGACATCTTTGTATTTAGGAGGATTTTTCTCTGATAATAGCTTCTTTATTGGGCCATATCGCCTTTCTGATGAATAGAAGGGTGCGAGGAAGAAACAAGCAACAGAAACTCTTGGGCCAATCTTGCTGGCAAGTACTCTATGCTCAACGCTCTTCAATTTATCATTAGTGATCAGCTGCTCCATCAGTAAATCATTAGATAAAATCATTTTAAATTTTATAACATCAACCTTACTTTGAATCAAAGTTTAAGAAGAAAACAAAGGAAAAGAAGGGGCATTTACATACATACCACAAAATTGTTGTGTGTTTACATATCTAATGCCTAGACATTCATATTTATATGTTTAGAATTCAAATCTTTAACGTCACATAAAAAAATATTATCATCGCTCTGGTGCATCACTGGCTCCATGTAAGCGAGGCTGGAGATTAGGTTGATGGGTCCGCGGAGCGAACCGGCGACACCCTATGCGTTGGCACAGTAGTGTGGGTATGCAAGTCGATAGGCCTGCAACATCATAGAGATTCAGGGACTATATCATATCCAAAAATTAAGACCCTTAGATTCCATAAAAAATGGACCAAAAGTGAGGTAAGACTCTAAAACGTGAAGAAAGATCTGGGGTCTCCCACTGCCTATTCCAAAGGGAAATTTCAAGTCCTTTGAGCCTAAAGAGATGAGGTGAAAAAAGACACGGAGTTTCCTCAATTGTGCATTCTAGAGGGAGGTTCCAGCTCCTTCAGAGCATAAAAAGGGGACAAAAGGTGAGGAGAGTCTCTCCACTGTGTATTTCGGAAGAGATCCTTTCTAGAGGAAAATTTTTGAGTTTCCTGCCGCACATTCCAGAGGAGATTTTTCGCATTATGAGATGTCGATGTTTGGTAAAGCCTACCTCGCTAAAAACTAGAGGAAGAATCAAAATTGAGAGAAGTCAACCATAATAGAGGCTAATTTGATACAATTTTGGAAGAAGTATTACTTCGCGAATGATATAGTCGTGAAGAATTCTGCCCCTGCTGATCGAGCTTACCCCCTCCACTCGGATATATTACCCTTTTATAGGATGAATTTGCGGGCCGGCTTGCAACTTTTGTAAGCTACTTAGTTGCTCGATATTTTGAAAGTTGTTGGAGTCAGTATCTCACATCTTTATCAGACAGCGGCAACCGCCTTGGGTTGGTCGCTTCTCAAGAAAATGCGGGTTGAAGTTGAAGTCAGAGATTTTGATCCAGTTGAGGAGATTTTCCAATCATACACATGGTCGAGCGTCTTTTAAGAGCAATAGATTGGACCTTCATAAAAAGGATTCAGTATGACAGTGGTCAACAAGATTTTTCTTCTTAAAAAATGATATGTATTTTGTGAGAAACGAGGGAAACCTCGCAACAGTTGTTTCACAACATACACTGGGATTCTACAACCCATGTTCTGACTCTGCAAGGGATTTTGTAAGGAGTAGGTGGTCTGCGACAGCCAGCGAGTGGTGGTGATGGTGGTCGGCGGTTGCAAGAGCGGTGGCGTTCATTGGACCTTCAGTGTTAAACACAAAGGTTCAACTCCTTCTACAGGCTCAGGTTTTCTTCTGGTACATCTATTTATAGAATCCGCGAGAGACATCCCTGCTATAAGAAAAAAATCCAGACTAATCCATCGAAAGCCTTCAGAGATTCTCTCGATTGGATAGTCTTCTGTGGACATTTGAGTGCTTAAATTATGTCATAATTGAACAATCTTTAGCACATTTGATTCATTTTGTCGAGACACTTAATTTTACTAAAGCTTGCCAGATTTAGAATTCATTTGACCATCGAATTGAGCACTATAAAATTTCAAAAATGACTTCATGGCTTGAACTTAACTTGATTTGACTTAGATTGGACTAATTTTGGTGTCCTAGTGTTCGTCTCGTCAAGTCAATCAGTTTGAATGTAAGTTTTCTTAAATCGGAGTTCTGGATTATCTTCGATAGAAGTTTGAAAATTATTGCTTTAAAAATTACCTCGAGATTCATTTCAGATGCTTGAAATTTGTTGATAGCATATTAATATGAAAGATTTTGAATGATATAAATATAGAAAGTATATATATATATATATATATATATATATATATATATATATATATATATATATATATATATATATATATATATATATATATATACACACACACGTGCACAAGTCGCTTTGTTGGTTGGCGGGGGTTCTTTGTAAGTCCTCTCAGGTCACGGGTTTAATCTCCCGTGGAGCAAAGTTCTCGGATATATAGACACATGGCGTCAGACCTCAATTATAGGGCTGCAGCGCATAAGAAAATCGCTGCCAAATACCGATTCACACACACACACACACACACACACACACACACACACACACACACACACACACACACACACACACACACACACAGTATTTATGTAAATGCCCCAATAAAAAGCTATAAAAAGGCTATCAAACTAATCAAAAGTCAAATAAAAAAAATTATAATCCTTACCTGTAGAAGATCACCAATGTTAATGACAAGAGCTCCAGGAATTGGGGATACATCAAACCACTGATGTTCATGAAGAACTTGTAAGCCACCAATATTATCCTGAAGAAGAACAGTAAGAAAATCTGGATCTGTATGTTTGCTTGTCCCAAGAGCCAGCTCTGGCTGAGGACATGGTGGATAATAGTGGCTCAAATGAGACAATCCTTTGCCACATTCCAAATCATTAAAATACTGCGTGTCTAAGCCAAGTCCCTCTGACAGTAGCTCAAATAGAAGATGCCCTAACCTTTGGATGTATCTTGTGTATTCCATAATTATATCTCTACATTCATAAAATTTTGATGTTAAAGATTGATGACATAAGCACCACTGCATAGAAAATATTCTATGATTAATGAAGTACGAAATCCTATTGATTGGGTTTAAGTTAAGCTAAGTGATAATAGGTTTAAGCCTTAAATAAGATGAAAGTTATTTAGTTTAAGGAAATAAACCTACTAAAAGCTAAGAAAAGATAAAAAATTTAATGAGAAATTTAAATACATAGCACAAAATTCATTTGTATTTACATATCTGAAGTTTGATAATTATATTTATAACACTTAAGATGAGAATGATTCTTCTTTTTTTTCCACAAGTAAATGTGTTAGAATGTTATAGCTATAAAAAAAAAAACTTTGTGACTGTTTGAGGAGTTTATTATACTCACGAGCCTTTTTAAGAATTTGATTTTTTCTCACTACAATTTCTCAAGTGATTTTAGAAAGACCATTAAGCTCATTTCCTTAATTCATTATGGTATTTTAATGCAATGTAAGTATGATATGATTTATAATTATGAAAACTTATTCATGAATAATTTTAACAATTATTTTAATTAGTTTATATTTATGAAACAATTGAAAGAAAAGTTGTGCATTTGTAAATTTAAAAGGGTTCATGGATGCAGCTCATCTGAATGCTCGCAGGAGAACACCACTCAAATGATGTCCTAATATACACTGTCACATAAAGACTTGCATGAAACATATATCACCATATAAAGATTAAACATGCACATAAACTAACATATGAAAAATTACATAGAATGTGCCATAAATCATATGAAGGTTTTCTTTTCTTTTTCTTCTTTTTTTCTTTTCTTTTCTTTTTTAAGGGCTTTCAGATGGGCAAAGAAAAGAGGAAGAAGATGAGATTTTGCTGAGATTTTTGGGTAGTGGTGAAGAGAGGAGGAAAGTGAGTGATTTAGGTAGGGTTTTGGTGGTGATGGAGGCAAGAGGTGTGGATGTATATGTGTAGTCTCGGGTAAGCTAAGGGTGAGGGATGGAAGTGGACTTCAGGTAGGCCAAGGCTTAGGGAAGGTGGTGAGGGTTTCAGGTAGGCCAAGGCTTAGGGAAGGTGTTGAGGGTTTCAGGTGGGCCAATGGTGAGGGAAGGAGTGGGTTTCGGTTAGGCCAGGGGAAGGAAGTGGGTTTCAGGTAGGCTCAGATGAGGGAAGTGATGAGGATTTAGGCTAGGCTAAGGATGAGGGAAGGAAGCGGGTTTCAGGCAGGCTCACAGTGAGGGAAGATGGTGAGGGTTTCAGACAGTCCAAGGGATGGAGAAGGAAGTAGGAAATGAGGGTGAGGATGGGATGTTGGGCTTGGGTTACGGCTAGGAAGAGAAATGATGAGAATTATGGTGGGGAAGAAATGCGATTAAATCCTGCTTATAACCGACTACCAAACAGCCTCTAAATAACTAGGGGCGCACTTCAATCTTAGAAGTTAAGATTGCGTGTAGTACCTGCAAACTTCCGGCAGCTCCTCCGGCTTAGCGGCGTGGTCCGGTGCCATTGTGCAGGAAAGAGTATCCCTCCAATTCGCCACCGGCGATCGGTACAGATCAAAATTAGAGTTGAATCGCACAAACTTGCTATTATCTCGCGTGTAATATCGCATCTTCACCTCCAATTCCTGCTCGTTAAATCTCCTGATGCCTTCTAGCATCTCGTCTAGCACAGCCTGAGGAATCCCATGATTCAACACCTGGAAGAAACCAAACGTCTCCGACGCCCCTCTCACGAGCTCCACCACTTTCTCCCGCTCATCCGAGTCTCCGATGATTATTCCGAGATCGATGACCGGAATCTCAGCCCTTGCGGTGGAGGCCGGTTCAGGGCCATTTAAAGCGTCATGCGGATGGCGGAAGAAAGGAGGGATTTGAGTAACGCCGGCGTCCACGAGGCCTTTAACGCCGGCTTTGGTGTCGTCGAAGGCCTTTATCTCGGTCTCCCTGTCGTAGGAGGCCATGGCTTCCACTTAGGCGAACAGATGGGGAAGAAATCTTTATAATAATAATCTGAAATGCTCGTCATAATCATTTAGAGTTACATTGCATGACATGCTCTCTAACCAGAGAAAATATTACGTCCCGATAATGTATGTTTGAAAGATGCTCTGAATTACGTCATGACATTGTATACAGCGGCGTGGTGAAATTCACATCATTTTTCGGACATCTAATAATGACTTATACTTAGGTAGACTTTTCTCAGATAGAAGTTTCTTAATTTGACAATAACGTCTTTCTAATAGATAATAATATTGATGTGTGCTCGAAGATTCGCGACGGCAGAGTAATTATTTAGCACCTTAGGGTTGGACAAAAATCCAACACATTCAGTTAATAAAATCATATGTAGAAGTACCAGAAGTTTTTGCGTAGAAAAATTAGATTTACAGTTATAAGGTAGTGTCATTTGGACTTAAGAATGCTGGTGCGACATACTAATGGGGTATGAGAAGGATCTCCGACGAACTCATTCACAACAAGGTCGAGTGTTATGTGGATGACTTAGACGTTCGGAGCGGACAAAAGGACGATCATGTGTGCGATTTGAGAACAATATTCGAACAATTACTTCAATTTAATATTAAGATCAATCCCTTAAAGTGTATCTTTGGTGTCACCTTAGGGAGATTCTTATGATTCGTTGTTCGTCATCGTAGGATCGAAATTGTCCCTCTTAAGATTGAAGCAATCTTAAATATACATTCCTCAAGGAATTTGACCCAAGTACGGTCTTTCCATGGAAAGTTGGCATATATACGCTTCATATTGAATTTGTCCAGTAAGTGTCAACCACTCACAGCCTTGACCAAAAATGATGCTAAATTTGTGCGGGATGAAAAATACCAATACACTTTTGAAAGCATCAAACAATACCTAACGACCTTTTGTTTTAGCAGCCTCTATCTCGGGAAGGCTCCAATCCTCTACATTACGACATTGGATGACTCCCTCGGAGCTATGTTAGCCCATAAAGTGCATTATACTATCTGATTCGTTATCTAATCCCAATTGAAATAAGGCATCTTTCAATCGAGAAACATTGCTTAGCTTTGATTTTCGTTGTGCAAAAGCTCGGACATGCATACTCTCTCAAAAGTTGACCCTTATTTTGAGGGTTAATCCTCTACAGTACTTGATGTCATGACCGACACTTTATGGAAGATTGACAACGTGGGCAATAATACTACTTCAATTAATCATAACATTTGTGCCTCTACGCACTATTAAGGGACATATACTAGCAGATTTCTTGGCACTATACCCAATACTGGCAGGGTCCCCTCTCAATGACGACCGACCTGATAAACATATATTGGAGCTAGAAGTTTTTTGTGATTGGCATTAGGAAATGTGCTTCAATGGAGCTTCGTCCCCCTACACAAACCATCATACCTAGCAAGATAGGATACAACAGGAAACAGTCGAGAATGCATAGCTATTATTCATGATAAGGAACCCTTATTTATTGTGATGGATCCTGATTTTATAAAATTACAAATTTGTCCCTCATCATTAGTCTTAAAAAAGAGATCTTTCAGTAAATTATAAGTGTATTTAAATGTAATGTGTTTCATGGGATGCACATCGATCGTTCGCCATGTCTTTTTACTTTGTCGAAGAAAGCCAGTCGCAGTTCTGAGAGAAGTCCTTCGATAGGCCCTTAACGACCGTTCATCCCATTTTTACTTCGTTAGCATCAAATTTAACGGTCATTAGCGGCTACAGTCATCCCATGTATTTTTGGAGTATTTTGTAAAAAAGCAGATGCATTATGTTCACTCAGAAGGATCCATTTTCCCAAATTAGGTATATAATATTTTTAATACATAATTTTGAAGAGATTATTTGGTTCCTTCAGTTCTTAACATGATATTATGATATGAAAGATTTACATACATACCACTCAATTCCTACGTATTTACATATCTAACACAAAAACTTTAATTTTTTTACATAAATACACTTGTTTATGCATGAAAAGATGTACTTCACTTTCCAAAAGATAAAATAGTGATATTTTTGGTGTGATATGAAAGATTTGAAAGTCATAAATGTAAAAAAGAGAAGCTTTTAAGTGTTAACAAGTAATAAGAATTGGATGTCATGCATGTCAAAGCAAATATAATACATATAACTTTTTTTTTTTTTGAAAAAAATGGAAATGGTTAGAGGCTATTATATGAGCCTTCAGTCACTCCTAATGTGTCTAACAATTCGAGTACCATCTCCTTAAAGCTAATTGTGCCATAGGGGATTTGAACCCCCGACCTGGTAAATTATTCCATACAGACATCGTACGCAGCACTGCGTAGGGAATACACAAATAACCACCGAAAACAAACGAATAACCCATAATAACTCCATGAATAACATTAAAATGAAATTGCGGGAGTTACTGGTAGGTTACTAGGAAGATATTGTAACGTTATTTGAGCAACAACCTCCCAATAACCTCACAATATCTCGAATAACAGATAAAAATTATAAAAGTGAAACCGCAGAGGTTATTGAGGCATTATTAGGAGGTTATTAGCTGGTTATTCGGAATAATAGCGCAATAACCTCCCGATAATCTTGAAATACACGATTTCAGAGGTTATTCACTGGTTATTCGGTAGTTATTAGTAGATTCCGTACGCAGCGCTGCGTACGTTGTCCGTATGGAATAATTTTCCCCAGACCTAAGGGGTCTTACATCGTGGATGCCAACCAACAGGTCGGAATACACAACACATATATACAAATAACTTCACTATCTATACTATACATCACAATCATTTCAATTTCAATGAAATGAAACAACTCATATATTAATGATCCCATGACATTATTAAAGTGTCCACATGAGCGCACATATAACTCACATATCTGACAATTAATCATAACCTAAATTTGTCTAATGTACAGTTACCATCAAGTCCTTTTGAGTAACAAACATTTAGATATTCCCTTACAGTGACATCTTTGTATTTAGGAGGATTTGTCTCTGATAATAACTTCTTTATAGGGCCATATCGCCTTTCTGATGGATGGACGTGTGTGGAGAAGAAACAAGCAACAGAAACTCTTGGGCCAATCTTGCTCGCAAGTACTCTATGCTCAACGCTCTTCAATTTATCATTAGTGATCAGCTGCTCCATCAGAAATGAACTTAATCATCAGGTAATGTAAGTAAATCATTAAATAAAATCATTTTAAATTTTATTTCATCAACGTTACTTTGAACCATAAGTTTATGAAGAAAACAAATGAAAAGAAGGGGCATTTACATACGTACCACAAAATTGTTATGTGTTTACATATCTCATGCCTAAACATTCATTTTACATCTATAAAACTCAAATCTTTGACATCACATAAAAAAATATTACCATCACTCTGGTGGGTCACTTGCCCAATGTGGGTCGGGCTGGAGATTAGGTTGATGGGCCCGCGGAGTGAACCGGCCAGGCCCTATTCGCTGGCACAGTAGTGTGGGTGTGCAAGTTGATGCACCAACCACATCAACGATCAGGGATGTAGACCGTATAACAGGATTCAGGCGGCACCGTGACCAAGGGAGGCAGTGGATCAGTTGGGAAGGCGGTGGAACTAAGGGTTTGGATCAAGCGGTGGATGAGGAGCTGGGATTCAGGGACTATATCAAGTCCAAAAATTAAGTTTGGACCATTAGAGTCCATACAAAAGGACCAAAAGTGAGGTAAGACTCTAAAAGGCGAAGAAAGATCTGGAGTCTCCCGCTGTCTATTCCAAAGCGAAATTTCAAGTCCCTTGAAGCCTAAAGAGATGAGGTGAAAAAAGACTTGGTGTCTCCCCAATGTGCATTCTAGAGGGAAAGTTCAGGTCCTTTAGAGCCTAAAAAAGGACCAAAAGGTTAGGAGAGAATTGAAGTCTCTCCACTGCGTACTTCGAAAGAGACTCTATCTAGAAGAAAAGTTTTGAGTTTTCCCGCTGCACATTCCATTGAAGATTTTTCGTGTTATGAGATGTCAACGTCTGGTAAAACCCACCGTTGAAGATTCAAAATCCGGAAGAGGAGAATTCAACCATAACAGAGGCTAATTTGAAACTGCCTGGAAGAAGTATTACCTCTCGAATGATATAGTGGTGAAGATTTTTACCCCAACAGATCGAGTTTACTCTCCTCTCCTCGGATATATTGCCCTTTAAAGGATGAATTTGCGAGTCGGCTTGTGAGTTTTGTTAGCTATCTAGTTGCTCGATATTTTGAAATTTGTTGGAGTTTTTATCTCACAACTTACTTATCAGACGGCGGCAATCATCTTGGGTCGGTCGTTTCTAAAGAAAATGCGGGTTGAAGCTGAAGTCAGAGACTTTGGTCCAATTGAGGATATTTCCAATTGATGCACATGGTCAAGTTTCTTTCAAGAGCAAAGGATTGAACCTTCATAAAAGAGATCCGGTATGACAGTGGTACGTGAGACTTCTTCTTGAAAAATGATATGCATTTTTCGAGAAAAGAGGAAAACCTCGCAACAACTGTTTCAAAACATACGTTGGGATTCCGCAACCCAGGTTGTGACTCTGCAAGGGATTTCGTGCAAGGAGTAGGTGGCAGCCAATGTTGGTTTGCAACAGCCGGTGAGTGGGTAGTGATGGTGGTCGACGGCTGCAAGAGCGGTTTCGTTCATTGGACCTTGAGTGTTAAACACAAAGGTTCGACTCCTTCTAGAGGCTCAGGACTTCTTCTAGTACATCTATTTATAGAGTCTGGGAGAGACATCCCCGCAAATAAGAAAGAAATCTGGACTACTTATCAAAGACCTTCACAGATTATCTCGATTGGATAGCGTTCTGTAAACATTTGAGTGCCTGAATGATGTCGAAATTGAACAATCTTGAGCTCATTTGATTCCTCTTGTCGGGACACTTGATTGGACTAAAACTTGTTAGATTTAGAATCCATTTGACCTTCCAATTAAACACTATAAACTTTCAAAAATTACTTCATGGCTTGAAGACTTGATTTGATTTAGATTGGACTAATTTTGGTGCCCTTATGTTCGTCCCATCAAATCAATCAGTTTGACTGTAAGTTTTCTTAAATCGGAGTTTTGGATCATCTTTGATAGAAGTTTGAAAGTTCATGCTTAAAAAATTACCTCGAGATTCATGCCGCATATCAAGATTCATGTCAGATGCTAGAAAATTGTTGATGGCATATTAATATGAAAGATTTTGAATGATTTAAATATATAGACACACACAGAGGAATAATATAGTATTTATGTAAATGCCCCGATACAAAACTATAAAGACGCTACCAAACTAATCAAAAGTAAAATCAACAAAATTATAATGCTTACCTGTAGAAGATCACCGATGTTAATGACAAGAGCTCCGGGAATTGGGGGTACATCAGACCACTGATGTTCGTGAAGAACTTGCAAGCCACCAATATTATCCTGAAGAAGAATAGTAATAAAATCTGGATCTGTATGTTTGCTTGTCCCAAGAGTCAGCTCTGGCTGAGGACACGGTGGATAATAGTGGCTCAAAATAGACAATCCTTTGCCACATTCCAAATCATTCAAATACTGCGTGTCTAAGCCAAGTCCCTCTGATAGTAGCTCAAATAGAAGATGCCCTAACCTTTGGATGTGGCTTGTGTATTCCATAATTATATCTCTACATTCATAAAATTTTGATGTTAAAGATTGATGACATAAGCACCACTGCATAGAAAATATTCTATGATTAATGAATTACGAAATCCTATCGATTGGGTTTAAGTTAAGCTAAGTGATAATAGGTTTAAGCCTTAAGTAAAATGAAAGTTATTTAGTTTAAGGAAATAAACCTACTAAAAGCTAAGAAAAGCTTAAAATTTTAATGAGAAATTTACATACATAGCACACAATCCGTTTGTATTTACAAATCTAAAGTTTGATAATTATCTTTATAACACTTTGGTGTCACGAAAGTATACATAAAAAAGTGAAAAAAGATAGTAGCGGTATTTTTTATTTGATGTTAACGATTAGAGTGTTATATATGTAAATATGAAAGTTTAGGCGTTAGATATGTAAATATAGAAGAATTGTATGGCATGTATGTGAATGCCCCAAAATTACTTGGTTCGGGTTACTTGAATTGGGTTATAAACTTTCAGAAGTTTTTAAGATGAGAATGAATTTTTTTTTCACAAGTAAATGTGTTAGAATGTGATAGCCATAAAAAAAAAATAAAAACTTTGTGATTGTTTCAAGAGGTTGTTATACTCACAAGACTTTTTAAGAATTTGATTTTTGTCACTAGAGTTTCTCAAGTGATTTTAGAAAGACCCTTAAGCTCATTTGCATAATTCATTATGGTATTTTAATGCTATGTAAATATGATTTGATTTATAATTAGGAAAACTTATTCATGAATAACTTTACCAATTACGTTAATGAGTTTAAATTATGCAATACATGAAAGATAAGTTGTACATTTATAAATTTAAAAGGGTTCATGGATGCAACTCATCTTAACGCTAGCAGAAGAACACCACCGGAATGATGTCCTAATAAACACAGCCACATAAAGACTTGCATGAAATATATACCACCATATAAAGATTTAACATGCACATAAACTAAGATATGAAACTTTACATAGAACGTACCATAAATCACATGAAGGTTTTCTTCTTTTTCTTTTTTTCTTTTCTTGAGGGCTTTCGGATGGGCTAAAAAAAGGGGAAGAAGAGAAGATTTTGCTGTGAATTTTGGGTAGTGGTGAAGAGAGGATGAAAGTGAGTGAATTGAGTAGGGTTTTGGGTGGTGGCGAAGGCAAGAGGTGTGGATGTATGTGTGTGGTTTCGGGTAAGCTAAGGGTGAGGGATGGAAGTGGGTTTCAGGTAGGAAGAGGGTTAGTGAAGGTGGTGAGGGTTTCTGGTAGCCCAGTTGTAAGGAAAGGAGTTGGTTTCGGGTAGCCCAAGGGAAGGAAGTGGGTTTTGGGTAGGCTCAGGGTGAGGGAAGTGACGAGGATTTTGGGTAGCTAAGGATGAGGGGAGGAAGTGGATTTCAGGCAGGTTCAGAGTGAGGGAAGATGGTGAGGGTTTCAGACAGGCCAAGGATGGGAAAGGAAGTAGGAAATGAGGGTGAGGAAGGGATGTTGGGCTTGGGTTAGGCCTTAGGAAGAGAAATGGTGAGAACTATGGTGGGGAAGAAATGCGATGAAGATAAGAAAAAAAAGAGCAGCCCGCCACATATCCCCTCGATTGGTCTCAGGCCAGGCATGGGGCACACACACCAACAGTATGTTCCGACCAAAAACCTATCCTCTTCCCCTCTCTCTACCCAAAAGCCTCGCCTACATCCGCCCCTCCCGGTTTCCCTCAAAACCATCTCCCTCGATGAACCAAGCTTCGCAAAACAGTCGCCATAAGAGCAAGCTGGGAAGGAAACGACGGGATCGCGGCTTACAGAGGCCAACAAAACTCCCATCTATCTCATCCTTCCGCTCCGGTCCTACCAGAAACCATTGACGAAGGTAAGCCTGTTCACGCCATTCTTCCTCTTCTCTCCTCTCGGATTCATTTTGGGATTTACCAAATCTAAGGATTTAGAGAGGTGCATTTTTGCCGATTGGCAGGATTTAGCCTAAATCCTGCATAAATCCTGCTAAAACCGGATACCAAACAGCCTCTAAGTAAGTAGGTGTGCGCTTCAATATAAGAAGTTAAGATTGCGTGTAGTACCTGCAAACTTCCGGCAGCTCCTCAGGCTTAGCGGCGTACCCCGGTGTCATTGTGCAGGCAAGAGAATCCCTCCAATTCGCCACCGGCGATTTATACAGATCAAAATTAGAGTTGGATCGCACAACTTTGCTACTATCTCGCGTGTAATATCGCATCTTCACCTCCAATTCCTGCTCGTTAAATCTCCTGACGCCTTCCAGCATCTCGTCCAGCACAGCCTGAGGAATCCCATGATTCAACACCTGGAAGAAACCAAAACTCTCCGACGCCCCTCTCACGAGCTCCACCACTTTCCCCCTCTCCTTCGAGTCATCATTGATTATTCCGAGATCGATGACCGGAATCTCAGCCCCTGCGGTGGAGGCCGGCTCGGGGCTATTTAAAGCGCCCGGAGGGAGGCGGAAGAAGGGAGGGATTTGAGTAACGCCGGCGTCCACGAGGCCTTTAACGCCGGCTTTGGTGTCGTCGAAGGCCTTTATCTCGGTCTCCCTGTCGTAGGCGGCCATGGCTTCCACTTCCACTGAGGCGATGAGATGGGGAAGAAATATTTTCTTCGAGTAATAAAAAATATGGAATATATGATCATAACCTAAACTAACCATTGCTGACTTTTGCAATGCATGACGTACTCTTTTAACAATATAAAATACTCTTTTTAATAAATTATTGTCTTAGCATGATACGAGAATTTAACACACATTCAGAGAAATAAAACAACGAATAATAACATCAAAAAATTTTATCCTGAATAACTCATAAAAGGAAAAAATCACGAGAACTAAACTAATTGTAAAATTTCACTATAAGTTATGTCATGCATGCGAGACACTTCTTATATATCTATGTATCTAACACCTAAACGTTTGATATTTACACGCATGTCACTCAAATCTGTAATAATACATACAAAATACCAATACTACTAACTTCTTAAAAGTGAAATACATCACGTGTTGGTTTATAACGAGTAAAAGCCAATTTGGTACAGCTTATAAGTGTGGTGGTGTTTGTGAAAATGCCGCCTAATCGTTTGGTTCGCGCGTTTTTGAAAATGCTGTCTGTCGTTTTTTGGTTTTTTACACTAAACGTAGGTCGCGGCAAGCCGCGTTTCAGGATAAGCTGTTATTCCTTAAACGTACAAGCTGTCCCAAACATACTCTAAGTGTTATAGATCTAAATACATAAGAATTATTTTTTATATATGTAAACTTTCCTAAAAACATATATCATGCAATATGTTTTCGGGCTAGTCAATTAGGCAGGACACGTTGAGCCATCGTCGCACTCGAATGATAGGTTAAGTGATCAAGTCAATAATTTTATCAATGTGTTTTAATTAATATTAATTTTAAAGTAATTTTAATAAATTTATGGCACATTTTAATTCAATTTACAAATATATTTCCAATTTTCAACATTATTAGATCTTTTTTTTGTCTGTGGATCACATCTAGGAAATAAAATATAAGACAAGAGAGAGAGAGAGAGCGAGATAAATAAAGTGTAATTTAGAGGGAGCGTGTAATATTTTATTTATGAAATGATCCCCTATTTATAAAGAGTGTGTTTTGGCATATATTTACATTAGTGCCCTTGCTTTATCGGGGGCGGTCAGGTTATTACCGACATTTTAGATACGTGGGTGCAGAGTCGTGTGACTCTAAGCCTTAGATGGCTAGACGAACTAGTGCTTTTAAAGGCATTGTTGTCGGTTGGTTGAATTCTTACTAGTTAAAGGTCGGCGAGGTTGTCTTCGACTGGCTAAATGGGGTCGATGAATTGATCAGGCTTGTCCGAATACCCATAATCTCTTACAAAGATCTTTTTTTCGATTGGGTGGAACTAGATTATCAGGCAGATTGTGCATCATAGTAATCTGATGGGTGGTTGCCCTTGGACGAAGAGATCCTGGGAGATAACCGAGACTCACCTTATTGGTCCATGAGTTTGGAATCATGTCGATGATATACTCAATCATTTTCAAATCATTTATATATTGCAAGTCATGAAATCATGAGTTAGATACCTTAGAGAGATTTGCGGGATCCAAGTAGTTAGCTTTCATTGTTTTTCCCTCTTGGGTTGTTTCCATCGCGGGGATGACGTAGAGTTTTCAGTACTTGACTGTCGATCGAACTGCTCGGGTTTGAGCTGCTCGAGTGCCTTGTTTGAGCATGAATTTAATGCTTCCGATCAGGCACATAAGCTCCCGAGTCTCTTGTTTGTGTACCATCCTTTAAGACGTCTATCTCCTTATTCTGCTCTTAGATCCACTTGACATTCGTGCCGATACTTATTTTGTGTACACTTAAGATTCAAGAACATTTAATTTCATGAAAATAATAATAATAAATAAAATGATGTTTATATATATATATATATATATATATATATATATATATATATATATATATATATATATATATATATATCACATAATTCATAACTAACACCCAAATTTTATGTACTCAAAACTTTAATATTATATTATCATCATTGTTTATTTTTTAAAGAAGAAATGTATCTTTTTAATTAATTTAGGACATCAAGGTGATATAATTATAAATATCAAATTTTAAATATTAGATTCATAAATATATAAAAATT
The DNA here is from genome assembly GCA_022702705.1 of Papilionanthe hookeriana x Papilionanthe teres. Classification (NCBI taxonomy): domain Eukaryota; kingdom Viridiplantae; phylum Streptophyta; class Magnoliopsida; order Asparagales; family Orchidaceae; genus Papilionanthe; species Papilionanthe hookeriana x Papilionanthe teres. Next base: position 18,629,823 of record CM040436.1, read on the forward strand.
GTGTGCGATGCATGTAAATTATGGCTGTAAACGAGCCGAGCCTGAGCGAGCTCAGAGTCGGCTCGTGTTCGGCTCGTTCGATACTGGCTCGAGCTCGAAATTTGTCCTGGACTAAATGAATGTAAACAAGACGCATAACCACGTCACCACACAATCAATTATGATTTAAACTTGAATATAAATATATATAATATATTAATATATAAATAATGTATATAATAAATTATTATATAAATAATATATATAATAAATTATTATATAAATAAATATACATATATTTTGAATTTCAAGCTAAAAAGAGTTAAACACGAGCGAACAAAGAGTTATTTGTAATTCGAGCTAAAAAAATTATTCGTGTTCAGATCGTTTACTTAACGAATGAGCCGAACACGAACTTCTTCACGAACAGAACACGAGCTATTCGTGAACAAAAAAACTTTTTTGACAGCCCTAATCTAAATTTCCCAAATATCATCCTCGTTCCCTTCAGCTCCGCCGCGGAAACCCTAAATCAAATTGCATCATGCAATCCAAGGTGGGTTACTCCTTCTCACTCTACTCACGGTGCGCACAAACTTCCATCGCGTCGCTCTGGCGGCGTTGGGCGTAAGTTGTCTCCATGCAAATGCTGCTGCAACAACCGTTAGAATCCCTAATTTTGCTTGTAATCGATACATTTAATGCGTTTATTGAAATTTTTTTAGTTCTTGTAAAATAAGTTTTGTGAGGATCAGCTTTCCAGCGGATGCTTTTGCAGCTATGCTCGTAGAAATGCTCTGTTTTACTCCTTTCACATGCTGCACGATTTTTCTGTTTTATGAATTCTTTGTTTTTTTGTGAGTAATTTGATCAATCTGGTTGCGAATCATTCATATATTCTGTTAAATTGTTTTGAATGGTTGAAATGTGTGATTTTTTGGTAAATTTATTACCTTATGGATTAATGGGCGGGAATGAACAGAGAGTTCCAGCAAAGGGACATTGTTAAGTTTTCAATGAGTTCTCCTCCTATGGTGATGTTTGTTTTTTCATCATGATCATGTTCATCATTATTGAAGCTCAGCCCGTCTAATTTTGTGTATGGTAACAGATTTAGGTTGGCTTTAACTTTAATCTGCAACGCTAAAAAAAATTATTCACACTTGATCTTTTAAATCTTTATTACAATTTTCATCTTTGCAATGGTGTGTCTTTTACACATAGCTTAATTGTGACTTACTCTTTTGTGGCCAAATGCTTGGAGTCATGCAATATAATTGTTCTTATTGTTGTTTAGTAAAAAAATATTTTCTTTTAGGATTCTATGATATTCTTCCATTAATTTTCATGATATTCATTTAGCATTTAGTTGCCTTTTAACTCCTCTATAATGTAATATTGAATGTGTTCATAATGATATTTCTTTGTTTGACAATGTTTAAATTTTATTAGCTGTTAATATTTTGTGAATTTTACTTGAATGACTTTAGATAATATTGTGCTTGTATTGAACTTTATTTTTCTTGGCATCCCTAATACCCTGTGTATGAATTTGCAGAAACATTTCATTTTTGTTCATGACGACTCGTAATAATTTCAATAAATATTCACCCAACACTAAACATCGTAATCTTGTTTATAGTTTTCGCCAACACCTCGGATTTGTCCATCTACATATTTTACAACATTTCTTATCGTTGATAGCTTTAAATCATAATAATTTCATCACAAATAACTCCATAGTGATCTAATGTTCCTCCTCCAAACTTCCATTAGAAGAGCTTTTTTATTCTCTCACCCAACCAAGCTCAACTTCTCCAACTTCTTCTTAAGATATGTCCCTTTGTTTTTCCATTCAAACATATCCGCCCAAAGCTCTCACCGCAGATATGATCTACATGCAAAATTCCATTATTTTGCCACCCTTAATCCAAAACTTGTTAATTCCCAACCATGCCTTCTACCCCGAGCTATCCAAACATCTCTTGCCAGCTACTCTCAAGCACTATCAACTCAGAGCCAAAAACTTGACCTTGAAGAAGCTCTCGACTTTTCCAAGAACTCCGAGGAGCTTATGACTGCCTTCAAAGCTTTGGAAGCCTCTCTTAGTGAAAATGATGCACAGCTAGGCTTACTTTGTCTGAAAATGGGAGAGATCTTACTCTCGAAAGCCTCCAATGAGCTAGAGAAGGCCCTGAGCTTTGCCATTAGGTCCCTGGAGATACTGGGGAGAAACAATGGGGGAGAATCTCTGCCATTGGTAAAAGCATTGCGCCTTGTTGGCTTAATAAGCTGCAAGATGATGAGATTTGATGAGAGCTTGGAGTCCTTGGAAACGGCTTCTCAAATTCTGGATAGCTTGGAAGAAGATGGATTTAGTGGCAAAGAGTTTAATTCTGAGAAAATTTTCGTTCAGATTGAACTTGCAAACACGAAGAATGCAATGGGTCGGAGGTGGGAGGCTTTGAATAATCTCCAAAGGTCCTTAAAGATGCGCATGTTGATGCTAGAGCCTAATAGTCTGGAGTTAGCTTCAGCCTGTAAGGATGTGGCTGAGGCGTATGCTGGTGTTTTGCAGTTCGGCGAGGCACGACCATTGTGCTCTAAGGCTTTGGAGATCTTTGAGGCAAAAATAAGCAATAATTGTGAGGAAGTATTTAAGGCCAGGCAGCTTCTCGGGGTCATTCATGTTGGGCTTGAAGAAAATGAAGAAGCTTTGGTGCAGAATGAGCTATGCCAGCAGATATTGCTGAGTTTGAATCTGGAAGCTGAACTTCCAAAAATGGAGATTGAAGCGGCGAACGTAAAGATTAACCTTGGTAGATTAGGTGAGGCAATGAGTACTCTCCAGGGGGTGATTCAAAAGGTGAGCAAGGAGAGTGAAACCAGAGCTTTTGCCCTTGTATCAATGGCAAAAGCTTTGTTCTTTCAAGAGAGGTTTGGAGACTCAAAAGGTTGCTTGGATATGTCGTGTAATATCCTAACTAAGGCGGATTCAACAGGATCCGAAAAAGTTGCTGAGGCATTCATGGAGATTTCTATGTTGTATGAGATGATGAATGAATTTGAGATTTCTATATCTCTTATGAAGAGAACCTTAACATTGCTTGAAAATATTCCGCGAGAGCAATACATGATTGGAAGCATTTTGGCGAGGATGGGTTGGTTGCTTCTCCTTACAGGCAATGTTCGGGATTCTGTACCATCTTTGGAGAGGGCGATAATGAAATTGAAGAATAGCTTAGGGCCAAAGCATTTTGGCCTGGGATTCGCTTATAAACATTTAGGACAGGCATATCTGGAGATGGAGAAGGCTCAGTCAGCTATACAGATGCTTTTACTGGCTAAAGATATCTTCGATGCCTCCTTTGGGCCTCACAATGAGGATTGCATTGATACTTGTCAGTGTATTGCTAATGCGTATGGAGTTTTGGGAAGGTTTGTCTTCTTTTAATCTTCAAATTAAGGTTTTAACAGCTTATTTTTGTTTTTTTTTTTGCTAAATCACCTACAATAATCTTAGTTTTTTTAATAATGATGTAAAAGACATTTTAAATTTACTCGCACCAAATATGTTTATTACATTTCTCAACCTTGATGCATGCAGCTAATTTTGATTATGCTCTTTTTAGTTAACGGGAATGCTTAACAATGCTTTATCTCTTCATCTATGCATTAATTTTAAATCAATGAATATCCTACATCTATTTAAGAACTATTGGCGTACCCCTGAGCTTAAGTTGGCATATTGAAATAATTTAGGACAAAGCAGAGGTTTTTTATGTATTTTAGCTGCAATTAGCATCTGGACAGACTACACTAATAGACTAAATCACCATAATATCACAATGTGCAAAATTTTAAAGCACACTGCAAGTTATAATTGGCTGAATTGGAAAAGTTGATTAGGATTTAAATTCCCTCAAATTATATTTGGTGGCTTACATTTCTTTGGTAGAAAGCTTTCATTGGCTGCATTACTCGTCTTCTTTTGTTTTAATAGAATGCATGTTTTTGTTTTACAAATGTATTGTGGAGAGCTGACATTTTCTTACTCATGCACTAAATTTGATGCACCGTTCCTTTTCTAGCATCTTTATAAAATTCTTTGTTCTAATGAACTGTTTTTTATCTCTTGGATCAATGATCATAGGTGACCAGAAGATTTTCATTCTGACTATTACGATTTTTTGGAAAGATTTTTTGATAATTTCAAAAAAAATTTCAGCAGTTGCATGCCAAATTATCATATAATTGAACGGACTATAATGATTTCATGTTAACATAGATGATGTAAATTATATGACAAATATATTGTTATTTGGAGTGCAGTTATGGTCTAGCAATGGAGTTCCAACAAGAAGTTATAAATAGATGGGAAGCACAGGGGCCTGATGCCAAAAATGAGTTGAGAGAAGCACGCCGGCTTCTTCAACAGCTGAAGAAGAAGGCTGAGGGTTCACCTTCAGCTGTATTTCCCGCTAATTGCTTGCCACAACACCTACAAAAGCGACCTTGTTAGTTCCGAGCAACAAATTTTGACTAAAGAGGTATGATCCAACATTACATTGTACAATATTTTCAAACAGATCGAACTTAATCTTTGAGATATTAGTTGTGACATTTTTTATTTTCATCTTTTAGAGTGTTTTCTAATGGATGGTGCTCTTAGATAGCTTTTATTGTGGCATGATATTCATTTGTTATGTGGAGCATACATATACACTAAACATCAAGTCAGACAAAACAGAAAAAAGAAAAAAAAGGAAAGAAAAATGGAAATTTGATAGAATATGGTGCTTACTACTTCATTTGAGACCATGAAGTGTGGAATCACCAAAAATTCAAACATACATCATTTAGGTAGTCAGTTCAAGTCCAATTTGACTTACTCAAATTTGGATTTGAGTTAAATTTGATATTTGTCTTTTTGGATATATTATATATTGATTATCTTTCATGTGTTTTGGTAATTATTTGTTTAATATTGTCCTTAATTTGATTCCAATCATTTCTCCTAAAACCCACCTTCTTTGTTTCACACCATGATCATGGATTACTTCTCATGACTTGAAGCATTCTAACACGGATGAGGAGCGAGAGATCTTCGTCCGTGAGGATTTGTGGAGTCTATGGCTAATGCTGCCACCCATAATCACTGCCCAGTCAGTACCAATCATTTGCTTGCATCTGCTGCCTAGGGCTGTCAAAACGGCTCGTTCTTCCCTAACAGCTCGTGTTTGGCTCGTTCGCTAAGCTTAATAAGCCCTTAACGAGCCGAACACGATATATATATATATATATATATATATATATATATATATATATATATATATATATATATATATCTCTGTGTGTGTGTGTGTATTAATGAGCAGTATTTTAAAAAAATTATAGTTTATAATCAATTAAAATTATTAATTAAGTAAATTTAATAAAAAGCATTAAATCAAATTTAAATGATGTTTTAATATAAATTATAATTCTTAAATCTTGCCTCAACCCTTAACATCTTATGGTTATGTATCAAAATGACTCTTTGTTCGTGAACAGCTCGGCTTAACGTGCCAAACACGAGCTGAGACTTGGCTCACTTTTATTCGGCTCGTTTACACCCCTAATGCTGCCCTCTCTGATCGCTACCGCCACACTCATCTCCACTGCCCAATTGCCTGTGCTTTCATGCTTTACATTAATTTCATTTTATCTCAAACTATATATCTAATCCTTGCATCGAACCAAAATTCTCAAACAAATATTTCAAGCGCATAATATTTTACTTATATTACATTCCTTTTGCTCTGCATTCATTTTTCTTCCAATCAGAGGGTCCCTTTAACTTTTGTACATATTCATATTTGATGATGGACATTATAAAAACTTCTTAACAATCACATAATTTCCTAGCTTGACATGAGTTTTAGTTTGCTTTGAATTAATTCATTTCAACCTGACCTTACAACTTAGAATCATAAATCTATTCTGCCTCGAGCTAAAGTTAACATTTTTGAGCCCAAATTTGAGTCAATTTACTCCAAGCTTTGTTCTTTGCCACCCCTAATTGTGTTGAAGGACAAGTTTAAGTTTAAGCTTAAGTTACATAGGATGGACTGCTTGTACACGCGGTAGACCCTGATTAGAGTCATGATGTAAAACTGCATCAGGACTTCATGATGCAAAACTGCATCAGAACTTCCTAATGCAATATTTTTTCATGAAACTCCTTAATGATAAGTACGACTTGAGCATCTTCTCTCTCTCTTTTTGTATTTTTTTTGAATGAATTATTTATCTGAAGTAAAGTGGGACTTATTACTATTAAATAATAGGATGGAAGGACAAGTAAGGATTTATGTTCTTTAAATGGGCCTCTACACAATTCCTTCCATCTTAGCGCTATATTTAAATGGGCCCAAAGCCATAGTGAAATCTGATCTTCTCATGTCTATTTCCTACCTAAATTTATTACACCTAAGCTAAGATATAGTTATATATTGATATATTATAATAGCAAATCTACCTCTATCAATTTATCTTTGATAATAAGAAGTTATTTCATAAGAGATAATAATAGATGTGGAGTTGTTGTAATTTATTTTATACAAGAGCATCATTATGTCTGTGAAGTAACTTGCTATTTATGAAAGGATTAATTGATAGAAGTAGGTTTACTATCATAATGATAGGTGCCTAACTCTCAATTTCCTTATCTTATTGGGAGCATTTACATAAATACCACACAACTTTTATGTATATACGTCAATTTCCGCTCTCCGCTCAACTCGAGAGCTCCGCGGCCTTGCTCTGTTCCGCTCCAGCATCTGTCTCTTATCTGGTATATGAGTCATACCTAACACTTATTTACTAATTTGAACAAACATGATCAAGTCTTGATTAGTTTGCATTGGCTCATTTACAGCTCTGCATACAACTCAATTGTTATGTATTTTACATATCTAATGCCAAAAATTCAAAATTTACATACATACCATCTTACCTATTCACGAAATGGTCTATTTCATTTTTCTAAAGTTAAAATAGTATTATTTTTTATGTGACATGAAATATTTGGGTGATATAAATATAAAGATTAAAGTTTATGTATTAGATATGTAAATACATATAAATTGGGTGAAACGTATGTAAATTCCTCTTATGTACGCGTCTTTTTTACGTCCGGACTCTGAATGCTGCTTGCGTCTGGAGTCTAGTGGCGCGGCCCAACGTGGTAAGTGGGCCCCGCTACCATACACTAGCATTGGTCAGTATTAATGACGGCGGGGCCCACTTGCGCTGCTGGAATCCTTTTGCATCCAGAGTCTGAACGTAAAAATTTAACCTTTTTACATCTATTTTTACATGTATACATTATCTATAAATGAAAAATTGCATCTGACTTTTGAACAGTTAAAATAGTGTATTTTTTAATGCAAAATGAAAGATTTCAGTGGTATAAATATAAAAAATAAACTTTAGCTCTTAGATATCTAAATACATAAGAATTATCTGGTATCTGTGTAAATGCCCCTATTTATTTATATTCACGGCCAAGTTGCAGTACAAATGACCCCGGCTCAACATGGAGGATCAGGGCCGACCGGTCCAGCACCCTCCACTCTCCAGAGAAGATCCAGCCCGGTTCCGTGGCGTCCGGCGGCGGCCGTGGGGCAAATTTGCGGCGGAGATACGCGATTCAACTCGTGGCGGCGTTCGGCTTTGGCTTGGCACCTTCGACACCGCCGAAGAAGCCGCGAGGGCTTACGATAGAGCTGCCGTCGCTATGCGAGGTCAGCTCGCAATCCTCAATTTTCCTGAGGAAGCACCGATTTCCGCCGCCACGGGAATTACAACCAGCACGGCAACGAGTTCATCGCAGACGGCTTCGAGACCGGTGGCCGGCCGAGGGGAGCAGGTTATAGAGCTCGAGTGTTTGGATGATAAGCTATTAGAGGATCTTCTTTATGTAGGAGAAGAGGAGGGTGCTTAATTAGGGTAATTAATTGGAGTTATTAGTGGAGATTATATCTTTAATTTTGGTTTTTTTTTTGGGTGGTTTGATTAATGAATGAAATCTTGATTTTGTGTTTGGTATATATATTATTCCAATGATTGATTTTTTTTATTATTTTTATTATTTTTATTATTTTTATTTTTAAGATTGGTTGACGGGCGGAGCGGAATCACGAACCAACTCTTGGCTTCGCAAGCATCGCTGGGTAGCGCGAGCTTGGACCTCGGTGTGCAACCAGTTCGAGTACCACCTGAATTAAGACAACATTGCGCCACCAGGAGATTCAAACCCTTGACCTGAGGGGACTTAAACACACATATTTAAGTTTCTAAACCTAAGTAGTAGCATTGCTTATTGATATAAGTTATTTAATCATTACTTTTAAATTTGTTATTAAATTCAAATGGCAATAATAAATGATAATAATGCATATGGTCTCAAATATATAATAATAATAAAATAGAAAAATGTTTTACAAAAAAAGAATATTAATATTAGTTATTTTCATCGTATTAAGCTATAAACATAGAACCATTGACTTAAAGGACTAATTTTTTAGGTGTTGAGGAGATGAATTTGATTGCTTCACGGACTACAATTGTGTCCTATTGGCAAGCAATGGAAAAGAGAGAATAAGAGCCTAAAAAGTAGATGGTACCCTACTTTTTTTTTATAGGTGCAAAGGGAGGATAATTTATATATTTACATATATATCCTTAAGTAATAAAATGTAGTATTTATGAAATATTTTTTTTAGAATTTTATGGCGTGAGTCGTGATTATCTGTCTTATTTGATCAACAGTTATATTAGAAATCAACTTCTTGAACCAATAAGAGAAGATTGTGTGAATTGTGGGTAGTAGTCAGTTGAAGGGTTTCCAATGGTTATAATATAGAGGATGCGGAAAATGAAATTCCTCTGTTCATGGAGGGTCTTAATCATTTAATCAATTATTTTTGACGAAAAAGGAGAAAAAAAAATGGAAGAATGCTTGGAGAAGAAGATTAGGTAGGTGAGGTGGATGCATAGGAAGCTATTGATGTTAAAATGCATGCCCGAAAGGTGGGTCCAGAAGCCGAGGAGGCATAACTCAAAAAGCGGGTACAGAGACCTAAAGGTCTAACCTGGAAAAGGTGCAGAGGCTACGAAGGAATAACCTAAAAGGTGTGTGTAGACGAAGTAATGTATAACTGAAGAAGTTGGTGCAAAGGCCGTGAAGGCATAACCCGAAAAGCGGGCGCAGAGGCTGTAAAGGCATAACCAGAAATGCAGGTGCAGAGACCGCAAAGGTATTAGCTGAAAGGTGGTTCTAGGGGCACTAATGCACAACCCAAGAAGCAGGTGCAAAGGCATTAAAGGCATAACCTGTAAGGTGGGTGCAGAGGCAGTAAGGCATAACCCATGAAGCGGGTGCAGAGGCAGCAACACATAATCCGACAAGTGGGTGCAGAGGCAAAAACAAAAAACTCAAGAGGCGATAAAATAACAAATACCTACTAAAATAGGAAGAAATGTTGGGGGAATTGAATTCAAACCTAAGGGGTATGCAGGGTAAGAAGGCTGGATTTTTTCATGTAATCTGAGTATTTTGCGATGCTTCCCCTAAGAAACCCACTTTGACCTCGTTGCTCCTTTTTCCTTTATTGATATCATCTTGATGGCTCGATTACCGATGAGCTGTCGCCCGCTCGAGATACGACGATTTTTTCTACCCTTATGGCCCAGATGTATTTTGATCGATTGGGATTCCCCGTCACGATTATTCTATTATTTCGCAGGCTTCTTATGTTGATGAGTCCATTTCCATGTGAGACTGCGAAAGATTCATTCTCTGTCCCGTGACTAATGAGAAGCTTTGAATGCATTAGATTATTCCCCTGAGAAATAACTACCTTTGATAGCCATATGCTAGTTGTCACTTCTAATATAAGAAAAATTTCCTGTATCAAGATTATTCTTGGGCAACCCCTAAGATGTAATTAACTAAGTGAGATACGTCCCGTTGGAAGCACTCTAGAACCCAGAAAGAACAAACAAACCTGAATCTCTCGTTGTGGATATCCTACTTAGGTATTCTTTCACGGATATTAGTGCTTCCGTCTGATTATGATTGTGCAGACATACTAGACATATTATTATGAGGTTTATCACACACTCTTGCTTGTCATCTTTGTTATATGTCTGTCTTTTCTGGTTTCTCCCTTCTCCTAATCATTAACATGATTTGGAAAAGAGGCATTATTCAGAAAAAAGAATGATAGACAAACTAACGAATCCTCTAAAAATAAAAAGAGAAATGAAGAAAATAAATAGATAATGACTGCATCTTCTGGACAATCTTTAGACGATGCTGAGTAAGATGAGTAAATTCATTTGAATATTTAAAGCTTTAGTTTCATGAGTGTGTATATTTTACTTTTTGTTGAATTTCATATTTCAGTTTATTGCGTACTTTTGTATTTTTGGTTTTAGTAGTTGTACCTCGCACTTTACAGTTTTGTCAATCTGTTTACTGCATAATTATGTGTTTTATGTTAATTACATATTATTTTGTTTTTATTTTATTATACAGTATGTTATTATGTGCACTAATTAATAAAATTTATTCTCTTGGTTGCAGGTCAGGCAGGAAGGGTCTCCCTTCCTACTCGAGGAGGCGTGGAGCACAACGCTATCTGACGAAGAAGCATGTAAGGAAATGCCGCTCGATTTCGACACTAACTCCCACTTCTGCTCCCACACCCACGCCCAATTTTACCTTGATCACCATTCTCACCGCCGCCTTGAACCTCACCTCTATCACCACACACTCCATGCCCCCTTTCCCATACCCACCTCCATCGCCGCCCCAATCCTCGCCCCCACTCTCACCGCTGCCACGACCCCAATTCCCAGCCCCACTGTTACATCCAACCCACCCTTATCCCTGGCCCACCACTACCCTCAACCCGATTGGAAAATTTACTCTTCGACTATTATTCTATTTCGTCAAATGATTGAAATTGTATATTAAATGTTGTGATGATATGTGGGTAATATAAATACAAAATAAAGATTTTTTTTTTTTTTGCTCATGCTACAGGTTTCTGCGACTTATCGTCGGTTTTTCGACAACTTTTAACATATCCGTAGACAAAACCGATGGCTAGGCAATCAACTTATTTACCGATGTCTAATCGACAACTAACCAACGATTTCAATGCGTCATATGAAAACAACGACACGACACTTTTCATTAGTTAATCAGTTAGTTATAAAACCGACAACGACATTCGTCCCTCGGGGACAACAACTAAACTTATAAGCGGCTTTAACTGATGTTTTTTTCCTGTGTTAAAAATTGGAGGCTAAGATACTTTTCCGTCGTGTAAGTTGTCATTATTACCGACTGATAATTAGTCGGTTCTATGAACTGGGCGAAAAATGAGGACTTTAATTTTCTCAAAAAAATTTCAACATTAATTTATCGGTTATGCTCCGTTAAATTTTTGCCATCAGTCAGTTTTGAAATTACCGACAAGCGTTTTACCTATGAGCTTAAAATCGTCGATAAACAGTTGAAAAAAAAAAAAAACGAAAGTTTTTCTCATCATAACCAATAGAATTAAGCCGTCGGAAAATGTCATTATCCCTGCAGTGCATGTCAAGAGACGAATAGATAAGTGTTGATCATGTCCCAAATAATAAGCAATTGACTCAAGATTGGTGGTTGGAAATTTAACAATAAGGTGAACATATGTGGTCCAAGAGGAAAAAAATCAAACCTTTTGAGTAGTGGTTGCACAGTGATCTTAATTCTTACAATACATAAATCAAAACCACAACTTCAAAAGCTAAAAGTTTAAAGAACTCTTAAAAGTTGAAATTACGTGTGGAGGCGACTCGGTGTGTAAGTAATTCGAGTATCATCTGGTTTAATGAGTCACTCCGATGGCGGTGCAGCACCGTACTGCAGTTTTACCCGTTTAGATAAACTGCGTTTTAACATCTTTTCAAAAAACTGTCGTTTAAATCAATGTTTTCTCACCTAGTCCCGATCGTACGCAACGATATCTTGTAGCTCTATATCTTTTCGCAACATCGTATCATTTTTCAACTAGCTTTACAATGCTTCTTAATAAATTCGCAATGCTCCAAATAGATCCTTAATTTTTATATTTAATATTTTTTATGATTAGTATGTAAAAACCTTATATTTACATTTTATATTTATAGTAATTACTAAAAAATGTCCTTCTCTTATATAATACAAAATTAGCCATTTGCTTAACGAAAGGTCATTAGCAGAGATGTAAGCAATCAACAAACCTAATTACACCTGCTAATCCAGATTAATTTAACCTTTGGCCCAATATCATTGGGACACGTGTTCAATTATGCTTTCTTAATTAATTATTAGTTAAATTCCACTTACGCATGCATTTTCTTTGTCGCTTGCATGAAAACATAAGACCACGTTGGAAATTAAAATATATCAATTTAATAATAAAATAAATAAATAAAAGTAGAAATTGTCATATTTTATCACTACTTTTAGCGCCTCTTATTAATTTTATTTAAGTTGCTGTCCCTGAGGGACGAATGTGGAGCTCGTTAAAAAATATCATTGTTCGTGTTCGGTTTATTTATATTGGAACACATAAAAATTGTTTGTGTTCGGCTCGTTTTCTTAACGAGCCGAAAATGAGCTATTCGTGAAGAGAAAATTATTTTAACAATCCTAGTCATGCATGTAGTTGTTAGGGGTGTAAACGAGCCGAGCTTGAGCGAGTTCTTACTTGTTTGTTAGAAATATCATTGTTCTTGTTCGGCTCGTTTATATATTGATCTCAAAAAAATTGTTTGTGTTTTAATCGCTTGTTTATCGACCGAAGACGAGCGAACAATAAGCTATTTTGACAACCCTAATCATACAACCATAAAATATTAATAGTTAAATGTCATTATTTATATCAAAATATTCATTTAAATAAAATTTAGTACATTTTTATTTTGTTTTTAATTAGTAATTTATAAATATTTGTAGCATTGTATATATATATCGAGTCAAAATGAGTCGAACAAGGGCGAACAAAATTTTATTCGTATTCGGCTCATTTGCTTTCGCAAACGAATCAAACACGAACTATTTAATAAGCCAAACACAAGTTGTTCGCGAACAACGAGCAGTTTTGACATCACTACTTGTGTGTAATGACGGTCTTCTTTAGTGATACGGGTTGATTTGACCATTTGAGCAGAAGAGTTCAATTCGATCACTTCGACAAATGAGCTGAGTTCAAGAATAATCAGATCTTGGGATATGAGCCTCTTGGGCCCACAAGGCTACATCTAATTTATTATTAATCACAAATAATTAAGATAATTAATTACAATTTAAAATCACTTTATTCTACAAGAAATTGGAAGCTTCCTCCCCTCATCCCATTTCTAGAAATGTGGAGCATCTCGAAGGTCCAAAATGTAAAGCTGACCAAATTTTTTTACTATAAACAAATCGAATATAGCCTTTCTCATTAACAAACTTGAGAGCATATTGACAACAAGGAAGAAAAATCTTATCAATATTGCAATAATTTGATTTACAAAACCTAACAGCTAAATTTTACTATTTGCATTTATACCCCTCATATCTTTCATGCCACATAATTAAAAATGGTAAAGTGCACTATTTTAACTTTAAGAAAATGAAATATATATTTTTTCATAGATAAGATGTGATATATGGGTAAAAATTAAAGTATATGTTAGGTAATGTGGAGACTCGGTTCATATTAATTTAATTAGCTTCCTAATTAAGAGTCTCACTTACCGCTCACCTACATTCTCACCTACCGTCCACTTACCACATCCCACCTACCTCTCACCTATCTCCCACCTACCGCTCTCTTAGTTTCTATAAATAATATCTTTTGGTTAAAGATAAAGTTAAACCAACTGAAGAGCCAAGTCAAAGCCAAACAATGATCAAGCCAAGTCCTCTAAGAGAGAAAAAGAGGAAGGGAGAGAAGAAAAATAGAGATTTTTCTTATAAACGTCGAGGCGTTAGAAGGTGTAATTTCTCGAAGCAATAAAATTCTTTGCAGCTTCGTAAACGTAGGCAAATTTGTCGAATCACATAAAACTGTGTCGCCTGGTGTTTGTTTTTCTGTGTGCAATTTTCTCGTTTGATTTTTGTTTTATTGTCATTGTTTTTCACAACAATATAAGTATTGGATGTGTAAATATATATGAATTAAGTGATGCCCTCGGCCGTGATGTGTCGGTAGAGCAGCATCTTTGAAGGTCGTAAGTCTACTCACTTCACAGGTTCGAATCTCACTCTGGTCACTTATCAGTAGTGAGGGCGGTCCTCAAATTTATAAGCCCATGAGAGTGGCTGGGGTCTTGTATAGATATATAAATATATATATAAAGCGGTGAGATTGTAAATTTTCCTAATTATAATTTTTGGATTATTTAATTATATTAATAGTAATAGTAATATAGTTATAGTTATTATTATTATTAATTATAGATTGTAAAAGAGCTCGTTTTATAAATTTTAATTTCTATTTCTATTTTAATTATTCAAAATATTATTATTATATTATCTTATTTTATTTTAGTAGTATAATAATTATCATCATTAATACTAATATTATCGCACTGTAAAAATTAACCATTTTAGCGTACGCAAATTGAACGGAAATTCGTGATTAATTAATGTATATAGTCGGATTTGCGTCTAATTATTTCCAACGTTAAATCGGGGGTAGGAAATGATAATTTCATCAAACTCATCTAATATAAACATCAAATTGTTTACTCGAAACATTCATCAAAATTTGCGTCTAAAAATATCATACGATGAATAATAGCGTCATATTACTGTTAAAAATTTACGTCAGAAAATATTGACTGACGACGGAATTTTATTGTCAATTTAACATTATTGGACTTTGTGCCATAAAAACCGATGCATCTGACGCAAACATGCAATTAACCAATATATATATATATATATATATATATATATATATATATATATATATATATATATATATATATATATATATATATCTCAATTACATTTTTACAACCTGCATAAAAACATATTTCACATCACATACCTGTTGGATAATTTATGGGACTACAATGTAATTAATAAATGTGTTGGCTCATTATTTAACAAGTCAAAATTATTATGGTCTAATTAATTAATAAAGTTTATGACTTTAGAGACATTTCATCATGAAATTATAAGTATGTGATACTATAAGAGCAAATTCCAATTTAATGAAGCGTACTGAATCGAAATTAAGAATCCTTCGTAACCACCAGTTGGTTACAATAAATACAAGTGAATTGGTCCCCGATCCGCATACTTTTAAAATTCTCTCGTTCCCCATCAACGAGATAAACTAAGCGAAAACTCCGGATAAATCGTAGATTGGAAGATCATCGCTAGCAATCGATCAAATGGATTCAGTACGCTTCCGCTATCAGTATCGATTAAGTTTTTCTCATTGATTTGAACGTGAACGAAATATTCTCGTGGCAATTTCCTAAGAGATTTTGATTCGATCAAAATCTATTTGGAAAATTCAAAAGAAAATTTCTAACAATACCACATTACGCATAACTATATCACAGATCAAATTTCTAAACAATATCATTAACAAAAAGCACGAGTCTCCTTTAACTTAAAAAAAAACATAAAAAAAAAGAAAATAATAATAATAAAAAAAAACAAAGAAAAAAAAATAATAATAAAAAAATACAAAAATAAAGAAAGAAAGAAGAAGACACTCTTATAAATTGTCTGAAACATAAAAACAAACTATTCTTCATCTCCATACTGCTCCTCCTCCTGTACGAATTTTATCTGCCTCTTGTCTCAAGTATCTGCAAAGGTCTCCGTCATGCGCGCTGTAGAGTCCTGACTCTATGCTGGTCTTCTATCATCTGCTTGTGTAACTGGCAGATCTTTTCATTCATTGCAACCACCTGCCTGGCAAGAGCCTCCTGACCTGATCATGAAGAGCTAGGGGAACTCCCAACAGGTTCACGGGAAAGCTCAGCTTCGAAGGCTATGTCCTTAGCTCCAATGTCATAAACCCTTCCCTTCTTCCTCCCCACCGCATGGGTCCAAAGCTCATACTCTGACTGTGAAGTAGTAGACTGAACACAGCTACTTGCAGAGGTTTGAGCCTGAGTGGCAAGTGCCTCTCACTGAGTTGCTCGAACTCCTCCCGCATAAATGAAAAACCAATGTTTAATTGACACATTCAACAGTTAAGAGTCAAAATTAACTTTAAAATTAAGGTTTTTAGTCCGTCGAAAATGCTCTAAGACCCACTGCGCAGTCCGTGAGCACCAATGAGTTCAAACATGCAGCTCCGCAAAGGAGGGAGCACGGCTCAACTTGTTGGCTTGTGTAGCGTACAAAAATGGTTAGCGCTAAAAAATACTCGAAAATTTTAATTAATGTTTAAATATTAAAAAAAATATTATCAGCCTCCTGTATTGCTTCGTATGGGGAACTGATCCGCCAATATGGAGTGCAGCTCTCCTAGCTTCCTCTGTCGCTTGGTTCGCCTGGTTCGTCTAGCTCTTCCTCTCATAACTAAGAGAGGTCGATGATGCTGTCAACAGACCCCAGAGCCCCTCACCGATCCAGGCAAGCCGCTCGCCCCTCTGGCGGGCTTTCACGAACATGTCGACAAAGCAACGCCTGCCCCGAATCTCAAAGATTCGACGGATCTGATGATGGTGCTCTGACAGTCAGGTGAAGGACCTCTGCAACGTAAAAATTAATCCATCCATTAGTACAAAAAATTAAATGAAATTTACAAATCCGATCCAAATTAACTATGATCGTCAGTTAATCGTCCTTTATAACCGACATACTATATCTTTGGTAATAATAAGAAACCGTCAGCAAACATATTACTGTAGCTAAGCGACAACATAAGCGACGATCAATCATGTAGTTAAATAATCGCTAATAGTCGACCTAATAATCTGTTATTATGCCGTCAGAAATCTGTACACTTTTTCCGACATATATTTCGACCGTCAATCTTACCGTCGATCATATCTCATTTTCCTTGTAATAGTGAACACGATATTCTTTTTATTTTCTTAACACTGTCTGGCAAGACAATTACTCATTAGTCATTACTTCTATATCAATATGCATATAAGCATCAAGCTCTGACTTTCAAACAGAATCTCGTCTAACCTTAAAGATTACGTACTTCAACCTACGAACATTAAACGATGTCCCATCTCCATCATCTTAGGGCTGCAGAGAACTGCAAGTGCCATGAAATTACTGGATTCGTCGTTGAAGAAGAAGAGCTTCCACAGTTTCTGGACAAGTGGGATCTTTAAGAGAAACATTAGAATATACAGTTATGGCTTCCACGTTTTGGTTGGCTCATAATCTGTCTTTAATGGAGATGTAGATATTTTACGGTGAGAGTAATACAATAAAGCAAGACTGGTTCATGATTATGATGATTACTACTTGTCTTTTTATGGAGATTTTTATCATAAATTTGCTTCCTTTACAGAGATTTCATCTCTCATTCTTTTCTTTCTACATTTTATAAAGAACCTAACTCTTTCATGTCATTTCTTCATCTATAATCATGAGTTCCAAAAATTCAATGCCATCCTATTCCTCAATAGGAAAAAATATTACATACGGAGTCCATACGTATTTCTGTTTCCGAACTCTAATAAAATCTTGTAATGTGTATCTGATTGGGCCAACCTAAGAGAATTACGAAAAAACACCAATAACACTGCGGTGTTATTTCCATAGTTCTCCAGACGGTGTTATTGACACTGTTCATTGGTGGAATTGCGGTGTTAATGAAGTTGTTTTGCAATAACACCACAATAAGTGCATTTTCATAATTTTTTAGGTGGGCTCGGTCAGATACACGTGACAAGATTTTATTGGAGTCCGGAAGCAGAGCTACGTCCGAACTCCGTACGTAATATTTTCTTAAGGGAGTTTTAGATGAGGTCCATGTCAAATTTGCAAAAGGGCAAACAATAGTAAATAAGATGCTACTCATAGATTTTATCCCCTCCTTTTGTGAGGACTTTAAAATTTGATTGTTTTCTATAGGCATGAGCCCTCATAGTTAAATACTTGTCCCAATAATGAGGGAGAACTTTCGGTTAAGACTACTCATCATGCGCTAAGTATTCAGACTTAGTATTTAGTGGTAGTAGATCTAGTTTTAAAAATTATAAAAAGTATCAATTTGAGTTTAGTAAAATGGGGGAAAATGGTGACGAACACGATCAAAATCTCATTATTCTGTCATCTCAGGTTTTCATGATCCCTGATGTGTTGAGTTACAGAAGGTAGTGATTGCAACATGAAATAAGAATTTTTTGTCTCCAATAATGGGTTGCTTTGTCAAAAAGAATATTACAAACATCGATTTGTTATTTGTCTACATAAGTTGATTAAGTAAAATCGATCTTAGCCAAAAAAAAATTCTGTGCACTATCAAATATATCCTATAATTCATTATTCATAGTTCAAGCAAACAATTTTATTGGGGAACAACATGTTATGGTTGTGACCGCAACCGCAATATAATGAAATATGTCTAGTCAAACAACTAAATTAGATGACTCTAGCCATAATAGCTTCATTTGGAGCCAACTGGTTAAACTATGAGGACAAATGACACGAGAAACATTCATATTGACATGAGATATTTTTAAGTATGAACATAGTAGTATAATTGACCAGGAGTGTAAACGAATCGAACACGAACGAACATAGTTTGTGATTGTTTTTGATTTGTTTGAAATTTAGTTTGTTTGAAATGAGCTCGTGTTCGAAATTGTTCGTGAAGTCACTATTCATGTTTGTTTCTTAAAGAACGAGTAGAACAAGAGTTGTTCGCAACAAAGAAACAATTTGACTGCCCTAATATATATATAGTTGAATCTCAATCTGTGAATAACACTTAAGGAATATAGTGTAGAATATGGAAGAGAAAAAGATAGGACACGGAAAGAGGGAGGGAGAGAGAGAGAGAGAGCACACGTGTAGTAAAGAACTGGTTCTTTGATATTTGGTTGATTAGCCTTTTAGTGTATAAATGACCCATCTATTAATAGGTAATGGTGGTATAAAGTGTACAATTACATGCTTGCTCTTTTTTTATGGGGGCGTTACATGATATTTTAGGTATAAAAAATAAATGTGCTTATGACTCGACTATCCTAACACTCGGCCTGCTGAGATCAGCAGACTTTGAATGACAGGGCTCGTTTTCCCGATTCTGATTCACCTTTGGTCATTTGGACTTCGCTTTGTCTGCTTAAGTTAACTATTCTTCTACTTTGGTCCGGTTGTCGACTGTCGACCCTAGAATGAGACTAGGCTGTCGGGCAAATGGTGAATCACTGTAATCCACAGGCAGCATACCCCTTGATGGAATTTCCCTCTGGAGTATTCGTAGAGTGTATCGTGGTGAGAACCTTAGGATTTTTGAAAAGACCTTGAGGCTTTTGCTAACGATGTTGGGATGTGATTTGAGCTGATGTCTTTTCTCGATTCGATAGATCTTGATCTTTGATTTGGGCCTCATTCATTCAATTGGCTTTGCATCCTTCATTCGGTCGACTTCAGGTCCCAAACCAAAAGAGATGTAGTTGGTCTTTTAGTCTTCTAGTAACATAACCCTTGTTTCTCACTTTTTTTTCTTTTGATCCGTTGAATTTTCTCGAGATTCATACTAATTCTTTTCTTATATATATCATCTAAAATATTAATATTTATAAATAAACACCACCTGATTTTTTTTGAAAAAAAAAAGATTATGAGGAAACGTTAATATTTTATTTTATTACAATTTTTTTTAATTAGCACTTATAAATATTATTATTATCTTTGCAGTTTCCCTGAAAGGAGAATTCGTGCGGACAAACTTATCATGGGTCAATCTCCACCCTTTGACCGTTCGTTATTTTTTAAATTAATTTAAAAAATAAAAAAATACACCATTTTTCTCCATTGTCTATTGAAGCAAGATAAGGCCCCACAGTAAATTTTTATTAAGGAAATTAGAAATTATGTGTTTAGGAGCATAAAAAAATAAATCAACCAAAGAAAAAATAAATTCTTGCTATTTATAAAATAATTAAAATCTTGACTATACAAAGGCATTATTATTATTTTATTTATCAAACAAATTAAAATATATTATAAATAAAATATGTAATGGATGCATGATGAGATGTGATCTAACACCATATCTTTCTAGATGAGACAAGTAGGCCAAATAAATGGAAGAAACATAAAATATGACAAAATGATTAGCTATAAGGAAAGGGTGAATTCAGAGCAAGTTCGTGTCAATTATAACGAGTTTTAATTTAAGTGAGCCTAGAACTAACTCGAGATTCCAGCGAAAAAGTGCATGCAAGTTTAGAAAGTTGAGCGTTTTGAGGACGAAGTTGAATGAGGTGAGTTAAGAGTGTTTTGATGCTTAATCATTAGTAGTGAGTCGTTGTCAGCCAATACTGATGCTCATCGTCTCATAACATTAATGTCTTTAGTCTTAACAGCTAAAATTTCTTATTAATCTTCAAGAAATGTCTATTGATGTTTTATGTTTGTTGGTCATTTACATTCAACATTAGCATTTTTGGTCATTGTTCTCTTATTCTATGACAAGGTTGATTGAATACATCGTTGACCTTCAATATATATTATTTAATGATGTGCATCAACTACTGACAATTGACATTCATCTCTTGATCACTTGATCAGATCATATTGTTATTTGAAGATAACTCGAAGCATCTCAAATCTAATATTTTGATAATGAAACATATATGTGAATGGTATTTTTTTGTTCAATACTTATACTTTGGTTTGATGTTGTAGATCAGGCCTTATTGGCGATCATGTATATTGAAATTTCTGTTAGTGGTGTGTATCGATCTTTTTGACATTGGTGAGCGATGTTATTTGGCAGCTTGATGATAGTGGAATGATAGTACCCATACAAAATGTTTGAGATATTATTAGGTAATAGTGGTTTGATGATAATTATTTGAGGACCATGATATCTCACAACAATAATATCATATGATAATTATTGGGGAAAACTCTCTCAAACTCCATCTCTGTGTAAAAAAAAAATGCAAAAGTTAAAGAGAAGTTGGGTTGCATGCATTTGTGGTACAAACTAAATCAAATGCAAGTGATTTACATTGTTTGATGTTTGATTAAAGAAAAAAATTACTAAATTTCTCCATTAGTTTATTTTCAATGATTTGGAATTTGAATAGAGTGAATTTCAAGTGTATTGAAAGTGTATGGGATAGTCTGCATTCGTTGGTTGAAGCACTCCACACTGTTGCCTGCAACTAACCACTGCATTGCCTGTCACCATCCACCCATCTCCAACTCTCACTTGTATATATTGTTGAATCGTGATTTTTTCGTGAATCACATCCATGGAATATAGTGTAAATAAGAAGAAATGGAGAGACAAAGGCAAAAGGAGAGAGAATGAGACGAGATGCTTACCGATCAATCATGTCGTATTCATAAAAAGATTCTCATATTTATAAACGAGAGGGTACATATTAATTATATTACATTTTTTCGCTACTTTAAAGGAGTTTGTAATGGAGTATTTATGATATTTTACATGAGCAAGCCTTTCGTCCGGCTACTTTCTAACTTGGTTGACTAATTTTAGTCGGTTTTGGGTCGGCAAGATCATCTCCGTCGATTAAGCCTTGTCGGTATGTATCAGCTGGGTTGGCTATGCTTAGTCAGTATGGATCAAACGACTGATATTTTGTGAAAAAATGAAAACAATAAAGCAAAAGTTTGGAACTAGAAATTGGCAAAACAGAGACAAGCAGACACACAGATTTACGTAGTTTGGCAAATTGCCTACGTCAACGGAGTTGTAGAGGATTTTATTACTTGAGGATTACACAACGTCGATAGCTTTGACGATTACAAACAATCTCTCTCTCTCTCTACCCGAGATCAACACAACTGAGGAAGAACAAAAGAAAAACCAAAGCCTGATATATTTTCTTTTGCTTCACCCGTAAGACACACGGAAAGAAAAATCAATGGAGAGCCAAATCATGCGATGCTTCTTCCCGTACGGTTCAAACAAGAAGCACTCCTGTCAATCCAATTTTCTTCTGCTGCTAACGTTAAGGTGACAGAGTCCTTAAATCACGAATAGGATGGCAGGAGTCCAAAATGGGAAGTATGGGAAGTGAGATTTATTTAAGGATGGTATGTGCACCATTTAAAGAAAAGAATTAATTAAGAAACAATTAATTTGGCTGCCTCAATCAATAGTGGATCGGGCTCCACTAATCTCAACAATTCTCTCACTTAGAGACTAAGACACAGACTGTATCACCCATTGACGGCATCATCATTTCCTTCAAACGTGATATCCTCCACCTCTACAACTCAAAGCCTTTGTCTTCATGCTAGAAGTTCAATTGAAGTTTTTCACAACTTCATTTTTTAAAGTATAACATTCTTAGTCAACATATCAGCATGGTTTTTTTATTCCACAAATTTTCTTAAATAGTAACTTTCTGTCATTTAACAATGACCGTACGAAGTGATTTCTAATTTGAATGTGCTTGGTCCTGGATTTAAATGTTGAATTCCTGGCAAGAAATAGAGTGCCCTTTTAAACCTCCTTACTCAATTATTCCAAGAAACTTTGTAGCCATATCATCTCTTCTGGAGCCTCTGACACTGCATTGTACTCAGCTTCTGTAGTAGACAACAAAACTGTATTATGTAAATTTAAGCCCTGTGACACTGCAGTACCACCAAGATTATAAACATAACTTGTAGTACTCTTCCTACTGTCAATGTCTACAGCTAAATCTGCATCAACATAGTCATGTACCTCCAAGCTCTTTCTTGAGAAACACAAGCAAGTTTTTGAGGAGCCTCTTAGGTATCTCAAGATCCACTTCATAGTTCTCAGTGTTATTTCTCTGAGTTACTCATGTATCTGCTCACAACTTCCACTGCATGGGCAATATCTGATAATGTGCAAACCATAGCGTACATAAGTGAACCAATAGTTGAAGCTTAAGGAACCCTACTCATGTAGTCTTGTTCCTCCTCAGACTTGGGAGACTGATTCTTGCTGAGTTTGAAGTGACTGCCCAAAAGTGTGCCAACTGGTTTGGCCTTGTCCATATTTAACCCGTTAAGTACATTTTTCACATATTTAGCCTGTGAAAGCCTTTGCTTACCTTTGACTTTGTCTCTGATAATTCTCATGCCAATGATTTGTTTTGCAACTCGTGAATACTTCATTATAAAGTGATCTGACATCTGCTTCTTAAAATTATTGATGTCATCAATACTGGCTCCTGCAATAAGCATATCATCCATATACAACATTAGGATGATATAAGAGTTGTCAAAATACATGATACAACAATAGTGATTTGCTTAGCATATGTTCTACACTGCATTAGACATTAAATTATCAAATTTCTTGCACCATTGTTTAGGAGCTTGCTTCAGGCCATACAAGCTCTTATTCATTCCGTAAACTGAGTCTTCAAGTCTCTGTACTACAAACTCCTCAATCTGATGCATGCATATGTCTTCTTCAAGTTCTCCATGAAAAAATGATGTATCCACATTTAACTTCTTAAGGAATAGCTCTTCAATAGCAACTATAACCAGTATCATCCTGATGGTTGTGAGCTTCATCACATGAGAAAAAATCTCAGAGTAATCATTACCATGTCTCTGCTGAAAGCTTTTTACAACAAATCCAACCTTGTACCTCTTACTGTCATCGTGCTTAGTTTTCACTTGATACACCCACTTGTTATGCAATGCCTTCTTCCATGGTGGAAGTTCTGTCAGCTCCCATGTCTGATTTCCAAGCAGGGAGTCCATCTCCTTCTTCATGGCTAGCTCCCACTTGCTAGAATTTTCATCTTCCATGGTTTCTTCATAACTCTGTCATTCTCCACCATTTGTCAATAGAATGTAGTTCAAGATTGATGAGTAACACTGTGGAGAATGTTTATTACTAACTAACTTGCAAACTATAGCTATAGGGGTGAATGGCTCAGAAGTTGACAGCGGAACAGTAGGAATGGGTGCCCCAAACCCACTCTTCTCGTCACTTTAATTACTGTCCTGCACTGTGATCTCTGGTAGAACATCAAACCTTACAAACTCAGATTCCTGAGGGGCAACTTCAAAAACTGTACTAGACTTGTCCATGTACATGATCTTCTCATTAAAAATCACATTTCTGCTTCTTATGATCTTCCTATCCCGATCATCCTGAAAATGATAGCCAAATGCTTCGTCTCCATAGCCAACAAAATAACATTTCTTTGACTCAGCCTCAAACTTGATATAAGCCTCGTGATTAAGAAGAACATAACATAGATAATAAAAAGTTTTATAGTGAGAAAATTTGAACTTTTTCCCACTCCAGACCTCATCGAGCAATTTACACTCTAATGAAACAAATGACCCCCAGTTGATCAAGTAAATTGTTGTGCTGACCGCTTCTTACCATAATGTTGGTGGTAGTCCGGCGTGCAATCTCATGCTTCTAGCCTGCTCATTAATGCTCATGTTCATACATTATGCAACTTCATTTTGCTGTGGTGTCCGTGGAATGATCTTCTCTATCCCGATACCTTGAGCTGCACAGTATTCTTTGAACCAAACATCAATATACTCAACACCATTATCAAACCTCTAATTTTCAATTTTAAGCTTGTCCTTGTCTCAACCATGTGTCGGCATATTTTTAGGTTGTGTGTTTTATTTTAAAAAGGAGGTCGCCTAACAGAAGTTGTCGGCGAATTTTAAATAAATAATTTGAAAAATAGTATTTAATTTTTGAAAATAATTTTAAATTTGAAGATTTTAAGATATGAAATCAAACCGATCTCACATCCCAAATAGTTTATATAAACGAGCACCGCACCACAAACCGTGTATCTATCCCTAAGGATAGACACATCGCTCGACGGTGGGGCTCGATTAAATAAACTAGAAGATTTGTGACATCCGTTTGGTCTGCGAACCAATTTTATAAGTCGACAAATTCCCCGCTTAATATGAAAGCATTAAACAAGGTTTATATTACTCAGGTTCTTTTAAAATTCCCTATAAGGGCAAGCCCCTATAGTTAATTACATCTTAAGTGATGGGAATCACCTAAGAAAACTCTCGATAATAATCAATAATTTCGCTCTCAAGGATTTCAAAGTTTAAGTTTTCAAGGGATTGAATTTTAGAATTTCAATAGGGAATGGATCAAATTTGGAACATTTTGTTTTGGGAATCCAAAGGAAGAAAAGTAGGAGAAATCACGCATTCGAAGTGAACTTAGTAATTTCCCGACTATCCTATTGTTTGGCTTGAGTTTAGGAAAGTCCTAATATTTATTTAAATGTTTTGATCTCGCTAATTTTAATTAATTAGGGCTTATATTTGTATGATAAAATCAAACAAATAAATTTCGAAGATGTGAGGGTTTATTGTCGTACCGACGACTACCTCGGAATCCTAAGACCGGTTAGGGCTTAATTTGCAATGCAAGTGCCTAACGAAGAGTCGAGGATTTATATCGCACTGTGCAAACTACCTCGAAGTCCTATGGCTTTGTTATTTAATTTCTAGGAAAGTTTTGCTGAAGTAGACTCAGGTTTTGCTGATGACGATAGCCATGCTGCCCACCATGCTCCGAGCTCCTTGTTGTTGCAGAGATTCAATTTTAGAAGTCATAAATCAGGGGATGATAAAAGTGTTTTGGTTTAGAGAAAATCTTAATTTCCAAGTGTTTTCAATACTTTAATTAAAACAAATCTTAAAGTTGATTATAACGACACCGGTTAAGATCCCACGGTTCCATCCTTCCGCATCATTATTTTTATCGGATTCACTTAGTCCAAATGAATTTGCTAAACTCAATCGAACGAGTTCCACACTTTCATTTAGCACTGCGGAAATCCCGTTAACAACACGTAGGTTACATCATCCGAGGTATTCCCGATCATCCAACATGACGTTTTAATTTAGTTGTAATTGTAGTTTTGTGTTCCGTTTGTGATTAAATTTCGAGTTGTTTTATATTTTGAAATGTTGTGGCGGTGAATTTTATCTTGCAATGACTTTTAACTTAGTTTTGGTTTCAGTTTTAGGGACTATCCTAAAGGTGTGAGTTTTCATGCAACAGTTGTTTATCATGCAAGAAAAGTAAGTGCGATGCGATTAATGAAATTGCAAAAATGTAAATTGCAAGAAAGTAAATTGCAATAAAATAAAAGCGTACCTAGAGGGTCTTCCCGTCATCCCAAGCCGCACTTAAAACACAATTAGAATATTTAAGCAAGTTCCTAGGTAAAGCTAAGGGAAGGGTTATGGTTTTCTACCAAATTCCTAATCCTATACGTAGTCATTTCTATGACGTCTAGGTTCCTCGTGTTTTGGTTTGAAGACAATTTTCTTCATCAAAGAACAATCGAGTTCAATTGTTCTTATAAACATCCTATCATATTGAGAAAGTGTTTAAGAAGAATCTTAAACATCTTTTCAATATTGCTAGAATTGTTTTAAGTTCAAATGGATTCAATTACACAAATGAATTAATCGTCCAAGAATCTCAAGTTTTGTTATCTTGCTCAGATGAATCTAGGACATTCGAATATCCTATAGGTGAAGTAACATTTCATTTAATATTCTGTTTAGGAGTTATGATAACTAAAGCTTTTGAGGGTAAATTGGTGTTCAAATGGCTTGTGATTTAATTTAATTTCCATTAATGGGTTTAAATTTGAATAAGTGTTCAAGTTATTTTAGATTTATTTTAAATTCTTTATGTCTTTGGTGATGTTATATTTAATTCAACTTAATTTAATTTAATTTAATTTAATTGAGTTTTAATTTAATTTAATTCAATTTAATTCAATTTAGTTTGATTTGATGTTACATTAAATTAATTTGATTTGATTTAATTTTAATTTAATTTGATTTAATTTAATTTAATTTAATTTAATTTATTTTAATTCATTTAATTTAATTTTTAATTTGGTTTAACTTAATTTAATTTGGTTTTATTTATTTAATTTAATTTAATTTCATTCATTTAATTTAATTTAATTTGTTTATTTAATTTAATTTAATTTAATTTAATTTAATTCAACTTTTAATTTTAATTTAATTTAATTTAATTTAATCCAATTTAATTTACTTAATTTAATTTAATTTTTAATTTAATTTTATTTTTTAATTTTAATTGAAATTTTTAAAAGAGTTTAATAATTTAATTTTTGTTTAATGATTAAGTCTTTTAATGTTTTGAATTTGAGTTATCATTTTAATTAAGAATTGAATATTAATGAGATAATTAATTTAGGGATTTTTAAATTAAAGAATAAATCTCTTCCTAATAATATCCCTATTTTAATAATTCCAATTTTATTATTCTTCCAAATTTAATCAATTATTTAATTAAGGTTTAATCATTTTAAATTACTTAATGGGTTTCTACCCTTTAATTATTTAAATTTCAATCATCCAAATCAGATTAGGATCAAATATTTTACTTTTTAATTTTTTATTAAACCTAAAGTTTTAATTAAGGATAAAAAATTTTAATTACCACTTTACCCTTTAAGCTTAATAATTTCATAACTCACTAAATTGAACTCAAATGAACTTGAAATTTTTATGCGACTTCACTCATATGTCAATAAAGACATGAGAGGAGAAAATGTGATTTTTCTGTATTTAATTTATTTATATAATTATTTTTGGTAGAAAATAGAGATTTCCAAGGAAAATTTAATAACATGACCAAGGGAAAGTTTCTATCCTTAAGAAAATTAGGAGACATTCCTAATGACCAGAGGACCACTTGGACCAATTTTGGTGATTTTTTGATTTATATTATTTTTATTATAATCATTTGAAGTTTTGGAGTGTTAATTAATTTAAAAATAAAATAAATGTTGAAAAATGAATTTTATATTTTTCAAAAATCTCTCTGATATCAAGGAAATCAGAGAATCAAATTTTACAATTTTCTAATTTTTCTATGATTTATTATAATTATTTTAGTGAAAATGCTAGAAAATACATTTTTTTAATTTTAAAATTACCCTAATTTTAAAATTACCCTAGAGCTTTAAAATTTAATATCTCACTAAATAGACCTAAGAAAAATATGGGGTTTTTTCCTAAATGATTAAAATTTAAAATGTGACATTTTGGTGAATTTTATTATTTTTGTGATTTTTATTATTTTTTAATTATTAAAATATTAAAATAATATAAAAAATCAACTTTTTTAGAAAATTGAAATTTTAATTTTATTAAATTCCCCTAATATTAGAGAGGCTCCAAAACCAATTTGGTGAATTTTTGAAAAGTATTTTGAAAGTTATTAATTTTTAAAGTTTAAATTGACTAAATGGCTTAATCAACCCATTTAGTAGGGCTAACTAAGTCCAATTGACCTCAAATTTTTATGGTGGGTTCCTCTAATCCTGAAGGTCAGTGGAGAATTGATTTTAAGTCAATTTGATATATGATTAGCTTTAATTAATTAGAGATCCATTTTGGGTGTTTAAGCCAATTAGGGTTGTTTTAAATGAACTAACTCAAAACCTATTTTTCCTAGGGTCCTCTGGTCATAAGGAACATCATCAAATTTTCCTAGAATTTATTTCACAACATGCTATTTATTGGAATTAAAATACTCAAAACAGTAACATGAATTTGAAAAATCAATAACTTTTCATAGGGATGGCCTCTGACTTTGGAAAATTCAGGGAATGTTCCCAAATTCGGAGGCTTCAAAAGCTCTATGGTCTCATGCTACATAGTGAATTGTATACATGCATGGAGAATTAAAAATATGCAGAGAGTAAATAAATTATTAAAAATAAAATACTTGATGAAATTAAATGATTTCTTTTCCACATTATTCTCCTCTCGTTCACCTGAGCGAGAGGATATTTTTATTTTATTTTTATGATTTTTCTACACAAAGTTATGAATTTTTGAAGTTTAGGGAATTAAATAAATAGAAAATACCCCTAATTTTCTATTTATCCACGCGGCGCCGCGTCATCCTCGACATCTCCGAACGCAAACGCGTCGTGCTCCCATTCGACGCCGCCGCTTGAGTCAGCAGCCCGGGCCCCGCGGTTCTCGTACCATCTCCTGGTCCGACGCCATCTGAGCCGTCCGTCCGCGCGTGTATTGAATGGACGGCATCCGTTCATCGTCCCCAAGTGTCCTCACCCGAGAGCCGTCCACACTAAGTCCCTAATATCTCACTCGATACTCAATGGATTTTCATGTTCTTATGCTCTATGGATTCGTCTTGAAGAGACGATCGGCATATTTTTAGGTCGTGTTTTATTTTGAAGAGGGGTCGCCTAACAGAAATCTGTCGGCGAATTTTTAATTTAATTAAAATAAATAATTTGAAAAGTAGTATTTGATTTTGAAAATAATTTTAAATTTGAAGGTTTTAAGATATGAAATTAAACCGACCTCACATCCCAAATAGTTTATATAAACGAGCACCGCACCACAAACCGTGTACCTATCCCTAAGGATAGACACACTCGTCGATGGTGGGGCTTGATTAAATAAACTAGAAGATTAGTGACATCCGTTTGGTCCGCGAACCAATTTTATAAGCCGACAAGTTTCCCGCTAATATGAAAACATTAAACAGTGGTTTATATTACCGGGTTCTTTAAAATTCCCTATAAGGGCAAGCCCCTATAGTTAATTACATCTTAAGTGACGGGAATCACCTAAGAAAACTCTCGATAATAATCAATGATTCTGCTCTCAAGAATTTCAAATGTTTAAGGTTTTCAAAGATTGAACTTTGGAGTTTCAATAGGGAATGGATCAAATTTTTGGAACATTTTGTTTTGTGAATCCAAAGGAAGAAAGGTAGGAGAAATCACTGATTCGAAGTGAACTTCGATAATTTCCCGACTATCCTATCGTTTGGCTTGAATTTAGGAAAGTCCTAATGTTTATTCGATATTTCAATCTCGCCAATTTCAATTAATTAGGGCTTATATTTGTATGATAAAATCAAACAAATAAATCTCAGAAGATGTGAGGGTTTATTGTCGTATCGGACGACTACCTCGGAATCCTAAGACCGGTTAGGGCTTAATTTGCAATGCAAATGCCTAACGAAGAGTCGAGGATTTATGTTGCACTAGGCAAGCTACCTCGAAGTCCTATGGCTTGGTTGTTTTAATTCTAGGAAAGTTTTCGTTGAAGTAGACTCGAGTTTCATTGATGACGATGGTCGTGCCGCCCACCATGCTCCGAGCTCCTTGTTGTTGCAGAGGTTTAGTTTTAGAAACCATAAATCGGGAGTTGAGAAAAGTGTTTTGGTTTAGAGAAAATCTTAATTTCCAGGTGTTTTTTATGTTTTATTTAAAACAAATCTTAAAGTTGATTATAACGACACCGGTTAAGATCCCACGGTTCCATCCTTCCAGCATCATTATTTTTATCGGATTCACTTAGTCCAGATGAATTTGCTAAACTCAACTCGAATGAGTTCCACACTTTCATTTAGACCGTGGAAATCCCGTTAGCAACACGTAGGTTACATCATCCGAGGTATTCCCGATCATCCAACAGGACGTTTTAATTTAGTTGTAATTGTAGTTTTGTGTTCGTTTTGTGATTAAATTTTGAGTTGTTTTATATTTTCAAATGTTGTGGCGGTGAATTTTATCTCGCAATGACTTTTAACTTAATTTTGGTTTCAGCTTTAGGGGCTATCCTAAAGGTGTGGGTTTTCATGCAACTTGTTGTTTTATCATGCAAGAAAAGTAAAATGCATTTGCAATAAAGTAAATTGCAAGAAAGTAAATCGCAATAAAATAAAAGCGTACCCTGAGGGTCTTCCCGTCATCCCAAGTCGCACTTAAAACACAATTAGAATATTTAAGCAAGTTCCTAGGTAAAGCTAAGGGAAAGGTTATGGTTTTCTACCAAATTCCTAATCCTATAACTAGTCATCTCCTATGACGTCTAGGTTCTTTGGGTTTTGGTTTAAGGACGATTTTCTTCATCAAAGAATAATCAAATTCAATTGTTCTTATAAATATCCTATCATATCGAGGAAGTGCTTAAGAAGGATCTTAAACATCTTTTCAATATTTCTAGGATTATTTTAAGTCCAAATGAATTTAATTATATAAATGAATCGATCGTCCGAGGTGTTTCAAGTCTTGTTAACTCGCTCAGATGAACTAGGACATTCGAATATCCTATGAGTGAAGTAACACTTCATTTAATGTTTCATTTAGGAGTTATAATAATCAAAGCTTTCGAGGGTAAATTAATATTCAAATGATTTGATTTAAGTTAAAGAGTTTAAATTTGGAATAGTGTTCGAGTCGTTTTATATTTAGTTTAATTTAATTTAATTTGATTTGATGTTTAATTAATTTGATTTAATTTAATTTAATTTAATTATTTAATTTAATTTAATTTAATTTAATTATTTAATTTAATTTAATTTAATTGTTTAATTTAATTTAATTTAATTGTTTAATTTAATTTAATTTAATTTTAATTAATTTAATTTAATTGTTTAATTTAATTTAATTTAATTTTAATTAATTTAATTTAATTGTTTAATCTAATTTAATTTAATTATTAAATTTAATTTAATCTTAATTTAATTTATCTTTAATTTACTTTATTTTTAATTTTAATTGAAATTTCAAAAGATTTTAATAATTTAATTAAGTCTTTTAATATTTTAAATTTGAGTTATCATTTTAATTAAAAATTGAGTATTAGTTGATATAATTAATTTAGGGATTTTTAAATTAAAGAATAAATCTCTTCCTAATAAAGATCCCTTATTTTAATAATTCCAATTTTATTATTCTTCCAAATTTAATCTATTATTTAATTAAAGTTTAATCATTTTAAAATTATTTAATGGGTTTCTACCCTTTAATTATTTAAATTTCAATCATCCAAATCAGATTAGGATCAAATATTTTACTTGTTGATTTTTTATTAAACCTAAAGTTTTAATTAAGGATTAAAGATTAATTACCATTTTACCCTTTAAGCTTAATAATTTCATAACTCATTAAATTGAATTCAAATGAACCTGAAATTTTTATGTGACTTCACTCATATGTCAATAAAGACATGAGAGGAGAAAATGTGATTTTTCTGTATTTAATTTATTTATATAATTATTTTTGGTGGAAAATAGAGATTTTCAAGGAAAATTTGATAACATGACCAAAAGAAAGTTTCTGTCCTTAAGAAAATTAGGGGACATTCCTAATGACCAGAGAAGCACTTGGACCAATTTTGGTGATTTTTTGAATTATATTATTTTTTATTATAATTATTTTGAGTTTTGGAGTGTTAATTAATTTAAAAATAAAATAAATGTTGAAAAATGGATTTTATATTTTTCAAAAATCTCTCTGATATCAAGGAAACCAGAGAATCAAATTTTGCAATTTTCTGATTTTTCTATGATTTATAATAATTATTTTAGTGAAAATGCTAGAAAATACATTTTTTTTTTAATTTTAAAATTACCCTAGGGCTTTAAAATTTAATATCTCACTAAATAGACTTAGGAAAAATGTGGGATTTGTTCCTAAGTGATTAAAATTCAAAATGTGACATTTTGGTGAATTTTATTATTTTTGTGATTTTTATTATTTTTTAATTAATAAAAATATTAAAATATTATTAAAAATCAACTTTTTTAGAAAATTGAAATTTTAATTTTCTTAGGTTCCCCTGATATCAGAGAGGCTCCAAAACCAATTTGGTGAATTTTTAAAAAGTATTTTAAAAGTTATGAATTTTTAAAGTTTAAAATGGCTAAGTAGCTTAATCAACCCAATTAGTGGGGCTAACCAAGTCCAATTGACCTCAAATTTTTATGGTGGATTCCTCTGATCCTAAAGGTCAGTGGAGAATTGATTTCAAGTCAATTTGATACCTGGTTAACTCTAATTAATTAAAGACCTATTTTGGGTGTTTAAGCCAATTAGGGTTAATGCGAGTGAATTAACTCAAGTCCTATTTTTCCTAGGGTTCTCTCGGTCATAAGGAACATCACCAAATATTTCTAGAATTTATTTCACAACATGCTAATTTTTGGAATTAAAATACTCAAAACGAAGAACATGCATTCGAAAAATAAATAACTTTTCATAGAGATGGTCTCCGACCTTGGAAAATTCAGGGAATGTTCCCAAGTTCAGAGGCTTCAAAAGCCTCTATGGTCTCATGCCATGGTGAATTGTATACATGCATGGAGAATTAAATGTATGCGGAGAGTAAATAAATCATAAAAAATAAAATACTTAATGAAATTAAATGATTTCTTTTCCACATTATTCTCCTCCGTTCACTCGAGCAAGGGGGTATTTTTATTTTATTTTTGTGATTTTTCTACACAAAGATATGGATTTTTGAAGTTTAGGGAATTAAATAAATAAGAAAATACCCTAATTTTCTATTTATCCACGCGGCGCCGGCGAAACCTCGGCAGCTCCGAACGCACACGCGTCGCGCTCCCATTCGACGCCGCCACCCGAGTCGCCAGCCCGGGCCCCGCGGTTCTCGTACCGTCTCCCGGTCCGACGCAATCCCGGCCGTCCGCGCGCGCGTGTATCGAATGGACGGCATCCGTTCATCGTCCCCAAATGTTCTCACCCGAGAGCCGTCCACACTAAATCCCTAAGATCTCACTCGATTCTCAATGGATTTTCATGTTCTTATACTCTATGGATTCGTCTTGAAGAGACGAACACATCTATACGGTTAACATGCATTGAAACTAAGGCATTTGAAATAGAGAATCTTCGAAGCTCGGGATGAAGAGTTAGCTCATACCTTGGCTCGGAGAAGTGTGGCTTCAATCCGAGAGTTGTTGCACCTTCGATTGGGTCCTAGCAAGCTCCGCATGAAGTCTCCCGGTCCAGTGAATTGTCCGGATATGATTTCGACCAAGCCCGATCACAAAGCTCGGAGAGTCTGAGCAACCGGGTGGCTCCGGAGATGGGGCTTTTGGTGGTGGACACCTTCCCTCGGTCCGGTGAAGGTGTAGAACCAATCAATTGGGAATTGGCTCACCTGTGGAGAAGTGTCCTGGTTTTGGGCTAAAGTTCGAGCTCGAAATCGGGCTCGCTAGAAGGAATCGGGGTCGGAATTCGGTGGAGATCGGGTGCTCTATGTGTAGAGAGTGATCCGGAGTGATTTTGGCGAGTTTCCTTAAGGTTTTTGTTTCGGCTCTCCCATGGCCGAGAGGGGTGGAGTTTAAATAGGAGAGGGTGGAAGGCCTCTCGGAGGGAGTTAGGGCTTGGGATCGACTGCTCCGGTGAGGAGAAGATCGGCCATGGTGACCACTGGGCATGGGGCGGCTCAGCAAGTGAGAATTTCAATGTTGGCTCACATGTGAGCTCTCGGCCATGGTGTTTTCCGGCGGCTCGGTGGCCGGCCGGCCGAGCAATGGTCACCATCTTGGTCGGGTGGGTCGTAGTTGGGGTTTAGTGTAGGCGATTGAGGTTTGACATGTGTAAAGGAGTTTGATTTAAATGGAATGGGAGAAGGCTCACTTTGGCTTGGTTTGGGTCAACCCACCATTTTGGGCTTGGTGCACCCTTCCAAGCTCGATTTTGAGCTGAGGGAATCATTTAGGTCGGCCTAGAAGGAATGGTGAAGTCTCCATCCATGATGAGGTGGCTAAACATGGTTTAGTGTGTGACATGATTAAGGTAAAAAAGGGTTAAAGGAGGTTTAAGAAAGAACCCCTCTTCTTGCCATAAATGGACTAATGACAAGTCAAAGCCCTCATGGCTTCATGTGGCTTCGAGAATGGCTTGTTCATGGCTTCATTTGGCTTGGGAAAAGGTTGATTTGTTTCATGAAAAGGGTTTTAAGAATTTTGGATGTTTTGATGGAAATTTGTATGAAACTTGATTTGGAATAATTTGATGGTGACTTTAGGACTTAGGTAATGGATTTAATTAAATGGATGACAAATGGAGATGTCATGTGGGCTTTAGGGTAGATTTGGGCTTTTGAATTTTGAAGGAAATGGGCTTTTAAGAAGGTTTAAGGGAAGTGGGCTTTTAAGTTTAAGGATGTGTTCATGGA
Organism: Papilionanthe hookeriana x Papilionanthe teres; assembly: GCA_022702705.1. Classification (NCBI taxonomy): domain Eukaryota; kingdom Viridiplantae; phylum Streptophyta; class Magnoliopsida; order Asparagales; family Orchidaceae; genus Papilionanthe; species Papilionanthe hookeriana x Papilionanthe teres. The sequence goes on from CM040436.1 coordinate 18,665,038, forward strand.
TGGGAATTTTTGTAGAGGTTTGGGCCAAATAGTTGTTGGTTTTGGTTTAGGGATGTTTCATGAATAACTTGAAATAGATTTAAGGTGGTTTGGGTTTGAATTGGGTTGAATTTGGGTTTATTTGGTAAATGGGCCAATGTAGGTCAAATTGGGCTAACTTGGGCCAATGTTGGGCTAGGGTTGAAATTGATGTAAAATAAATATTAAGAAATGTTTATGGGAATGTTTCAAAGAGGTTTTGGCTTTGGTTGGGTTTTAATTTTGAGGTTTGGGCCTATTTGGGTTAGATTTGGGTTTAGGTCGAAATTGGGCTTTTTGATTTTGGGTTGAATTTGAGTGGGGTTTGGGTCAAAATCTTGGGCAAATCATGTTAGTGTTTTGTTTATGAGGATGTTAAGGAAGGTTTAGAAAAGATTTGGGGTTAATTGGAGTTGAATTGGGTTAGTTTGGGCTAAGTTTGGGTCATGGGTCCAAATTTGGGCTTTAAGGCCCAAAGTGAAATTGGATCCAAATGTCAATCAAATTGGACTTGGATTTGGTCTAAATTGGTATTGGGAATGTTGAATTGAAGTTTAGAATTGAATTGGACCAAAATTGGGGTCAATTGGGTAGGTTTGGTTTAACATTGGGTTCACTTTGGGTTAAAATGGGTCAATTTGGGGGTTTTGACAAAAGTAGGGTAAATTGACAAAATTGGCCCATGGTGTAGTTGGACAAAATGAAATTAGGAATATTTAGGATTTTCTGGAATTTTCTGGGAATTTTCTGAATTTTTGGATTTTTAGGCCAAGAAGGGTATTTTGGGTATTTGGAGGGTATTGGGGGGTATTTTTGGAATTTTTGGTATTTTTGGGTATGGATGATCAATTTGAGTGATGTGGAGGTGTTTGGGATTGATTTTGGAAAATTTTAGGTAATTTGGAGATTTTGCAAAAATTTGGGTAATTCGAGGTTTTGGGTAGGTTTAGTAGGTGTAGGGTCCGGGGTCAAAAATTGAAAATTTGGGAAATTGAAGATTGGGTGAATTTGGGTGGGGTGAAATCATTTTGGTTGAGCCATGAAGCCATTTCAAGCCCATATGAGCCATGAAAGGACTCATTTGAGCGTTCACTTATGTTGTTCCTAACCTCTTAGCGAGGGCTTAGGGGTTAAGGACCATCCATGTGAATCACCTACATGAGTCGGGAGGTCAAGTTGGGTATGGGTGTGGTTTTAGGAAGTGTGTGGAAATGTAGTGTGTAAGTGTAGTGTATGTCGGCCCCTTCACTGGACCGAGCCGCCTGTGAGGCGATCCTAAGGCCAAAGAGTCCTATAGGAACTCATCCTTTAAACTTCCATATTTGATTTCAACCCTCTAGGTGATTAGGGGTCTATAGTCAAGTTTGTGGAGTTTGCGAGGAGTTTAGAAGTGGTTTGAATTTCTAAAAGGCGGGTCCCGATTCTAGTCCTCTAAGATAGTCGAAGGAAAAGCCTAAAGGCTAGATCCTAAGCACTAAAAAGAAGAAAGGAAGACCTCATCAAAAATGAGGTCGACGAGTGATCATGCATTGAAATTAAAGCATTTGAAATGGAGAATCTCCGGAAGCTCGGGATGAAGAATTAGCTCGTACCTTTGCTCGGAGAAGTGTGGCTTGATCCGAGGGTTGTTGCACCTTCGATTGGATCCCGTGAAGCTCCGGATGAAGTCTCCGGTGCAGTGAATTGTCAGGTGTGATTTCGACCAAGCCCGATCACAAAGCTTGGAGGCTGGAGCAAGCTGGGTGGCTCGGAGATGGGGCTTTTGTTGGTGGACACCTTCCCTCGATGCAGTGAAGGTGTAGAACCGATCGATTTGGGGATTGGCTCAGCTGTGGAGAAGTGTCCTGGTTTTGGGCTTAGATTTCGACTACGAAATTGAGCTCGCGAGAGAAGAAATGGCGAGGTGGATCTCGGTGGGGATCGAGTGCTTCGTGTATGGGGAGGAGTACGGAACAATTTTGGCGAGTTTCCTTAAGGTTTGTTTTAGCACCTCTCATGGCCGAGAGGGGTGGTGTTTAAATAGGAGAGGGTGGAGGGCCTCACGGGGAGAGTTAGGGCTTGGGATCGGCGGCTTAGGTCGAGGGCGAACGGCCACGATGGCCACTTGGGGATGGGGCGGCTCGGCGAGGGAGAATTCCAAAGTTGGCTCACATGTGAGCTCTCGGCCTCAGTGGTTTCCGGCGGTTGTGGTGGCTGGCCGACCAGGGTCGAGTCACCCTCGAGGTCGGGGAGGTCGGGGGCTGGAGGTTTGTGCGATCAATTGGCCATGGACATGTGTAAAGGAGTTGAATTGAAATGGAATGGGGGATGAGCTCATTTTGGGTCCAAATGGGTCAACCCACCTTTTGGGCTTGGTTCACCTCCCCATGGCTGATTTGAGTGAGGGAAGATCGGATGGATCAGCTAGGAAAGGGTGGAGAAGTCACCATCCATGAATATTTTGATTAAACATGGATTAAGGTGAAGCATTAAAAGGGTTAAAAACTTTTTAAGGGGGCTTAAAAGAGGCTCCTCCTTTTGCCATTAGTGGCTTGATCACATGTCAAGCCTTCCATGACTTCATGTGGCTTGTCCATGGCTTGCATGGCTCGCCTTTGGCTTGGGAAAAGTGGAGTCGATTTCATGGAAATGGATGTAAGAAAAATTTTGGTATTTAGGGGTGATTTGGCATGAGGCTTGATTTGGAATTATTTGATGATGAATTTAGGACTTAGGTAATGGCTTTAATTAAGTGGATGGCAAATGGAGATGTCATGTGGGCTTTAGGGTGGATTTTGGGCTTTTTTGAAATGGTTTTAGATGGGCTTTTAAGATGGTTTAGGAAAGTGGGCTTTTGAATTTTAAAATGGATTTTGGGATGAAATTTTGGTAAAGGATTGGGCTAAATAATTGTTGGGTTTAGCTCATAGATGTGTCATGAGTGACTTGAAGCAAATTGGGGGTGATTTGGGTTGAATTTGGGCTCTTTAGGTGAATGGGCCAATCTAGGTCAAAGTGGGCTAACTTGGGCCAATGTTGGGCTAGGGTTGAAATTGATGTAAAATTAATGTTGAGAAATGTTTATGGGAGTGTTTCAAAGAGGTTTTGACTTTGGTTGGGCTTTGATTTTGGGGTTTGGGCTCATTTGGGTTAGGTTTGGGTTTAGGTCAAAATTGGGCCTTTTAGCTTTGGGTTGAATTTGAGTGGGGTTTGGGTCTAAATTTTGGGCAAATCATGTTATTGTTTTGCTTGTGGGGATGCTAAGGAAGATTTAGAAAATATTTGGGGTTAATTGGAGTTGAATTGGGTGAGTTTGGGTTAGGTTTGGGTCATGGGTCCAAATTGGGCTTTAAGGCCAAAAGTGAAATTGGATCCAAATGTCAATCAAATTGGACTTGGATTTGATCTAGATTGGTGTTGGGAATGTTGAATTGAAGTTTAGAATTGAATTGGACCAGAATTTGGGTCAATTGGGTAGGTTTGGTTTGACATTAGGTTCACTTAGGGTTAAAATGGGCCAAATTGGGGGTTTTGACAAAAGTAGGGTAAATTGACAAAATTGGCCCATGGTGTAGTTGAACAAAATGAAATTGGGAATATTTTGGATTTTCTGGAATTTTCTGGGAATTTTCTGAATTTTTGGATTTTGGGTCAAGAGGGGTATTTTGGGTATTTGGAGGGTATTGGGAGGTATTTTTGGAATTTTTGGTATTTTTGGGTATGGATGATCAATTTAAGTGATGTGGAAATGTTTGGGATTGATTTTGGGGAATCTTGGGTACTTTAGGTGATTTTGAAAATTTTGGGTAATTTCAAGGGCTTTGGGTAGGTTAGGCGGGTGTAGGGTCCTGGGGTCAAAAATTAAAAATTTGGAAAATTGAAGATTGGGTGAATATAAGTGGAATGAAATCATTTTGGTTGAGCCATGAAGCCACATCAAGCCCACATGAACCATGAAGGGACTTATTTGAGGCATTCACTATGTTGTTCCTAACCCTCTTAGCCAAGGGCTTAGGGGTGAAGGACCATCCATATGAATCACCTACATGAGTCGGGAGGTCAAGTTAAGTATGGGTGTGGTTTTAGGAGGTGTGTGAAAGTGTAGTGTATGAGTGTAATGTGTGTGTAAATCAGCCCCTTCACTGGACCGAGCCACCTGAGGCGATCCTAAGGCCAAAGAGTCCTATAGAATTCATCCTTTAAACTTCCACATTTGATTTCAACCCTCTAGGTGATTAGGGGTCTACGAGTCAAGTTTGTGGAGTTTGCGGGGAGTTAAGAAGTGGTTTGAAATTCTAGATGGTGGATCCCAATTCTAGTCCTCTAAGATAGTCAAAGGAAAAACCTAAGGCTAGATCCTAAGTACTAAAAAGAAGAAGAGAAGACCTCGTCAAAAATGAGGTCAACACCATGGCCTTCCAAGTCTTGAACACATTAAATACATTTGATTTATGCTTCAAGAAATAAACTCATACCTTCCTGCTATGGCCGTCAATGAATGTAACATAGAAACGAGAGCCTCCAAGAGATGTATTGGAGAAGGTCCCCACACATCTATGTGTACAAGTTCCAGTTCGCATGCCTTTGGCACTCTGCCAACTTTCAAGAAACTTAAGCAATGAGATCAACTCTGCCACCTTTTCATCCTTTTGGCACTCTTCTGTTTCCCCATAATGCAACTCTCACACATGCTGATATCAACTGACTTCAGTTATAGTAGCTTACCTTTGGATTTAAGTTCTTTCATGCCCCTCTGACTCATGTAGCCAAGCCTGCAATGTCACAAATTTATTGTGCTATCTGCATCGGTGGTATCAAAACTGTTAATTAAACCAGTAGTCATATATAGTGTACCAGTTTTCTTAACCTGAGCCAATACCAATGCCCTTTTTGTAGCCTTCCAGGAGCTATCTGAGAACACTATAGAATGAGCAAACTCATCGAGATACTTAGAAGAAATGAGTTTTTTTTCTTCAACTCAGGAATGTGTCTAACCTTTTGCAAACTTCATTTGCTCTTGTTAGGAAGTGCAATGTCAACTTCTCACATCCCTACCAAGTTCAAAAGTTCTCCATGAGCCATACACACCTTCCTAAAATCACCTGCAACATAATTCCGCGTTAACTCTTGTTGAGATGATGTTAGTACGAAAGCCCCTGAATCCAATATTCATTCATTAATTGAAATGTGAACTGCGAGCAGTAGTGCATCCTGCACATCTTCAATTAAAATATTAGCACTTATGTTCTCTATAATCTTGGAATTTTTGCAGTTCTTCTTTATGTGTCCAACTTGGCCACAATCCCAGCAGGTTGCTTGTTAACCAAGCTTTTAACTTACACTTGCTTCTGTGATTTGATTTTGATCTTCCTCTGTATTAGTTCTTGTCTTGTGATCTCTCTCAGGAATTAACATTCAATGATAAACTCGAACCTGAGATCTCGCTAGAATCTTTCATGCACAATTCCCAGCCAAAATCAAATCACGAATATCATCATAATTTAGTTTATATTTACTTGTAGAATTGCTAAGAGCCATCCTCTTGGCTTCTCAACTGTTTGGTAATGAAACTAACTATATTAATGCACGTATCTCATCATCAAATTCAATTTCCATAGACGACAATTTATTTGTGATAGTATTAAAGTCATTCAGATGCTGTGTAACAGACTTACCCTCCGTTATCTTCAAATTGAATAAATTTTTTCATAAGATGCACCTTGTTATTCAACGACTTTTTTTTCATACATACCTAACAAAACTATCATGAGATATACAGTTGTCCTTTCCTTGATGTAATTTTGTGCAACGGATCTCAACAGAGTTAATCGAATAACCCACAAAACTTGTCGATCTAACATATTTCATTAAGCCTCATCCTTTTTTTTGGTTTCTTTCCCAATAACGGAAGATGAAATTTCGTCCCATATATATAGTCCTGTATCTGCATCATCATGTAATCAAAATATGTGCTATCAAATTTCTCGATCCCTAATTTCATCACTTTATCTCCGGCCATCGTTTTCCCTCAAATTCTGAACCTTAGCTCTGATACCAATTGTTGTGAAAAACAACGACAATAAAACAAAAATTTGGAACAAGAAAATTCGCACATACAAGAAGGCAATACACACAGATTTACCTTGTTTGACAAATTGTCTGCGTCCACGAAGTTGCGGAGAATTTTATTACTTGAGGAATATACAGTGTCGATAGCTTTGACCATTACAAGTAAGTTATCTCTCTCTCTCTCTGCCCGAGATCCACACAACCGAAGAAAAATAAAAGAATAACCAAAGCCTGCTATATTTCCTTTTGCTTCACCCGAAAGCCACTTGGGAAGAAAAACCAAGGGAGAGCCAAATCATGCGATGCTTCTTCCTGTACGGTTCGAACAAGAAGCACTCCTAGCAATTCAAATTCCTTCGGTCGCTAACGCCAAAGTGGCAGGGTCCTTAAATCGCGCATAGGATGGTGGGAGTCCAAACTAGGAAGTAGGGGAGGCGAGATTCATGCAAGGAAAATATGTGAACCATTTAAAGAAAGGAGTTAATTAAGAAACAATTAATTTGACTGCCTCAATCAACAGTGGACCGCTCTCCACTAATCTCAACATGATATGACCTGACCATTAGTCATTGACTTCTAATGAGAAGCCTTTGGGAGTCTATGAGATTGTTGAAGATGCTAGGGAACCTTGGGTCGGCCTTTTGTTGTGGTTGTCTCAAATACGCTTTTATGTGGTTTCTAACTGAGTGTCTCGTTCATGTATCTTCCAGTCATCTTTATTCAATCTCATGATTTGGCATTGGTCTTACCTGCTTAGCTCTAACAGTTTCACCCAATCGTACAAGTACATCTCATGATATTCTATTAGTAGATCCGCTTTTATCTCATTCTTTCTTTCCGCACACTTGAGATTTTTGCTTCACTTTCTAGTTTCTATATAGAATACATTATACTTCCAAATAATTGTCAGCATGAAGCTCCTAAACCATGGAAGAAGCACATAGCAAATACATTTAAATTACTCTCTACCCACACAAAAAATCCATCTTTCACTATTTTTATAAAAGCTCAGATTCTCTCCCTTGCGTCAGCCTTACGTTATTGAGGATTTTCATTTTTTCATATCTTCATTTCCTCTATTTAATTTGAGGTCATCCATATGATCTCACCGCCGCCATGCCCTGCCAAATTGACCCACGTGCTGAGTCCACCACCTCCGGTGTGCTCCCCCTCCACCCCCTCCACCCTCCAAACTATAAATTTGAACAAACAAAACCCAACTCTCCAATCTCCTCCTTCCTCCCGCCCCCTAAAAAAATCATCTTTTTAATGGATTACTCTCTTCTCTTTCACCCTCCATTAATGTCCGACCTATCCTCTGACTCCTCAGTCGATTCATCCTCCACATCCAACTCCTTTCTCCCCTTCAATGTCGACGACTCAGAAGACATGCTTCTATTCAACATGATGTTGACCGCCGCCGCTGCAGCCGCCGCTCCGCCGAAAGAGGAGGAGGTGAATTCAGCATCGCCGGAGAAGCAGGGAGAAAGGAGGAAGAGCTACAGAGGTGTTCGCCGGCGTCCATGGGGAAAGTTCGCTGCTGAAATCAGGGATTCGACGAGGAACGGAGTGAGGGTTTGGTTGGGGACCTTCGACACACCGGAGGCAGCCGCCATGGCTTACGATCAAGCCGCCTTCTCGATGCGTGGAGCCATGGCGGTGCTCAATTTTCCTCTAGATAAGGTCCGAGATTCGCTCAGGGGTTTTCGGTGGTTTGAGGAAGGTTGCTCGCCGGTGTTGGCGCTGAAACGACGACACTCCATCCGTCGAAAGTCGGCGGCCACCAGCCAGAAGGAAGGTGAGAGAAGAAGAGAGAATGTGGTGGAGTTGGAGGATTTGGGAGCTGAGTATTTGGAAGAATTGCTTGGAGTCTCTGATGAAGCAAGCTATTGTTGAATTAATTCAATGTTTGTTAGTGGTGTGATGATATCAACTATAGCATGTTTGTACTAAGTTCCATTGATGTTATACAATTAAGCATGTTTGGATGAGTGTGATGTTGAGATGGGTGTTTGAGTAGAAGATATTACATCCGTCTGTCGGATGTTTGGACGACGGTGAGATTCATGCTGTCGTCCGGGCAACTGGTGGTTTGGATACAATGTTTCTCAGCGACAGTAGTGCTACAACGAGTGATCTTTTGAGAAATTCACATGCTGTGCCCATTTCTAATGATTTTTTTTTTAAAAGTATTTTATTTAAGCACTCTTCGATGTTGTTCTATAACTCTTGATGGTTTGAAGGATTTAATTAAGGAAAAAAATTATGTTTATCATATTCAGAGATATATGACTCCAAAGAAACAAAAAAAAAAGAAGAATTTTTATGCACTCTATTCCAATTTTTGCTGAGGTAATGATAGGGACTTTAGTGGTTTTAATAACTTAATTGTTCCAAAGTACTATTATAGTTTATTGGTCTTATTTTCTTTAATTTTTATTTTACCAATGATTGAGAATATAGAGTTGCAAGAAAAATTAGAGTTTGCTTTATGATAAAGAAAGGCTCTAATCAACATACTATTAATAATGAAGGGCTCAATTGTCCCCATCCATGAAGCATGTGTTGCTATTTTAGAAATAAGTGTGAGATACTAGAGAATTACAAGGCTTTTAATAGTTAAAATTAGGGTTGTCAAAACAGTTTATTGTTCGCGAATAACTCGTGTTTGGTTTGTTAAAATGCTCGTGTTCGATTCGTTTGGTAAGTTAACGAGCTGAATACGGCCAATTTCTTTTGTGCTTGATATATAAACTAGTCGAACATGAATAAAGATTTCTTCGTTCGTGGTTGACTCATTTTGGCTCGAAATAGTATTCAACAATTATATATATATATATATATTGATGAGTAGTATTTTTAAAAAAATTAATTGACTACAATGCTACAAGATTTATAATCAATTAAGATTATTAATTAAAAAATAGAATAAAATATATTGAATTATATTTAAATGTTGTTTTAATATAAAGAATTAGATTTAAATCTTGCCTCAAATCTTGACATACTATGGCTGCGTGCAAAATGACTTTGTTCGCAAACTACTCATGTTTCGCACGCTAAGCAAACGAGCCGAACACGGACACACTTTTTGTGCTCGAAATATAAACGAGCAGAACACAAACAATTAAACACTCTCCCCCATCATGACACGAATTCTTTAAATCATTAGAGCTCAATGCCATTCCTTTAACTATTAAACGCTCTCCCCCATCTAAACGTACTTTCTTACACAACAGACTCTCTCTTGATTCGCACAAGCCAGTCCTCGTCTAGAACTCACTCACCGAGCAAAAACGACTCGTTAATCCAATCTAACTCGCTCCCTCACTCAAAATACTCATCAAGCGTACATAAGAACCATACGTACCCATCCCAACTCTTGGTCACAGTGTTCCCACTCTAGATTGCATATATCAAAAGTATATGTTTTCCCATAACCAAATCATAGCATAACATAATCATAAAACAAACAAACATCAATATTATTCTATAAAGAATGTCTACCATTAATGCCCATTATAAGTCATTTTCCTAAGTTAAATATTCCCACGTGCATAAAAAAATAAAAAAATATTAAATAAAAATTGCATCTTGGACCGGACCAGATCCATTTTCTTCAAATAATAAAACAGTTCTCCATTTAGGGTTACCTGAATCTGGTCAGAATGTGTAATATTTGGGATAGAGCTACTTAGAAAATGATTGTTCTATAGTATAGTATATATTAGGGCCATATAATATAATATTTGATAGTGATATTTCATGGAGATGGAGAAGTCAAGTTCTGGTTCTTTCAAGACCAAACCACTTTATTTTTCTTTGTTGTTTTCCTCTCATTCTCATCTCACCAAGTCGGAATAAATTTGGGTCCGTCGACCATATATAGAGCTGCGTACGTAAAAAAGTACACGGGGGTTACAATGGGGTTATAACCCCTTTGTACCTCCCGTGTACAAATGGATGAAATAGAAGCGAGGGTTACAAGTGAGTTACGCAGGATGTACAAGAAAGTTATAACACGCTTGTAACCCCTTGTAACCCCGTGTACTTTTTTACGTACGCAACTCTGCGTACGATTGACGTACGTAAATTTTTTCCCACCAAGTCAGGAATCAAGATGGATTATTTTGCAAAAAACAATATTATATATATCCCCAAAACATAAACTTTTATATTTACATTAATTTATAACAATTTGAGCTTAAAACTTATGAATGAAAGAGTGTATTTTGCTTTTAAAATGTTAGAAACAGTGGTGTTTTTAATATAATGTCAATGGTTTGAAGGGCATATATGTAAATGTAAAATTACATAATATATAATGTATGTAAAAAATATAACTTGCTCCCCAACCACAATCTTTTTTTTTTTACATACCTACCCCTGAATTCCTATCTAACATATCAATAAATAAACATCAATTTTAATTGCAAAAAATCCGGCCTATGTTGAAAATATAGGAATTGAGCAGTATATGTTGGTAAAAGTTGAAGTTTGGGTGATTGACTATGTTAGTATATAGGAATTTGATTGACTATGTTAATTAAAAATTCAAGGGTTTGGCTCGGAAGAACAGATAAATGTCGTGTAAAATTTTAATGTATTTGGAATTTGTTGGATGTTGGACTAATTCCGAACACATTTTTTTGTTAAACAACACTATCACGGGTCATTAGCTGACAGACTGTTAGGTATAACTCGTATACCAGATAAGGGACAAATGCTGGAGTGGAGCTGAAGCATCTGTCCTATTGGTTGAGTTACGTTATGTGGGTTGGGGTTGCAGGGTAACACCCCCGTGGTACAGTACACGAGTAATATTGTAATTACTTATTGTACGCCATGGTTATATATATGTTGTATGTACTCTTTTCTGAAAGTGAAAAGAATGTTGCTGCTCTTCTCCCGAGGACACAGGCTTCTTTGTTGAATCTCGTTTAAACTTTGTGTTCTTCTTCTTGATTTGTATTTTCGATTGAACACATTTTTCTTCTAATTAAACAGAAAAAATATAAAGTACCATTTTAAATTTACATAAAATCAATAACTATTAAAGAATTTTAAATACAATATATATTACTTTGATAATAATTTTCTTTTACATTTTATTATTTTATGAGCAAACCAAATAAATTCTCAAAGCAACCCTTTTATATTGAAATACAGGCCTTGATGAGGACTCCTCGTTCGTGACCATTATTTTTATTTATATACATATATATATATATATATATATATATATATATATATATATATATATATATATATATATATATATATATATATATAAAATCAAGTATCTCATATAGACCACCAAAAACTTAATATTTACAAATCGAACACCTTTTTCATCCAATTTAAGCTCAGCTCGATAAGTGGCTTGTGAACTGAGGTCGATGGCTAGCAACTCGAGCTCAACCCTGTTATGAAATTTGGGCGAACACAATGCAAATCTAGAAGAAGAACGCGAGATTTAACGAGGTTCGGCAAAGACATGTCTATGTTCTCGGGAGCAGAGCGACGAATTTCACTATTTCAGAGGAGTTACAAATTTGGTTCACATATCCATAGGATTACACATCTATTTATAGATAAACCCCACCGATAAATTACAAATACGCCCTCGGTCCCCCTAACCCACTAAACATGAAGAGACACACCTCTTCACTAAGAAAACTCCAACTCCTTAGATATGAGTCATACCTAACAAACCTAACCCCGACTAATAGTATAACATGTATTCAAAATATATTAAATTGAAGAGCTTTGTCTCTAAAGTATTAAAAATATTTTAAAAATAATTTATATTAAGTGATTTTTTATTATTTCTCTCATAATTAATCATTTTTGTTAATCACTATCTTAAATTAATATTAATTTCTCTCTTTTATAATAAATAAGTTGACTTGTGAGCCGACTCAGATTCATAGACTTAAGCTCGAACTCAAACTCGATAAAATTAATCAAACTCAAACTCAATTCGAAAATGGCTCGAGCTCAACTATCGTCCCCTCCGCGAGACCTGCAACACTGTAAGGCCCACATAGGAATATAAGGACAAGATTTGGTGCCCAAATGACAATTACAAATAGTGATGCTAATATAATTTATTTCGTATTCAAATTGGCCTCTAGCCAAAACTATTCACAGATTTTTGTAAAAAATTGATGAGGAAATTGTAATATTTTGATACTATTAATTCAAAGTGCAAAATATAATACATCATGTTGCAGTTTATTAAAAAATAGTTGTAAAATGATTGAAAAATTATATGATGTTCAAAATGTCGGAGCAGCTATTATAATTTTTTTTTTCTTCTTGAAAAAGTCAGATTGCAGCTAGAAAGCTTTCACCGCACCAAATCAGTACATGTGGGAAAACACAAATTTGAGCGGCAACTTCTTGATAAAATTGTCAAAATACAGTTTACCCAAACAGATAAAATTGTGTTGCGATGTCGCACGGTCACCTCTTCGCGGCCCAGACGAACCCTAAATTTTTGCAAGTTAGACATCGAATGTAAAAATTAAATAGGAAATTTATTTATAAGTGGTTATAACTACATGAAATATTAATCTCATATTTTAATCCATAAAAATTAATATTAATTTAGTCTAATTTTAAAAAAATGACTCGCGCAATTTCATAAATAAATTCAAATAATTAAATATAAATTGCAGTTATATTAAAATTCAATAGCCTAAGTGAAAACAAACAATAATTAATTTTTATTTGATATTTTATTAATTGAAACTTAATTTCTAAAAGTGATTTACAAGACATAAAATTAGTCTACAGGCTTGATACAAATCAACAAATTCTCATCATCAGGGATGAATTTCGGCCACCGCCGATCGTTGTTGACCATCGCCGACCGTTGTTGACCATCGCCGACCGTTGTTGATCTCCATTGAAAACTAACGATCGCCGTTGAATACTACTGTCGCCGTCAACCACCGCTGACCGTTGTCTAATGCCACAATAACCGTCAACCACCAAAGATTGAACGTCATCAGTCGACACACTAATTTGGAAACTATAGTAATCTTTCCCGTCTGTGAGATAATAGGTCTCAGTGAATTTTTATAATTGAGTAAGATCCCGTGATTTTTTTTTCTTTACTGATTTTCAACGTAAAAACTTATGGTGTCATTGAATTATTCAACGCTAAGACGATAATTCATTACCCTATCGCCGTGAATTTTCTAGCACCCATCAAAGTTTAAAACAAATCATTATAAGGCTGTCAAAACTTCACAAATTAACTGTAGTATTTGAAATGTAACAAATTTTACAAAATACTGAAAATTAGAAGGTTTAAGGAAAGAAAAAAGGATAATAAATGACATTTTATCACACAATTTAAATTAAAAATGTTAATAACTCAAAATTCAGACTCATATATAGTGAATGGCAGCTTCAAAGAGGTCACTAATATCTAATAAATGATATTTAGTCAATATATATTTCTTCTTCATATATTTATTAGGAAAATATATCTAAAGATTATTTATTAATTACTTTCAAACAAATCACAGAAATAAAAAATTGATCATTTTTATACACACGACTCAATTCCTCTGTAGATTTTCAAATGTCGATTTTCTTATATATATATATATATATATATATATATATATATATATATATATATATATATATATATATATATATATATATATATATAGAAAATTGATATTTGGCAGAGGCCCAAATATCAACTTACATGCGCTAAGAGCATCGATGAGAACACTCGCGTCGTATGCGCTATAATTCGACCTCTCATGCATCACGACAGTGAACGAACTCATATCAAAGGAACTTACTAATGACCGCACCGCCAACTAGACAAAGAATGCGGCACTATATATATATATATATATATATATATATATATATATATATATATATTATATATGTATGTATGTATGTATGTTTGTATGTATATATATATATATATATATATATATATAGAGATATGTGTGTGTGTGTGTGTGTGTATATATATATATATATATATATATATATATATATATATGTAGATGCATATGTATATATATATATATATATATATATATATATTTATATATACATATATACATCTACATCTACATATATATACATATATACATACTACATATATATATATATATATATATATATATATATATATATATATATATATATATATATATATAGCATAAGTGTTCGTACCATGCTCTGTTGGATGGTATTATCAATGTAAAACTCACAGGTTGGGGGTTCGAATCCCCTCTGACACAGTTGACCTTAAAGTATTTGAATTGTTAGACATATTAGGAGTGATTGAAGGCTCCTATAACAGTCTTTGGCCATTTCATTTAATTAATCTCTCTCTCTCTCTCTCTCTCTCTCTCTCTCTATATATATATGTATGTATCTGTGTGTGTATATTATTTATTTCTTTATTATTTAATGGACATGCAGTTAGAGTTCAGTTAGCTCTCAACATATGGACGGGCCCAATTAAAAACACATATTTTTTAGCCCATCGGGCACTATAAACTTTTATTTCTTTTCGAATTAAATAATCAATCTATTTGGTTTTAATGATGCAACCATTCCTGACTGAGTTGCCTCCTAATCTCTCTAAACTACATTAGAAATTTTTTGTAATAAAATCAATAAATTAATGCACCCCAAATCATAAAAATATGCCAACCAATTTATCTTTCTTGAAGACATACAATAACAACAACAACAACAACAACAACAAGCCTTTATCCCACTAAGTGGGGTCGACTGCATGAATCCTTCTTCTCCATTTGGTCTTACTGAGTGTCATATTTACAATTAAGTCAAATAGATTAAGATAATTTTTATACAATATGCGCAAGTCTTTTTAGGTCTATTTTTGCCTTTCTTAACATCAATCGAAGCTAAAACATATGATATCCTAACCAGGCCACCAGATGTTCGACGTTTAATGTGACCTTTAATCTTGTCCATCACTGGAGCTACACTAACCGTATCACGAATATATTCATTTTGCATTTTGTATTTAAGTATTAAGCCACTCATCCACCTAGGCATTCTCATCTCTGCAACACTTAAACTTTGTTTTATGCATCTCTTTTAAAAGCCAACATTTTTCATCATAAAGCATTGCAGGTCTCACCACCATCTTATAAAAATTTCCTTTTAGTTTAAGTGGTATTTTTCTATCACAAAATAGGCCTGAAGCATTCCTCCATTTAAACCAACTAACTTGAATTCTTCTAATAACAACATCATCTACATCACCATCACTCTGAACAATAGATCAGAGATATCTAAAACCTTCACACCCTTTATGTTTTTATCACCCATAATTACATCTCTGCTACTATAACTGATACTACTAAAATTATATTCCATGTATTCGGTTTTAGTTCTACTCAAACGAAGGTCTTTAGACTCAAATGTAAACCTCCATAATTCAGGTTTTTCCTGAACTCTTTCTCTAGTTATATCCACGAGAAGGATATCATCAGCGAAAAGTATACAACAAGGTACATCCTCCTTTATATGTCCAATAAACACATCCATAAGTAAAGCAAAATGATATGAGCTTAAAGTTGATCTCTGATGTAATCCAACTGAAAGAAAAAATTACTTGGTTAATCATTCTTCTGTTCGAACACAATAAAGAACACTAGTATATATAACTTTAATGACCTGAGTATAAGTCATATCAACATCTTTTTTCTCAAGCACTCTCCAAAGGGCTTCTCTTGGAACTTTATCGTAAGCTTTTTCTAAATCAATAAAAATCATATGTAGATTCTCCTTATTCTCTCTACACTTCTTCATCAAACCTCTCATGTATAGCTTCCATAGTAGATTTGCTCAGCATAAATCCAAACTAATTATGAGAAATCTTTGTATCACTTCCTAACCTATGTTTAATTAATCCCTCCCATAATTTTAAAGTATGACAGATCCACTTAATTCATGTATAATTTGCATGCTCTTGTGCATCCCCTTTATTCTTGAAAATGGTAACCAAAATACTCTTTATGCACTCCTCATGCATCTTTTTAGTTTTTCAAATAGTATTAAAGAGTTTAGTAAGCCCAAAAACTCTCAAATCTTCTAAATGTTTCCACATTACAATTGGGATATCATCAAGTCCAGCTGATTTTCTACCATTGGTTCTCCTTGAAAGCTCTTCAACTTTGTTTTTACTAATGTGACAGTAACAAAAAATATTATTATTTTTCAGATTAAGATTACTAAGGTAGATCGTATTTTCAGAAACTTCATTGAAATGTTTATCAAAGTAGTTCACCCACCTGTGATGAATATTTTCTTCTAAGAGAAGTACTTTTTTATTTTCATCTTGAATACACTCTATTTGAGTTAATCTTTATTTTTTTTCTCTTTGTTTGAATAGTTTATACAAATATTTTTCACCGTCTTTATTATCTAAATTCTTAAAAAGATAGCTAAAAACAAAAATTTTAGAGTCACAAATTGTTTTTATAGACTCCCTACAGGCCACCTTATATTTATCCCAATTCTCTAAGCTTTTTCATTTAAACCAATATTTATAATACAACTTCTTCTATTTTATCTTTTCTTGCATGTTATTATTCCACCATTAACTATTTTTATTTATAGAAATTTTTTCTTTTGATTATCCAAGTACATATTTTGCCACTTCTTTAATAGTATTTGCTATTTTATGTCACATGTAATTTGCATCTTCATGAACATCCAAATTTTGAAATCTTGAAATTTATTCATAAAAATAAATTTATTTGTGTGATTTAGGTGTCCCTATATGATTAGATACTAAATGAGTCCAGGCGAACGTGTGGTGACTTATAAATGCCAAACGAGCACTCAATATGTCATGTGTCCTAAATGGGCCCCTCTGACTGCAGGTTCTTCCAGGTAAGGCTAAAACACAACCAACCCTAGCTTTGTGCCCCGAACAAGTGCTATAGAGTCCTGGATGTGTGTCTTAAGCTACGGAATGCTGAGGACAAACCGTAAACTATCTTGAGCCATGCAGATGGACACACTACACTTATGACATCAAAAAGTGAAGCCAACATAGTTTAATAAAATGCATGTTTGTATCTTCAATCATGTTTAGCACTTAAATTGTCCATTTCTTTGGATTAGTTATCTGTAAAATCTATGAGAATCCTCAATGCATCATTAAACCTTCGAACACCTTTGTTGATATTTTTATTAATCTTGCATGCTTAATTTACATTTATGTTGGCCACTTGGATTGTTAAACATCGTTATAATCTAAGACTGTCAGAAGAAGACTAGAAGTACAACAAGGTTAAATAAAAAATATTTAGTGAAATATGAATATTATCATTAAATATTTACAATTATTTTAGGGAGTGTGGAGTCTTGGGAGTTCTGCGTGACTAAGAAAAAACAAACTTAGCACGAAACTCCAATGTCTATTTTATTTTTAAAGAGAATTAAAAGAATTAGGCCTTGGTTGCCAATTGCAGTAGAAAAATCACTCGGAGAAACCTAAGTTTTACTTAAACCAACTCAGATGAGATTTTCAAACAAGTAGCTAAACTCATTCATTTAAAATTAGGTCTTTCACTTAAAAATAGGATTTATAAACTTTTCAAAGCTCAAAATAAAAAAACCTATTGAATTAAAATTAAGATTAATAGAGTAGTAATTAAACAATTTCGAAGAATAATAAGTTTTTCGTGATATCAATAACTTATACTCGTAATCCAGATAATATTTATTCGACGTGTATACTTATGTGATTAACACGTGTATCACCACAACGCTGATCCTCACACTTTTAATATGGGTTGAAATAGTCTTCATAGAAAATTATTTTGGCTCACATGAAAAGAGTCATATATGGATTAATTAGACTTCCATAAAGTATGGGACTAAAATAATCCGATGAAAATAGTGATATCATTTTGACACTTGTAATTATTAGAAAGCATATTTAATTTTTCTTTATTAAAATAGAGCTCTCCACTCCTTCATACTTACATCTAGATAATTAAATAAAAATATCTAAATACTTGTTTAAGCCCACATCCATTTACTAGTTCGGATTAAGGGCGTTAACACCGTGAAGTAGGGATGAAGCTAGCCCATAACGCCGTCTTGTATACGCCGTTACTTGGCCGTCTCCTTCCACCCGTTAAATAGCCCATTAACCACCTCTCTCTCTCTCTCTCTCTCTCTCTCTCTACCACTCAACACTTGGAAACATTTCCTCTCTCATCTTCGCGCACTAGAACGGTACGCATTGAATTATAGTATTTTATCTTGAGGTTTATTTGAGTAAGTTGCAGCTGTTTGAAGAAGAATCTGTAAAGTTATTGAAGAAAAACTTGTTCAAAAAATTGTAATGACTATTATAAATTTTTTTTGAAGTCAAATCGTAGCTTTCTAGCAACCACCGAAAGTAATCGAGTCTAGTGATAAAACACAGTTTTCAGTTGCAGCATTTTGAAAACACAGGAAAAACATTTTTTTTTTTTTTTTTTTCGTCCATTAGTTTGACTACTTGAATTATTTTTATAAATAAACAAATTATGTCTTTTTGGCAGATAGCTTTGATCACAGACAGTATAAAGTTAAAAGAAAGCCATGTAAATTCCCATAATTCGAAAAACAAAGGGAAATCCCAATGATAATTCATTGAGTAAATATTTTGATTTATTTCGAATTAATTGAAATGCATAATTTTTTAATTAAAATTGAAATATTGGTAAAGAATTCATATTCAATTCCAATACATATTTAATTGAGGCAGGGTAGTCGGTGGATTCTCCTATGCTGGTCAGTCGGTCGACTCTGTGAAGGATAGTCTGTCAACTAGGTTGAGATGTTTGGTCAGCTTTGACTTAGAGCTTTCAGCTGGCTTGGCTAAGGTCAGACGACCCA
Source organism: Papilionanthe hookeriana x Papilionanthe teres (assembly GCA_022702705.1). Lineage (NCBI taxonomy): Eukaryota > Viridiplantae > Streptophyta > Magnoliopsida > Asparagales > Orchidaceae > Papilionanthe > Papilionanthe hookeriana x Papilionanthe teres. The sequence continues at coordinate 18,684,028 of CM040436.1, forward strand.
TGAGGGTCATGGGGGAACCTGACATTGTTCGACCGGCTCATCTGATCCGGCAATTAGATATTGACCCCATAAGTGGGGCTCATGTAACCAAGTTAAGACTAAGAGTCTGTTTGGGGCAGCTGTGACTTATTGAATAATTCTTGATAAGCTGATTAAAAATAATCTGCTGATAAGCTATGAGAGGTGGCTATTACAAAATTTTATTTTTTTTGGAAAAGCCAGACCGCAGCCAGAAAGCTGCCAAAACACATTTTACCGACACAGACCAAGTGCGTTTTCAAAACGCCTCTGCACCAAATAAGTTGCCCCAAACGGGAACACTTATTCCATACGGAGAACGCACGCATCCTCACGCATCTCCTCCTAATACCCATCCACTACCCTCTAATACCCACCAATACTCACCTAATAGCCAATACCCAACATCCAATACACATCCATACATATCCATACCCATCCATATCCATCTATACCCATCCAGTACCCATCAATACCCAAAAAAATCCGCACCCAACGCTGCGTACGTGCTCCGGATGGAATAATTCGCCCCCAAACGGATCCTAAGTTGCTGTACAGATGACATATTATCATAATTCAATAGATAGCTCACCCTTCTGCAAGAAAACCACTGCAAGTTTTCGTGAGTGCCAAATGTTGTATTTCAAGAAGTCTGTCGGATCCTTTTCTTTAGTCAGACAAGTCCTGATCTTCGTCCCGAGAAACTTTCATCTGATCCAATTAGCCACTCGATCACACCGGCTCACACTGATGTGTAACCATTGACATCTTCCCGGCCACCACTAATCATATTTAATTCAGTCCAAGATTTTTGCCTGTTTTTAACATCCAATGCATACTCGCAGGAATTTCTCAAATTAAAGGAATCAAACAAGAAGCAAGAAAGAAAACAGCTCCGGCGGCCGGCCGCCATGGCCAACCAAGACCTCCATCTCCTGAACGCTCTCGACGTGGCAAAAACCCAACTTTACCACTACTCCGCCATCCTCATCGCCGGAATGGGTTTCTTCACCGACGCCTACGACCTCTTCTGCATCTCCTCCGTCACCAAACTCATCGGCCGCATCTACTACCAAGTCGACGGCTCCCCCACTCCCGGTTCCCTCCCCCACAACGTCTCTGGCGCCGTTAACGGCGTCGCCTTCTGCGGCACTCTCGTCGGCCAGCTCTTCTTCGGCTGGCTCGGCGACAAACTTGGCCGGAAAAAGGTTTACTGCGTGACTCTTCTTCTGATGATCGTTTGTGCTCTCGGCTCCGGTCTCTCGTTCGGCCGGAAGCCCGCCGGAGTTATGGGGACGCTCTGTTTTTTTCGGTTTTGGCTCGGTTTCGGTATCGGCGGCGATTATCCCCTCTCCGCCACCATTATGTCGGAATATGCTAATAAGAAGACGCGGGGATCGTTCATTGCGGCTGTTTTTGCGATGCAGGGCTTCGGTATTCTCGCCGGCGGTGTTGTTACGCTTTTTGTCTCCGGTCTCTTCAAGAAGAGGTACTGTTATAATTTATGTTCCCGTTTTACAAGAAAATATTTCGTCCGGATACCGCACATCTCAACAATCAATCACCAGTGCTAAGTCTTGATACATATCATCGACGGTCAATGTTGCAACCAGTAATTGGTCGTCCGGACATGTTGACGTCCGGGCGGAATATTTTGCTTGCTTTAGAGGGTGTGAGTGAGTTAAGATGGGTTGATAATTGGCTTAAGCTCGATTTGATAAGTCGCTTGTTAATTGAGCTTAATGAACTAATCAAGCTAGTCGTTATTTAGCTCTTTGGCTCGTGTTCAAAATAAATAAAATTAATCAAATTCAAGCCAAATGTCTAACGATATCATTAAGTCATACATAAATTATATGGTCATAATATAATAAAGTTGATAAATTTTTATTATTTAAGCAGACAAGATTGAAAGGTTGAAGTCAAACATGATGAAGGGTTGGCTTTAATAAATATAGAAGCTTTAAAAATTTAATCTTGCTCAAATTAATTATTTTCAAGCTCGAATTAATTAAAGATGAACAAATTTTAATTTAGTATTTTAAATAGTTATATTTTATAATAATTTTATTTTATTTTAATGTACCCAAATTTTGTTGATAAAACTTCTGTTTAAAACATATTTACTAATACATTACGGGTCTGCTTGGGGCGGGGTGTAGTGAAGGTGTGATGCTGCATTCACGAGTTTTGTTTGTTTACGTGAACTGTGTGTTTGACAGTTGTTTCAAAAAGCTACCGTTGAAATCTGCGTTTTATCACTCGATCTGGCGAAACGTGGTGACAATTATAATAATCACGATAATTTTTTGAACATCAGATTATTTTTAGCTGATTCACAACAACTGCTCTAAGCGATACTACGTCTCTAAAAAAATCATTATCGTTTTGTTATAAATATTGAACATAAATCACAGCTTTTAAAAACCCCATCTTTGTCCCAATAACTTCGTAGCTATTTTCACAAAGATTCTAAAAAATAAAAATGCAATTTTTATGTTCCAATCAACAGGTTCCCGGCGCCGGCGTACAACATCGACCCGCTCGGCTCCACCGTCCCGCAGGCCGATTACGTCTGGCGGTTAATTCTGATGATCGGCGCAATACCGGCGGCGCTGACTTTCTACTCCCGAATGAAAATGCCGGAAACCGCTCGCTACACCGCCCTCGTAGCCAACAACGCCGAGCTCGCCGCCATTGATATGGCCAAAGTTCTCCAACTCGATCTCGAGAACAACAGCTCGGTGATGATGAAACCAGAGAAGAAATTCGGTCTATTCACCAAAAACTTCGCTCGCCGGCACGGCCTCCACTTGCTCGGCACCACCACTACCTGGTTCCTCCTCGACATCGCCTTCTACGGCCAAAACCTCTTTCAAAAAGATATTTTTAGCGCGGTGGGATGGATTCCGAGTGCCGCCTCCATGAACGCGTTAGAGGAGCTTTTCAAGATCGCCAGAGCACAGACCCTCATAGCCCTCTGCGGCACGGTGCCGGGATACTGGTTCACCGTCGCTTTCATCGACGTGATAGGGAGGTTTTGGATTCAAATGATGGGGTTCTTCTTCATGGCCTTGTTCGTGCTGGGACTCGCGATTCCTTACAGCCACTGGAGTTCGCCGGGAAATCAGATTGGATTCGTGGTGATGTATGGATTGACCTTCTTTTTCGCTAATTTTGGGCCGAATTGCACGACGTTTATTGTTCCGGCGGAGATTTTTCCGGCGAGATTGAGGACGACTTGCCATGGGATATCGGCGGCGGCGGGGAAAGGGGGAGCCATTGTGGGATCGTTTGGGTTTCTATATGCAGCGCAGGAACGGGATAAGGGAAAGACGGAGAGTGGATATCCGGCGGGGATTGGGGTGAGGAATTCGTTGTTTGTGCTTGCGGGCTGCAATTTATTGGGTTTAGGGTTTACTCTGTTGCTGCCGGAAGCAAAGGGGAAGTCTTTGGAGGAGATGTCGGGTGAGGAGGAAGAGGAGATGAATGAGAGGGGTATTGTGATGATTAGAGAGGGTTTGTCACGTGTACAAGCAGATTCATTCATGTATTAAATTGAAGTGTTTGTCTATATATGTGACAGGTTCTGATTGGAGTGATGATGTAAAACTGTATGAGGACTCCTGATGCGATGATAAGGGGATTTCTTAGCGTTAGCTAGTGCAATTATGAAATTTGGTTATGAGAATATGTAATTAGATATTGATTTTAATGAGGTGTTAATCTATTTTTTTAAGCTTGTTTTTTTTTAAGTGAGTGGTTGTATTAAGTTGTATTATTTTTTTCTTTTAATTTAACCTTCGCCTAACCTAAGTTGATCTACTCGTTCGTCATTGTGTTGGAACTTACTCAAGACAGTCGACACATGGAGTGCTTCCAGCTCACACGACACATTCACCAGCTCATTTTTTCAAAGTAGAGACATCTGTTCACCACCTCTATATCTATAGTTGCGAAGCAGGCTGACAATTCCAACATCAGATCTTCAGCAAAAACCTCCTACTGCTCTCGTCCAAGGCCCAGCTGAGCTCCTTTACTGCTTCGCAAATTTAGAAGGAAGCTTCGCCCAGTCATACTGTTCCTGTTGAAGGCTGTCAAAGTGGCCAACCGAGGTTGACAGAGTAGGACTAATTAGAGGCAAAGGATTGAGCGATTGACGCACTCCAACATTAATGAATAAGCCCGATCACAACTAGTCAAGAGTTTTTTGTTAAGTAGATTAAATGATTCAATTGACAGATCGTGCTTACAGTCTCGGTACCCAAACTTTTTTCAAAAGTGATCGATCCGCTAATGACCGTCGTATTACACTTAAATGACAACATGAATCTTGTATTAATTCAGCGCACTAACTGCATTAAGAACGATTTTCATAATCATTCTCTTCCTTCTATAATTATACAATCAAATTAAAAGACTTTTCCCACCTCTCACAATAACTTTATGCTGGCCTTACTAATAAGTCATTCAATTGCCTAATTGCAAAGGAAATCATGATTTATAGATTATTTGGAATATTATTATATGACTTTGCTGTAAATCTATTAGGAAAGAAAAATAAAGGAAATGAGAAATATATTAAAACTTTTATTAAATAATATTAAACAAATATTTTTTAAATATTCGTTAAAAAGCCTTCTAATCCATAAATTTCAGTTAAAAATCCACCTACTTTTACTTAATTCGATATACACACACAAACTCCCGTTTTCTCTTCAAAAATATGTTACATAAAGAGTGTGGATATAAATCTACATTAAGACTCGAATGACATCGTGACGCGCGACATACAAATCAGAGCCCATATTTTAAGCGCGAGTTGAACCAGATGACAAAATAAATATTAAAATTAATTTAATTTAATTTAAAATGCGGAACAAATTTAAATGTTGTACCAATGAAATAACTATAATATTTTTACTAATTCAATATATAGTTTTTTTAATTTAGAATACTTATAATTAAGTTAATAATATTATTAATTCAATACAAATTTAAATTAAAATATTGGGATATAATATTTTAATAATTTTCTTAATTTTAATCAAATGATGTGTTTGTGGCAGCTTGTGCGTTTTATGGTAAGCAGCTTAACCAGAAACTTGCGTTTAGTGTAAAAACCCAACCACATTTTCGGATAAGTTGCCGAAAAATATTTTTCAAACAGTGAAGGCCCGCACTTATAAGCCGCCTCAAACGGGCCCTAAATTTAAATAGAATGCCACTATCTCATAGTGGAGTTACTCTCGTGGTCTAGTTGGTTTATTTCAAATATGTTTGGGCTTTCCAATCTTAACTTAATATTTTGGGCCGATTCAAATCCATCCAGCCCATCAATAAAATTAAACTTATAATATTTTTTTTATTACTTGATAATGTTGTAAAATTTGACCTTTTGGGAAGCTAAACATAGAGCCATAAGTCCCTTCTAAATTAAATTTGGACTTTCTACTGATGTGAAGCTTTAATGCAAATTCATATTTGGGCCAACTTCAAACAAGTCCACTAAATTAATTATTCTAAAAAACTTAATCCAAACTTAAAAGTAAATTTATGACCTTTTGATGAGGGAGATTGAATATCACTAGTTATGTATGTTCCTTATTAGTTAAAGGGCTTGATGTAAACTTTTTAGCATCTGTTAGACCTATGCTTATGGCATTGTTCGCTTGTGCTCCACTGAGTCGACATCGAGCCCAGAAAAATAGTTTGAATACCTATTTTAGGGGAAAGACTAAAAGAGGCAATTCAATCATTTGTTAGTTATTATTATGGGATATTAATAGGGCTTAATTTGTTTAGGGTTAGGATTACGTGTGATTATTGTATTGAATCTTAGGGCTAGGGTCTGAGAGAATCACCTACCTCTTGAATTGTAGGATTTTATCTTTTATGTATGTCTCATTATATTGTTTTGTTTTGATACAGTTGTACTAGAATCGATACTTCCGTCATAATTGCTACGAATTCTTTTTTTCTTCCTATCAAATTGGTATGAGAGCTTAAGCCTATTTTACTCTGTTGGAAATCTTTCACGTTTGCATTGGATGTTGCTCCACATTTCCTTCATGTTTGAACCTCACGATACAGCCGTGATTTGAATTAGCTGGGAATCCAATGACGGCATCACGGCATACAAGGCCTCGCGATACAGTCACAAGCATTCAACTGGATCATCTTCTGACTGAACTTCATGATACAACTGCCACCGTGACTTAATATCATTATACAATCGCGATTCGAGTTAGCTAGGATGCCAATGACAAGATCATGTCATATAAAGCCTCTCTATTTGTTTTCTTTCATGATCTAATCTGGCGACACAGTCGCAATTTGAGTTGACGGGATCGTGGTTTACAAGAATTACACCAATGGTTACTTGTTTTGAGCTTAAACGAGCAGAACTTAATTTGTTATATAATTATCTTATTTCGAGCTTATAAGAACATGAACAAATCTTGTACACCGCGATCCCGTCAAATCTTTTAACTCAAATATATATATATATATATATATATATATATATATATATATATATATATATATATATATATAGAAATGATTGTCAGATTGTGATGCCTTGTGGGAGCCATACGTCTTGATCTTAAACTATTTTTCTCTCTTCCATCTCGAGAAGTATGTGTCTTTTTGGAAAGAAAATAATGCCAGACCGACTCCAATGGCATTGTGTCTCATGCTCCAACGAGTCGATGTCGAGCCCACTAAAATAGTTTGAAAACTGATGCCATGCATAAGACTAAAAGGGGAAATTTAGTTATTTCGCTGGTCGTTGTTGTAGAGTATAAACAGGGTTTAATATGTTTAGGGCTAGAATTCTGTGTTAGGGTTGGAATTCCGTGTGATCGTTGTCTTGAATTTAAGGTTGAGGTTTGGGAGTAATTGCATATCTTTCAAATTGTTGGTGTCAATCTTTTACGTATTTCAGTTAGTAAACTCGATCCCATCACATCACTTCAAAAATTTAACATCTTTTAATGCGTAGTTTTATGACAAACCATGATGTTTTTAGTATAAATATTAAACTTTGAGCATTGGATATGTAAATAAATAAGAATTGTGTGGAAACCAAGTAAAATATCCTTTAATTTATCATTAAACAGCATTACAGCCCATCTTATTAAAGATCTTTGTGTTATCAAAGAATAATGCTTTGTAATTGCAGTGCATTTAGATTCATATTTATCAGTAGTTTATTCCAGTGTCTTGGCTCCTCCCTTTTAAGGGAGGTAAGTGCGAAAATAGTGGGGAAGGCTGTTCTTTCCTCTCTAAGACAAATGGAGGGGTCTTTTCACTTCCTTTATATGACACCACTAACATAATCCAAATATTTTATATAAAGTCAAAAATGAAATGAATGGCCGCACTTGTTACTTATATTACATTCAATTCACATAAAAGACTGTTCTTTTTATGTATTTACACATCTAACAACTAAAAATTTCATATTTACATGCATAATACTGAACTCTTTAGCATCACCTTAGAAAATACTGCAATCACTAACTTTTCATGCATAGGTTTATAATGTTGTGAAAAACGATGACAATAAAGCAAGAATGAAACGATAAAATTGCACACAGAAAAACAAACACCAGAGCGACACACAGATTTAAGTGGTTCGACAAATTTGCCTACGTCCGCGGAGCTGCATAGGGTTTTATTTCTTCGAGTAATTACACCTTCGAGTGTCTCGACATTTACAAGGAAAACTTTATTTTCTTCTCTTTTTTCCTCTCTTTTTCTCTTCCTCTCTTTCTCTCTTAGAGGACTTGGTTTGGCCCTTGCTTTGCTTGGCTTAGCTCTTCACTTTGCTTGACTTTATCCAATAGCCAAAAGAGGCTATTTATAGAATCAAGGAGAGTGATAGGTAGGTGGGATGTGGTAGGTGAGCGGTAGGTAAACCCTCTTAATTAGGAAGCTAATTAATATGTGGTGGACCGGGTCTCCACATTAGCCAACATACAACACGAATTTGATATGATTGTAAATATCAAAGCTTTGTTGTTGAATATGTAAATACATTAGAATTGTGTGGTAATATGTAATTTTCTTTTTATATTCATTTGGGGCTCACTTTCAATCAATTGTTAAATATTAATATGTGGAATAATGATGTGTTGATCCACCCAAAATATCTGCTTGTGGTGGAGAATAAATTCAATCTTCTGAGCTTTTTCTCTCTATAAAAAGCTGATTGGAATGCTTAACAAACATTAAACCGAAGCATATAAGCAAAGATCAGATTTTTATTACTGCACAGTAAGTATCATATTCTTCCGTTTTATAAAAAATCAAACTTTTTTTATGTTCTTACAAATGATTGAAACTTTACATTTAAAACAGAAGAACTGAGTCTGAGGATGAAGACTGGAATCTGTATTCTTCTTCTTCTTCATGTTCTTCTCTTTGCAATGGTGGAATGCAGTCTGGCTAAAAGAAGATTTCCCACGGCGGATAGTGCAGATAAAAAGCTCGTGAAAGCGCAACCGTTTCCGGCCAACGACGTGAACCAGAACACGGCGAGTTTCCCTGCAACCGCCGTCGACAACCACCATGTCATACCGAGGACTCAGTTTAACAGCAATAGTCCCCCTGATGCAGAGGATGAAGGAGCTGGGGGTGGTGAGATTAATGGTTGAGTTATGTATAATTTCAGCCCTGAAACATGCAAATCATAAGCTGTTTTTATGTAATATGGCAGACATTCTGTGTAATACAGAATGTTTTATGTAAATAAAATGTTGTTCACATATATGTTTAGTTTGCTGCCTGTATAGTCTTTGATTTTCTGCTACCTGTTTGCCTTTTGGGATAAATTTGTAAATTATGAATGTTTCGCTTGTTAAGGCTGTCTACAAAATTAAATCAACAGTTTTTACACATTTCTCCCTCATTTTTCATATATTTTCATTGAGATTGAAACTATATTGTAATAAATCCGATAAATTTGTGGAACGGAGATGGAGCTTGCAAGCGAATCGCAATCAGATTTATTAAATGCAGAATTCAATCATAAAAGAGACTGAACACGAGAAAAAGAGAAAAAAATTTGATTTACAAGAGGTTTAGATTTAATTTTTATTTTTTGGTGTCTGGCTGGATTTAAATTAAATCTACTGCTAAATTCTACTAAAATTATGCTACCAAACACCCCCTAACTCTTGTATTATTGTGCTAATCTGTTTAATTTAGTCCATTGATTTTCTTAATTATGATTTAAATACTCTCATTAGGATTATTTAGGATCATATTAAATAAGAGATTAAATTATAAATATTAGATAAGAGTGAGATTAAAAGAGACCCCATAATTAATTTAGAGATTATGTTAACCTTTTTCTCATGTCATGATCATGAACAAGTGGACAATTGTTAGGTGGAAAGAAGTTTTTGTACATATGGGATAATTGCTCACCTTTAAATTTATTATTTTTTAATGTGCTATAAAATAGAATAAAAAAAAAAATTATCAAATGATTAGTAGTTTTTCCACTCTTTAATTATATATTTTTTCTTATATTTAAGAAAAAAAAATATTATTAAATAAATATTTAAGAAAAATTTACATAAACATCAACTATTTTGATATATGAAAGAGAGTATTTCGATGATATTTTTGATATGATGTTAAAAATTTAAGGGGTATATATATAAATATAAATATTTAATATGTTAATATATAAGAATTATGTGATATGTATGTAAGTGTCCACCACTTCAATAATAATAATAATAATAATAATAATAATAATAATAATAATAATAATGAAAACTAATATGTTAAGAATTAATTATGAATAAAATATTAATATTTAGCTCTATAATTAAACTCCCACTAGCTCTTGAGTTGATGTTGGTGGAGACACCATATGATGTTGGTGGCTCATTTGTCAACTGATGGAACCCCTACAAAGAATATGGGAAACATGATTTTTTTGACATTACATGTGATTACAATATCAAAAGAACGACACTAAATGTATCACTTTTTGTCACTATTTTAAAAATAATGCAATTATAGTATTATTTTAGGGCGTGCTTATCTACAGTATAATAGTTAAGAGTACAGTTTCGTACCGTGAGGTCACGAGTTCGAATCACGTGTATAGTTGTCTTCATTATCATTTTATTTTGTACATTGATTCACTTAAGATTGATGGATTTAATGTTATTTCGAACCAAGCTGTATGTGTTTGTTATTTTTCTTGAGTGTTTTTGAAGGGAGGAAATTTTGCGTCCGAATATAGCACGTACGGACGGCCAACCACCGGCACTATGTCGCCATACGTCTCATCGATGGGTAACGTGACAGTCGGTGGTTGGCTATCGAGACGTGCAGACATCTTCACAGTATTTTTTCCTTTGAAGGAGTAATTTTTTTGCTGCCCTGATGTCAAGATTGCCTGAGCTCAATCAAGTTTGTCATATATTTTTCATTCTCATGCATTCAATTACTCTCTACTCTAGTTTATAATGAATCCTTCCTGTTTATGGCTCAATTTATTATTTCTTTTTTTTTTAATCAAAGAAAGGTTAGGCGTGCACTACAAAAAGTAATTAATTAGCATAAGTTCCAGCGTCATGAACTTTTCGACCCAAATTTTAGCATCGAATTTATGTCTATTTTCCATTGTAATAGATTAGGAATAGCTTGTGTGTCATAACAATATCTACTCAAACAGTTTGCGTAGCATTGCCAATGCATTGATGCAAATTGTTCGTGTAGAATTTTGCATCAATAAATTGTCAACATAATATAATTATCTAACAGCGTCGAAGACACAGACAGTGTTTCCGACACTAGTTAATTTGCATCAAAATATTCAAACGCAAATCCGACGCGCACGCTCTAAAATTCTAAATCCCGCACGCTAGTTTATTCCATAGGTTAGGACTCAGGCGACGGCTGCTCTCCACAGAGCGACTGACTTGTCATGCTAGTTTTCACTGACAAAATCAAGGACCTGAACAGTCTTCTTCCTCTCCAAACTTACTACCTTCACCTGATACTATTCAATCATAAGCAATTCTAGCAACAGACTATTCAAATTTATTTCTTTGTTATAGCTCTTTTTTGAGTTCATCCTTACAATTCTCTTTCAACTCTCTAAAAATTTACAGCTGCACCAACTAATTGCATTTGTATGAGTTCTTATTTTGGATACATGCAATATTTGACTTATGTAAAGCATTATATTGATAATTTCAAGTAGAATTTTTGATATGGTTAATGTTACATTATAAAACTGCATGTTATGGCTGAAATCTGCAGGTGATCTAGACCTGCAACACATAAATGAATGTAGCATTAATGTCATATAAAAGTTTATATTCATCATTGTTATAATGTATTTTCTTGTTAAGGATAGTCTTATTTTATTTAATCCTGAATTGTGAGTGGTCTCATATCACTCATGCAAGAGCCAGTGAAAGAGAAGAGCTGGAACACATAAAGTAGTGTAGTAGAAGAAGAAAAATCTCTATTGAATATAGAGATTGAACATGAAAGTCTATCCCCCGTTCAGTTAGAATACTTATTATACGTGGAGTCCGTATACAAGCGGATTCCATGTACAAAAGTATTGTACACTATTGCACATATGTTGTACAATAACGTACAATAATATTGTATATGGAGTCGATATGCATACGTACTCCATACTTAATACTCTCTCTTCCAGTTTATTTTTGTTAAAAAAACAATTTACTATTGCATTAATTATGACTAAATATACTTATTTAATTAAAAACGCAATTAAACTTTTTCTTAACTTTTTGCAAATAACTGCTTAACTGCACTCTGATATCACTTATACAGTATGTATATCTAACACGTAAACAAACATTTTACATTAATACCGCTTGAAGATTTCATATCACATAAAAAATATCATCATTTTAACTTTTAAAAAAAAGTGAAATACACATTTTCATGCATAGGTAAGGCGGTATCTATGTAAAAATGGATCAGGATAGATATGTAAATACATAGGAATTGACTGGTATACATATGTAAATCTTCCATATCATGCATGGCAGTATTTGCTAACTAATCTCCTCCATTGCCTTCTTCTTCAGGCAAAACTGTGCAATTTAAGGGAGGGATTTGAACACTATCATTAAAGCATTCCTTGGGTAAGTGATGATGATCTCCTGGATCACCAGCTTCAGACTTCAGTTTTCTCATTAATGGCGTCTCCAAGCTGCAAACAGATGAACTTTTCATCATTATCAGCATGATAATAGCAAGCAATAACGCAGCCTTCATCCTTCACCAAAGCACTGCTTCTGCACAAACATAAATTAAAGTTAGCTTAGCAAATTATAAATGATACATGTATAGAAAGTTTAAGTAAATAATTGAAGAAAAAAATCCATTTATATATATAAATTTAATTGGGTTTTAACGCATATACCAATCAATCAAAATATTAAATATAATATTTTAACCATCTAAATTTTAAATATATATAAAGACATTTCACCCTCCCAAATCTACTGATGAAGGTTTGAGTGAAGGTTTATATATTGAAAATTTAAGTGATGCTTTAATAAATTTCTTGCAAATTTTGAAAAAGGAACTATGATTGAAAAAACAAATTTTCCACTTTGTTGATAAATTTAATTATGAATTTTACATATATACCGATCACTTAATTTATTAAATATATAATTAAATATTATATTTAATGTTTTGGATAGTTCGTATGTAAAGATCCAAATTTTGTTACCTTAAAATCATGTCTAAATAAAATAACTAATATAAAATTTATTAGAAAATAAAATGAACTTATAATTCCTCAATTTTAGTGCTGCCAGTTATGACCTGTTGGTAGAATAGCTTCTTTGAAGGTCATAAGTCCCCTCAGATCACGGGTTCGAGTACCCCTCTGGCCAGTTTGCTGGAAGTGAGGGCGGTCCTCGAATATTTAAGCATATGAGGACTGGGAGCTCGTATAACAGACTCCGACCGCTCTTTTATAAAAAACAAAAATGTAATTTTAATTATATATTATTTAAAAAGTGTTGTGATTAAAAATATAACTTTATTAAACTTTTTAGTAGCAATTTCTTATGGGTTTTTTGTTGCTCAAAAAAAAAAAAAATCAGGACCTTACAAAGGGTAACAATAATTTAATCAATTTTTTAAATTAGGACTAATTTATTCTGATATTATGATTAATTTCTTAAAAATCTTGATATATAGCACTACGGCTAGAAAATAAAAAATAATGCATGAATAAAAGATAGTTTTACTCACTAATAATTAATACTTATAACTGCATATATATTGATTATTTTACAGAATTATATGAGTGCAATTTGATCAAATTTCTGACAGTAAGAAGTACCTGGGTAGCTTAGGAGCTGAGGGGAATGTATAACTAAAGCAAAGTTTCCAGTGGCTATGCTCATGCTAAAATTTCACTTGCTATTTATAGAGGTGGAAATCTAATCGTCTTGCCACATGAATTTTGAGGAGATTCAACGGTTCAGAAGGAAGAAAGTAGGGCCCACCGACAGGAGCCCTGTTTATCTGATTGGATGTAGTCATTCGAGTCAAGGATGAACCGAGTCAGAAAAATGACAAAAAAAATTATCGAAGTCCAAGCCGATAGGACTTGAACATATAAATCAACATCCGAGCTAAACACCACCGGAAAACTGATTGAAGGCATATTGGTCTACCTCTTGGCAGAACCGATCCTAGAAAAGAATCTTGTTTCTCGCCATCACTGGCCATCCCACGAATGCTTCTGAGTTTTCTCATTAGAGAAAAAAATTGACTATACAACTGAGCGTCACAATCATCCCGACGGACCTCTCTCTTCAAAGAATGAGCTATCTGTTGAGTTACGCTGATCCACCCACTGCATGATAATCTAGTCTCATTCTGACATTAGGAGCTCCTCATCTAGGGATCGAGGATTGGCAACCATACTAAATTAACCTGTAGGCAAAGTCTAGCCAACCGAGTCAGTTCTGCGACCTGACTGGCTACGCTGATTAAGTCAAGCTGATCGAAACAGCCTTACTGAACCGAAGTCATGCTAATCCAGCCGACCGAATCATAGGGCAACCGAGCATTGAACTCACATATATAAAATATCACGTAACCCCTTTAAAGTAAAGACAAAAATGTAATATCACATATTGTATCATCTCTCTCATAAATATGAAGATTATTTTATAAGAAATGACTCGGTTTCTCTCCATCCCTTTGTCTCTGATTCTTTCTTACACTAACTTTTGGATAATGGTTCACGGACAAATCAGTATTCAACTATATGGTGTCTCCATTTAATTTCTCAAAATTTAATAACATTTTATTCAATGGAGTTGATATCCATATCTTTGATTAATCATGAGTAGCTTGAAAACTTCATTTTGTTACAGTTTGTACTGTAGTCTCTTAGCTAGCTAGCATTCTGTGAATAATGATAAGACCAGTGGTGGCCGTCTGTAAATGAATCAGAGTAATTAATCAATGAGAAACTTAACAATCATTTATATACAATTTATTTAGATGCATTTTATTATGGAGATTGTGCTTAGATTTTTATTAAATTCTTTAATATCATAAATTATGCTTGATTTTTAAAATTTTAATTTTGCTTCCATGCCTCCATCTTTAAATTTTATGGCAGCCACGACGTATTAACATGTGTTAGGTATGACTCATATAACATATAAGGGACAAATGTTGGAGCGGAACGAAGTTAGCTAGCGGAGCGGAAGTATTTGTCCAATCGGAGTGTAGGTGAGGTTAGCGGAAGTATCTGTAAGGAAGTCGCCGCTATGCTCCCGAGGACATAGGCAAATTACCGAACCTCATTAAATCTCTGTGTTTTCTTCTTGATTTGTGTCAATTCATCTATTTTTTTTGCCCTAAATTCTCAACAACATGATATTGGAGGAAGAATATGAGCGCTTAAATGATTGCTAAGGAGGGCCTACATATAGAAGATTAAGAGACCCACTTATCTAATTGGATGCAGCCTTCTTAGCCAGAGTGAGCAAGATCAAAGCTAACAGAGTTTCAGAGGCGATCAAATATGAGTCGTTCAGTCAAAAACAAGACAACGATATTCAAGCTAAGCTATATGAGAAGGCCAACCAAATACGACAAACTACTTTTTGGTAGATCTGACCCAAGGAAAGATACATTTCCTTGGTATTACCAACCATCCCACAGATGCCCCTAAGGATCCTACTCAGGGATCAAGAATTAACATGGCAACAAAGAGTCTTATAGACATCCCTCAGGCTCTCCTTGTTTAAAATTAAATTTATCTTTCAAGTCACCGTGATTCACCTTCCGCTCGATAATCTAGCATCCATCTGCTGACTAGAGCTCCTCTTAAGGGATCGAGGGTTGACAGTTATACCATATTAACCAATTGGCAAAGCCTTGCCGATCAAACCAGCCCTACCTACCCGAAGCCAATCAAGTTTAGCTGAGCAGCAATGATGGCTCAGGCCAAACAAGCTCATCCGATAAATCCAGATAGCAGCCATCGATATGCTCATTCCTGTAAAATACCTATAATATCATATACAACTACCATTAAAGCAGATCTAAGAATATAATATCACTATATTGTACTCTCTCCTATATGAATATGAAGATGATTTCATGTACAAATATATGTAATGTTAACCAAAAATGTTGGGTAAGGTCAACACTATTGGTACAATTTACCCTTCATTATTGTTCACTCGCTCTCTCTCTCTCTCTCTCTCTCTCTCTCTCTCTCTCTCTCTCTCTCTCTCTCTCTCTCTCTCTCTCTCTCTCTCTCTCTCTCTCTCTCTCTCTCTCTCTCTCATTTCTTGTGCTGCATGTGATTCACAAATAAATTGACTAGTATAGATAGAATATATAGGGAAGTAGCAGTTGAAATTTAATGAAAAGGTTGATGTGCAATAAATTTGATCATGGATTCTCCACCATTCTCACAATAAGCAGTTCAATGAATGATACATGCTTTTGAAGTTGACATTATAATTTTCTTAACCATAAATTGTATAATTAAGTATTATAGGCTAAAGATTGTGCATAATATATTCATATGCATAAAATACACAACTACAACAACAACAAAGCCTTAATCCACTAAGTGGGGTCGACCACATGAATCCCATTTCTCCAATGTGTCTTATTTAGTGTCATATTTTCATTTAATTCTAATAAATTAAGATCATTTTTTATATAGTAAGCCTAAGTCTTCCTAAGTCTATCTTTGCCTTTCTTAACATAAGTCGAATCTAAAACATCTACTCTCGACGTTTAAAGTGACCAAACCATCTAAGACGACTCTCTCTAATTTTGTCCGTCACTGAAGCTACACCAACCCCATCATGGATATATTCATTTCACATTATGTCACTAAATGTAAAGCCACTTATCCACCTAATCATTCTCATCTCGGCAACACTTAACTCAGCATAAAATACACTAAATATTAATAAATAATAGTATAAATCTGTCCATATATTAATAAATAATAATATATATTTACAAACATACCCCTTAATTCTTATGTATTTACATGTGTAACACTAAAACTTAAATTGGTGCATATATATATATGTCATCTTACGTATCCAAGGAAAGGTTTTTTCGTCTTTTAGAAGTTAAAATAGTAATATTTTTCAATGTTGTGAGTACGTGATATAAGCGAATTGTGTGGTAAAATGTAAAAAAACAATGTTTAGGAGTTAAATATATAAATGCATAGAAGTTGAGCGGAATTTTTGCAAATATTTCTTAATATTTTTTATATTTCTCAAAAAACTAACGCTAAAATCTGTGTTTTCATAACGGTCATGATTAGGTGTGGTGACAGCTTTCTAGCTGCGGTTTGACTTTTCTAAAAAGGAAAAAAATTATAATAGTCATCACAGTTTTTTAGCATCATGTTATTTTTTAGCAGCTTTACAACTGTTTTTAAATAAGCTACAGTTATAGCAAGAAAGGATATGACTTAGTATATGGTACGTAGTGGCTTGTTCATATGAATCAAGAGGAAAATCCGATTATCCTATGATTCCTACCGATAATTCTCGTAGACGAGAGAATATTACATGCGGAAGTGAACATATCAGTACAACACGTACAATATTGTACTCATATTTTTTACCTCTTCAAATATATGTAATTCTACGTCTGAACTCTATACGTGATATATAGAAAAATATGCTTGAAACACACTGAAATTAATGATTTATATTTTTTAAATATTTATTATTATTATTATTATTATTATTATCTGTATGTGGGTTGGATAGTCTCTATATGTATAGATATCTATATATATAGGGAAGTAGCAGTTGAAATTTATTACAAATCTAGATGAGCACAATATTTGATATGGATTCTCCACCATTTGCACAATAAGCAGTGGGAGCGCATGCTACAATTCAATGATATATATATATATATATATATATATATATATATATATATATATATATATATATATATATATATAATATTATGTTAATATTAATAAATATTAATATAAACTAATATACTAGATGATGGCACTGCCTAAATTTGAGTTGTAGTACATATGTTTTTAAGGAATGTGATTGAATGATAATTTTTTTTCCTATTTTTCTCTTAAAATTATGCTTTAAAATAGTAGTTTTAGTCAACATTTTTTAATAAATTAATGTGACAATTTTTGTGTAAAAAATACATGCTGACATAAAACTTTGTGTCGTACGTATATTTTCTACATAACTTCGTATATTTGTTGGTCTTCTTGTCTATAACTATTCGTATGTAGCCACACGTCGGAATCACGCCAATCTGACTTTGATACTAGTTATTGTATAAGACAACGCGGAAAAAAAATTTCACACAACAAACAAACAACTAAACATGCATCGTGTGATTCACGTGGTTCGGTGCAAATTTGCCTAGTTTCACGAAAGAATGATAATTCCACCGTTAACACGGAGAAAGGAAAAACAAGTGAAATAGGATTACAACTCTGCACACCAAGATCAACAATAATATCTCCAATAAGTAAAAGATGATTAAGTCATGCTATTAAAAAGATGAAAAGTAAAAACACACAAACACGCACAAATACAATACATATTGATGGATGCAATTAATAATAAAATTACACTTACGGTTTGATTGGGGCAGCTGCAACTTATTAAAATCAGCTATAAAACTACTGAAAAACAATCTAATGTTCAAAAAGCTGTAGTCCCTATATATATATTTTTTTTGAAAAACTCAGACCGCTGCTAAAAGATTGTCAGCGCCCCTAGTCAAGATCGGCAAGAAAACATAGTTTTCAGCAGCAGCTTTTTGAAAAAATTGTCAAAATGCAGTTTACCCGAACTAACAAAATTGAGGTGTGGTGTCACACTCCACCGCAATGCCGCCCCGAACCCTTAGTGTGAGTTTCGAGATGATATTGGAGGGAGATGTGTCATCGATTTTTATTTTTCGTTTTCAAAGACGGTGAGGTCTTCAACCAAGAAAAAAATATTTTATGCGGAGTTCCACATGTCAAGTTAACATCCAACATACGGCCATGCCGCTATGCCTTTACACGCGACCCATATGCGGACATACAATATTTTCTCGCTGCGCAGTAGTGAGTTAAAATAGCTCTCTTTCTATCCTCCAAGTGACCAATATTATGATCATGCATGGTAGGGATCAGAACACTTTAAATTAATGAATGCCAATTCTCATTACTCAACAGAAAGAAAACAAAGTAGAAGAAGGCTCAAAACTTAACAAAACCAGCAATTAATGAACGAAAACTGCTATTCTTAAAGCAAAATAATAATATTGAATTCAATATTAGCAATTCAAGATCCTTAACTGTCATAATTTTAATGATCAGCAATGATATTTTACGTAAATTTTGTATTAACCTAACTAACTTATAATTTATACATGAGTTTTTTCAGTAAATTTAACCATTAAGTGTGGGATTGAGCAAAAATTAAGTGTGATGACTACACGTCCAGATAATGATTCAGATGGGCCATCGTGTGACACGCAACGATATGATCGCATCCGGACCAGATGTGCGGTCCTCCGCAGGTGATACTTTCTCCATGGGATTCCATGAACGTTTATTACCTAGCTTTATAAGCCACACCACAAATGCAGCCTTATAGCCACCTCACTTAGCTCTTAGCCATTTAAGTTTCATTCAACTAGTCTTTATCTCCACTATGTGATCAATGTGTCTCTCATAGAATTCATTTCAGAAGTTTCTTTGGTCTATAAATTCAGCATCTTTACTCACATTCCCTCACCAAAGCCAGCAGCCTAAGTACAACAACAAGTTTGTATTTCACAAAAATTTTATTTGCAAATATATCTTTTCTGTAAAGTCAATTTTCTTCTCTTTGTTTTTGATTTCAGCTCATCAGCCATGAAGCTCTTGCTCCTGCTTCTGCTCATCTCATTGGGCTTGGAGGCCATTTTCACCACCACTGCTCTTGTTCAAGTTGGAGATAGCAAAGACAATCATTCAAATCTCATGAAGAAAGAATTGGAAGTAAAGAACAACAAAGAAAAGAAGATAATTAGTACTGCTGGCAGAAAAGAGAAGAATGCTAAACATGTCACTAATCCTACATCAAAGTTTGTTTATGATGACTTGAAGAAAGAAAATAAAGATATAAATAATGGTGTTGGTGATAAATATTACACTATCAACATGGATGATGATGCTTATCCGAGTGTCAATGGAGCATCCATTGGTACACATCATATGGTATCTATTGATCAATATAAGAGGATTATCAGTGACATACCATTCCATCCATAAGATGATGAAAATCTACTGATCACATCAGCTTGTTATATCTATATATATAGTCTTATATATGCCATGCTCATATATGTGTGGAGCATAATGCTCTATGGATGTGTGTTCTATGTGTTATATTTATGGTCTCATGGTAAGTAAGTGTCTCATGAGGGAGGTTGCATGCATGTATGAATCTGTGATATATGATGTTTATTGAAGGCTTGCATGGATGTGATATATATAGTTTGTTGAATAAGGCATGCTACCCTTTTTTTTTTTTTTTCTTTTTTTTTTGAGGTTTTCATTTATTGTTAAGAAAATCAAGAAAAGGCTTCTCTTAGATTATGTAAATATATAAAATTCAAGTTTTTTTAAGTTTTTTTATGATAGAAAAAATTATAAAATCGATTGTGTTTATATATATATATATATATATATATATATATATAACGAAATTTAATTAGTTAAGAAAATATCTTTCCTAGCTTTGTTTGTATCTTATAGAGATCAAATATGTAATTCAAATACAAGCACAAGATGGTTATTTATGTTTTTATATTATATGACTAGACAAGAAGCCGTTAAAGTTCAACGTTTTCTTTCCAAGATATAAGAAAAATGAAATATTAAAAATAAGATTTTGCAAATCTAAACATTTATAATAGTGGATTGAAAAGAAGAAGTGATTATCTTTCATTAATTCTTAACTGTGAAACCAAGAATTTTATGTTTGAATGTGAAATCCTAATTATCAACAAAACAAAAAATTAGTATTAGTTTTCAAAATGAACGTCATGCACAAAGATATAAAAGTGCATGTGTTTTAGTAAATGAAGTAGAATTCTTGTGGCAAATTAGGGATGTGTAGAGAAAGTTGAGCTCATGTACTTATGGATGGCTTGAGGCTTGAGGGTTCTGATAACTTGAGGCTTGGCTCCCTAGAGTTTTCTCTTACCCAAGAATTTTGGTGATATTTTTTCTCTTTTTGAAGTACTTTTTATCTCTTTTCCAATTGTGCCTTCTTCAAAGTACTTTTCTTCTCTTATGTATTCTTTTCTTTGTGTATTATTTCTTATACTCTTCCAACATATAACAAGTAAAAAAAAATTGGCTAAGTTGTGATCAATAAATCATAGAAACCCTAGAGTGCCACCAATCATATGGCAATCCTTTCTAGCAGGTTTAAAACAAGCATGTACTAATCGAAGGAAAACTGACAACATAAATTTAAATACCAAGCTAGACGTCAATCAAGCATAACTTCATCTTTGTAAAGAGTAGTAGAATTAAAAATAAGATCGAGAGAATATATATGACCAACTAATGGACCTCACAAAATTTAGACATTTATTTCACAACAAAGCATAACATCATCTAGAACATATTAAACTCAAAGTGCATGTTAAGTGCTTTATAAGTGTGCATTCATTTTGTTCACTAATAGGACATTTAATTGAAGGTGGCTATGGAATTC
The DNA here is from genome assembly GCA_022702705.1 of Papilionanthe hookeriana x Papilionanthe teres. NCBI lineage: Eukaryota > Viridiplantae > Streptophyta > Magnoliopsida > Asparagales > Orchidaceae > Papilionanthe > Papilionanthe hookeriana x Papilionanthe teres. The sequence continues at coordinate 18,705,339 of CM040436.1, forward strand.
ATGGTCATTGGTTAGTTTTCCATTATGATTTAATTGATAAGGTTGGCTCAAGTGTAGGACCATCCAATCAACTTTAAGTGTGAGGGTTATTTTGTCCATTATATATAGTCATTTGCTTCTTAGCTATAAAATTATTAGAATTAATTTATAGACATTTCTATTCGTTTTAAACTTTATGAACTACAAAATTATGTAAATTTTAGAACTTCAAAAGCCTCCAAAATTCAAGTCAATAATTTTGGTGTTTATTTATTCTCCTTACATCATCAAGAGAAAGATCATCTTCAACATTCTCTAGCCAGCCATTATGATACTTGAAGGTTCTTTATAGTCCCCTTGTTTAATATAAAGATTGCCCCAAAATAAAAATCTAATTTTTGCATAGTTTAAATTTTTGGGATTGGTATACTCTATCTCCTTTTACACTCAACATCTCAAATATAAAGTTAGATTATATTATTGAGATTTCATACTTTTATCGACCAACACATTAAGTGGGGACCTCAACATCATCTATCTTAATGTTTAAACCTTGAGAAAGAATGATATATCAAATTAATAACATCATAAAAATAAGTTATAAAAACTACAAATAAAATAAGCAAAGTTTATGGGTCAACATTGGTTGCAGTCTCAAAAAGACATTAACATTGTAGACACAATTGTAATTTAGTTAGCATATATCACTAACGGGAACGAGATTTTCTAACATCAATAACTGATGTTATAAACATCGCATTATCCCCTAACATCACACCAACTAAATCATTTCTAACCTATGTGACCACCCAATTTGTATCATAACATTCTGCTTTAGTTTTATTTTGTAACCTTGCTTGCATCATAGAAGCTCTACTCATATTTATGTTTTGCCTATCTTGTTAGAGGCGTTCTCCACAATCATGCATGCTTCATTGTTCTTGCTTCTTATAAAGTCGTGTTATAATTATTCTTGCATCACATCAACCTTTCTAAAATTGTGTTACAACCTCGTTTGCACAACATTTTTCTCTTTTAAATTTATGTCAAATTTTCTCTTACATCATAGTTATACATTTTTTAATACATATGTTACAGTTACATTTGTATCAAAGTAATCATCATATTATAATAGGCATCACTATTTTGCTTGCATTATAGCCATCTCCTCGAGACTTGCATCACAACCTCAACATTTTGTAATTACATTTGTCTCCTATATGACTTTATAGTCAAATTATCCCCATAAATTGATCACCTTACTAAAGGTGAATCTTGCAAGGTAATCACTAGAAAAAAGATAAAAACATATTAAATATCTTTGAAAGATCAATTGTATTCTCTCTAAAAATCTTAAAAATCTTATGAAGGATGGGTGCAATCAAAGCAACTCTCATTTGAATAAAACTACATATACCAAGAATTATAAGGTGTATGCTCTTCATTTAAATTTTCAAGAAAAATATTCACAACATCATAATATTGAGATCTTATAGGGGTGTTTATAATTGAATATGACCTTAACTAAACAATTATTCCCTTAAAATCTCAGGTACATAGGGGTAACTTCCTCGTCTGTTTTAGTATTCAATATATATAATTGTACGTTAAACTTCTAGCCCTAAGCCTAGTAAAAAATAAACATAATTTAGGAGATTCAAGGGTTGTTTGGTTTGTTGAAAATACATAATGGAGTGTAAAATAAATGCAATGTTGAAATAATATATTGTATTTGGAATTTTAAAGCTGTTTGATTTAGTGTAAAATAAACATACAATTTCTTTCTTTCTTTCTTTCCTTATTTTCCTTTTTTTTGTTTGAAGTAGTTATATAAACTATTGGTTGCAACGGACGACAACAGCGGTGGTCAACGATTTTAGGGGTTGTTGATCAGTGACAAAGGTGGCTATGGAGGGCTACGATGTCATGTAGTAGCTGACAACACTGTACATAGAACTGTGTAATTAGAATTCACCGAAATCTACTAAATTTCGAATACACATAAAATGAATTAAGGAATGAAAAGATAGAAGAAAATTAAACCATGCAACAATTTTCTTTTTAGTTTAGCTCTTGTATTCTCTAGTTTGTTATTTTAAGTTGTTAGAAGGAAATAATAATAATAATATAAAAAATTATATATTTTTTTAATTTTTATTTAAAAAATAGTAGTAGTATCCCTTTCAAATAATATATCATTTTATGTAGCTATTCAATGTTATTAACTTATTATCGAAAAGAGTGTTTATCTTAATAACTTTTTTAAAAAAAATTCTCTTAAATATTTATAAAAAATCTTTTATCTTAAATTATTTAAATAAATTTGTAAAATATTTATAAGTTCTGAAAGGATTAAAAAAACTAACATTTTCTTGTATTCATGTAAGAATTTTTTTCCATGAAAAATTTACAATATTGAAATTTTATCATAATATATATATATATATATATATATATATATATATATATATATATATATATATATATATTTGTGTGTGTTTGTTTCGCGTACCTCGGTACTGTCGGTTAGCATACTCGATGTAAGACCCTCGGGTCGGAGTCTTTAAAGAGGTGAGTACTCGAATTGTTAGACACGTTAGAAGTGGCTGAAGCGCTCTTATAATAAGCTTATGGTCATTCCTTTAAATATATATATATATATATATATATATATATATATATATATATATATATATGTGTGTGTGTGTGTGTGTGTGTGTGTGTGTGTGTGTGTGTGTGTGTGTGTTTTAAACTTTAGATATAATTATTTTTTTTAAATATAAAAAATTATCCCCATATATTATATATTAAAGTGATGCACCATAATATGACAAATGATAATAGATAACCCTTCAAAATTTATTTTCAAGAAATACGTTAAGAGTAGCAAAATTGGGATACAAATCTCATGACTTCAAAGATAAAGGAAGACAAACCATCAATTCATAACTAAACCATACACTTAACTCTTACGATAGACATAAACTGAACAATTCGATAAAATATTACGTTCAGTAAATCGGAGATACGATTGTAAAATAAACATAAAATTGCACCACACCACCGCACGTATGGTGATGTAGTGCGATTCGCGCTATCATCTGAAATGATTGTGTTAGGTTGAGGAGGGGGAGGAGGGGGAGGAGGGGGAGGAGGGGGAGGTCCATCTCTCTCTTGACCAAACTCGTCTTCTACCACTCGAGCAGCCATTAAGCCATGCAGCAGCAGAAGCACAAGAAGGAGAACCTTAATGTCAAATTTGGTAAGGATTATTGTAATTAGCTATAGGGGCTTATTACATGATTTTCTCCAGTTTATATAATATATATGAGCATATGGCTTGACCGTTTCTTTTGTCAAATATTTGACTAAGAATTAGGCATTTACATAAATACCCGCCCATTTCTTAAGTATTTACATATCTACCACCTAAATTTTACTTTTTATATTTATACCGCCCAATTAAATCTGTCGTATAACATAAAAAAATATCATTATTTTCATTTATAAAAAGGGGGCATGCATGTAAGAAATTAAGATTAGGTGTTAGATATGTAAATATATAGGAATTCAGTTGTATATATATATATATATATACATACATACATGTACATACATACATACATATCTATATATATTTATATATATATACATACATACATATATATAGATATATATACATAAAAAGCACTGGCTTACTTGGAAAAAGTTGTGTAAGCCTAAGTACTCTGGGGGGCTTGGTTTTAAAGCTCTTTCTCACATTGTTGAGATCAACATGTGTAAGCTGTGGTACAAGTTTAGACTTAGGGAGTCCATCTGGGCTAACTACATGCATGCTAAATATTGTAAAAATGTTCACCCTACCATGGTTACTTGGAAAAGTGGGGACTCCAAAATCTGGAAAGCTATCCTGAGTATTAGGCAGGAGGCCTCTAAGGCTATATTTTGGGACATTGGGGATGGGAAGATTTCCTTCTGGCATGATAACTGGGGTATGCCTAACCTAAATGAGCCTCCTCATCCCTCTGCCATGGGCAATCTGCTGATTGCTGACTGCTGGTCTTTTGGGCAGTGGGATTTGAGGAAGATTAGGGAGTTGGTGGGGCAGGACACTGCTATGTTTATTAACCAAATTCCTATAGATAGGACTAACGTTGATAAACCTGTTTGGAAGAAGCAGCCTCATCTGTCTGTTAGCAAGCACCTTTATCAAACTTTTCATTCCTTTAGTAAGTTGGATTGGGGGAAGGGGATATGGAAGCCTATATTCTCTCCTTCTGTATCCTTCTTCCTGTGGAGGCTCTTCTCCTGTATTTTACCTTTAGATGACATTTTAAAATTAAAAGGTTTAAGACTGCCTTCTATGTGTGTGTTCTGCAAGAATGCCGAGGAATCCTCTTCTCATCTCTTTTTCAAGTGTATTTATTCTAAGCACATCTGGAACAGGTTGGCCAGCGATTTTGGTTTGGTTTGGAATAATTCCTGCACTATTTATGACTATGTGAAGGTTTGGAATGTTTCAAACCGGGCTGGAAAAGGTTTTATTCTTTTCCCTTATGTTGTTCTGTGGTTCATCTGGTGTGCTAGGAACTCTTATAAGCACACTGAATGTCATCCCTCCCCTGATGCTACTTTCTCTAAAATTTTGGCCTACTATAACAGGTCTCTCAGGCTTTTTCATAGAGATGCTAAACACTCCATTAGGCCCTGTGTGGTTAACTGGGTACCACCTGTGAGGGGGACAATCAAAGCAAATATTGATGGCAGTTGGTCTTTCTCTCACTCTGCTGCTGGCGGTCTGTTTCGAGACCATTTGGGGAATCTGTTAGCGTATTTTCATTCCCCTGTGGTGGCTGATTGTCCTCTCTCGGCTGAGGCCTGGGCATTTTTACTTTCTCTACAAGCTGCCATCAATCTTAATTTTCTCTCTTTACAGATGGAGACTGATTCCAAGAGACTTATTGATATATTTTTTAAGCGGGTTGATACACCCTGGAACTTGATTATTCTTCTTAAAAGAATTTGGTTTATTATAGACAATTCTTTTTTGCATTTCAGCATCTCTTTTATTCATAGAGAGGGAAATAGGCCAGCAGATTGGTTGGCAAAAAATGCTGGTCACTCCCCTTTTGTGGGCAAAACTCCACCTCAGGAACTTGCTCTCCTGGTTCACGGGGACAATTTAAATTTGCCTTACATCAGATATAAATAGCCTTTCTTATCATTTTATGCTAATCTTTTCCTCTGTTTTCTTTTGCTGCCTCTTTTCTTTTGCTGCCTGTTTTGCTCTGTTTACTATTTGGTGCCTGTGTTCTTTTCTGCCTGCGGCAGTCTTTATACTTGTGCAGGAACATCTCCTTCTCTCAACTTGTGCAGGAACATCTACATCTCTAGTCTCAGTTTATTCTGCGTGGATATGCCAGGAATAGTCCCCATTGATCCAGTTTTTTTGTGGGTTTGTTCGTCTCTCCTTTATTTCTGATGCTTGCTCTTGCGGATAGTGCCCTTCGAATGGATTCATCAGTTGGTCTTTTTACTGTTTTGGGCATTTATTTTTCGACTCTTTGTTGTCAGTTTCTTTATACATTTTTTGACTGTTTTTGGTGGCTCTTTTCCTTTTTGGAGTTTTTACTTTGCGTGGGTTGTACTGTGGGAGAAGGGTGTAGGGTAACGGGACTCTACAGGTGTGAGTTCTTGTATTTTTTGGGTTTTGTAGTGAGGACTCGGCTCCTCACCTCCTCCGTTTTGTAACATTTTTTTGGAATATTAACACGTAGGGAGCCTATGGAGCTCTTTCCTTAATATATATATATATATATATATATATATATATATATATATATATATATATATATATATATATATATATATATATATATATATATACATATATATATATATTAAGATTATATTTTAAATAGTATTTTCAGCCATAATTTTGATATTATATATAGCCATAATTTTAGCAGAAATGAGTATTTATCATGCGTCCAAAATTGCTGGTTAGACGTTGTTTTATAAAATGTCTTTAAATAGCTATTTTTTAATATTAATTAATAATTTGAGGATTTACAAACATACCACTTAATTCTTATGTATTTACATGTGTAACACCTATACTTAGATTTATGCATATATATGTCATCTTACATATGCAAGAAAAGGTTTATTCATCTTTTAGAAGTTAAAGTAGTGATATTTTTCAATGTTGTGAGTACGTGTTATTTGATTCTTACATAGTAAGGGTTTGTGGAATTTCAAAAAGTTATTTTAGTATTAACATGTATATTAAGGGTTCGTTTGGGGCGGCGTAGAATTTTGTCTGTTTGGATAAACTACATTTTGACAGCTTTCACAAAAAACAACCGCTAAAATCTATGTTGTTATAGCAGTCTTGATTAGGTGCGGTGACACCTTTCTAGCTACGGTCTCACTTTTTCTAAAAAAGAAAAAAAATTATAATAATCATCACAGTTTTTTGAGCATCCTATTATTTTTAGCAGCTTTACAACTGTTTTTTAATAAGCTACAGTTATAGTAAGAAAGGATATGATTTAGTATACGGTACGCAGTGGCTTGTTCATATGAATCATTTGATTTTACAGTATGCAAAAACTAAGAGGAAAATCCGATTCTCCTAAGATTCATACAGATAATTCTCACAAAAGAGAGAATATTACATGCGGAAATGGAGATACCAGTACAACACATACATTATTGTACTCATATTTCGCATACAATATTGTACTCATATTTTTTACCTCTTCATATATATGTAATTCTACGTTCGAACTCTATACGTAATATATTGAAAAATACGCTTGAAACCCACTGAAATTAATGATTTATATATTTTTAAAATATTTATTATTATTATTAAATGTGGGTTGGATAGTCTCTATATGTATAGATATCTATACATATAGGGAAGTAGCAGTTGAAATTTAATACAAATCTAGATGAGCACAAAGTTTGATATGGATTCTCCACCATTTGCACAATAAGCAGTGGGAGCGCATGCTTCAATTCAATGATATTGAAGTTATATATTCTAAAGAAATCAATATTTATAGTTTACTGGTCTGACTATAAATATCGATTTCTCATGTGCCTATCCGAACCGTCCGCACCACGGTAGGGCTCGAACCCGTGACCTTTAGGAGACTTACAGTGAACCCCGCCCAAACCACCAGGCCACGGCTGCGGCACTTATATATATATATATATATATATATATGTATATATATATATATATATATATATATATATATATATATATATATATATATATATATATATATATATATATATATATATTGAAGTAGACATTTTAATTTAATTTAAATGATTAATTATAAAAAAATATATTATGTTAATATTAATAAATATTAATATAAACTAATATAATAGATGATGGCACTGCCTAAATTTGAGTTATTGTCATATGTTTTTAAGGAATGTGATTAAATGATAAGATTCTCCTATTTTTCTATTAAAATTATGCTTTGAAATAGTAGTTTCAGCCAACTTTTTTGAAGAAATTAATGTGACAATTTTTGTGTAAAAAATACATGTTGACATAAAACTTTGTGCCGTACGTATATTTTCTACATAACTTCGTATAATTGTTGGTCTTCTTGTCTATAACTATTCGTATGTAGCTACACTTCGGAATCACGACAATCTGACTCTGATACTAGTTATTGTATAAGACAATGCGGAAAAAAAATTTCACACGACAAACAAACAACTAAACATGTATCGTGTGATTCATGTGGTTCGGTGCAAATTCACGTAGTTTCATGAAAGAATGATAATTCCACCATGAACACGGAGAAAGGAAAAACAATTGAAATAGGATTACAACTCTGCGCACTAAGATCAACACTAATATCTCCAATAAGTAAAAGATGATTAAGTCATGCTTTTAAAAACATCAAAAGCAAAAATACGCCAACACACACAAATACAATACATGTTGATGGATGCAATTAATAATAAAATTACACTTAGAGTTTGTTTGGGGTAGCTGCAACTTATTAAAATCAGCTATGAAGTTACTGAAAAATAATTTAATGTTCAAAAAGTTGCAGTGGCAATTATATATATATATATATATTGAAAAACTCAGATCGCTACTATAGTCAGTACCGCATGAAAACATAGTTTTCAGGGGTAACTTTTTTAAAAAGTTGTCAAAATGCAGTTTACCTTAACTGACAAAATTGAGGTGCGGTGTCGCACTCCACCACACTACCGCCCCGAACGGACCCTTAGTGTGAGTTTCGAGATGATATTGGAGGGAGATGTGTCATCGATTTTTATTTTTCGTTTTCAAAGACGGCCAGGTCTTCAACCAAGAAAAAAATATTGCATGCGGAGTTCCACATGTCAGGTTAACATCCAACATACGGCCATGCCGCTATGCCTTTACACGCGACCCATATGCGGACATACAATATTTTCTCGCTGCGCAGTAGTGAGTTAAAATAGCTCTCTTTCTATCCTCCAAGTGACCAATATTATGATCATGCATGGTAGGGATCAGAACACTTTAAATTAATGAATGCCAATTCTCATTACTCAACAGAAAGAAAACAAAGTAGAAGAAGGCTCAAAACTTAACAAAACCAGCAATTAATGAACGAAAACTGCTATTCTTAAAGCAAAATAATAATATTGAATTCATGCATGCAATATTAACAATTCAAGATCCTTAACTGTTATAATTTTAATGATCAGCAATGATATTTTACGTAAATTTTGTATTAACCTAACTAATATATAATCTATACACGAGTTTTTTCAGTAAATTTAACCATTAAGTGTGGGACTGAGCAAGCAAAATTTAAGTGTGGTGACTACACGTCCAGATAATGATTCAGATGGGTCATCGTGTGACACGGAACGACATGATCGCATCCGGACCTAATGTGCGGTCCTCCGCAAGTGATACTTTCTCCATGGGATTCCATGAACTTTTATTAGCTGCCTTTATAAGCCACACCACAAATGCAGCCTTATAGCCACCTCACTTAGCTCTTAGCCATTTAAGTTTCATTCAAGTAGTCTTTATCTCCACTATGTGATCAATGTGTCTCTCATAGAATTCATTTCAGAAGTTTCTTTGGTCTATAAATTCAGCATCTTTACTCATATTCCCTCCAACCAAAGCCAGCAGCCTAAGTACAACAACAAGTTTGTATTTCACAAAAATTTTATTTGCAAATATATCTTTTCTGTAAAGTCAATTTTCTTCTCTTTGTTTTTGATTTCAGCTCATCAGCCATGAAGCTCTTGCTCCTGCTTCTGCTCATCTCATTGGGCTTGGAGGCCATTTTCACCACCACTGCTCTTGTTCAAGTTGGAGATAGCAAAGACAATCATTCAAATCTCATGAAGAAAGAATTGGAAGTAAAGAACAACAAAGAAAAGAAGATAATTAGTACTGCTGGCAGAAAAGAGAAGAATGCTAAACATTTCACTAATCCTACATCAAAGTTTGGTTATGATGACTTGAAGAAAGAAAATAAAGATATAAATAATGGTGTTGGTGATAAATATTACACTGTCAACATGGATGATGATGCTTATCCGAGTGTCAATGGAGCATCCATTGACACACATCACATGATATCTATTGATCAGTATAAGAGGATTATCAGTGACAGACCATTCCATCCATAAGATGATGGAACATCTACTGATCATCATCAGCTTGTTATATCTATATATATAGTATTATATGTGCTATGCTCATATATGTGTGGAGCATAATGCTCTATGGATGTGTGATCTATGTGTTATATTTATGGTCTCATGGTAGGTAGGTGTCTCATGAGGGAGGTTGCATGAATGCATGGATCTATGATATATGATGTTTATTGAAGGTTGCATGGATGTGATATATATAGTTTGTTTAATAAGGCGTGCTACTTCTTCTACTTCTTCTTCTTTTTTTTTTTTTTTTTTTTTTTTTTGAGGTTTTCATTTATTGTTAAGAAAATCAAGAGAAGACTTCTCATAGATTATGTAGATATATAAAATTCAAGTTTTTTTATGATAGAAAAAATTATAAAATTGATTGTGTTTATATATATATAATGAAATTTAATTAGTTAAGAAAATATCTTTTCTAGCTTTGTATGTATCTTATAGAGATCAACTATGTAATTCAAATACAAGCACAAGATAGTTATATATGTTTTTTATATAATATGACTAGACAAGAAGCCATTAAAGTTCAACGTTTTCTTTCCAAAATATAAGAAAAATGAAATATTAAAAATAAGATTTTGCAAATCTAAACATTTATAATAGTTGATTGAAAAGAAGAAGTGATAATCTTTCATTAATTCTTAACTGTGAAACCAATAATTTTATGTTTGAATGTTATATCCTAATTATCAACAAAACAAAACAATTATTATTAGTTTTCAAAATGGACTTCATGAACAAAAATATAAAAGTGCATGAGTTTTAGTAAATGAAGTAGAATTCTTGTGGCATGGAGAAAGTTGAGCTCATGTACTTATGGATGGCCTCAGGCTTGAGGGTTCTGATGGCTTGAGGCTTGGCTCCCTAGAGTTTTCTCTTACCCAAGAATTTTGGTGATATTTTTTTCTCCTTTTGAAGTACTTTTATTTCTTTTCCAATTGTGCCTTCTTCTAGTACTTTTCAGCTCTTATGTATTCATTCCTTTGTGTATTATTTATTATTCTCTTCCAACATATAACAAGTCAAAAATTTTTTGCTAACTTATGATCAATAAATCATAGAAAACCAAGAGTGCCACCAATCAGATGGCAATCCTTTTCTAGCAGGTTCAAAACAATCATGTATTAATCGAAGGAAAACTCGCAATATAAATTTAAAACACCAAGCTAGACGTTAATCAAGCATAACATCATCTTTGCAAAGACTAGTAGAATTAAAAGTAAGATCAAGAGAATATATATGACCAACTAATGGACCTCACAAAATTTAGGCATTTATTTCACAACAAAGCATAACATCATCTAGAACATATTAAACTAAAACGGCATGGTAAGTGCTTGATAAGTGTGCAATCATTCTATTCACTAATAGTACATTTAATTGAAGGTGGCTATGGAACTCATGGTCATCGGTTAGTTTTCCATTATGATTTAATTGATAAGGTTGGCTCAAGTGTAGGACCATCCAATCAACTTTAAGTGTGAGGGTTATTTTGTCCATTATATATAGTCATATTCTTCTTAGCTATAAAATTATTAGAATTAATTTATAGACATTTCTGTTCATTTTAAACTTTATGAACTACAAAGTTATGTAAATTTTAGAACTTCAAAAACCTCCTAAATTCAAGTCAATCATTTTGTTGTTTATTATTCTCCATACATCATCAAGAGAAAGATCATCTCCAACATTCTCTAGTCAGCCTTTATGATACTTGAAGGTTCTTTATAGTCCCCTTGTTTAATATAAAGATTGCCCCAAAATAAAAATCTAATTTTTGCATAGTTTAAATTTTTGGGATTGGTATACTCTATCTCCTTTTACACTCAACATCTCAAATATAAAGTTAGATTCAATTATTGAGATTTTCCACTTTTATTGACCAAAATATTAAGTGGGGACCTCAACATCATCTATCTTAATGTTTAAACTTTGAGAAAGAATGATATATCAAATTAATAACATCATAAAAATATGTTATAAAAACTACAAATGAAACAAAGTTTATGGGTCAACATTGGTTGCAGTCTCAAACAGACATTAACATTGTAGATACAATTGTAATTTAGTTACCATATATCACTAACGGGATCAAGATTTTCTAACATCAATAATTGATGTTACAAACATCGCATTATCCCCTAACATCACACCAACTAAATCATTTCTAACCTATGTGACCACCCAATTTGTATCATAACATTCTGCTTTAGTTTTATTTTCTAACCTTGCTTGCATCATAGAAGCTCTATTCATATTTATGTTTTGGCTATCTTGTTAGAGGTGTGCGCCACAATCATACATACTTTATTGTTCTTGCTTCTTATAAAGTCGTGTTATAATTATTCTTGCATCACATCAACGTTTCTATAATTGTGTTACAGCCTCATTTGCACAACATTTTTCTCTTTTAAATTTATGTCAAATTTTCTCTTACATCATAATTATACCTCTTTTAATACATCTGTTACTGTTACATTTGTATCAAAGTAATCCTCATTTCATAATAGTCATCACTGTTTTGCTTGCATTATAGCCATCTCCTCAAGACTTGCATCACAACCTCAACATTTTGTAATTACATTTGTCTCCTATATGACTTTATAGTCAAATTATCCCCATAAATTGATCACCTTACTAAGGGTGAATCTTGCAAGGTAATTACTCATAAAAAAGATAAGAACATATTAAATATCAATGAAAGATCAATTGTATTATCTCCAAAAATTTGTAAAATCTATGAAGGGTGGGTGCAATCAAAGCAACTCTCATTTGCATAAAATTACACATACCAAGAATTATAAGGTGTATGCTCTTCATTTAAATTTTCAAGAAAAATATTCACAACACCATAATATTGAGATCTTATCAAAATTATGATCTCCAATGGATGCTTAATTGAATATGACCTTAACTAAACAATTATTCCCTTAAAATCTAAGGTACATAGGGGTAACTTCCTCGCCCGTTTTTGTATTCAATATATAAAATTGTAAGTTAAACTTGTATTCAAAGTAATGGAGTGTAAAATAAATACAGTGTTGAAATAATATATTGTATGTGGAATTTTTGAAGTTTTTTGATTTTTTGTAAAATGAGCGTACGATTTCATTATTATTATTCTTATTGGTTTGGTTTGAAGTAGAATAAAAATATTGTATTTCAAAATATGTGAGATCTTATATAAATTATTCGCTGCAACGGGCAACGACAACAACAATGGTCAACGGTTTTAGGCGGTGGCGATCGATGACAATACGTGGCTATGGAGGGCTGCGACATCATGTCGTAGTTGACAACACTTTACATAGAACTGTGTAATTAGAATACACCCAAATCTTTCAAATACACATAAAATGAACTAAGGAATGATAAGGTAGAAAGTAATTAAGCCATGCAATAATTTTCTTTTTTGTTTAGCTCTTGTATTCTCTAGTTTGTTATTTTGAGTTGTTAGTAGGAAATAATTATAATAATATAAAAAATTATATATATATTTTTTATTTTTATTTAAATAAAGTAGTAGTATACCTTTCAAATAATATATCATTCTATGTAGCTATTCATGTTATTAACTTTTTTTTTGTTATATTATAGAAAAGAGTGTTTCTGTTAATAACTTATTTTGTTAAAAAATTATCTTAAATATTTATAAAATATCTTTATCTTAAATTATTTAAAAAAAATTGTAAAATATTTATAAGTTCTGAAAGGATTAAAAAAACTAATATTTTCTTGTATTCATGTAAGAAATTTTTTTTCAATATTGAAAATTTATCATATATATATATATTTGTGTGTGTCTGTATCGCGTACCTCGGTCTGTTGGTTAGCATACTCGGTGTAAGACTCCTCAGGTCGGGGGTTTTGAATCCTCTCTCGAACAGTTGGCTTTAAGGAGGTGGTATTCGAATTGTTAGACATATTAAAAGTGGTCGAAAGCTTTTATAATAACTTATGGCCATTCCTTTATATATATATATATATATATATATATATATATATATATATATATATATATATATATATATATATATATATATATATTTGTGTGTGTGTGTGTTAAACTTTAGATATAATTATTTTTTTTAATATAAAAAATTATCCCCATATATTATATATTAAAGTGAAGCACCATAAAATGAAAAATGATTATAGATAACCCTTCAAAATTTATTTTCAAGAAATAAGTTAAGAGTAGCAAAATTGGGATACAAATCTCATGACTTCAAAGATAAAGGAAGACATAAACCATCAATTCATAACTAAACCGTACACTTAACTCTTACGATAAACATAAACTCAACGATTCGATAAAACATTACTTTCAGTAAATCGGAGATACGATTGTATAATAAACATAAAATTGCACCACACCACCGCACGTATGGTGATGTAGTGCGATTCGCGCCATCAGCTGCATGTCCGACCGACAGAAAATTACGGATACAAGCTCGAAGTTGGAGAAATGATTGTGTTAGGTTGAGGAGGGGGAGGAGGGGGAGGTCCATTTCTCTCTTGACCAAACTCGTCTTCTACCACTCGAGCAGCCATTAAACCATGCAGCAGTAGTAGAAGCAGAAGAAGAAGAACCTTAATGTGGAATTTGGTAAGCATTGTTGTGATTAGCTACAGGGGCTTATTACATGATTTTCTCTCAGTTTATATAATCTATATGAGCATATGGTTTGACCGTTTCTTTTGTCAAATATTTGACTAAGAATTAGGCATTTACATAAATACCCGCCCATTTCTTAAGTATTTACATATCTACCACCTAAATTTTACTTTTTATATTTATACCTCCCAATTAAATCTGTCGTATAACATAAAAAATATCATTATTTTTATTGATGAAAAGGGGGGCATGCATGTAAGAAATTAAGATTAGGTGTTAGATATGTAAATATATAGGAATTCAGTTGTATTTATGTAAAATTTTTATTTTTAGAATATTATTTTTTATAATATATAGAAATTTGAAAAATTTTGTACTGAGCTTATTGTATAAATAGTATTAGGACCTAATTACTATTTTTACGTAGTACTAAGAAAATAAAATATTCTTATAGAATTGTAGAAATGGAGTTCTTTTTAAAAAATTATCTAATTTGTTTTTAGATTAAGACGTGTACGCACAAATGCGGTCGTATACATAAATACATATTTTCTTTTGCATTTTCAAAATACGAAAAATAAGGTACTAAAATTAAACTCATCTATCGAAGTGATTGAATCGAGCTCATCTACCTAATTAGCTGAATCGAGCATATATGCCGAAGTGGCTGAATCTCGTTGATCTCAGGGAGGGACAACTATTAATGTAGGTCATCATTATCTTCAAGAACACAAGTCCGTCATTCTTTAAAGGCGTCCGCTGACATACCTGTCATGGTCTTTTCACCAAGATATTATGGATGGGAGTTGTACTGTACTAAGTGTATTTTATATTATTTGCCCCTACTTACATATAAGGGAAATCAAGAGCTAGGGTATCTCTCTCTCTCTCTCTCTCTCTCTCTCTCTCTCCATCCACTGTAATTCTTAAAATCTCCTCTGAACTTCGATAAGATCATTGAGACCTTCTCTCGAATCTCATCATCTGTCCCTCTCTTCTACCTTTCCTCCACGAATACAAAATCTTTATCGAGTTATATGTACTAACAGACAATACGAGACTCTACTTCCTAAAATGATTCAACAAGACGATTATGAAAATTTAAGAGCGGAATTGTAGTTTATGCATGTTATTGTCTATTAAAACAAATTATTTTCCAAATTAATTACATTTTCATCTTTAGTATTTTCAGTTGACTTACATTTCAAAATTATTGAACATATTTCATTATTTTTAAATCAAAAATATAATTTTAATATTTTGTTTATCAAATATACTAAAATTACTGATTTTTTTATCAAATATCAAAAAAAATTAATAGACCAAAGTTCACTCAAAATCAAATGAAATTATGCTATGGCTTTAAATCAAAAGAGCAAATGTTGAAATAATATTTGTTATTTATAAACCAAATTTTTTATTTTTTATTTTTATTAAATCAATCATTATTTATTTATTTTAGAATCCGATAGCTCAAACTAAAAATCTAAACATTCTCTAATAATCGAACCTAAACAGTCAAATATATGTGCTTAGATTTAAGAGTGTTAATTCGAGCCAGTAGGTCTGATTCGGGTTCAACCCAAAACTAACCCGATTCAAATAGGATCGACCGAACCTGACTTTGAAAATTATACAAGTCAAAAATCTCAACCCATACATGACCTATCTTCAACCCGTATAATCCATTTAAATCTCGACCCATATCAGTAAAATCTCTCTCCCCCACATGTAAAGATCACAGGGTCAGATATGTAAATACAATTTATGTGTATAAATACCTCTTAAATTTAACTCAATAATACCATTCCAAACTGTAAATTTTTAAAATAATGTAATTCTTTGCTCATGTCACATTAGAATTTTCAATGGCTGGCAACATTTATTCAGTCTTAAGAAAAGTTGAATGAAGACTTTTATTTGGGAGAATTATGGATACAGTGACTTGGTCCAAGTTTACAAAGGTTTATTTATTTATTTATTTTAATTTATTTTTTATTTTTATTTATTTTTTAATTTGTTGACCAGTAGACTTGAGCCAGTATCAGAGATAGGAAGTCCAAGTGAAAAATAAAAATGAAGCAGTAGTTGAATGAAAAAGACCTATAACAACTCTCAGAAGAGCAAAAAACAAGAGTGTCTGTACACGTGGTAGACCCTAATTGAAATCTTGATGCACAAGTGCGTCAGAAATCTTGATGCAATAATTTCTTGCAATTAAGGGGAGATCAATATGAACCGTTTGATAATAAATTCTAATTTTTTTTATCAATACTGACTAACATGTCTCTCTCCTAAATTTAAGGAGTATTTTGCTATAAAAAAACTTGTGCTCAGTAAATTATACCTCATAGATGGATTCACATTTATATTTATTTACTATATGCTTATTTATATGATAAGTGATGTCAAATTTGCTTCTAAAATTAACAAAAGATCACCATGTTATCAATCATATATATATATATATATATATATATATATATATATATATATATATATATATATATATATATATATATATATATATATATATATAGATTGGAGAATATGCTACACTTTGGGAACATTTTATGCACCATAATAGTGAAAAATTAGACAAACTTAGTAGATATGAATTCCATGTATCAATCTTTGTTTCAATTTAGAAGGTATAGAGCATAACCCGAATACTCAAGCATGCAAGTTGAATTTGAGATGAATATAATTCAAATTTTAGATCAAAATAAGACGACCCAAACCCGAACATAATAGTTTTCTACGTTGTAATATTACTTTCGAGTGAATGCAAAATATATCGCACGCGTCTCAAAGAAAATTCAACGGATAGAAAAGTCATCATGACTTACCTAAACTTCTCCATCCTCTTTCACCGGGCTTGAAGGACCCTAAGATTGTATCTGAATGCTAGGAATTTGAGTAGGTATAATAATGATAACAAAATCAAGAAGTTTTCAACTAGAAGAAATAAAGAACATTTTTATCAATGTTAACAGTGTCATAACATATTGAAGATGTCAGTCGACATACTAACTCTTCAAATGATATGCTAATTATAAATTGTTTTATGTTTTATGAAAAATATACTAACCAGGATGAATAATAATGATTTTTTTTTTCTTCTGGAGAAAAATATGGCAGTTTATTTCTCATGAACAAGAGGACTGTAGATAGGGTACCACATACTGCGAGCAACATAATCCATGGTTTCCTCCTGCAAGATTTAGATGATTTAGAAAACACATAAAACGAAAGAATAAATAACTTAAAACCTGAAAGAAATACACTCTTTATACATAGCACCCAATTCTTATGTATTTACCTACATATTTCACACCTATATTTTCATATTTACACGGATATAAGTCAAATCTTTAATATTACATCAAAATTAGCATTATTACCACTTTTTAAAAGCGAAATACGACTTCTCATGAATAGTTTTAGAAGACTGAAGTGCTATGTATGTAAATAGGGAAGTTTAGGTGTGAGATATGTAAATACAACAGAATTGTGTGCTAGGCATGTAAATTTCTGTAAAAATAAATACCTCTGACATTTGCAGTAGTTCTTTGATGCCTACATCACCCTGGCCTTCAGCAAGGTCTTCAGCAACGGCAGCACGGACTACAGCTGCTCCAACGTGCGTTGTAATGTGCCTAATACTGTGATGTACAGCATTGTCAAGCAGTATACCCAAATCCATGCATGAGAAATGGGGAAATTACGTACACATCGCTTGAAACATTGACATTTACAGAACAAGTTGATTTTTTCAAATTATCAAACCGATGCATCTATGCGTGTCAAGATCAAACCATTGAGAATTTCAAAAGAAGAGTCGGGTACTATTTTGACACTTTTCATAATAATATGCAATGAAGTACTAAATGACATTGAAATAAATCATAATAAATGCCTCAAGAAGCGCCCTTGTTACCTTGAAATAGAAGGAAAAAGAATGCCTTTATGAATATCTTCTTCAGTCATGTATGAGGCCAAGCTGATTGCCACAAAATTATGCTATTAGTCTTATTGTGATGCAAAAATATACATATCTATTCAAACAGAATCTGAAAAAAATAATAATAATCATAATAATAATAAAAAAAAACACCATCTTTGAGGAGATCAAAATTATACTGCAGTCACATTATGAAAGATCGTTTTTTTCTCGACTTCACTGTTAACACATTACCCATTAGTCGCATACTCAGATAATCTGTGCTGCATTGCCATTGAAAAGCAGCACGATGAAAATGAGATTGGTTATTTAACATGCGAGTAAAGTACCAAAATAGTCCCCTGACTGTTTAATTGAGCCATTTAATCCCAAAATTTATAAGTGTTAAATTAGTCTCCAGATCCTTTAAATTGGGGATGAAATAGTACTCCGTGTGGACTATTTCAACACATATTAAAGAAGTTTGATGACTAAAGTGAAACTTTTATATACTCTGGCACTGAAATGATACGCAAAAAGTCGGGGGGCTATTTTGACATTCTGCTTAAGTGGCTCAGTTTTTGCCTTTTGAATCAATAAAGGGTCTTGACTTACCATTCAGCTGCAGCATGAAGCATGCCATCAGAAATAAGGTGAGCACCCGAAAGAAGTGCTCCTAAACCAATTCTGAAGTTAATATGAAGCAATTTATCAGCAGACTCATACCCATTTCTATGCCATACAGTTTACCAGACAGGCCACTACATACCCAGGGAACAAGTACATGTTATTTGCTTGATTCACATACCCTACTTTTCCATCTCCTGCTGATAAATCCTCATTAAACGTGATGTTCAATGACATTAAATGAAAAATGTAACGAGAAAGATGACGAACCAAGTTTAACATCTTCAAATGGGCTCCCGCTAGCAAAAATTATGTTTTCTCCAGCGTATTTGAATGCATCGGTGGGTGTGCACTCGGCTGAAACGATAAAAAAAGACGCAAAATGTTATTATTTAGTCATTAAAATCCTTTTAACTTTTATGTATTTTCAAAGGTTCAAGCAAAAGAGACCATTTGATGTAGGATTTGACATCGCAAATATTGCAGGCCGAGGTGACTCAGAAGCTTGCAAGGCCCTGAGGACCTGTTAGATTATTCATTAAAACAAGCCTTTTTTTAAGCAAAAGTAAATTATACTTTCATAACAAAGATGAAAACACATAAAGTGGGAACCTTAGTCCCAGAAGACATGATATAAAGTGACGAGAAATAGGAAGCAAAATTTTTAGTTTCTCGCTCAGATAGACCACCATCATCCAGATAATTCATAGAGAATCTAGTGAAGAGGAGACTAATAGAGAATCTAGCGAAGAGGGGACTCCTCTCATATTGCTTCTTTTTCACTCTGACACAGCATTTTAAGGAAATTTCCTTTCTCAGTGTTAATGTCAGTATTTATATGTTGATTATTGTCCTTACCCTAACTCGTTTGCAAAGAGAAAACTCATCTAAATAATCACAATGAGAAGAGAATTTTGGAATAGATTCAACAACCATTCTTTGCCAATACTCGTTCTCCTCCAAAAAGAGTTGAGAAATTTAAAACTTCAACAAAAACCTTAGCAAGTAAAGTTCTTAATGGTGCAACAGAATAAATATCAATAGATTGATCAACTAGGTGAACATACAAGTGTGATAATGACATCTAAACAGGAGCACTTGGGCACTCATTATATAAATCAAATCTAGAGATCACCTGCGACATTGCCAGACAAGTGAAATTTTAAACAGTGAATTGAGATATTCCTGTGAATTAGTGTTTATTATAGATATCACATATGGAAAGCATAGGTGATGAAAATCTTTTTGTCATTCTCAATGGAAGTATAAAATCAAGAAGTGATTTCAATTCAGACTAACGATGTTGGTAGCCATTGTCAGATATAGCTTATGGCAGTGGAGTTTTAAATTTATCATTGAAGCTTAGTTTTAAATTTCGGGGCATTTGCATACATACCACATAATTCTTGTGTATTTACATCTCTAACACCTAAACATTCATAGTTACATGCATACCACTTAAATCTTTAATATTACATCAAAAATATCACAATCACTATCTTTTTAAAAGGGAACTTTTCATGCATAGATTTATGACACTGAGCTGTTATGAGTATAAATATCAAACTTTTGAGTGTAATTTATGTAAATATATGAGAATTGTGTGCTATGTATGTAAATTTCCCTTAAAAACTAACATGGTGTAGGTTAAGTGAAAGATTGCGAGTGAATCCTTGAAGTGTGGTCATGTAAACCTTTATATATTGTGTTTCTACAATTTAAGCGAGAAAAGTGATATAAAGGGCTTGTGCCCATCATTTTTAAGCAAATTAGGATATTTAAAATAAATTGAGAATTTATCATTTGCAGTTAGTTTAAACTTCAATTGACATTGATATTATAACTATCATATCTAATATCTCAAGTTATTCGTAACTGACACTTGGTGATTTTAAAGCATGTAATTAAGAACTTTGACTCAAATAGAATCTCTTTTAATTTTCAATCTTATGCGTACAAGTTGAATGGATTATTCAGAATGCGGTACACATGCAACTACCTAATCCCAAGAAAAGTCATCTCGTACTGGCATGAGGCCTAATTTTTTTACATTTTGGTAATACTTGTCCTATTCATCAACAATATGTGATAATGATTTGTATAGTGCACTTGATTTGAATAAAAAAGTGAATAGTTAGAAATCTAACTTACAGAAATTATATTCAATTTGATCCCGTATATTGTATGTTTTCAATTCATACAAAAATTGTATGTTTTCTAAATAGAACATAATCGAGAAAAAGGATTCATGTAGCCGACCCCACTTAGTGGGATAAAGGTTTTATAGTTGTTGTTGTTGATGATCAGGTATATTGTATGTTTTCGATTCATTGCTAAAATTCTCATATTATTTTGATCATGTCATCACCAGTTATTTTTATTGTATGGTTAAATTTAAAGTCGTACTTAATAGGGTAACTTCAGATCTACAAATTCTCAATTTTACTTGGCACATAATCATACTATGCACCATACTAATTGTATTAGCTAATAGTGAAACGCTCTGCATCAAATTAGTATCAGATTTGAGGGATGTATCATGTCAATAAATAAAGACATTAATTGGTTCAGTAAATCAAGATTTAATCAATTAATTCAGAGTGGCCTTTTAGTTAGATTATTAATATGTCATTTCGTATTAGATATGCGTTAAGGAATAATACATTGCATAAATAAGAGAAACAAAAATTAAGTTTTATTTCAACAAATCACAAATAAAATGTAATTAAAGGATTACAATTGTTGGCATACCTCCTCATCAAATATACCCCCAACTCCTGACAATCCTAAAAGCACATCAGGTTTGACCTTTTCAACCTGATCCATATGGAGAAAAAAACAATGAAAATTTCATCTGAAAGAATTATTTTATTAGGTATAAAATAGTTTAGATTGGTCATAAAAAAAATAAAAACATAATTTAGATGGCTCAGAGTGCTCAAAGCGAAGAAACTTGATTAATGTCCAGAATTAGGCGCCTGTGCCCCAGAGAAATTATTTTCAAGCTAGTCCTTACCACTTCTACGAGGCTAGCCCCTTCCTTGAGTCCCTCAACCTCACCTGGACCAGAGCCTCTGGCAAAAGAAAGAGCAGCGGGATCAATGTACTTCCGTTCTTTTGTGATAAGACCCTGCAGAAATCACAAATTAACACATGTATTATAAAAAATATTCTAATACAAAACATCTAAGGCAGGTCATATTTGCTAATCAAAATAATCTCAACCCCTAATATGATGAGCATCTCGAATGCTTTAAATAAGGTTGTGATTTTCAGAACAGTTCTCATGTTGTCTGGCTACAGAATTAAGTAGTAATAGTTTAAACTCACAGTTTCCAACTAAAAAAAAAACAATAAAACAAAAAAAAAGAAAATTATAAAGATTAGCACGTGATAGTTTCAGGTTTCTTAATTTGATATTTGTAAAATTCATTAAATCAAATGCCATCTAAGCTCCCAAAAAGCTATCTATGAAGGGCATGAACATTGCAACCGATAAATTTCACAAAAGACCATCCAATGTCCTGTTCTCGACTACTTGAGATAGATTGAATTTGAATTGATTTAATAAAAAAGAAATAGATGATTCGAGTTAATTTTCTCTCTCAATCATCCATTTCTACAAAAATATGCATGAAGGAAAGGGCGTATAACTCATAACTAAACAATTTGAAATATAGCTTTGCTTGAATAAATATGGAATATAATATTGATGAATTACAAAGCACTAAAGCTGGCAAGCCTGACATACATGTTTATCAAGAACCCAGAATTGGCGGTTTGCTTCTACACTTGCATTGCTTCCAAGCATTCTCTCCATAGCCTGCTTGGCCATTTTAAGCACGCCAATCCCTGCACTGAACATTTGGAAACATTTGGAAATAGGTGTGTGCTTTATTTGGTCAAAACCTAAAAACCAAGCAGAACTTAACAAATTTGATTGATCCAATTCGGTTTCAAAAATTTATTTTGATTTTCTATTTATAAAACTTAAATATTTCATATTCGGTTACTGGTCTGATTATAATTTTCATTTAACTAAACAAATCAAAAAACCAAAAAAGTTGAAATTAAATTGAGGATTTATGAAATTAACTCGACATCTGTTCATAACCGGACTCTAACTAAAACGAAATTTCAGTCTGTTCATAACCAAACTATTTAAACTGAATTAAATTTGGGATTGGTGTTCAGTTTTATCAAAATTTGATTGGCCCGGTATTTTGGATTTCGGGATTTCGGATTTAAGTTGCAATCAGTTTGGCCAATTTGAAAACTGATGCATCCAAGCTAACCGAATGCTCAGTCCTATTTGAAAAGGCTCTTATGAAAGGTTGTCTTGATTGACTAATTGGCATATCTTCAGGAACATTTGCAAACTTTAGACAATGATTATAATAAATAATCATGGAGACTGTGAAGTACCTTCCAGCTCCTGCCACAACAATCTTCTGATTTACGAAGTCCTTGAGAGGTCGACCCTGTGCTCTTACAGCACCAAGTAGGCCAGCTAAAGCAACACCAGCAGTTCCCTGTATACTTAACAAATATATGTGATGAGGAATTGACACATTCACAAGTGAACTTAACAACCTGGAATCACTGCTAGCCATCATAATTGAAAAATAAGGAAAGATTTACATAAATTCCACTCAATTTCTATTTATTTACATATCTAACACCAAAACTTTAACTTTTACAATCATACCACCTTACTTACGCATGAAAAGGTGTATTTCATTTTTAAAAGCTAAAATGGCGGTATTGCTTTATGTAAAATTAATATTAATGTTATGTAAATGCCCACAAAAATGTAAAAGGAAAAGTTTAGTTTTTAGATATGTAAATACATATGAATTAGGTGGCATGTACGTAAATGTCCCCAAAAAAAAATTTAAGTTAGATATCGAAGGGCAAAATAACCTGCACATCATCATTGAACATGCAAAATTTTTTGCGATAACGCTCTAGTGTTTCAAATGCCCATTTCATCTGGAAGTCTTCAAACTGGAATTTATTGCAAGAGTTAAGTAGCATGAGCATAACCAATTAATCATAAACTACGGCCAATGAGCTAACCAATTAATCATAAACTACGGCCAATGAAAGAAATGTACCTGTACGATCACATTTGGCCAACGTGAATATGCAGCTTCCATGAACTCATCAACTATGGATAAATATTCATCTCCTTCAAGTCTGGGTTGCCGTAGTCCTAAATCTAGCAATGCGTGGAAATAAACGAAAGTAATTATTCCCACATGAAAGTCTGTTTTATGATATAGTATAAATAATTCGAGCGTGCTGTGAAAGCTGAATAGCTGAAGATGAGAGGTAAAGCAAAATCTAGTCCAAATAATTTTGTAATAGAAAATTTTGATCTTTTCTTTCACAACCCAACTTTTTGGCCCTTTGCTTCTTAATTATATTGCATTTGATCCTTCAGGATAAATTTTGTCGAGTGTTTATATCAATCATAAGCATATGAATCATGTTGTCACCTTTAAACGGATCAAAACAAATTTTAATATAAAGGGGAGGGGTAACATGAGAGAGAGGGATGAAGGCGTGTATTAACAACAACTCCCTACAATTAATATCAACTCAATTTTTGGGTTGAGGCGTGTTTGGCAAGTTCAAAGTAATAAAGAGCTAGTGGACGGATGAGGAGAACATGTACAAAAAATACAAAATGTCCCAACCCACTGATGCATTTTGGTGAGGTCTCCAAATTGAAAAGAGGGGAAGAAAGTGCAAGTGAAGGAGGTTAAAGAAAAGAGAGAGAAAGATGGACCCCAATAAGTAAGATGTAGAAATAAAAAGTGATGAGAAGGGAATAAAATATATTCCAAGAATATTTCTAATTATAATGTTTAATTCTTAATCTTTCTTTGAATAAAAATAATAAAAAGAAAGCTTAAGCTTAAGCCTCCAAACTTTAATCATGAGAAATCATTCAAAAGAAGCCTTCTTTAGTATATTAGTTGCTAAACTAAACCTAGAATTAATAACCCAAATGGCAAACAAATGACAATCACGGTCTGCTCAATCTCCATGTTATAGAGATACAAATGTAACATTATAAGAAAAGCATTGCACTTTCTTAAGCGGGATAATAACAAACCAGTTGAATCTTCTTCTGTCAGAGAAGCATAATGAGATTCTTAACATATAAGAATAAGCAACCAACTCTTGCTAATTTCAAAACTGGTAAATATGGCCTCTATGGCTTCACACATGAAAATGTTTAAAAAGGCAATAAGTACAACAAGTTAACCAAGAAAGTAAAAAACAAATTGTGCTGCAAGTATAGGCTTCTCTACATTCTTTGGTTAGTGTTTAAAGTCAAACAAAAGACAGAAAACAAGTAATAGTGTACTATATCAAGAGAGATTTCAACTACATGTGCATATAGTAATAGTGTGCATATAGTAATAGTGTGCATATAGTAATAGTGTACTATATCAAGAGAAAGTCAAACAAAAGACAGAAAACAAGTAATAGTGTACTATATCAAGAGAGATTTCAACTACATGTGCATATAGTAATGCATTTTTTGTGTATTTTAGGCGATCTATATGGATAAGGATGTCTTCTATCATTTAAATTTTCAATAACTGAAGTTCTGGTATCAAACAGATGCGAGTAAAATTCAGAATATATCTCCAAACAAAAGGAAAAAAGTATAATGAACCAGAAAAGGTACGCAGTTCAAAATGATGATCATTTGCCATGAATGTTATATTTAAAAATAGATTTCACTCACAAAGATTATCTTCTAGAAGCTTTTGGTTGTTGGTTCCTACATCAAGCATAACTGGCAGTATCTGCAAATAAATGGAAAAATGATCAGCTACTTTAACAGCAACAACAAACAGTAAGGTAGCCAATAGTGCATGCAAGATTTGCAACCAAAAATCATTCAGCAAGAGCAAGTACGATAAGCAATTGAGAATGGTGCTAGAACCAAATTTAAGTAGAGGAGTGACAAAATAAAAAAAATCATGGAGTGGCAAGTATATAAGTTTAAAATTTCCTCTATTTAAATTTATTTTTGTTAAACTATTATAAAAATAATAATTAAATTAAAATATAATTAATATTAACTTATTATTATTTTAATGTATTATATGATATTAAAAAAATGAGTAAAAATCTAAGAGTGGTAAGTTCACCCCACACCACTAAGCGTATAAACGAGTCATATCGATCTCAAGCCACTTTCGACTTGCGCTTAAGCTTGAGTTTGATAAAATCTAAGAGTGGTAAGTTCACCCCACACCACTAAGCGTATAAACGAGTCATATCGATCTCAAGCCACTATCGACTTGCGCTTAAGCTTGAGTTTGATTAATTAATTGAGTCTAAGCACAAGCTCGATTTCGAGTAAGCTCACGAGTCTATTAGCTTATTATAAAAAAATATATATTATTATTAATTTAAGCTGGTGTTATAATAAAATGACAAATAGAATGACCAATTAGAAGAAAAATAATAAAAAATCACTTGATATAAAATATTAAATATTATTTTTAAATATTTATAATAATTTAAAGATAAAATCTTGAAATTTAATATATTTTCAGTATATTTAAATTAATATTTTTTAAACCAACCGGCTTGAGGTTGGCATGTTAGCTCATTGAGTTAAACTCACAAGTCACTTATCAAGTCGAGTGGGAGCCGGCTCACAAATCTTTATTTTCTCATTCCTTTTTTATCTAATTCATTTTTTTAATTTATCTTTTATTATAATCATTGTTATTTTACTGGTGTTTGTTGGGTGCTAGAAAGTAAAACATATATTGAACTTTTGTATGGAGATATATTTTTAACTAAGAATATTATGTGAAGATTATGTAACAAGGAAGACAAAAATTCCAATTGGGGAGAAATGTTAGATATACATCAGGGTAATAATAATGATAATAAAGATAATATCTTAATAAATTTTTTTTAAAAAAAATTATAGTATCATTATTATTAATTTGTTATCGATCCTTCTCGCATCCTTAACTTTTGAGTATTTTAAATTCACACCATCATCAAAAAATACATATTGAAGATAATATAGATATCCTTGCTAAATAATTTGAATGCCCCTGATGCATCGACACAATTTACTTTACAAATAAGCATTACTTAATTAGCATCAACAGCAAATCAAATAATTTGAACTCAACTTCACATTTAATGCTCATCTTTAACACCATATATTGAGTCATGAAAACTATAACAAGACAAAAAAAAACATGCGAGCAAGTTGAGCTTATTAAGTTGCAAGAGATCAAATTAAAGATTTATTAAACAAACATTGATGTGAGCTACACGAAACTCATCTTGGCTAATTTTTATCTCTTATCAGCCATATATTTAGGGAATTTAAATTTGCAGTTCTGAAGGAAGTCTAATGAATTCTTTTATGTTTTAAATGACATTGGACTTGTCAATGGATCCTCGAGTAAACGTCTATTACAACTTCCATACTAGTCCCATTGATGTCTTCTACAGCAAACTCCCGTAATGAATTCACCATTGGTCCCATCAATTTCATCTCTAGCAAGCACCAATCACGACTACACGCTCCAATCATGAACTTTGATGTCATTCCCAACAAGCTCCAGTCGTAACTTGTTTACTTTTGGGTTCCCCGAGCTCACACGTCAAACTCAAGCTCAATATTATTTAGGAAAGCCAAGCTCAAGCTCGTAGTATGAGCTTGACTCGAACTCATATTTGATCATGTCGTTAGGTAAGCTAGTTGAGCTTGATTTTGCTATGAATCAAACACTTTTCAACTCAAATACACCCTTAAGATAACATTATAACCTACACAAGCAAAATGAGCCAAAGTGAGGCAAGAAAATAACTATTTTGTCGATCACCATTTAAAGCCTAATTAGCTTAATTTGAAATTATACTAATCAAACTTAAAAATTTTTTGTATATTTATCAAGAAAGCATCGAGTACGTCAAATGCTAACCCATCCTACCAAGCATTCAATAATAACATATGAACTAGATGCCCTATTTTGATGTTCAAAAATTTCATTGCCTTTACTCCATCCTAGCAAAATCGGTCAAATAGAAAAAATGTCAAACTTGAACATGAGAGATCTTTGTCAAAAACCAAATGGTCCAACATACGGTGAAGCAGTTGTTATCACGCAAATATATGTGTAGCGCAAGCAGCATTCGAATTTTGAATTCGTGTATCAATTCCACGAAAAACGAGTTAATTCTCAAACAATATAATTACTATTTTACTAATACTAGATTTAGTTCGAAATTTTGAATATTTTTTAGGTTGTAAAAATGTCTAAAATCCTAAATTCAAAGTGAAAATCAAAAATAAATGAGAGGAGTTTCTAAATGGTCTGAAAGCCTCCCTTGAATGGTTCAATGAAATCTAAATTCCTCCAAGTAAATTGACTACTATAGTTTTCAATCGTGCATATTATTTCTTACTCTCATCGGAGATATAACAAGCGTTGGAATCCCATATTATAGTTAGGTAAGCATCATATTCCCCAAAAAGATTGCAAAAATCTACTGACAATATTCATATTCTACTAAATTTATGTATTTTAACCCAATTGTGATTCTAGCCATCTTCTGATAGTCTTAGATTACAACTATTTTTAACAATTCAAATGATCAGTTTGAATGTAAATTGAGATTGGAAGGTTAACACACCTTCTTCAATCAAAAGTTCATAAATCTAATATGGATCTTTCTAGTTTTGAAAGAATTTCAATCCAAGGGAGAGAGATTTTAAGTGTTATACGTGATTTTAAATAAAAAGATGACTTGCAATCAATAAATCAAACTAAGATACAAGAGTTAGGAATAAAAACACAATAGAAAGCAATCCTTGTTACCAAGACTTAATCACCATCAAAAATTCATTCCTTGCTTGATTACAATGACTCCATTTCTTACACAAAAAGAAGTGAAACCACTCAATTACAATCATTCCTTGCCACCCTTACAAAATTCCGACACAAAATCCTCCTTCTAGAGTTCTTCCACTGTGTTCCAAGGGTGTCTGAAAGAACTTTTCAGCCTTATTTCTGTAATTTTTATGCATCATCCTTAATCAAACCGTCAATAAACCACAAAACCACCCTAGTCTATGCGGGAGCACGACAGTGCTGGGAGCGCTTGGTAAAAGTGCATCGAAGATGGCTTGGGTGCCGCATTTTGTGGCTCCAGATTGTCAAATTAGATCATTGAGGCGTTGCGACACTGGGGCGCTAGTCCTAGCGCGAGCGTGTTTTCCCTCTAGCGTCGAGGTGTTGAGCTCTCAAAATTTTTTGCTCAATGTGGCTAAATTAGGTGCTGAGGCACTCGCAATAGGGCGTTGGGGCGCTCCATAAGACTTCGTGAATTTTATTTTGAGTGCTCTATTTTTTCTTAGATACTGCACATACATACCAAACATGATCACGACAAGCATAAAAATGATACAAATAATGCAGTAAGCACACTATATAACACTAACATTTTATACACATCAAATTCCTCCAAAATTTAATATTATTTGTCCTCAAATAATTCAATACCTAAATTTAAACTTTTGAAACTCATGATAAATCTCGCCTTCGGATTATATTATTCTTTAGTAATAAAATAGATAGATATAGCAAAGTGCATGTATATCATTTTAAGATTGAATTATTATTAACACATAATACTCAATATTACTAATATTAATATTCTTAAAAATAATTATCCTTAAATCAGTTATGTACATCTGACTAAAATAATTTTAATACTCAAATATATATAATTCAATTGTACTTATCAATCGAATAATTTTAAGGTGTGATTTTTCAGTTTTTCGGCCCGCTTTCGGAACCAAGTTCCAAAATTCTTGTGTTTGGCTGCACTTCCCGTGACTACGTTTCAAGCAAGCGGCACAAATTTGATGAAGGATCCCGATTGCAGCTGCCAAGCTGCTTCCCGTATCCAACATCCCACGTTCACGGCCTATTCCTTGTTTTACCCATGTGGAATGCTTGGTTGCAACGAATCAAATGATTAATGATATAAAAATAAGTTCTTTTATTATAACAGTTAATACATCTTAAAGTTTGGGAGATAATTAACTACGTAAGAATTAAATTACAAGTAGGTTAACACATTTTAAAGGAATCAAATTATTATAATATATTATAAAATAAAAACAAATGCATACTGAAAAATAATATAAGAACATACTCAAAAATAAAATAAAATAAACAAAATTTACATAAATAGAACCTTATTCTTATACATTTACTAATCTCACACCCAAACTGTAATGATTTTTTGTTGTATACATACAACCTAATTCCTATATATTTAAAAACTATGAATTCTATACAACATGAGCAAAGGGATATTTCAGACATTTCTCCACAGACAACACTTTCAAAACGTATTTTTTGAACATATCAACTGCACCTGAAACACCAGCTTTTAAACAACATATTTTCTACAACAACTTTTAAACTGAGATTTCGTACAGCCACAGCCGACAAACACACCCATAATTTTGTTATTATATTCTCAAATATAATATTATAAATTTTAATTAAGAAAACTTTTGATTCTTTAACTTTTCAAAAACTAGATTGATACCAATTTTAGATCTATAACTTAACATCAAACTTCTCTTTAAGGGCTTCAAATTTTTATCTGTAAAATCTATTCATTTATTTCTCTTTCCTTTTAATAGGGATTAGTATATCTAGTTAAGCTTTTCTTTAATGATTTTGAATATCAACTTTTTTAAGTCAAATACTCAATTATTTCCTAATTTTAATTAAAAATATAATAATTGAAAGGATAATAATTTAAATTAAATTATTTGGATTGATATTTATAAAATTTTATATATTTTATAAATTAATTTTATATGTAGTAAATTTATATAAATGTTTAATTATTAATGGTAAGAAGAGGTCATTTATAATGAATTAATCATTAATTTTAATCCTAATGAATATTTGCATCATTTTTATTATTATTTCCATTGAATTAAATTATAATGAATCCAAGTTAATTCTACCAATTTTATTTTAAAGTTTGAAGTTTAGATATTTTATGTTACTTTTAGGCATGAATTATTATAATTTCCCCATTCAAACTTATCTTCTACACTACACATGAAAATGGCTACATAACATAAGCAAGTAAAGGATAGAAAATAACATAAATATGTCAAACATGGGTAAAGTTACATCACAGTGTAGTAGTACTGACGGGAAACTGAGCTCGGATAGCCATAACATTGAAATAAAAGAATTTCATAACATAGTCTCTGCGTAGAAATAAATAAACATATAATTTCTTAATTATGAAGTAGAAGAAGAAGAAGTGGAAGAAGAAGAAGTGGAAGAAGAAGATGATGGAGAAGACTGGCAGGTTTATCATTCTCGAGAGAAGAAAAAGCCTGGGGTTACACTCCTATTTTATGATACCTCGGTGAATCAAGGCAATGGAGTAGCATTAAAGAGATTACTCCATAGATCTCCAAGAAATAGAGCGAGAGTATCAAGTTCTCGCTCTTGACTTTGTTTTGTAATTTTTGAATATTTTGGATCTTTTTTCATAACATTGTATCGAAGGGGAAGGGCTTCATGGGCCCTCTCCTCAAGCCTCTGTAACCGCTTTTAAATCAATATAGGCCCTAGGGCTTCTTTTGCAAAAAAAAAAAAAAAGTATGTATGTATGTATATAGGTATGTATGTATGTATATATAAATAGGTATGTATGTATGTATATATACGTGTGTGTGTGTGTGTGTGTGTGTGTGTGTGTGTGTGTGTGTGTGTGTAGTGGTGTGTGTGTGTGTGTGTGTAGTGGTGTGTGTGTGTGTGTGTGTGTGAGAGTGTGTCCTACATGTGAACAGAAAGATTAAGGAATTATTTCTCCCCAAGTAATTTCTTCAAATATAAACATAAACAAAAATAAAAACCCACATCACATAGCAGTAGCAGGTACTCTAAGTGCAACGAAAAAAAATAAGCAAGCACAAACATCCACAAAACAATAAAGCAAAAAATAGGAAATCAAGTTGCGGGCAACTAATCAGCCATCCTCCTCAACATCATCATCTCCTCCATGGGCTGGAGAGACTACTACTAACATACAATGGTGGTGCAGCAGGCAACTAGACTAGACACGGCCTCGTGTTCAGCCAACAGTGATGAAACATGTCCACTAAAGATGAACTAAAGATGAATTAAAATATGTCTGATACCCATACTAGCACTGGTGTTATTGGTCAATGTAATGGTAGCGCTAGCCCATGTCCAGTTGCCACCACTGAATAATGGCCCCATCATTGCTCAGTGTCTAATCTCTATAAAATAAAAGAAATGGAGACCGAAAGTCAAGCTCGTGAGGGGTGTAGGTCTAGAAGAACTCTCATCTTTCTCAAATAATGTCTTCCCATATGCAGCGAAGGTTTCTTTAGTCACGTCTCAACTATGATTGAGCTGCTCCTCCCAACTCTCACCATTAACCCCCGCCTTAGCACATAAAGCATAGATCAGCAACGGGTGGCCAAGGTCAATAATTGTCCCCCCTTAATAATGCCCTGGATCTATAAATATATGGCACTCCCAAGATCTTTTTTTTTTCTAAATAAAGTAATTGAGAATCACCCCATCCCTAGACACCTCATTGTTATTGGTCAAAGGTAAAAGTTTTATATAATGGTATCAAGCCTTCAAGTCCACATTAAGGGTTGTAGAAGAGAAATTAACCATTTTCTCGTCTCGAATATGCCACTCGGCACGAGAATCGGTCATAAAATTACTAATCTCAAGAAAATTAAAATCAGAAGGCATAAATAATGAATATTCATCATCATTCATTCTTGGGAGGAATCTAAAAGTGAATTAATTTTTTAAGATTTGAAATCTACTTGTTTTCCCTAACCAAAATATTGCCTTTTTTGTTCTTTTGCATTTGCATATAACTCCCGAACAACAAGAATCATGACAATCTTGATTTTATAGTAAAAAATCCTTCAGTTTTCTTCTTACGATAGGCACCTCTTCCCTTACCTAGCATTCCTAGATTTCCTCTCAGGAATCAACTTCTTTGATACTAAAAATTCATTGTACCGAGTTTCAACCTCAGCATTAATAAAATTCTTATTATCAAAACTAGTCTTATGTTTAAGGCATTTAGTTTTGGGAGCCATAGGAGTAGAAGTAGAAGATGACAAAGAAAATCGATGAATAAGAAGAAAAAACTCAGAGAAAACTTAAGGAAGAAAAGATGGAAAATCACCTGGAACTCCTAGAGCTCCTCTCGGCTTTAGTTTCCAAAGGATCGAGTGTAAAGAAGGAAAGGAAATAAAGAGGGTTATATATAGACCGTGATGAGGCGTTGCGGTGCTGTGTGTGCAGAGGGAGAGCCAGGGCGGTCACTGCGTAGGAGCGTGGCGGCACGGGGTAGGTAAATCGCCGAATAAGATAATTGAAGCCATTTTAAATTTTTACACGATATCAGGCCAACCACCTTAAATTAGACCCGTGCACTGTGACGCTTGGCTTAGGTATTGCGACACTCAAATTTGAAATCAACGTATTGGATTGAGCCACGTAAAATGAGGAACTTGGTGCAGCTGCGCTCATGGATGGCACGACGGCACTGAGTGCAGACATCACATTCTCACAAACGTTTCCAAATCCGCTTAAAACACACATGTTTAAAATTAAATCAAATATGCAAATAAAACAAATTAACACTTTAATTTCCTTCCAATAAGTGCTCAAATTAATGTCCATAGCCCAACAATGTCAAATTCTTAATTTGGATGACATAAGTTAATGATTTCTATAGGACCATACCTATCACCCTCTAGATAAGGTTTTAATCTCTAACCATTAACTATAAAAGTACCTTGCAATTTTTTTATCCTTGATATCTATAGTTCCAAATGGATAAACATTTACTACAGTAAATTGTGCAGACCTCTTATATTTTATTTTTCCAAAAAATAATTTTAATCTGGAATTAAACAATAAAGTCACATGCTAAGCTCAAATTATTTCTGAACAAGCTTCTGATCATGCCACTTTTTCATATGCTCTTTATAGATTTTGACACTCTCATAGGCTTGCATTCTAATATAATCTAATTCATTTAATTGTAATAATCGATTTTCTGTTGAATACTTAATATTATAATTAAACTTCTTAACTACCCAATAAGCCTTATGTTTTAATTCTACGAGTAAAGGACAAGTTTTTCCAAAAATCAACCTATGGGGATACATTCTTATAGGAGCCTTAAAAATAATCTTATATGCCCACAGTTCATCATCTAACCTAAGGGATCATTCCTTCCTACTAAGTTAGCAAATTTTTCAAAAATCCTCTTAATCTCTTTATTTCAAACTTTTGTCAAACTGATAGTCTAAGTATAATATACAGTAGAAATCTTATATTTTATTTCATATTTAGTAATTAATGTCTGAAGTCTTTTATTACAGAAGTGACCCATCATCACTAATAATAATATTGAGTGCTTTAAATCTGTTAAAAATATAGTTCTTTAAAAAATTTGGTTTGGAACACTTTGTGAATCACAACTCGATAGATTCACTATCTCGATCCACTTTAAGACATAATCTACTACAATCAAAATGTGTTAATTTTCTAAAGAAAATATAAAATATCTCATAAACTCTATACTCCAAATATCAAAATCTCAAACTTCTAAAATAGAATTCATGGGCAGTTCCTGTTTCTTAGAAATATAGCGTACTCACTGACATCCATCACATCTTTTGATATATTTATTTACACTTTTAAAAAGAGTATGTCAACAAAATCCTAACCGTAAGATCTTAGACAGCTCTAAAATCTCTAAAATGCACTCCAAAATCTTAGTCATGACAAAGTCAATGATATTTTTTTACTTTTTCTATGAGCACAAATCTCCTAATGATTTGGTCTTTATATTTCTAAGACAGTTTATTCTAAAAATAAAATTTGGCATCTAAATAAATTTCTTCTTTTGGCGATAAGATAAATCATAAGGAATGATTCAACTATCAATATAAGTAACTATGTTCGCATAACAAAGAATAATTTGTTGAAATGACAAACAATGTTTCATCAAAAAAACTACCATTATTTTTTTCATGCGAAGTCTCTAAGATTTTCTACTCCAGTCTAGAAAAATTATCTACTATTTGATTTTTAGTATCCTTCATATCGAATATCTCAATATCAAACTCTTACAACATAAGTATCCATTTAATCAAACATGGTTTAGCGTCCTTAGTAACTTGGTATTTACTGGCTTAGTGGTCGGTAAAAGCTTTGAACTTTTTGCCAATCAATTATGACCTAAATTTATCAAATGTGAATATTATTGCTAGT
Source organism: Papilionanthe hookeriana x Papilionanthe teres (assembly GCA_022702705.1). Taxonomy (NCBI): domain Eukaryota; kingdom Viridiplantae; phylum Streptophyta; class Magnoliopsida; order Asparagales; family Orchidaceae; genus Papilionanthe; species Papilionanthe hookeriana x Papilionanthe teres. The sequence continues at coordinate 18,740,614 of CM040436.1, forward strand.
AATCCATTTTTAGTAGTAGTGTAACCACTTGTGCTTCATTTAGAGTTCTACTAGCATAGTAAATGAAACGAAAAAAATTATTCTATAATCTAACACAGCTCCTACAGCATAATCACTACAATCAGACATATATTCAAAATAATATTCCCAATCGGGTGCAACTATCACTGGTGTTGTGATTAATTTTTAATTTAAAATTTCAAAGACTGCTAGGCACTCGCTATCAAAATCAAAGAGCATGTCCTTCTCTAATAAATGACAGATTTAGAAATTTTAGAGAAGTCCTGAATATATCTTTTACAGAATCCTGCATTACTTACGAAACTCTTAATCCCTTTAATAGAAGTAAGTGGGAGTGGTTTTTCTATAACCTAAATCTTAGTCTGAACTACCTTCATCCATTTCTCATAATGTTTGTCCTAAAGCTATGCAATAAATGATCATGTATCAACATTTTTTTTAGTTCAGTTAATGATTTGTCTATTCATGTCTTTGCAAAATTGTTGCTAGATTTTCAAGAAGTGTCAAAAGAGGTGTCAAACACAAAAAAATCATCTATGAACAATTCACTCCCCCTCTCAATGAGATCAAAAAAATATAAGTATCATAAATCTTTGAAAGGTGGTTGGGGCATTTGCATAGTTCAAAAGACATTCTCCTACAAAAAGCTTTCATAGAGACTAGAATAAGTGCTCATATCTTGGTCTTCTAGTGTTACAGTAATTTGGTTATATCTTGAATATTCATCAAGAAAGCAAAAAATAAGAGTGTTTTGTCAGTCTATCCAACATTTGAGGAAGAAAATACAATTAAAAATGATCTTTTCAAGTATTTTTATTTAATTTCCTATAAACAATACAGATTCTTCAACTGGTAACGCTCATATTAAGTTCATTCATATCATTCTCCACTACAGTAACTCCTTTTTAGGAATATAATGAATCAGGCTCCTCATGCACGATCAAATATAGGATCTATAATATTTGCATCAAACTATTAAGAATCTCTTTTCTCACTACATCCTTCATGACTGCGTTAAACCTCCTATGGGCATCAGTCTTTGGTATCTAATGTGTTAAACCTCCTATGACTGCATAGTTCAAAATTATCTTTCATTAGTATCTATTGCATGTATAGAAGAGCGTATCCCTTCAATATTTACAATGCTTTAACCAAAGACTTCGCTAAAATTTCTCAAAACTCTCATTAATTTTGTCTCTTGTAATTTACTCAAATTAGAAGAAATAATCATGGGCAAAGTTGAAGATTATCCTAAAAATGCATACTTCGAGTATTTTAGGAGAACCTTAAATTCTAATTCAATTGTCTCAACTATAAAAGGTACTAAAGTTTTAGAATTGTTAATATGTCTAAAGGCTCAAACATATCCCTAATCACTCCAGGAATCGCATCCAATAATAGCGTTGATTCTTCCTTGAGATTTTTACAACTATCCTCAATTAAATTATGCTCTATTGGATCCATTTCCAAAATCTCATGAAATTAGCTTTTAACAAACTCTCTCTATAGTAAGTATATCAACCTCAGGGACTTTTGAGAAAATTATATTGATATTGGATTGATTTCCAAAATCTCATGAAATTAGCTTTTAAAAAACTCTTTATAGCAAGTATATCAACCTCAAGGTCTTTTGAGAAAACTTTATTGATTTCAAAATATTAAAATTAACTTTTAATCATTCACTTTCATGATGATTTCTTCCATCTAAACATCAATCACTGCTCATTGCCCTTACAGTGACTAAGAGAGGTCTACCTAAAATGATTGAGAATTTCTTATCTTCCTCCACAGCTAAAATTATGAAATCAATAGTGAAAATAAAAGTATTCACTTTAACAATAAATTTTTTTATAACCCCTAGGATAAGTCAAAAATATGTTAGTTAATTGAAGGGTACAGTAATAGGTTTAACTTTTTATAGTCCTAATCTCCTAAAGATTGATAGAGACATGATATTTATGCTAGCTCCTACGTACATGAGACTTTCTTAAAAAAACTTTTCTCCAATAGAACAAGTAATAGTGAAACTAACTGGATCCTTAACTTTTAGTGGCAATTTTTTATGCATAATAAGTCTAGCTCCTAGATCTAATCTCCTAAAGATTGATAGAGTTATGATATTTATGTTAGCTTCTATGTCATACAAGGCTTCCCCAAAGAACTTATCTTCAATGGTGAAATGAATAGTAAAATTATATGGATCATTGAATTTTTGTGGAAGTTTTTTCTACAAGAATAGTGTTGCACTCCTGACAGTCTCCTAGTCACTTAGTTTTATTTTTTGACCCCACTTAGTGGGATAAAAGTTTATTGTTGTTGTTGTTGTTGCTGCTGCTGATGTCTTCATAAACTTGACATAACTAGACATTTATTCTAAAGCTTATACAAATGAAATACTAATGATTAGTCTCTTAAACACCTCTACAAATTTAGAAAAATGTTGGTCCTTCTTTCCATAGATATGACGGTGCTTTTCCTAAGTCTAGTATAAACTTTTCACTAAGTCTTAATCTCAAGCTCAAACACCTCTTCTCTAGGTTCTTCGCTACTTACCTCCTCTAACTCTTTCCCACTTCTCAATCTTATAGTTTTGCACTACTCATTTCATTTCTTTTTAGGATTCACTTCGATATTACTTTGTAAGTCCCTTGGAGTCTACTACTTGAAGATTGTCAATTGAGCCAATTAGTTTTCAATGTTTCTTATTACTACAACTTGACTTTGTCAATTATTTCTTATTTATAACACTAATTCTTCCAAAAACAATTTATTCTTAGATTGATTACTTGAAATGAATTCAGCTGTGTAAGTCGGTCTTGAGTTAAGATTATTTCCTTGATTATTCTAATTGTCTAAACAGTTTTGTTGATTACTACCCCATTGTTAATTTCCTACATTCTAGTTATCGTTCCAATTAAAATTAGGTTGATTCCTCAAACCCAATTTATAGGTTTTCAAATATGAGTTGTTGGGTCTATTATTTATAGTATTTATTATCTCTAAAGTTACAATACTAGGATCTACTAACTGTAAAAAAGTATTTCCATGAAATATCAGTGATCTTAATGCAGAATTTATACCTAAATCATCTTTTTTTTTATATATATTAATGCTATTTGTGAAGTTAAAATAGATAGGACATTTTGCTCATGAATGCAAGCTACCCTCATAAGGTTGACTCCCTCATAAGGTTACTGAAAATTAATAGTAGTTATCTCTACTATAAGTGCATAGGCCTTCTCGAATGATTCAGATATCAAAGGACCCCTACGGAGACAATTATTATAGATCTCAATGATCCCACCATCCTATTATAAAAAAATTATAGAATCAATCAATCGGATGGAGCTTGGAGTGCTCAGTTCTTAAGAAGCTTCTTAAGTCTCTCTCAGATTTCATATATTGACTCATTATTCATCTGGGTAAAATAGATAATATTATACCTAAGCTTAACATTTTTATGGTGGAATGTATTTAGCTAGAAATCTATGTCAGATCATTCCAAGTGATAATAAATGTTGATGCTAAAGAGTTAAGTCACATCATTGTTTTATCTCTCGACAAAAATATGAAAAACATAAGCCTAGCAATATCATCAGAGACACCATTATACCTGAAGATTGCACACAACTCTAAAAAAATGATTATATGTAAATTCGAGTCTTTTGTAGATGAACCTCCAAATTAATTATTTTAGACCATTTAGATAATTACAGGTTTGAGTTCAAAACATATTTACTTAAATGATAAAATTATTAATACTCGGGTGAATCTCATCTACCATGGGGTTGGCAAAATTACCACGCAGTCTAGGTTGTTCATTTTCCCCTCAAGGTTTGTCATCTCTCCTACAATCTTTTTGAGTTTTGCAAGTTTTTTTTAAGTTATTTAGCGGTTTTTTTCCATCTCAAAGTTGAACGACACTAGTTCAATAGATTCACTCTTATGCGTACAACCTAAGACTAACTAGTGAACATAAACTACCAATTTTCAACACTTTACAAAACACAAATAACAATACACACAACAAAGCAAAGAAATTGCGTAAAATTACTAAAATGCAAGTCACGATATTATTTAATTCTCTATAATTTAAAATAACAACTCAAAATGTAAACGCAAAACAAATTATACAACAAACTAGAATTTTTTAAGTGTAGATCTCAATTATCAAACTAATATTTTCCTAATTTGAAAACTTAACGTCATTTCCCAACAACGGCGCTAAAAACATGGTCTGACATGAGGTCAATCACTCATTAACACACAAGTATAAATGTTAATCAAGTAGTATATGGATTTTGAGTCTGTGTATCGACCTCACAAGCAACAAGATAATTCTCAAAAAATTCAATTACTAATTTACTAAGGTTTAGTTCAAAATGCTGAATGTTTTTAAGGTTATAAAAGTGTCTAAAATCATAAATTCAAAGTGCAAATCTAAAGTAAATGAGATGAGTTTTTAAAATAGTGTAAAAGTCTTCCTTGAATTGGTTCAATGAAATCTAAATTTATTTAAGTGATTTTTCTACAATGGTGAATCAGGGTCTATTACTTATTACTCTCTTTCAAGATATAAAAAACGTTGGAATCTCATATTATACTTAGGTTTACCTAACCCCACAAGAATTCTCAGGCATCCACATTCTAGAAAAAAATTGCAAGAATCTATTGGCAATACTTATATTCCACTAAATTCTTGTGTTTTAATTCAATTGTGCTTCTAGTCTTCTTCCGAAAGTCCTAGATTACAACTAATTCTAACTATTCAAATAATTTATTTCTAATGTAATTTAAGGTTAAAAAGGTTATAACAACCTCTTCAATCAAATCAAAATTCTAACATGGATATTCTAGATTTTAAAGATTTTCAACCCAAAGGAGAGAGATTTTAAGTAAGAACATGACTCGCATTTATAAATCAAATCGGGATACAAAAGTTAAAAGGAATGGAAACCCCGAAAGAAAGCAATCTTTGTTCTGAATACTTGATCGTCACCAGAAATTCCTTGCTTGCTTACAATCCTCTTTTTCTTACTCACGCATAGAAGTGAAATCTCATCACAATCACTCCTTAACACTCTTACACAATTCCTACACTAAGTGCTCCTTAGAGTTCTTCCGATGTGTTCCAAGTGTGTCCGAGAGAGTCTTCTGATATTATTTAAAAATTTTTATGCATCATCCTTGGTCAAACTGTCCACGCGAACTACCAAAATCACCTTAAATTGTGGGGGCACAGCGGCACTGGCTTGGGCGCTGGTCTTTAGCTTGGGGTGGGGCTTGGCCTCCAGCACCAAGGTGTCGTTAGATTTTTCGTTGTATCTTGCTAAATTGGGTTTTGAGATGCTCTCCATGGGGTGTCGGGACACTCCATATGACAGTCTATTTTATTTCCAAGTGCATCAATTTTTTGTATACTGCACATTCATACTAAATATACCCAAGAAAAGCATAGAAATGATACAGATAATGCAGTAAATGCACTACATAACACTACAGATTTTATACACATCACCAAACAACCAAAGTTCATAATGATCATCATCATAATCTTGCTAAAAACTCTAGTACATTTATAAAAAATTTCAATAGAAAATGGTGCTTATAATTCATTAATTTTCTCCTTGATTATCCTTAAAAAAAGAGCAGATACAATATGACCATGGCAGCTAATTCTTCAATAGCTCAAGGTCAGCTCAAAGTCCTCACGTCTGATCTCAAGCCAAGCCAAGTCTAATTATAATTGGTTCAAATATAAAAACGTACATAAATACAAGTATTTATTCATTCATGCATACAGACATGTTATTTTTATTAGAATTCAAGCTAATTAAAATTCAATCCAAGCCTAGATCAAATAGATCTTTATATTATTCCCTTGTTCTCAAATGAAGCGTATCAATGAAAATACAATTGATTGTGTCATGCAACATTACCTTCAGAAATTGAGATGCATCATTCAGATAACATTTACTATGCATATTGCGTCGTAAAGAATTTGATTATGTATCATTAACTGAAGCTCTAAATTTAGAAGTTCAAGAGCTTGCAAGCTGCCATGTATGAGGAAGAAGCTCATCTAATTATTGCTGTTCGCTAGTATTATGACAATGCATAATGATTATGTTATTTTCAAAGGGGAAGAGCAAGCGATTAGCCATGATGATGACCAATTACAAAACCATACAGATTACAACTTGTTGATTTATTTGTGATATTTTATTAAAAATAGTCATCATAAATAAAGGAATATCTAATAAAAGTTGAATCAATTGAATAACAATATATTTCAGAATAAAAATATATTTCAGTATTTTTTTTTTTCAAATTTGTGCTTGAATAATGGCTGGATGTAGATCTTCCTAGTATGGCGTAAATAGCTATTGTCTCTATACATTATGACTATGGCAGCTAATTCTCCAATAGCTCAAGATCAGCTCAAAGTCCTCACATCTGATCTCTGTCAAAGTTTAGAGAGAATAGGTTGAATGACTTTTCCTTTACTTTCATTCCAATAAATAATAGTTCTATACAATTTATTTTAGGTACATAATAAAGAGTGCAATCTAATTTAGGTAGCTTAATAATGCATATTCCTAATATAAATATTCAGTTAAAAGGAAAGAATTTGTGTCATTGAAATACGGAATTTAATGCAGCATTGCAAAGAAGGAAGCTATTTATTCTGTCTGATTTCATTAACTCCTGATTAATATCTCATGATTGATATCTCCTGATTAATTTATTTTGCCTGATTTCATTAACTCCTGATTGATATTTGCCCTCAAATTAATGCTGGCTGATCAATAAGCATCAATTTGTCAACATGAAACTGATGACGTGGTCAAGAAAGAGCCTTAGTAAATATATCAACTATTTGAAGATTAGAAGAGATATAACACCACTCTCATAGGCTTCTCGAATGACATGACAGTCTACTTTAATGTGTTTCGTGCGCTCGTGAAGGACGGGATTAGCAGTAATCTGGATAGCACTAGTATTATTTGCATAAAGAGAAGTAGACTCAAGTTGAGGAAACCCAAGCTCAGCCAACAAACCCCGAAACCAAATGATTTCAGAACAAGCAGATGACATTGCGCGATATTTAGATTCAGTAGATTACTTAGACACTCGATCTTGTTTCTTGCTCCTCCAATAAATTAAGGAGTTGTCAAGAAACATGCACCAACCAGTAATAGATCGACGTGTATTTGTTGACCTCACCTTTGTCGAGGTTTAGTTTTCCTCCTAGGATTTGGGTTCTAGCTTTTGGAGCTTCCCCGACGATCTTAGATTCCTAAAGAATAGGTCTACCTCGTTTTAGAACGCTTAGTCCACTTCGTCACTCTTTCGGATCCCGGACGAAATTCCGTACCTCTAGCTTCATAGCAGAGTTGGAATCTGGCGTTAGAATCCAAATCGAGTTCCTATAGGACCACCGGACCTGGGATAGCCTCGTGCACGTTCTCGACCACCGAGCGACAAATTCTCGAGCGCACGGCTCGACGCTTCAATCACTCCGCGATGCATCGAGACCGAAGTCAGGATGCCAGGACGATCAACGTCAAGTTCAGAATTTCATAAAACGCCGGATTTGACGCACTTTCAACGCGACCGTCGACGAGGTTGCCCAGACGACCTCGGATGACGAAACGGACTTCGCCGATGCGTCTGGATCGTCGTTTTCACCTAAAATTGGTATTTAATTTGGGAAGCACACAGTCCAGCTCTGAGTCCTCCCCGTCACCATGCTTACGGTCCTTTTTCAGATGTTTCATGGCTTTCTTACGGTTAGCCGTGAGTTTAGCGGGACATCTGTGAGTTTCTTATTTTAGTGCCTTTGCGGTTTTCACTACGATTTTTTCGTGTTTGTTCATGATTTTTCTTCGAGGTTTTCCACGGAGGTTCTTTATTCTCTTTCTCGATTTTCTTTGTTTTCTTTCGCGATTTTCTTTATTTTCTTTCTCGATTTTCTTTGTTTTCATGTCGTCTTTCTTTTCGATTTATTCTCAGATTTCACACTTCACTTTTCCTGCACGTACGGAAGTACCCCTACTTAGTCAGGTTTTTCTTACTGCGTTCACTTTGCTTTAGATCGACGCCTTTTCGTGCATAAAACAATAAAGTGATAATAATAAACATGTAACGATATACCGCGGGTAATCAACGCCTAAGGTACACTTGCAGCATTTCTTTTTTTACTTATTTCCTTTACCGCGCTACATATTTTACTTTCTAAGCATTCGCTCCTCGTTAGTCTAATACGTTCTACTTGTTACAATAAGATATTTTTTAACAGAAGACGTCTTACTTTTCTTCGTACATACTCCCGTTTAGTAGAAGATGTTTATCGCTAATAGAGTATCTATACTCGTTTTTCTCGCTTTTCTACTAATGCCTCACATCATGGCACATACTCACGTTCATGAATGAAAATGATAATAATAATAATAAACGAAATAAAGCAATTTGCATGTTCACAATAACTCAAACTTAAATCTAAATCAATGATCTTCATGACGATGGAAACTTGAAACATGTAGCAGAAGACTGTACCATCTTCAATAAAGATAACTCATGTCTGACATCAAAGAAAACCATTCCTTAGCCTAAATAATGCAATCATAGTGACTTCGACGTAATCCGTCTAGTCGCAACATAAATCCTCATTTGTTCTTCTAGCCTTCAGATACCTCATTGTCGGCAATATGCTTCTAACTCACTTGTGATTCCGAGGTCGTCGTCCGATACGGCGTAGAATCCTTCTACTTTCCAGTGTTATTTGCGTAATCGAGTGATCATACGAACGTAATTCCTATAATTAATTAGCGAATCGAAACTTAAATAAGTTCATTTTCAAGATTTAAAACCCAACATTGTGATAGCTCGAGGCTCATCGAGGTCCTCCTCGAGATCTGTAACATCCCTTACATTTCTTTTCTTTGACTCTGGAAATAACTGTTCCACATTGCGCCTTTCACCCATTGGACTTCCTACTATCACACTTCGTGCAAAAATGCATTCTTAACAAGCCTGGAGGAGGGTTCCATATAGACATCTTCTTTGAAGTCTTCATGCAAAAATGTATTCTTAACATACATCTGTCGTAAGGACAGGTCTTTAGATGCATCAATAGACAGCATAAGTCGGACAGTCGTCAATTTAGCCACAGGTGCATAGGTTTCTTCATAATCAATCTCGTATTCTTGTCGATTGTCAAGTGCTACTAATCTTGCCTTATGTCTATCAAGAGAGCCATCAGATAGGAGCTTACGGGACTAAACCTATTTACAACCAATGGGTTTAACATCTGTAGGACATGAAATAATGTCCCAAGTATGATTGTCTTGAAGTGTCTAAAGTTCCTCTTGCATTACTTTGATCCAGCAAGTCTCTTTAGCAGCCTGAGAATAAGATATAGGAATACTAGTATTAGTTAAAATTGCAGAGTACCCGTATCTATCTGGAGGACGAATGCGCCGAGTTGATCGTCGAAGAATTGTTGAAGCAGTTTTTGGATCAGGGATTAGAGGTGAAGGGGGCAAACATCATTTGTAGACAATGTCAGGCTTGAATCGTTTATCAGAAGAGGAATTATCAAATTGTGGAAGTATAACTGGATCCGGTGTCGAAAGATGATGCTGAAAGTAGTATTCATGCTCAAAGAAAATCACATTCCGAGAAATATGTCATCGATTACTAATCGAATCATAACACACAAAGCCTTTGTGATTAAGATTGTAACCCATAAAGGCACATCGTACTGAATGGGCTCCCAACTTATGACATTCATGAGTAGGTAGATGAACAAAACAAACACATCCAAAAATATGTAGCATATGATAATTAGGATGTTTACCAAAAAACCGATAGTATGGAGAATCATACTGCAATTGTTGAGATGGTAAACGATTAATTTGATAAACTGCAGTAAATAAGGCTTCAGTCCAAAACTTAACTGGTACAGACGATTATAACAGCAATGTTCGCATTTTATCCAAGAGATGTCGATTTTTTCGTTCAGCAATTCCATTTTGCTGAGGTGTATAAGAACATGAATGTTGTGAAATAATGTCTTTATTATGGAAAAATGCTTGAAACTCATGAGACGTGTATTCACCACCATTGTCAGACTGTAAGATTTTAATATAAGCGGAGAACTGAGTTTCAATATATGCTACAAAGGTTTTAAATACGTTAAACACTTTTGATTTGGAACGCAAAAATTAATCCAGGTAAATCGACTATAATCGTCAATAAATGTCAAAACATTTATATTGAGCATGCGAAATAACCAGTTTAATCCCCCAAACATCACTATAGATAATGTCAAAATATTTATTGGCACGACTCCCCAAAATAGAAAAAGGTAATGTCTTACTTTTTCCAAGTTTACAAAAAGAACAGTCAGATAATAAAGTCTGATCTGTATAACCAAAATCGTTACTTTCTAGCACATGTTTCAATACCACATTATTTGAATGACCTAGTTGTTTATGTCAGACGACTGCTTTATTTTCAACAACTGAAGAAGCTAATGACATTGTCCGAGGAACAGTAAATTGTAATGGAAATAATCTGCCTACTTTAGGCCCATTCGCTATCACCTTCCCGAAACCTGATCCTGCACAACACAGCCATCACGAGAAAAGTGAACATCACAATTATTATCCACAATTTGTACAACAGAGAGTAAATTGGTAGATAATTTAAGAGAAACCAAGACATGTCTGAAGGAGGAGTTAATATCACCAACTGTCGTGATTGGAATATTTTTTTCATCAGCAACTTGAATATGTTGAGTACCAATATATGGTCGTTGGTTATGCAATAAATCAGTTGTATCGGTCATATGATTTGTGGCTCCTAAATCAACAAACCAAGGAGAAGTAATAGAAGTAATAGTCGTACCTTTTCCTTAAAGACCGAGAGCAGAAAAGGCAGAAAGAATCAGCTGTTGGACCATATCTGGTGTGAGAACAGGTTGATTATTGCCAGCAACTGTGGATATCGAGTCATGGTTGTGAGTGTCGGATACCGTAGCATGAAAGGCTTATGGTTTGCGGTTCTGGGGTCATTTAGGACACTCAATAATATGATGTCCCTTTTTGCTTACAATAATTACAGGACTTGCTACCACAATATCGTGCTATATGCCCAAATTCTTTGCAGTTGTAGAACTGCACTGGTCCCTTCCCTTTAGTCTGAGCAGCATATGTAATGTTGACTATTTCTGATGATCCACCTGCAATACTAATAGCAGCTTGTATTGTCAATCAGTGTTCTTCGCGCAATAATTCACCAAAGCAAACATCTCAACAAGGAATCGGATCTCTATTGAGCAACCCAGCCTGAACAATTTCAAATTCAGGTCTGAGTTTCATTAAAAACTGATTACGGCGACTCTCTTCATGAATGGCCTGAAGACTAGCTAAATTTTCATTTGACACCTTAGCATAGACAATGTCAGAATATTTGATCCATAAATTTAGAAAACCAGAGTAATATTGTCAATCGAGAGGTTACCTTGACTATAATTACTCGTATCGAGTTCCAATTGAAAGCGTTTTGCGGCATTAACCTGATTGTAGATGCGTTTCAAGTATTCCCACATTTTTTTAGCTGTGTCAAAGGATCGTAAATTATTTACCATATGAGCCTCAATAGATCCCAAAATCCAGGAGACAATTCAAGTTGCTTCCCATTGGCCGAGATCTTTCAGCTCAGTAGGTGGTAGGGAAGTCCCATCAATATGACCCCAAAGCTCCTTCCCTTTTAAGAACATTATGAACTGAAATTCCCATGCGGCATAATTCTTTCCTGCAAATTTGATAGCCAAAATTTCAGAAGACATTTCGTCTGACGGTATATCTAGGACAATAATGTTTACGACGGCGGGAGAAGCAGCAGCAGTGAATTCTATCGAAGAGATAGCAGAGAGGATAGAAGAGAAGATCGAGCAGGGCAGAGAGGGTTGCTCGCGGAGAGGATCACAAGACTACGGCTTTGGAGGCTCGAACTTTGGCTCGGAACTCTGCAGGCTAGGGCAGCGCAGCAGAGCTTCGAGCAGAGAGGCAGAGGAACCGGAGCTTCAGAGCGGAGCTTTGCGGGCTAGCGCAGCGGAACTTCGACTCACACGAAGCAGAGGACGCGTGCGGAGATCGATCCACGCTCACCACGGCAGATCGGGACGTCGTAAACAAATCGGAACGAAGCAGATCGGGAAATTTGCGGTCGAGGCAGAGAGGCCTTGGAGGATTGCACGAAGCAGATCGGGACGTATGGCACAGAGCAGTGCAGGACGATGCAGATGAACCGAGGCAGATCGGAACGTAGCACCCGAAACTAGCGAAGTAGTCCGATGGCGCCGGACTCGACGATGATGTCGTTAACGAAGAGGACAAAGGCGGACTAAGATGTCGCAGAACCCAAATAAGAGCACAGAAGAACGCTCCCAACAAGCAGATGACGACCTTGGAAGCTGTCGAAGACGCCGGCGAACGATCCCTAGACTAGTGTTGAAGACTACAAAAAGATCATATCGATTCAACTCAAGAAGTTCTGTATAATCTATTTTAAGTACATAATAAAGAGTGCAATCTAATTTAATTAGCTTAATAATACATATTTTTAATCTAAATATTCAGTTAAAAGGAAAGAATCTGTGTCGTTGAAATAAGGAATTTAATGCAACACTGCAAAGAAGGAAGCTATTTATTCTGTCTGATTTCATTAACTCTTGATTGATATCTCTTGATTGATTTATTCTGCCTGATTTCATTAACTCCTGATTGATATCTCCTGATTTATAGCCAAGTCTAATTATAATTGGCTCAAATATATAAATTCAAATATAAAAAAATACATAAATACAAGTATATATCATTTATGCATACAGACATGTTATTTTTATTACAATACGAGCTAATTAAAATTAAATCCAAGCCTAGATCAAAATTAGATCTTCATATTATTCCCTTGTTCTCAAATGAAGCATATCAAGGAAAATAAAATTGACTGTGCCATGCAACATTACCTTCAGAAATTGAGATGCATCATTCAGATAAAATTGTCTATGCATATTGCTTCATAAAGAATTTGATTATTGTTTCATTAACTGAAGCTCTAAATTCAAAAGAATTTGTTTTCAAGAGCTTGCAAGCTACCATGAATGAGAAAGAAGTTCATGTAGTTATTGATGCGGCTAGTATTATAACAAAGCATAATGATTAAGTTATTTCCGAAGGGGAAGAACAGGGATTAGCCATGATGATGACCAATTACAAATCCATACAGATTACAACTTGTTGATTTATTGTGATATTATATTAAAATAAAATGAACATAAATAGAGGAATATCTAAAAAAGTTGAATCAATTGAATAAAACTTAATTTTAGTTTTTTTCTTCCCTATTTATGCTTGAATATCGGCTGGATGTAGGTCTTTCTTTTCACTTTTTTGTATATGTATATTTTTTTATGGTCCACTTGTGTGCTTGGATTTTGTCAAAAGTTATATCATATGAACGATCAAATTGCAGCGTGATTCTTTTCTCCATCTTGATTTTTTAAGAAAAATTTTCTAATAGTACACATAAATTACCATTTGTGTGAATTTTGTGTTTTCTTTTTATTTCAACAATTTAAAAGAACAAAATATGCTGATCATGCTTCTAACAAAATTAAAGAGTGTTCTTAAACTGGCTGATTTCAAATAAATAAATAATCTTTGAGCATTTTTATAATGTCTCCGGTTAAGTATTATAGCAGTTTAAAGTGAGGGGCATTGATTGCTTTCTTTCATGAGAAATGGAATGAGACAAAGTAAAAAAATACCAAATTATGATAAAACATTTAGCCAGTTGTGCAAACACTTCGGTATTAAAGATATTATCTACAATTTAAAAAGTTTTTCATATATTTAGATCACCAGCCCTTATAATAAACGTGGTTGTTTGGAATTTTTTTCATTTAGTTAAAAAAGAGAAACATACTATGATGGCCATGACTTGGAGTTGTGTCTATTGAGGTTCTCTACTTACAACATTGATATTGTTGTATTTCAAACATTTAATAAGCAGTGATATTGGATTTATCTTTGTTTGATTGAATAAAGCGGTGCTACTAGGAAATGCACTGTGCAGAATTTCAAATTTCACACTATTTTTTGAGGAAGGTTGTATAAGCTCAACTAGATCAAAGATTTATATTAAAAATTGAGGCTTATCATTTCTGACTAGAGAAAATAATTTAAATTCAAACTAAGATTGATTCTATGTCTAGCCCAGGCTTTGTCAAATCTATAAATAGTAATCTAAGGCACCTTCTTAAGATTCTGGATTGAATAATCTTTTTTCTTTCTAGTTCTAATCTTATGAGTACAAGTTGAATGTATGATTACATTTTTAGCTTAAGTTCTAATTTTCCTTACTGAGTAATTTTTCCTTATCCAATTTCATATGCATAATTTGTTATTGACTTGTTTGGTGTTCTTACTTCTTAACAAAAAGTGCTACATCAAAAATTTGCTTTTGTCAGATTAATTTGTCTGCTGGATGATTTTATTTGTTTCCCATTTATTGCTTAAATTCTCATAATATTTCTCCACTGTACTTGTAGATTCGGTAATAACCCAAACTATCATAAAGTAAAATTACTAATAAAAAATGATGCAAAGATTGATATCCTCAGAAATCAGAAATTTAGGGGCTATTTGGGATCAATTTTTGCCTTTTGTTCTTTTGTTTTTGAAAACAAATAAAAAAGGAAACAACATTAGCTTATCTTTTTTCCTTTTTTTATTTTATTTTATTTTATTTTTTTTGAGAAACACTTCTGTTTTTAAGATACTCAAAATCAAAAACAGTGAGTCTCCCAGCAAGCCACCGCCTCCAGCCGACAGCAGCCGCTACCCAGTGCCCACCGCCAAGCGCCCGCCTGCCCGTCCACAGATAATACTTCGTACTGGGTGGAGCAAGGAAGATGTCGTATATACCATGGGCAACAAAGTTTAATCCTGGAGCGTGCATGAACCCAACCGTTTTATAAAAAATAAAGTTTTTTTTTAAATAAAAAAAATACTCAATCAAACATGTTTTATATTTTTTATTTTTAAAAACATATAAAACATATTTTCTAAAAACATAAAACAGTAAAAATAAATAAATTAAATTGAATTAAAAATAAAAAATAAAAATAGAAAACAGTGTTCTCAAACGGACCCTTAGAATAGAAAAACATGAACAAACCATTTTGTAAGAAAATTGCACACCTACGTAGAAATGAACATGGTAAACCACACACAAGATGAGAGTAGGAGGAAGGGATACCCTTTGTGGATTCATGCCGGCAGCAGCAACATACATGTCAAGTTTTCCAATGGGTATTCCAATTCCTTGAACTCCAAGATCACCAAGTCCCAAAATACGGCTCCCATCAGTGATGACAATCATGTCAACCTAAAGAAAATCAAGGAAGTCATGAGATTGATGATAAGATCCTAAAGTGGGGTCACGTATAAAAAATTCAGTGGAAATTCCAAGCACAATCATCTGATAAGTCGTCCAAAATATTTTGAAGAAGAAGAAACTTAAAAAAAAAAAAACAGTATATTTTGTTTAGACAAGAAGGCAAAAACAACAACAGTTTAAAGCACTTAGAATAAAAAATTTCATCCCACAAGTTTTTGGCAGATTTTATGGAATCGGATTTCAAATTTTTCCATGTTTATAGAACAAAAAACGTGCAGAAAGGCAACGCTAGGCAGAATTGCCTGAAACATTGAAAATTCATTATTTTTTCCAGCCAACACTCACCAACTCACCTTCCAAGCCCGCATAAAATAGAATATAACGCCATTAATATTGAATACAATTAACCGCCAAGTTCTGTCACTAAAAGTTTAGAAGTTTAGCGTTGCGCACCTAATGTGGTCAACTTTTGAAAGATGTTGTGAAAAGACTTGAAGAGATGTCACAATACAATACTGCCAGAATATCAACTCAGACGTCATGCTTTTGTCCAAGCATTCCATACTTAAAAGTATGCCATTATAACAAGTACGGCAACAAGCACCATAAATTCCCAAAAGCCGAAAAAATGCTTAAGGAACAGGGTAACGTGAACAGGAGCGACATTTAAGATAAGCCTATAAAATAACAATAAGATTGTCTTCTATAACAATAACAACAACAACAACAAAAAAGAAGAAAAAAGGAAATCAACATAGCACAACTGTAAAGACAGCGATGACAAAAGTTAAAAAATTTGCAATATGTCAATATAACTATAAGCCATACCTAAATTGTTTACAATTCAAAGGCATATATCAGCAGAATTCAAATTCAACATCTCATTAGCAGTGTATCACGATTTCATGTCCATAACAAGATTTTCTTATTCAAAAGTTATATATATTTATAATTGAGGGAAATTTACATACTTAGGACACAATTATTATGGATTTACACATCTCACGCCTAAACTTCCATATTTACATGCACGGCACTTTGGTACTTGAAACGAATGCATGAATTCACTTTTAAAAACAGGTAATGGTGCTATTTGTTATGTGATATTAAAGTTTTTAGTGCCATGTGTGTAAATATAAAAGTTTAAGTGTGAGATTTGTAAATACATAAGAATTGGTGCTATGAATGTAAATGTCCGTAATACTTAAATGCAACAGTATTTATGACCAAAACTAATCATATGCCGCAATAAAAAAAACATCCGTTAAACCTTCAAGGCACTGAAAATTCAAGCATACCTGCTTAGCTGGCCAATTATAGATCATAGACATCATTTCTCCTTTATCTTTAGCACTAAAATACATTCCGCGTGGACGTCTGTAAAGGCCACCATAGTTCTGACATACCAAACCTACAGTTGGGGTATATATTATGGGAGCAAAATCTTTGATGTTATCAATAAGAACCTGGGAAGGACAAGCATTCATTTATTATAAAAATATTGATATTTATGAAAGCAAATAGTAAGCTCTATGCAAAAAAAATGTTTTTAGAGCCATTGAATTGAGTTGGACTTACCCTGTAATATAACGTCTCATTTCTGTCATGCAATCTATTTAGGATCCTCCACTTAGCCAAAGCAACAACAGTGGGCGATTCGTCTCTTGTATTATATTCCAAAGATTGATATGAATTCACTAAAAAGCGAGAAAGAAATAAGGAAATTTATGGCTGAAATATATATTCAAGAGACAGATTTGAAACCCTAGTCACTCTTAAGAAAATAAATAAATAAACTTAACAACTTGTATATCATGATTATATCCTTGACCTAAAATCATATAAAGTGCTAAGTTGGCCTTCGCAGAGTTTCCTCATGCTACAGAGAAGAGTGGCTTCTTTTCAATCTATGACAACGCAAAATTCGTGACCTCAATTCATTCTCAAAAAATAATTTTCAGACTGCAAAGAACATGGCCATGATATTCAAGTTACACCACATATGTTCAAATGATTGCTAAAACACTTGCTAATCCTCTGATTAAAACTCTCCATTAGCATAATTATGAGTTCTATTTCTTTTGCAACGGTAAATATGAGTTATGTTTGAGCTTTGAGAGCAGCCATTTTGTGTTGGCAAGACTAGACATTGTGCTTATTCTAGAAGTTAAAGCTAGCCAAACAATGCAATAAAAAGTTGAAGCAAATAACATGCAGCCATTAAAGAAAATGTAGAGCGGAGTGAACTTCTCCCATACACAGTATTCAAAGATAAGAACTTACTGAAGCGTTCATACTGTTGCTCAAATGATATGACTCGTGGTGGAAGGAGGCCGCGAAGCCCTAATCGATCTCTTTCCGTCAACGGGAAGCCAGTATCCTAAGAGAAGAAAAATGAAAAACAGAAACAAACATATTGATCAAACTGTATTAGATGAGATATATCAAGAAATACAAACAAAAACTGAAATTAAAAAAAAAATCAAGCCCTATAATTGATGATTAATATGATCCCAACCATACAGAGAGTTTATATTAACTTTGCATGTGATTTATAAGTTAGAAAGTTCTGTTAAGGTTAATATTTCATCAAACTAAGCAAGGTTTAAGGTTAAGAGAAAGGCCACTAATTCATCGTATAATCAAACAAATCTACCAGTAATAATTTTGATTATTTTGAATTTTAATTGCTTGTGTCCGTTAAAATTAATAAAGCTTGTTATATAAGAGAATATTTCGCTAGCGAAAAACCTGCAAGTGATCAGATCAGCAAATTAAAAAATAGCTGAAAATTAAGATTTACCTCAAAAAACGTATTACAAAATGGCATTCTTCCAACCTCCTCTGCGTTATTAACTAAAGCGGACAAACCATAGAGTTAAGTGGTCTGACTGAAAAAATCCATTAAAAAAATCACACAAATTAAACCGCCACCATTTTTTAAGCGCTAACTCGCATCACCTCACAAAGTCAAAACTAAATAAACGCAGAACTAACAAATCAAATCTCCACTCCATAAACATTTTACCATAATCAAACACCCCAAAGACATTTCCCTCAAACCCAAATCAACAACCCTCAAATCCCATAAATCACCCAAAAAAAACTAAGAAAACTAACATCAAGAGAAGGAATTCCCCGCAGAAACATATCAGATCCAACAACACCGCCTAATCCGAATCAAAACACAAACCGAACCTTATTGAACCACGGATCGTGGAGTATGTCCGTCCCGCGCTTCTGAACGATGCAGGGGCCGGGAACGGCAAGGGAAAACCTCCGAATCTGCCGGAGATTCCAGGCTCCACGGCCAAACCTCCACATTTGGCTCCCTCTTCGACAGCGATGCTCCGGAGATGAGGAGATCTGCTCTCAGTCAAACAGAATTCAAAGGAGTGGGGGGAAGATCGAGCATGTCGATGGAGAAGAATAAGTGCGGATTCGTGGGAATAAAGTGGGAACGGAGAAGCGGCGACCGGCGGGCGTCGCACGTGTCGACTCGTACGTGCGGAACCGGATGCTGTATGTAGTTGATTATGGTCGTGTGGTTGGAAATGGGTGGCGGAGATATTTCTACGGTTGCTGGCGAGAGAGAAATTTCTTGTTGGGGCATTTCCATGCATACCACTCAATTTTGATATATTCACATGTGATACTAGAGCTCTCAAAAAAGCTCATTGTCTGTGAACAGTTTGTGTTCGATTTGTCAAAGAATTTATGTTCGATTCGTTCGATAAGTAAACGAGACGAAAATGAACAATTTTTTTTCGTTCGGTTAGTTAAACGATGTGTTCATTCGTATTTAAATCGTTATTGTTTGAAATATAAAATAATTTAAAATAATTATATATATATATATATATATATATATATATGATGTTATTCAAAAATTAAATTTTATAAATTAATAATAAATATAATATATTAATATGTAATATTAGTAATATACTAATATGGATATTATATATTTATATAATATAAGTTATATAATTAATATAATATATTATTTATATATATATTAATATTAGAATATTAACTCATGTTAGTTGTTCGCGAACAACTCGTATTCGGCTCGTGTTCAACTCGTTCGTTAAGAAACGAATACGAATAGTGACTTCACGAACAATTTCGAACACTAGCTTATTTCAAACAAACTAAATTTCAAACAAATCAAACACGAACACGAGTTTTGTTCGTTTGTGTTTAGTTCGTTTACCGCCCTATGTGCAACCTTTATTTTTATTCGAGTAAAAAATCTTATTTCATCGGAAAAAATAATTATAAAGAGTTGGTTGTCAATAGTTCCAAACTAAAACTCACATTTACAGCACATACAACTCGCACAAACAAAATAAAAAACTACGTCCTATTTGTCAACAATACAACTCACGTAATAAAAACTAAATTTTTTATCAATGCGAATAAAAGGTAAATTAATATGGTCTTCTTTAAGTAAAAGATAAAGTTTCATTCGTAAAATATTAGAATAATTAATAGCTTGTGAATTCAAAACTCTTCTCGTAGCCCAATTTAAACACTGATTACCTTCACGATAACTCAACTATCATTGAACCTGCACATAATCACATGAAAGCGAAGAGAAAACTTCATATGAACAATCAGAAACCAAAGTTATTTTTTTATTCCTCGTATAGTAGTTTCATAGCTCCATCTCTATCATATTGTTATCTCAATCTCAATTAACCTCAAGCTTCATAGCAGCAACTACAGCATCAGCTTCGACACAAAAGGTTCGCAGCAGATGCAGAGAACTATAGTAAGCAGACACCAACACCATTTTTGCAGACTCAGAGAACTATAGTAATTGATTGGTATTTATGTAAAATATTTTTTATTTATTTTAAAAAATGGGAGATGTGACTCTTTCCCAAAAAAAAAAAAAAAGGAAAGAATATATTGTAAAGAAAGAAAATAAAAAGAAATATTAGTAAAATATATACTAAATGTTATCTCAGTGAACTATTAAAAAGCGATATTTAACTATTTCCGATTAAAATATATCCAAATATTTTGGCTTACTATACCAAAAAAATCTCAATATTATCAATCCAATTGATATCCCATTCAGATATTTTAAAGAGCAAAATAAATACAGATGAATAATAAAAGCCGGGGTCATAAAATAACAAATATGCTTACAATTTTTTTTTATTATTTTGGATTCTCATCGAGCATAATTTTTAGGATCATTTGACCACTTCATTTGTTACACAGTTTGCAATCACGCAAATTGACAGATGGATAATTCAGCAATTCGACAGCTGGGCAATTAGGCAGCTCGACAATTCAGTAATGCGACTGTCTGACAGTTCAACGGTTGGGTAATTCAACAATTCGACGGCTGAGTAATTATGTAGTTCGGCAATTCAACAATTTAGTAGCTGAGCAATTCAACAGCCGAGTAATTAGGCAATAAGACAATTCAACAATTGGTGAGTTTGATAATTAAGTCCTTAAGCAATTCAATAATTTATTAGTTAGCTAGCTCAAAGAGTCTTCTAGGTATATATATTTAATTTCTTGATTCTCTTATCTCTAGATAGATAAATGTAAAAAGAATAAGATAATGCAAATATGAAGTTATACATTGCTCGTCTCTATAAGGCAATCATATATTTAATTTATCAAAAACACTTATTCGATAAAGATGAGTGTTTTATTTCACTATACACGACTATTCATCTTTCTGGGGCTCCTAACACTTCTATAAGAAATTAGAATGTTTGCACTCTGACTTCATCTACAGTATAGGATTCCATCATGGGGTTATTATGACTCACCTTCAGATACTTTACAGCTGACTTGGTGTTCTAGTAGGAAGAGTTCCTTGAATATTATCAGAAAGAAATAAATTGTATTATATTTTTTATGCGACTGAATGTATTGTTTACTTATAATATAACTCAGTTATGAATGAATAAAACTATTTTTGTTAAAATTAGGCTATATTTCACATGAGGGCACTTTGGCTAAACCTGTTGGGAGCAATTGCCATAAAATGTCAACTTTACCTAACAAAAGATCTCGTGGTCTTTAGGTCCCTAGATCGTCTTTAGGTCCCTAGATCGACTGTCTTCATATCTTATTCAATTGAACTATATTTTGGAAAGTTTTTTTTTTGGCAAAGTCGTCCCTAATTTTCTGCTATTGAGTTGAGTAGGTCTAAAAATTTGGATGCTTTTTCTTTTCATCTTATGAAGCTTGCTTACAAGGGGACAAGTTACTTAATTTTAAAAATGAAAGCACTGATAAAAAATTATATAGAGCAAATTGAAGATAGTAGAAATTAAATGACGTAACTATAAAAAATTTATGGATAAAGTATCTTATATCATCTAATGAAGTCTCCTATATTGTGACATTTGTTGCCTTTCTAGAGATGTTTATGTGTGACTCAGAGTCAAGACATACGTTCACACTAACTACACATTTAACGATGTTAAATCATTCCAGACATTGTCCCGTAATATTCATGGCTTAGACTCAATTTATATCAGCATTAGACCAAAAAGAGTCAAAGAGACAGGAGGAGAAGTCGGTGGGCAGAAAGAACCCTATCACTCACCCTGTCATTTTTTATTTGACATATATGTGTAAGCTACAAGGTGTGATTTTCATATGGTATTGAAATATATAAATAAACATAATATTAAGTCATATCCAACAATTTTATATTATGCTCAATAATTTATGTCATATCCTGCAACTTTGTGTTATCTTTTATAACTTTATGACAAGCCTTATAATTTTATATCATGTCCCTCTATCTAGTTGAACTTGGCAGTTTGGCTACTTCTTTAGTTGGACAGTTAGACAGTTTAACCTGTTCTCCTGCTATTTAGTTTGATCAGTTTATCCCGTAAAACAAATTGACCATTTTTAAAGTTAGGCAAATTATAAATTTGAAAGTTGGGCAATTTGATAGCTTGGGAATTCAATAATTTGTAATCGGGTAATTAGACAACCAAGCAATTCAACAATTCAATCAGTAGTTAGCCAGTTCAGTAGCCAGATAATTAAGCAGGCTAGAAATTAAGCAGGAACTAAGCTGTTGGCCACATAAAAATAGTATCATAAATTTTTTATTTAGTAATTGTTGAAACTTTTTATGATGTAGGGTTTCGTAATGTTTTTTTTTGTTACGCTCGACTTCCAATAACATTGAGCATAAGGAAGAAAGAAAGTGAGAGGAGTAACCCATGGGAAGAGAGAGTCTTGCCTCTAACCCTCTCATCTTTACATATTTCCCTTATTTATAAGCCAAGAGGTGTTCTTTTATCATGATATACAAATGTATATAAAAATACATAATGTTAAATCATATCCAATAATTTTATGTCATGTTCATTAGTTATATGTTTTATTCCACAACTTCGTGTCACGTTCAATAACTTTATATCATGTTCTATAGCTTTGTGTCATGTTTTACAACTTTATGTCATGTCTTACAACATAATGACATGTCCCATCATGTAGTTAAATTTGGTAGTTTGACAATTTGAGAGTTGGACAGTTCGCTAATTCATTATTTTATTAGTTCGACAGGTTGTCTGTTCAATTGTTTGACAGATCAGTAGTTCAAAACTTTGACTGTTTGACTAGTTCACTAGCCAGACAATTTTACTACTTCAGCAGTTAAGCAATTTGTTATTTCACTATTTTGGTAATTCAACGGTTCGACAATTCAACAACTTAATAATATTGCAACTAGATAATTATGTAATTGGGTAATTCAACAATTCAGAATCAGGTCAATCTGCAGGTGGATAATTTGACATTCGGGTAATTTAACACTTTGACAGCTGATCAGTTCGAAGCTTGAGTAATCTCGGGATCTAAGCAATTCAACAATATGACAGCTAGTCAACTCATAAGACTTTTATAGAAGTATATAATGATGATCTTCTAAATGTGAAGTGAAACATTTCGTGCTCTCTAGTTCAATAGTCATAAATTAATTTCGTAACCTAAGTAGGTGGGTAGTAAATTAACTTGACAAATCAACTTGATCAGAACCCAACTTAAAAAATATTAGTTTAAGTTGACCCATATAAAATTTGGGTCGGGCTGTGGTTAAGAACCTAAACCTTTTTAATATTTTTGGTTGGGTTTAGATTGACCCCAACTCGAAATTAACCCACAAATCCTAAATTTTCTTGAAATCGACTCACCAACCTGTATTTGACCCGAGATTGCCTCAAAACGGGTTATACGAGTCGGGTTTAAATTGATGAGTTGAATGCAAACAGTATTCGGGTTGGTCTTTCTAACCCGTTTATTATTCAATGTCAGGCTATCTCGTGTAGGTCAATTTTAGGTCAAATCCTAACTTGATTTGCCACCCTTAAACACAAATATGTTAAATATGTCAATACGAAAAAGATCGTAGCCAAAAATCATGAGAACTATTTTATTCAAAGAGTCCTCCTAAATTAAGAACGAAATTTAGACCTCCTCTACTAATAAAATGCTTTATATTTCATCAAATGCATAAAGCCAAAAAAAAATTATTGGTTGCAAAATCATTAAAAAATAAATTGACTTCAACAAATAATAATATTCTAATTAAAAAAAATAATATATAGGGTTTGAATGTGATAAAAATAAAAAAATCGTTTATTTTATATTTTTTATTTTGTAACAATTATTGGCTTTGAGTTTTTTTTTTTTATCAGAACCCTATAGTATTAAAGGCCAGACAAAAGAGGACACCGCGGTCAACCTCGGGATCCGCAGTAACCGAGCCGAGTGGAGCGGGAGAGGAAAGTTCGAGAGCGAGTCTTGGGCAGATCGGAAGATCGTGCCGCCGCGGAGGTGCTCGCCGGAAGTTGTTGTCGCCGGAGGTATCTCCGGCGAGGCTCGTTTGTTCGGAAACATCTTGTTTGGAGGTACAGTACTTGGATGAACATTTTATTTTCTTTCCCATTCCGCTTTCTTGTAATCGCATTCTGCTTCATTTACGGGGAAGGACTTGAGTGAATAAGGTGGGGATCTCACTCCATTTTGGATCTTATGTAGAGACTTATCAAGATTTGAGCTAGGTAAACTGAGGCTTAATTAATTGGATTTTGTCAATCGGGCATGATGCGAGAGTTGAAATTGGCTGACAATTTGGGGGAAGTACAGTACCGTGGTTTGAATTTGGTGGTTCTAATTTGTGATTAGGCTTAGGGTGGGAAAACTCAGGCATTGCTAAGTTGAGGATTTGATCGGATATGATTGGAAGTGTAGAAGACTCTCAATAATGTGGGTTTTGATGAATCCGTGCATGATAAATTCCCCATTTTTGTTAAATTTTTACATATATTTGATAGAATTTTTTGTTGTTTTGTTTATTCGTGTTCATGCTTTAAGATATCTCCCATCTTGTTGTGTTTCCTGCAACAAAATCTTTTAATCGAAGGAAATATTCGAAAGTCTGGGAGAAGCCATGTGAACATTGTCTCAGCATTTAGTAGGAATGATGAATATTTTTGACAAATTCAACTTTTTAATTGACTTGTTGAATCAGTTTACACGTCGGTTTGATCAAATTGGATTCTTTTGAATACACGTCTTTTTTCTCGTTTCTTGTGAGAAGCCATTCTAGCAATTTTATTGGTATTCTCTTCTAATTCTCTCTTTTTATTGGGGGATTTACATACATATCACATAATTTTTAGGTATTTACATATTTAACAAAAAAAAATTTCTATTTACTCATATAATACCATAGTGTCTAAATCACATAAAAGCATGGACATGAAAAGGTGTTTATGACTTTAGAGCAGTTAATATTAATGAGTTTTTTACATGGTTTTAAAAATTAGAGTGCTCTATCAATAAATATAAAGGTTCAGCTGCTGGATATATAAGCACATAAGAATTTAGTGGTATCTGCATGAATCCCCTTTTATTTTTGGATTTTCCTACTTTTTCATTTATTTTTTATATGCAAAAAAAATAAATCACTTGAGCTTGCACTAATTTTGATTCATGTCAATTGGGATAACTTTTGGAGACTAGTTCAAGATTGCCCCAAATTTAATTTCAACAAGTCAAACGGATTGACTCAATAAGACATACTTAAAGATGTGAAGTGATCCGATCCAAGCTCAAATAAACCCAAATCAAACATTTAAAGCATATTTTAAACCATGGGACGATTATTGGAGTTCTAAATATTCTTTAAACCATTCATATTTATAGTTAAATCTAGCATCTTGACGGCTGTCTCAAGATCACTCATTTGTACCATTAAGTCGTTTAAATGTTAATAGATTGGTTTCATCAAATGATTTAATACAAGTCCTTTGATAAATTGTTTTAGGAATTTTGTCAGATTTACCAAATTCTCACTCTTAAAAATTATAAATAAATATTTTTCCACATGAAAGGTTCATTTGCTCAAGTTTTGAGAGAATTTGGAGATCAGAGGAACTGTTGAGATCGAGTTGATGTACAATACCGACAAAGTTTGAGGCATCATCGTTTGATTGTCATCGGCCCACCACTGTTGCCTAATTATTTCTGTCAAAGCATAGTCGTCCAATTGCTATCATTTGAATTGTTACTGCTCGAGCACTCCTGCCTAATTCTTATCACCCAAATGTCATTGTCTAACCATCGTTTTGTGATTGCCATTATTTGAACACCATTATTTAATCACCTTCATCCAATCACTGTCGACCTTCTAGCATCATTCGTTTATTGTTTATTGATTGTCATCATCATCAACCCACTATGATCTGATCATTGTCTCATGTCTATTGTCGTTCAAATCCCATCACTCACTTATTATTATTATCCTTTTATTACTTCAAGCTCAATTACCATTAAATGAAATCATTTTTGAATGTATTATTTTGTAATCCAATCTTTTTCAATTAAAGGGAGGAGTGAATCTTTGCAATCATTATCAACATAGTGTATTCTTTTACATGGGCTAGATACCGTAGTATTTTTTTTTCGGATTTTCCCCGTAAAAATATTTGATATCTCTTGTAGTCTTTTCATCTATCCGTTTGTGTACAAGATTATTGTACAAAGACAGGACATAAAATCCCAATACATTACCACAAATTTTCTAACTCGCAGTGGTTTTATTAAATGATTTATACCTGTACATTTGGATGTTTTATTATTTTTATCTTTTTATTTTTGAGTTCCACTTCATAAAATTTAATTTCCATAGTTATCTTAGCATTAAAATGTGTATTTATTTTTGACCCCCCTATAATTGTTTTATAGGCTTTTTGTTTCTTTCCATTGACCGAGTTTCATCACCAAATCATGTTGTTTACCCTGTATATTTTCTCCCCATACACTTCACATATTATATATTTCATTCTCATATCTCAGAAAAATTTTTTAGTATCTGTTAAAATAATTAAGATTTCTTTGATTGGTATGCTTCTTATTTAATTTATGAAAAATGTCTCTTAATCTGTCGAGCAAAATAGCTTTGTCAGCCTTTTCACTTTTCTCACATCACTTGATCATTTAATTTCATTTTCTTTTGCACTACCTTTTTCCAGGAGGTGATATTAAAAATTTGCACTTAAAAATATGCGATTTATCTAGCACATGCTTGACCTATGCTCGGAGTATTGCGCCTTAAGACGAGCATTGAGGGAATCTGAAGCAAAACTATCGCATGAGAACACGCTGTAAGTATATGTATTTGATGCGGATGAGTGCACGTTGTCTTTTTTTATGCCAATCTTTCTTGGCAATTTTTATAAATTAAATTTGATTTTTTATTTATATCATGAATTTTATTAAAACTCGAGCATTGCGTTCTTATTGGTCGATATCTTGTCCTAATTAGTAACAACATGAGCGTTCCTTCGGTTTCCTGAAACATTGTGGTTTATTTTTTCTTTGGGACATTTACATACATATCACTTAATTCCTATGTATCTACATATCTAACACCTAAACTTTTTTTTTAACATTTTCCCCACCCAAATCTTTTACGTCTCGTAAAAAATGCTACCTATTTAACTTTTTAAATACACCTTTTTATGCATGGGTAAGCTGGTGTGTATGTAAAAAATTGAACTGTAGGTGTTAGATATGTAAATACATATGAAGTGAGTGGTATATATATGTAAATCTTCCTTTTTTTGTGTGTTAACTTATGCATATTTATTATTTTTAATTGGAAGACCTTCTAAATATCTTGATTAGTAAGTTATTACTATTATTATTATTATTATTTTCTTTGTGTATTATTGTGACATCTGCTCTTGAATATATGGCATTGTTGGAGGATGTTTGGACTTCGACTTGGGACGTAAATTTCAAATGTTATATTTTGCGTTTATTGGTGATATTTGGTCGTATCTTATGTTGATTTGAGCAAATAAACAGAGAGGTTTAATGGCTTCTATCAAGTAGGTAATGGTTGTAAACATTCTTCTGAAAAGCAAGGATTCCCCTTGAAACAACATGTATGTTTGCTGTTTAAATTTTGGGAAATTTACATACCTAGCCTAACATGTACCTTTGCTGTTTAAATTTTGGGAAATTTACATACCTAGCATACAATTCTTTTATATTTACATATCTCACAGTTTCATATTTACACACATAGCACTTTGATGCTTTAAACCTATGCATGAGAACGGTGTATTTCACTTTTAAAAAGTAATAATAGTGCTATTATTGATGTGGTATAAAGATTTTGAGTTTTGTGTTTGTAAATATGAAATTTTGGGTGTGAGATATGTAAATACATTAGAATTGTGTGCTATATATGTAAATGCCCTTAAAATGTTTCTAAATCATAGTGATAGGGGTAGATGTGTGCGAATGATTATGTTTCTCATTTGTTTATGTGGATATCATTGGCTTCCTTTATTTGTCTTTCGAGATTTGCAACCGACTCCTAATAGTTTGGGATATGATTAATGATAATGATAATGGGGACTTCTTGACTATGGCTTACATATTTATTATGGCGCTTTACGCGCGCCCCATGAATCGCCAACCATATTTCTTATAGTTCATATTGAAGACTTTCTTTTCCTTTAACCTTACTTTGTTATTGTGAGTATGCCTGTCTTGGTTAATTATTTTAGGGGAGATTTATCTAAGGTCTCGCGGTTGATTCGTTGCTCAATTTTATTTATTTTGACTAATTTGTATTATTTTCAGTCTGTTAAATTTAAGTTTTAAATTTTATTTAATAACTATTTCTGGTACTATATGCATCTTTATCCTTCTCCTCGAATGCGTAATACATGGCATAGCTATTGTCCACCCATTCAATCGTTTGTTATATGTTATCTCCTAACGTGAATTTCGATTTTTACTTGATATAACTCCTTACGAAGGAATTTTTAGTATTCTTACCATTTATTAGATTGGTGTACGAATAATTGTGTTTATTATGAAGCTTTGACAATTATTTTCGAATTAACAAATTTCACTGACATCAAAGAAATCAAAATCATTGGACAGTCGCAATTGGTTGTTGACTAAGAGTGCGTTTGGGGCAGCTTATGCGTTTCAAGATAAGCAGCTTATTCTGAAACGCAGCTTGCTGGTCGACCGCGGGGTTCGACCCGCGGTCTGCGTTTAGTGAACCGCGCTTTTGGATAAACGGGCAAACCGTGCAATCCAAACGGTACCGCGACGTTTTCAAAAACGCCCCCGCAATTATAAGCTGCCCCAAACGGGCCCTAAATTGTTGAAATTTACAAGGTTCTTTAGCCCAATTTGTGGCAGTAGGTACCAATGCTCTATGCCACCGAATGTTGGCCTTTAAAAGATAAGCATAAAACTAAGTTAAGTGTCGCCGAGATGAGAATGATCAGGGGATGAGTGGCTTTACACTTAGAGACAAAATGGGAAATGAATATATCCATGATAGGGTTGTTGTTGCTCTAGTGACAGACAAAATTAGAGAGAGTCGCCTTAGATGTTTTGATCACATTAAACGTCGACCATCTGATGATCCGATTAGGGGAGTAGATGTTTTAGATTCGACTTATGTGAATAAAGGCAGAGGTAGACCTAAGTAGACTCGGGCTTATCATATAAAAAATATTCTTAATTTATTAGAATTAAATGAAAATGTAGCACTAAATAGGATGCAATGGAGAAAAGGGTTCATGTATACGACCCCACTTAGTGAGATAAAGATTTTGTTGTTGAGTTTGTATTAAATTCCCTTAAAAAAAAATTCCATAGTAGATTCTTTGATAAAGACTTTATAGGAAATCACTTGTGCAGAAGTGGATTCTATTCCTATAAAAGTTCAGGACTGTCAATTTTTGTCCGTTATAAATATAGAGTATATCAACAAATAGGTAACTAAAAGGAGATGTTGCTCTTGCTGCAGATAATGAAGAGGCTGATTGGAGATAGCAATTTTTAATACCAATATAAATTTTTCAATAACCAGATTTGCTCCTAAACAATAATCAAACTGAGCGACTTAAGTAGACAAACATGTGGTAATAATCAGTTCTAGTTTTTTAATTAACCAAATTAAAAGAGAAGAAGAAGAAGATATTATGATAGCAAAAAAATATTTCTTTCCTAAAAATTGAAGAGGACAAGATTAAAAATGAGTAAGGTATAAGTCGCAGAACCTTAAAAGCAATTATTTATTCTGTGTGCATTGATGAGTATGCCCGTGACTAGCAATTTTACATCAATCCATATCTTTCTACCTCTTCGTCTATCATTCCTTTCTCTCTCAAACTCCCCCTTTTCTTCAACCCCTCTATTTTTTACCCACTCTTGTGGCAGTTTTTCGTTACCTTTGGAAGGGCGAAAGTATTGCTATCAAAACAAATTCAATGCTGAATTACTTATTTATGACGTCGATGGCAGCGACGAATAACACCTTCCTGATTTCATGTATTTAGATAATGACATTCTTTCTCACATAATGGCTTGTGTGTGGTTACTTACCCCACACACATTTTACAGTTTTTGCATGTATGCAAGTATTTTTATAACTGAAAACAACATAATTTCATCTATAAAATATATAACCTGTTTTGATGCTGACTGCATTATCTTAGCTGAGAATCATTGAGAAAGTTATTAAAGTTTTAAACAATTTCTCAAGTGAATTTAGTTATGATTTTGGTCAAGCTCAAAGCAATCTGTCAAGGTTGTTAATGTTTTTTCGTGTTGGCTATCCGTACATGTGTCGTGCAACTTTCATAAAATCGATCAGAAAACAAGAATTTAATTTTTCGAAAATTTGTGTATATAACACACAATTCTTATGTAATTACATATCCTACACCTAAACTTTCATATTTACATACATTGCATTTTGGTTTAAATCTATACATGTGTGTTTGACTTTTAAAAAGTGGCCAAAGTGTTATTCTGCTGATGCTATATTTGTTTGGTTTATACTAATGGGAGTTGAGTTATTTATTTGATTGTGTATGTTGCAAGACTAGATCAGTTCAAGAAGAAGAACTAAATTTGTATTTTGCTTGTGTATCTGAGTATTCCAATGTCTGTGACCATTTCCTTTAGGAACATTTACATACATACCACCCAATTCCTATGTATTTACACATAAAACTTAAACTTATTACATTTATACCGCCCAAATGTTTCATAACACATCGACAATACCACTTATTTTAACTTTTAAAAAGTGAAATATAACTTGTCAAGCATAGATAAGGTGGCATGTACCTAAAGTTTAAAGTTTAGATGTTCGATTTGTAAGTACATCAAAATTGAGTGGCATGTATGTAAATTTTACTCATTTCTACAGTGACAATAGATAATTTTTTTTCGAAAGTAATAATAGTGCTATTTTTAATGTGATATTAAAGATTTGAGTGCTATTTGTATAAATATGAAAGTTTAGGTGTGAGATATGTAAATAGTGAGAAATTTGTGCTATGTATGTAAATGACCCCTTTTTTTTCAAACATTTGATGCATACTGAATTCGATTTACAAAACTTCCCTTTGTTTTCTTGCAGCATCCTAATTTGACAACGATGGCCGAAATCAAATCAGCATCGAGGAGATGGGAGGACATGGAAACCGATGTCCTGGTCAAGATATTCAAGGAGTTAAACATGATCGAACTTGCTCCGGTTGCTCTCGTCTGCCATGCGTGGCGCTCGGCCTGTTCGGATCCACTAGTTTGGAACACACTTGATCTCGGTCTGCTGAAATCTAACTTCATACAGACAAGAGCTTCGCCCTACATTTGGGTGGACGACAGGTCCGATAGGAAGTTGATGAAAGCCTTGAAGATTGCGATGTCGCTTAGCCGAGGAGCCGTGTCGTGCTTAATATTCCATTTCAATCTTTACATGAAGGATGAACATCTTGGTTACATAGCTGAAAGGTACTCTTAAATCTTAATCAACCCTCCATTCTTTACATATTCAATCCTTTGCAAATTTTTATTTTGGAAGATTTACATATAGATATACCACTTAATTCTTCGGTATTAATACGTCTAACACCGAAACTTCAATTATTACATATCTGCGACCTTTCCTATTGCATGAAAAGTTAAAATAGTGATATTGTTTATGTGATGCGAAAGATTTGGGTGCTATAAATTTAAAAATAAAGTTTAGGTGTCATATGTAAATACATAACTATCAATGTAAAATAGTGGTAATTACATGTCTAATACCGAAATTATATGTCTAATACCGAAACTGCAATTTTAAGGAAAAATTATTGTAATAGGAGTCCTGATGCAGTTTTGCGTCGTGAATTGAATTATGTTATGTCATGTGTACATGCAGACTCACTCATGTATTAAATTAATGATCTGTTTGTACATGTGACAGATCCTGATTGAAATTTTGATGTAAACTGCGCTTGCAATATTTTTTCGATGTCTATATACATAACACTCAATTCCTTTCTAGTTATATATCTAAGACCTAAACTTTAGTTTGGTCATGAAGCAGATGCCCTAATCTAAAGAGACTGGTAATGCCCGCGTGGAACCGCATCACAAAAGACCGCATCCGCCACGCCGTCCGCATGTGGCAGCACCTCGAATCCCTAACAATGCCGAGCATCGCGCATCCCTCCTATATCATGGAGGAGATCCGCCGCAGCTGCAAAAACTTCACCCATCTCAAGATCATGGGCACCTTCGACGTCGACTTCGCCTTCTCCATCGCCAACAATCTCCCCAAACTCCGCGTCCTCAGCCTCCGCTGCTCCATCCTCATCCGCGAAGCCCTCCTCTTCATTCTCGACTGCATGGACCACCTCGAGACCCTCAACATCTCCCACTGCCTCCTCCTCGACACCCCCACCACCACCTCCTCCTCCTCCTCCTCCTCCTCCTCCGCCGCCGGAAAGAAGAGAGTCTTCCGTGAGCTCGACGGGAGCATTCGCGGCAAGGCGGCGAGGTTGCGCGAGTTCTTTCACTGCCAGAGCGGGTCCTGCGTGGCCTGCGAGAGGATGAGCAGGGATGAAGGACTGATGAGGTGGTACAAGTATGAGGACTGGTTCTGGCGAGAGGATGAGGTGAGTTCTCTTGCGTTGGGGGATTATGGGAAGTTGTTTGATGAGGGTTGTCTTGATCTTGGATTTCGAAATTAGGGTTTATGTCAATGCGTTTTAAGGTAGATTTTGGTTGCAGAATAAATAGAAGATGGTGAGTTGTTGGAGGTGAATGAGGCTTGAGTTGATATGAATATGTTTTGTAATGTTTTACCTACCATGGCATTATGCATTATATTTTATAATAATTTCATCTTAGTATATTATATATATACATACCACTTAATTTTTAAGTATTTACGTGTCTAACATCAAAACTTTATTTTTTTTATATTTGTACTATTGGAATCTTTTATATCACATCAAAAATGTTTTTTTTTTTTTACTTTTAAAATGTAAAATACGTAGGAATTAAGTGATATGTATGTAAATTGTCTGTGTATATGTAAAAAGAATTGATTACTTCTGTCCATCGAGTTCACTTACTGAAGTGGAATGCCGACCTTGTTTTATGACGTCTATTTAAGAGCAATCAAATAGTCAAGTCGAGCCTTTTTCGTACGTCCAACATATATTGTGTTTCTCACTTTGTTGAGGAAAGGAGCAAAGAAAGAAATTAGGAGAGGGATATATAAATTAAGTCATCTGATACCTTAACGGGATCGAACCATTCATCTACCTCTCTCCCTGTTGCTATGTACCCCTCTCATTTTCTCCTCGTTCAATTTGTCATAGAGGATTAAGAATTGAGATTTGGGGGAGAGAGACTTACGACCCGTTTGGGGCAGCTTAAAAGTGCGGGGGCGTTTTCAAAAATGCCGCCCTGCTGTTTGGTTTGCACTTATCACAACTTATCTTGAAAGACATTTTTATTATTTGTACTGCACGCTGCCCGCAGGGTGACACCCGCGGTCGGCGACCCACCCTCGTACCCCGCTATCCTGAGCTTCTTTCGTTCCCATCCTTGCGACAGAAAGGGGTCTTTCACGGGAAGGAAGAAAAGGGGATACTGAGGAAGAGAAAAACCCCCACTCATCGAGCTAGAGCACGCTGGCAGCAGCCACCGGCAGCGGCAGCGACGGCGGCGGAGGTTGCAGTGGCGAGGATGAAGAGTTTGATTCCCGTTGGCGATCTCTCTCACCTTCTCGAAAGAATGCATCGTTTTCCTCTTTACAAGCTTTCTGCTCCTCCTCCTCCGCCTCCTTCTCGCTTCCCGAAAAAGCTTATCGGGGATGGCGGGGTGGAGATTGCGGGTGATAGGGATTGCATCCTGAGCCAAGATTTTGTCTTTTTTTTTTCATAGTGAAAGTTACAATCTGAGTTATTTTAATAATTAAGCTTAATTTTGTCTTCAGGTTAATGAAATTTATGTGCTGTTATATATATTATAGATTTTTTAGGTCTTTCCTTATTCCAATGTTTTGTTGCTAGTTAAGGCACTGATATACTTTTGGTTGCTTTATTTTGCAGATTATTGTTACATTTGTTAATGTATACTAAATGTAAAAAAGTTAATTCTATAATTTTTTTTGGCTTCAAAAGAGAAATTGTTTGTAATTCTCATACTATTTTTTAGTACATACCACACGTTTCTTATATATTTATATATCTAACACCTAAACTGTTTTCTAAACGCACAAACCAAATAGCTAAGCAACATATCCAATACAGGGGCGAAATGATCATTTATCCAGAATCAGTTGTTTTTCATACGCACAAACCAAACAGATCGACGAACTATTCGGATCAGTCATTATCGACGAACTTATCCGGATCAACAACTTATCCAATTTCAACAGTTTATCTGGATAAGTTGGATAAGCTGCAGTTGCCCCAAACAGACCCTTACATCTTAATACTTCTTCCCTCAACCCTTCTCCTAAAATAAGGTCTTTTTTCCGGTTGTATAAACCCACAGACAATACTAGGCCTTACATCATTAATGGGTTCAATATCTTAAAATATACATTGAGGGTGGAGTTCATACCTAAATAAAAAGAGATCTCAACACGAAGAAGTAGAGAGAAAATTGATGTACTGTGCTAGAGAATTTCTTATGCAATAAAGCAATGGTTGATAGAGTAGGGAAGAATGATGTTGCAAGAGGTAAGATCAGACAATCCTAGAACTCATTCTAAGCCTTGTGCTAGAACATGCATGGGATTGTTAGGTTTGGTGGCTCAAAGAAGCAAGGCACTGAGCAAAGCATCGTTAAGGCCATAACTACCAAGTTCAAGATCTAGAAGAGCTATGACCCCAAGGCTAGAAGAAATGAACGAATTGCGCACCTTGGAAGTAGAGATCTCGAAGCTCTCGGAAGAAGGAGAAATGAGAAGAAAAATGGAGAGAAAATTCTTTAGAGAATATTTTTTCAAGAGAGGTTGCAGAAGCCGAAACATCCCGAAAGGCCAATTTTTCATATTTGGAGTTCTGCAAAGGGAGGTCAGATCTATCTAATCACATGACATCATTTGAGTCAGTCATATATCTATTATGAGTGAACGATGTTCTGAAGTATCTTTTATTCTTTAAGATGCTAAAGAAATCAGTTTTACGCTGGTTCAATAACTTGCTTATAGGAGTTATCACCATCTTTGTGGAATTCAAGGCATATTTGTAGCACAATTCACTAGTGTTTGAAAATCTTAGAAGACTTTTCAAGCCATTATGAAGAACTGTCAGTAGCTTTCAGAAAGCTTAAGAAGTTTCATTACTCGGTTTCAATGAGAGATGTTAAACGTCACAGACTTGGAACCTCTTGTTGCAGTAGCTCAAAGCTTGCGTAAAAGACATAACTCGTTCAAGGTAACAACTTAAACTTGAAATTACTGTCAAGCCTGGGAGTACTGTAAGACTTGAATTAGAGGACACTGAAAAAAAAGAGTGGCATGTCAATGAATTCGGTATTCTATCAAGAACCTCGCAAGACAGAATCAACTATCACATATACTTTACATTCCACTAGCAAGGGTATATTGATATCATGTTATCGGTCACTGAAAGCGAAATCATGGACCATAACACACAAAAATGGATATGAAAAGCAAAACGGTATCCATGTTAGATGAACTTTATTTGTTTAATTGAGATTATCATAATAAACTTTCTCGTTACAGGCGTTGGTTCTTCTTGGTCGAGCTCCTCGGCAGCTCTAAGAACCGGTTCACGTCCTCTCTGGACGGAGATAGGATTCCCTTGCTAATTAAGGTCTTCAAGCATGATGGTATGGAATAGACAACCAATGTGTCTTCGTATTCGGGAGACCAGGTTAGTGAATCTAAGAATTCGTCTTGCATCTTCCTGCCCTCCAGTTATTCATTGAGCTTGAGATTTTCATCCTATAATTTGCTTATCTATTCACGATCTTCTTCCACCTTCGCAATATAAGTCACCTGCCATAAAGGAACTATCCAGATTCGTTTGACTTCATATTTTGTCGAAGAAGAAACAATGTCGTCTTCATATCCTTAAGCTCTTTCTTGATTTCTTGAGTAGTTGCCTTGACAATCGCTGACCTCTCCTCTAAGGTCCAAAATGTGCTCCTTTGCCTTCTATGACCTCTTCTCCAAGTACGCTAGATGGTCCTGCACCTCGAACAACTTGGTTTTCAGATCGATACATATTTCCTGGTCATCTGCAACTCCTTCCGTGTCGTCGCTAGCTCCAATAAATTGTCAATCACTTTGTGAGAACTAATTCCTTGCCCTTTCAGAGCTTGAGCCTCATAGTCTTGTGCTAACCTTCAGTAGGCACAAGCTCTTTGCCAAGGATCACTTTTGTACCCTCTAGCTCACATTCCTTAGACAACCTTGCAGGTGTGATAGGCATCAGAGCCACTAATCATTCTGTGATCCACATTGTCGTCCTCAGAAGCAGGATTGGTTTTGAATTGAGCTCCTGCAAGTAAACAACTACGACCAATAGACAAAATCAAAGGAGATGGTGTCAAGATATGGAGTATCACCTCCAAATGAAGGACCCCCACCGACCTTCCTTTTTGCTTCTCAAGGGGATCACTCGGACTGGGAGCCATCGTCTGATCAAGTCATTGATCGATAGTCACATATGGGCAAACATGTCCTGGAAAAGATGTGGCATTACTAAAAGATAATATTACAAATGAAATCAATCTCTGGAGGGGCAAAAAATTTCATTTTTGCCATCAAAAGTGAGTTCCTAAAGTGTCAGAAGGTTTTATCATTTTCACTCGCTCAACAAGCTCTACATGGAAAAATTATTGCGTCCGGACAGCGTACGCAAAGTTGTGTCCGGACTCCAATTATACGACGACACGTGTTCGTGTCGGCCTCATCCTTCAAAACACAAAAATACAACCCGCGGGTTTTATTGGCATATTCCGGATACTACCATAATACAACCGGAATATTCCAATACAACCGCGGAATATTTGAATACAACCGCGGTCTGTATTCCAATATTCCGCTGGTTGTATCATGATACTCGGAATACTACCACGATAAAACCATAATACAACCGGAATATTCCAATACAACCGCGGAATATTCGAATACAACCGTGGTTGTATTCGAATATTCCACGATTATATTAGATACTCGGAATACTACTACAATAAAACCGGAAATATTCCAATACAACCTCGAAATATTTGAATACAACCACGGCTTTATTTCTGTCGAAAAAATTGGGTCGGGTCGGGCCGCGTGATTAAATTTGTCGGTTGTATTATGGTAGTATCCGGAATATTCTAATACAACCCGCGGGTTGTATTTTTGTGTTTTGAAGGATGAGACCGACACAAACACGTGTCGTCCTGTAATTGGAGTCCGGACGTAACTTTGCGTACGCTGTCCGGACGCAATAATTTTTCCTCTACATGGGACCAATCAAAAGCTTCATTTTGATAGAGGTAAACACTAATAAATAAATAAGTAAATAAAAATGATGATTTAATAACCACCACAATTAGTATCATCTTTTCTTACAAAATACAAGCATAAAGCTTATGTAACTTCTTTCTTTTTTCTTGATAGCATAACGATGCTTTGACAAATGTCTTATGTGCAAAATTGAACTAAGCTCCACCTGATGTGACATTCATTCCCCAACGATAGAAAATCATTTGTGCATTCTGCCTTAACAGGAAAGTAAGAAGTTAGCATTTTTCTGTTAATTCAATCATGATTTGTATTATTTAAAAAATCATAATCTCACCATAAAACAATCTAAATCACTCATAACAACGAGCCTTTCCTAATTTGTTGTATAGATGAATCAGTAAATTCGAACGAGCCCCCCTTGCAGAAGAGCCAAGGCTCCCAGACAGCAAGTTGCACATTCACTCAGAAGTCTAAAATGACTACTCAACATTGAGTGTAAGTTACCAAGCTTTTCCCAGGCACAACCGAAGTGTCCCCATGTGGAGGGAAGTTCGTCTAAAATCATAGTTCAACGTCTATCGAACAAACTACGGTCGCAACAAACATAAAGCTATTTAAATCTCATAAAACATTGATTTATTCATTCTCTTGTTCTTCTCGTAGCTCAATAGCTAAGCGAATTAGATAATTAAATGTATACTTGATTGACCTCAAAATTAACTATTTTTAGTGTACGTTTCATAATCATTTTATGCACATTTTTATGATATTACACTTTAAATGAAAATTTTTTGTATTTTTTTGGTTTCAGGTACAAGAAATAGAGTTTTAGCGAAAATGGAGCAAAAACAGCGTAATTTGGAGCTAAATTGAGCAAGGATGAAAATTATGATTCGACATATTTTGATGTCTTTCTATGTTTAATCTTCTTCATATTAATCCATCTTTTTGAAGGAAATTACACTTTAAAGAAATGTTATTTTCATGTCTATCTTGTAGATTAATATTAGGAACGAACCAGAGGTTAAACGGGTCGAAACAGAGCCAAAATGGAGCAAAACGAGTATGTTGCCCGCAGGGTGGCGCTATAGCGCCCGGACTGGTGTCATAGCGCCAGTCACGGCTAGAAACATGCATTATAGCGCTGATTCTTGCGCTATAGTGCTCGTGACAGTTTTTGGTTGGTTTTAGGCAATTTCGGGCCATTATGGGATGTTCTTGAAGCTTATGGACAACTTAACTCTTCATGGAGTGATTCAATGAATACAAACACTTTAAAAAGCATTTGAATGATGAGATGTATCTCTTGGATTGGAGTGAAAGAGTGTGTCTCTTAGAGTGAAGGGGTGCGCCTTTTGAAAAAACTGTGTTTGGCTTCTCTTTAATTGAGGGGCTTGATGCCTCTCATGAGAAGTAATTAGGGAGTCTAGAAAAGTAATTAGTAAGTGTTTTAGGATGAGTTTGGCACGAGTTCATGGAGCTGTAGATTTCTCCATTTTCTGGAGAGATTAGTGAGGGATTTTTGAGAGATATGAGTAAGGAACTATGAGCGGCGCATGGATTGACAGGAGACTTTATTGGAGAGATTTTTCATCTTTCTTCCAGAAGAAAAAATCTAAGTATTGTTTTCTTTATTTTCTTGTCTTAAACACTTTCTAGTAGATTTTCTTTAATTTAAATGAGGTTTCCTGTTGTGTTTTTTCCATACTTCTTAAGTAGTTTTTTTAACTCTTTTCTTTTAATATGAAGTAGTAGCATGTGTAGTAAAATTTGTTTTATAATATAATTATTTTTATTTTTATGTGATGAGTAATATCTCATTTGCTTCATTGATATAACTTAAGTAGCAATAAGTTATGTTAAAATTTGTTACAAGTGAAACTAAGACTCGGGAGAGCAGCGATCTTGTAACTTTTAACATTGACCGGTTGGCTAATAAAATAGTTTAGGCGACCATGCAACTTTAAAGGAAGTACAATTTAATAATTTGTTTCAATTAGATGCTTCCAAGTGATAGATAGTTGCATAAAACTAATAGAATACTAAGCGTACATATACACTCGGAAGAGGATAGGTAGTCATATGTTCTTTGTTGGCAAATAATTTATTTTTTAATTATATTTATGCTTTTATTGCTTATGTCATCATTTTCATTTTACTTTTTTTGGCAATAAACTGGATTAATGTTTAGGAATCTAGATTTGCTTAGATATTCTCTTATTTTATTAATGTGATAATATTTTCACCGGCTCTTAATCTATTTTGCAAACTGATCATTTGTAATGTTAAAATTCGTCACGAAACATAATGACATGATGTGTTATGATTTCACAAACTAGTGAGTACCACACTTTATTTTGGAAAGTGCTATTGCGAGCACCCGATAGGGAGTGAAAATAGATAGGAGACAAGTGTTGATGGGTGTAAAATTGATTTTTCTAGGGTGACTGATTATATTCTTTTATCAATTCAGTTTAGAATTTAGATCGTAAGGGTCCCTGATAGGTCACAGTGGATAATCTGAAAGTGAGGTCAAAATCTACTCAGTGCTACTACACAAGCTGGAGACAAACTTTAGATTTGTCAGTGTTCTTTGCTAACACCGATATAGGGTAAAGAATAAGTATGCTCCTATTTGTCATTAGTTACATTAAATTTTAAGTATTTCATTCCTAAACATTATATATGTCATTACACAAAAAATGTAGCTTTTAACATCTCAAAATTCTCCAAATCAATTTATCCATATAATTGATCTTTATATTTAAGAATTTCATTTATAAGTAGTTAGAAAAATCACTTTAATCGACATTCCAAACTAAGGTGATAATAATATACTAGAATTAGCCTGAGAGATTTCTTACCTCGCTTTGTTGACCTCATTTTTGATGAGGTCTTCCCTTCTTCTTTTTAGTGCTTAGGATCTAGCCTTAGGCTTTTCCTTTGACTATCTTAGAGGACTAGAATTGGGACCCGCCTTTTAGAAATTCAAACCACTTCTAAACTCCCCGCAAACTCCATAAACTCGACTATAGACCCCTAATCACCTAGAGGGTTGAAATCAAATGTGGAAGTTTAAAGGATGAGTTCCTATAGGACTCTTTGGCCTAGGATCGCCTCAGCGGCTCGGTTCAGTGAAGGGGCCGACTTACACTACACTTACACACTACATTTCCACACACTTCCTAAAACCACACCCATACCCAACTTAACCTCCCGACTCATGTAGGTGATTCACATGGATGGTCCTTAACCCCTAAGCTCTCGGCTAAGAGGTTAAGAACAACATAGTGAATGCCTCAAATGAGTCTTTTCATGGCTCATATGGGCTTGAAATGCCTTCATGGCTCAACCAAAATGATTTCTTTCCACCTAGATTCACCCAATCTTCAATTTCCCAAAT
Organism: Papilionanthe hookeriana x Papilionanthe teres; assembly: GCA_022702705.1. Taxonomy (NCBI): domain Eukaryota; kingdom Viridiplantae; phylum Streptophyta; class Magnoliopsida; order Asparagales; family Orchidaceae; genus Papilionanthe; species Papilionanthe hookeriana x Papilionanthe teres. The sequence continues at coordinate 18,781,845 of CM040436.1, forward strand.
TTTCAATTTTCGACCCCGGGACCCTACACCTACTAAACCTACCCAAAACCTCAAATTACCCAAATTTTTGCAAAATTTCCAAATTACCCAAAATTTTCCAAAATCAATCTCAAACATCTCCACATCACTCAAATTGATCATCCATACCCAAAAATACCAAAGATTCCAAAAATACCTCCCAATACCCTCCAAATACCCAAAATACCCTTCTTAGCCTAAAAATCCAAAAATTCAGAAAATTCCCAGAAAATTCCAGAAAATCCCAAATATTCCCAATTTCATTTTGTCCAACTACACCATGGGCCAATTTTGTCAATTTACCCTACTTTTGTCAAAACCCCCAATTTCACCCATTTTAACCCAAAGTGAACCCAATGTTAAACCAAACCTATCCAATTGACCCAAATTCTGGTCCAATTCAATTCTAAACTTCAATTCAACACTCCCAATACCAATCTAAACCAAATCCAAGTCCAATTTGATTGACATTTGGATCCAATCTCACTTTTGGCCTTAAAGCCCAATTTGGACCCATGACCCAAACTTAACCCAAACTCACCCAATTCAACTCCAATTAACCTCAAATCTTTTCTAAATCTTCCTTAACATTCCCACAAACAAAACCCTAACATGATTTGCCCAAAATTTGAACCCAAACCCCACTCAAACTCAACCCGAGGTTAAAAGGCCCATCTTTGACCTAAGCCCAAACCTAACCCAAATTCAACCCAATTCAAATCCAAATCACCCCCAATTTGTTTCAAATCACTCATGACACATCCATGAGCTAAACCCAACAATTATTTGGCCCAACCTTTTACAAAAATTTTCATCCATGAACACATTCATAAACTTAAAAGCCCACTTCCCTTAAACCCTCCTAAAAGCCCATTTCCTTCAAAATTCAAAAGCCCAAATCATCCTAAAGCCCACATGACACTTCCCCTCATCATCCTTTTGATCAAAATCACCCCTAAGTTGCAAAATCATCAATTAAACCATTCCAAATCAAGCCACATGTCAAATTACCCCCTAAATGCCAAATATTTCTAAAACCCTTTTTCATGAAATAAGCCAACCTTTTCCCAAGCCAAATGGAGCCATGAACAAGCCATTCTCAAGCCACATGAAGCCATGAGGGCTTTGACTTGTCATTAGTCCATTTATGGCAAGAAGAGGGGATCTTTCTTAAGCCTCCCTTAAGCCTTTTTTACCTTAAGCATGTCACACTCTAAACCATGCTTTGCCACCTAATCCTCGATGGAGACTCCACCACACATGGGAGGTTGACCCACCCGACCTCCTCAGCCCAAACCAGGTCTTGGGGAGGTGCACCCAACCCATTTGCATGGGTTGACCAAAATAAGCTAAAATGGCCCCTTCCCCTTTTTACTTTGATTCAACCACTTTACACATGGCATTTGCCAATTGCCTACACTAAACCCCAGCCCTGACCCACCTGACCAAGATGGTGACCATTGCTCGGCCGGCCGGCCACCGAGCCGCCGGAAAACACCATGGCCGAGAGCTCACATGTGAGCCAACATTGAAATTCTCACTCGTCGAGCCGCCCCATGCCTAGTGGTCACCATGGCCGTTCTTCTCCTCACCGGAGCAGCTGATCCCAAGCCCTAACTCCCCCAGGAGGCCCTCAGCCAGCTCTATTTAAACTCCACCCCTCTCGGCCATGAAAGAAGAGAAGCATAAACCTTGCCAAAACTCTGCCAAAATTGTTCCAGACCCTCTTCCACCCTTAGAGCACTTGATCCCCAGTGGAATTCCCCTGCCATTTCTCCTCTGAAAGCTCAATTTCAGAGTTGAAATTCCACCCAAAACCAGGACACTTCTCCACAGTGAGCCAATTCCCAAATTGATTGGCTCTACACCTTCACCAGACCAAGAGAAGGTGTCCACCATCAAAAGCCCCATCTCCAGACCACCCAGTTGCTCCAGACCTCCAAGCTTTGTGATCGGGTTTGGTCGAAATCATATCCGGACAATTCACTGGACCGGAGACTTCATCCGGAGCTTGCTAGGACCCGATCGAAGGTGCAACAACTCTCGGATTGAAGCCACACTTCTCCGAGCCAAGGTATGAGCTAACTCTTCATCCCGAGCTTACGGAGATTCTCCATTTTAAATGCTTTAGTTTCGATGCATGTTAACCGTATAGATGTGTTCGTCTCTTCGAAGACGAATCCATGCAAGTATAAGAACATAAAAATCCATTGAGAATCGAGTGAGATCTTAGGGATTTAGTGTGGACGGCTCTCGGGTGAGAACGCTTGGGGACGATGAACGGATGCGCGTCCATTCAATACACGCGCGGACGGACGGCTCGGATGGCGTCGGACCGGGGAGACGGTACGAGAACCGCGGGGCCCGGGCTGGCCGACTCGAGTGGCGGCGTCGAATGGGAGCGCGCGCGTGGCCTTTCGGAGGCTGCCGAGGATGCGTTGGCGCCGACTCGGATAAGTAGAAAATTAGGGATTTTTTGATTTATTTAATTCCTAAACTTCGAAAATTCATATCTCTCGTGTAGAAAAATCGGAAAAATAAAATAAAAATACCCTCTTGCTCGGTGAAGAGAGGAGAATAATGTGGAAAAGAAATCACTTAATTTCATCAAATATTTTATTTTTTATGATTTATTTACTCTCTGCATTGTTTTAATTCTCCATGCATGCATACAATTCACCATGGCATGAGACCATAGAGCTTTTGAAGCCTCCGAATTTGGGAACATTCCCCGAATTTTCCAAAGTCGAGGCCATCCCTATGAGGAGTTCTTGATTTTTCAAGTTCGAGTCACTGTTTTGAGTATTTTAATTCCAAGTAAATAGCATGTTGTGAAATAAATTCTAGGAAAATTTGGTGATGTTCCTTATGACCAGAGAACCCTAGGAAAAATAGATTTTGGCTTAGTTCATTCAAAACAACCATAATTGGCTTAAACACCCAAAATAGGTCTTTAATTAATTAGAGTTAACCAGACATCAAATTGACTTGAAATCAATTCTCCACTGACCTTTAGGATCGAGAGGAATCCACCATAAAAATTTGAGGTCGATTGGACTTGGTTAGCCTCACTAATTGGGTTGATTAAGTCACTTAGCCATTTTAAACTTTAAAAATTCATAACTTTCAAAATACTTTTTAAAAATCCATCAAATTGGTTTTGGAGCCTCTCGATATCAGGGGAATCTAAGAAAATTAAAATTTTAATTTTCTAAAAAAGTTGATTTTTAATAATATTTTAATATTTTTAATAATTAAAAAATAATAAAAATCACAAAAATAATAAAATTCACCAAAATGTCACATTTTAAATTTTAATCATTTAGGAACAAATCCCACATTTTTCTTGAGTCTATTTAGTGAGATATTGAATTTTAAAGCCCTAGGGTAATTTTAAAATTAAAAAATGTATTTTCTAGCATTTTCACTAAAATAATTATAATAAATCATAGAAAAATCAGAAAATTACAAAATTTGCTTCTCTGGTTTCCTTGATATCAGAGAGATTTTTGAAAAATATAAAATTCATTTTTTAACATTTATTTTATTTTTAAATTAATTAACACTCCAAAACTCAAAATAATTATAATAAAAATAATATAATTCAAAAAATCACCAAAATTGGTCCAAGTGCTTCTCTGGTCATTAGGAATGTCCCCTAATTTTCTTAAGGACAGAAACTTTCCCTTGGTCATATTATTAAATTTTCCTTGAAAATCTCTATTTTCCACCAAAAATAATTATATAAATAAATTAAATACAGAAAAATCACATTTTCTCCTCTCATGTCTTTATTGACATATGAGTGAAGTCACATAAAAATTTCAAGTTCATTTGGGTTCAATTTAGTGAGTTATGAAATTATTAAGCTTAAAGGGTAAAATGATAATTAAAATCTTTAATCCTTAATTAAAACTTTAGGTTTAATAAAAAATCAACAAGTAAAATATTTGATCTTAATCTGGTTTGGATGATTGAAATTTAAATAATTGAAGGGTAGAAACCCATTAAATAATTTTAAAATGATTAAACTTTAATTAAATAATAGATTAAATTTGGAAGAATAATAAAATTGGAATTATTAAAATAAGGGATATTTATTAGGAAGAGATTTATTCTTTAATTTAAAAATCCCTAAACTAATTATATCATTAATACTCAATTTTTTAATTAAAATGATAACTCAAATTTAAAATATTAAAAGACTTAATTAAATTATTAAACTCTTTTGAAATTTCGATTAAAATTAAAAATAAAGTAAATTAAAATTAAATTAAAATTAAATCAAATTAAATTAAATAAAATTAAATTAAATTAAACTAAATTAAAATTAAATTAAATTAAATTAAATTAAATAATTAAATTAAATAATTAAATTAAATTAAATTAAATTAAATAATTAAATTAAATTAAATTAAACAATTAAATTAAAATAATTAAATTAAATTAAATTAAATTAAATCAAATTAAATTAAAATTAAATCAAATCAAATTAATTAAACACCAAATCAAATTAAATTGAACTATATTAAACTAAATTAAAACTTAATTAAATTAAGTTGAATTAAATATAACATCACCTAAGACATAAAGAATTCAAAATAAATGTAAAGCAACTTGAACACTATTCCAAATTTGAACCCTTAACTTAAATCAAATCATTTGAATACTTAATTTACCCTCGAAAGCTTTGATTATTATAACTCCTAAATGGAACATCAAATGAAGTGTTACCTCACTCATAGGATATTCAAATGTCCTAGTTCATCGAGCAAGTTAACAAGACTCGAAAACCTCGGACGATCGATTCATTTATATAATTAAATTCATTTGGACTTAAAACAATCCGGAAATATTGAAAAGATGTTTAAGATTCTTCTTAAGCACTTCCTCAATATGATAGGATATTTATAAGAACAATTGGACTTAATTGTCCTTTGATGAAGAAAATCGTCCTCAAACAAAAACACAAAGAACCTAGACGTCATAGGAGTTGACTAGCTATAGGATTAGGAATTTGGTAGAAAACCATAACCTTTCCCGCAGCTTTACCTAGGAACTTGCTTAAATATTCTAATTGTGTTTTAAGTGCAGCTTGGGATGACGGGAAGACCCTCCGAGTACGCTTTTATTTTATTGCAATTTACTTTCTTGCAATTTACTTTCTTGCAATTTACTTTATTGCAAATGCATTTTACTTTTCTTGCATGATAAAACAACTGTTGCATGAAAATCCACACCTTTAGGATAGTCCCTAGACCGAAACCAAAACTAAGTTAAAAGTCATTGCAAGATAAAATTCACCGCCACAACATTTCAAAATATAAAACAACTCAAAATTTAATCACGAAACGGAACACAAAACTACAATTGCAACTAAATTAAAACGCCTCGTTGGATGATCGGGAATACCTCGGATGATGTAACCTACGTGTTGCTAACGGGATTTCCCACGGTCTAAATGAAAGTGTGGAACTCATTCGATTGAGTTTAGCGAATTCATCCGGACTAAGTGAATCCGATAAAAATAATGATGCCGGAAGGATGGAACCGTGGGATCTTAACCGGTGTCGTTATAATCAACTTTAAGATTTGTTTTAATCAAAATACAAAACACTCGGAAATTAAGACTTCTCTAAACCAAAACACTTTTCTCATCTCCTGATTTATGATTTCTAAAACTAAACCTCCGCAACAACCAGGAGCTTGGAGCATGGTGGGCAACGACGGCCATCATCGTCAGCAAAACTTAAACCTACTTCAAGAAAATCTTCTTAGAATTAAAACAACAAAGCCATAGGACTTCGAGGTAGCTTGCCTAGCGCAACATAAATCCTCAACTCTTCGTTAGGCATTTGCATTGCAAATTAAGCCCTAACCGGTCTTAGGATTCCGAGGTAGTCGTCCGATAAGACATAAAACCTCACATCTTCTAGGCTATTTGTTTGATTTTATCATACAAATATAAGCCCTAATTAATTAAAATTGGCAAGATTGAAATACTAAATAAACATTAGGACTTTCTTAAATTCAAGCCAAACAATAGGATAGTCGGGAAATTACCGAAGTTCACTTCGAATCAGTGATTTCTCCTACCTTTCTTCCTTTGGATTCACAAAACAAAATGTTCCAAATTTGATCCATTCCCTATTGAAATTCCAAAATTCAATCTTTGAAAACCTTAAAGTTTGAAATTCTTGAGAGCAGAATTATTTGTTATTATCGAGAGTTTTCTTAGGTGATTCCCGTCACCTAAGATGTAATTAACTATAGGGGCTTGCCCTTATAGGGAATTTTAAAGAACCTGAGTAATATAAACCCCGTTTAATACTTTCATATTAAGCGGGGAATTTGTCGGCTTATAAAATTGGTTCGCGGACCAAACGGATGTCACAAAACTTCTAGTTTATTTGATCGAGCCCCACCTCAAGCGAGTGTGTCTATCTTTAGGGATAGATACACGGTTTGTGGTGCGGTGCTCGTTTATATAGACTATTTGGGATGTGAGATCGGTTTAATCTCATATCTTAAAACTTTCAAATTTAAAATTATTTTCAAAGTCAAATACTACTTTCTAAATTATATATATATTTAAATCAAATTTAAAATTTAAATTCGCCGACAACTCTGTTAGGCGACCCCTTTTAAAAAAACATCACACAACCTAAAAAATATGCCGACACACTTATCTGTGGCATTGATAATTTGGTTCTTAAAAGAAAATTCTATATTACTTGAAACAATATGTATACTTTCCTAGTACCTCTAGTATTTAAAATATTTTCTAAATTTTATAACATTTAGATTTTACATACTAGCCGCTAAATATAAATTGGGTCAAATTTTTTGTCATCTTTTGGAAGCTAATTACTGCTTAATTGTGGGTTGGGTGAATACTTATCATAGCTCTCATCTGTAGGAGCATACCCTAACAAATTTTGTGGACTTAAAAGGTTTAATTCTTTGTACAAAAAAACCTTGATAATCTCCGTCTGTTGAGCTCACTTGTCGAAATGGACTGCTGAGCTTGTTTAATGAAGCAGTTTGTCAAGCTCACTTGCTGCAGTGACCTACCGAGCCCTTCATAATCGCTTCTCCATATTCATAAACCGTTGACGTGAAAGGCATTGCTCAATGATAAACATGTTCCCGCTTCTATATTTAAAAGCCACCTAACAGCCATGACGTGACCTTTTTGCAAGTACATATTAGACGTATCTTATATCATATGACCTACATCTTGCTCCATTTGTATCGTAATTTTGTAAGAATTTAATGAATTTTTAATAATTTATTATAATGATTTTAGAACTTTATAATAGATGTTTAAAAAAATTATGATTGATTTCAAATGTGGTCATATGGCTCATAAATCTTAGGGTCTGTTTGGGGCAGTGCAGCTTATCTAGTTTATTCAGATAAACAGTTTATCCTGATAATCTGCTGATCAGCAGTTTATTCTGATAAGCTGGTTGAGCTGTTTGGTTTGCCGCCTTCTCGATTTGAAAAAAATATTACATCATCAAGACTCTAATCAGGGTCTGTCATGTGTAAAGACAGACTCACCCTTACATTAAATTATTATTTTTTTTACTAAGGTCGGTTTGTTTGTACACGTGATAGACACTTATTAGAGTCTTGATGCCTGATGTAATATTTTTTCTCTCGATTTATTGAGCATCTCACACTATAAGAGGAGAAATTATTGCATCAAGAGTTCTGCAGTTTTGCATCAAGACTCCAATTAGGGTCTGTCATGTATACATGCAGACGCCCAAATTAATACATGAGTGCGTTTGCATGTACATGTGTTAGAGTCTGAATGGAGTTTTGTTGTAATTTTTAAAAAAGTAGGCTTAAAGACCCCTACCGATCTCAACCTCTACTCTCTCCCTCTTCCTTTCGACCTCCCTCTCGCTCCCTTCTCTACTGATTGAGCGAATCTCCCCCTCCCGATATTCTCTTCCAGTTTTGCTCCAAATCATCGGCATCGTCACAGACCCCCACGATACTGTCGCGAGTGGAGCTAGACGTGAGGGCAGCAGTGGGGTCGCGGTATAAAGAGACTTGAAACTTCCATCTTCCTCTCCTACTTCCATTCGTTGTTAATGTGGAGCCCGGTTAATCAAAAAAAAAAAGAAATAAAGAAATAACTTACCTGCTCCCGTCTAAGTACTACCTACCTCCCGCTTCTTCACTTTCGCGAACCGCCACTCCCATCTTCTCTTGTTTTCGCAAAATAGGAAATCCCCGCCTTCCTCACCCTTCAGTTCGCTCCTTTAAGTCACAAATAGCAGCCCGCTTTCGATTCAACTTGGCTTGAGAAATCGAGAGACTTGGCTTGCGAAATCGAGAGGACTTCTCCCTCCTTTCTTTCCTTCGAACTGCAGTGACATAATTTACTTCGACGCTTTTCTTCTTTTGCTCGAGCAGTGGGATTTAGTGTCGAGGAGGAAGCCCGTAGCGTAACGGAGGAAGCCAACATCTTTGAGGAAGAAATAATGGTGGAGGAATACACCGTCCTTGTAATTTTTTGAAGTTGAGATAAGTGTTTTTTTGTAAATTGAAACATTGTGATGTAATTTCTTCAAATTATTAAATCCTCTAGAACTCTGTGGATGTAGGCAAAAATTATCGAACCACGTAAATCTCTGTGTCTCTTTTCTGGTGTGAATTTTTTCGTTCATATTTTTTCACTTCGTCTTCGATCGTTGTATTTTAAATATACCACAACAACCGGTATCAGAGCCAATGACTGCAGATGAAGTGAAGGTTTAAGGGATCGAGAAATTTGATGGCACAGATTTTGGTTATTGGAGGATGCAGATAGAGAACTACCTCTATGGGAGGAAACTACATCTTCCGTTATTGGGGAAAAGACCAGAAAGGATGGATGAGGTTTAATGGAATTTGTTGGATCGACAAGTTCTTGGGGTTATTCGATTGACCCTATCGAGGTCCGTTGCACACAAAATCGTGAAGGAAAGGGCTACTGCAGATCTTATGTTAGCCCTGCCAGGTATGTATGAAAAGCCATCGACGAATAACAATGTATATCTGATGAAGAAGTTATTCAATTTGAAGATGGTGGAAGGTACGTCTGTTGTACAACACCTGAATGATTTTAATACTATCACAAATCAATTATCGTCCGTGGAAATTAAATTTGATGCTGAGATACATGCGCTGATTTTGTTGGCTTCATTGTCAAATAGCTGAGAAGCTATGAGGATGGTTGTTAGCAACTTTGCAGGTAAATCTAAACTGAAATTTGATGATATTTGTGATTTGATTTTGTATGAGGAGGTTCACAAGAAAGATTCTGGTGAGATCTCAGATTCGAGTTCAATATTAAATGTTGATTCCAGAGGGAGATCACATGACAAGAACTCAAACAGAGGAAGGTTAAAATCAAAGCACAGAAGCAGAAGCAAGTCAATGCCTGGTCGGAAAGTAACTTGCTGGAATTGTGGAAAAACTTGCCACATAAAGGAGAACTGCAGAAATCTCAAGGAGGAGAATGACAGCGCAAAAGTGGTAACTGAGGAAGCACATGATGCACTACTGTTGTTAGTTCATAGTTTTGTTGATGACTGGATACTGGATTCAGGAGCTTCTTTTCATACAACTTTCCATCGGGAATTGATGCAGAATTATGTTGCAGGTGACTTTGGAAAAATATATCTGGCAAATGGAGAAACTCTGAATGTGGTCGGAATGGGAGACATCGACATTGCACTTCCAAACAATAACAGGTAGACATTGCAAAAGCTCAAACACATTCCTGAACTGAAGAACCTCATTTTTGTTGGACAGCTTGAGTGTGGACATTCAGTACTATTCTCATATAGCACCTGGAAAGTTACTAAATGAGCACTAGTATTAGCTTGGGGTAAGAAAATAAGTACGCTATATATGACTTCTGGTTTAATTAACAGTGTTGATACTACTATTGCAGAGAGCGCAACAGAGTTGTGGCATTACAAACTTGGCCACATGAGTCAAAGAGGTATGAATGAACTTCAGTCTAGAGGCAAGCTACCAGAACTGAAGTCAGTTGATCCGACATATGTGAGAGTTGCATTATAGGGAAACAAATGAATGTCGGTTTCTTGAAAAGTGGCAGGACGCCAAAGACAGGAAAGCTGGATTTGTTACACACAGATGTGTGAGGACCTTCCTCAGTGACATCTCTTTGAGGCTCTCGTTACTATGTCACATTCATTAATGATCATAGCATAAAGGTATGAGTTTATTTCTTGAAGCATAGCATAAATCTGATGTGTTCAGGACTCGGAAGTCCATGGTTGAGACAGAGATAAGCTTAAAGCTGAAATTTCTGAGATCTGATAATGGTGGTGAGTACATTGATGGTGGGTTCAAGGAGTATTGTGCAGCTCAGGGCATCAGAATAGAGAAGACCATTCCAGGGACACCACAACAAAATGGTGTTGCAGAGCGCATGAACAGAACCATTAATGAGCAGGCTAGAAGCATGAGATTGCACGTCAGACTACCACCTACTTTCAGGGCAGAAGCAGTCAGCACTGCATTTTACTTGATCAATAGGTGACCATCTTTTACATTAAACTGTGAATTACTTAAGGAGGTTTAGAGTGGGAAAGATGTCAGATTTTATCACCTTAAGACTTTTAGTTGTCTTTCATATGTTCTTATTAATTCAGATGCTCGAAGTAAGCTTGAGGCTAAGTCAAAGAAGTGTTATTTTATTGGCTATGGAGATGAGGCATTTGGATATCGTTTTTGGGATGATAAGGATCGGAAGATCATAAGGAGCAAAAACGTGATTTTCAATGAAAATGTTATGTACAAGGACAAGTCCAGTACAGTTTCTGAAACAGCATTGCAAAAACCTTAGTTGGTAAAGTTTGATGATTTACTAGATGTTACATTGCAAGGCAGAAATGCAAGTGATGAGGAGAGTGGGTCCGGGGCACTCATTCCTATTGTTCCGCAGTTAGTTTCAGAGCAATCTACCTCTACAATTGTAGTTCGCATGTCAGAAATGACTAGACATTCTCCACGACGTTATTCTCCTACTTTAAACTACATTCTGCTAACGGATGGTAGAGAACCTCAGAGTTAGGAAGAAATATTACAAGATAAAAATTCGAGCAAGATGGATTCTCTGCTAGAGAATCAAACTTGGGAGCTGATAGATCTTCCATCAGGGAAGAAGGCAATACACAATAAGTGGGTATACTGGGTGAAGACTGAGCATGATGGTCGTAAGAGGTACAAGGCTAAACTTGTTGTAAAGTGTTTTCAGCAAAAGCATGACATTGATTATTCCGAGATTTTATTTCCTGTGGTGAAGCTTATAACTATCAAAATGATACTGTCTATGGTAGCTACTGAAGATCTCTTCCTTGAGCTGTTAGATGTGAAGACAACTTTTATTCATGGAGACCTTGAAGAAGACATCTACATGCACCAACCTGAAGGGTTCATGGTACAGGGAAAAGAAGACTCAGTTTGCAGATTAAAGAAGAGTTTGTATGGCCTGAAGCAAGCTCCTAGACAGTGGTACAAGAAGTTTGATAAATTCATGCTCAAAATGCAGGGTACATCAGATGTCAGGCAGATCACTGTTGTTATGTCAGGTATTTTGACAATTCCTATATCATCATACTACTGTATGTAGATGATATGCTTATTGCAGGGCTAGTATTGATGAGATCAATAATATGAAGGAGTAGATGTCAGAGCACTTTGCAATGAAGGATTTGGGAGTCGTGAAGCAAATCATTGGCATGAGAATTGTCGGAGATAGAGTCAGAGGGACATTGAGACTCTCAGGTTGAGTTTGTGAAAAAGGTACTTAGCATGTTCAATATGGATAAGGCCAAACCAGTTGGGACACCCTTGAGCAATCACTTCAGACTCAGCAAGAATCAGTCACCCAAGTCAAAGCAGGAACGAGATCACATGAGTAAGGTTTCTTATGCTTCAGCTATTGGTTCACTTATGTATGATATGGTTTGCACCATACCAGATATTGCTAATGTAGTGGGAGTTGTTAGCAGATACATGAGTAATCCAGGAAAGGAACATTAAGAAGCAGTGAAGTGGATCTTGAGGTACCTATGAGGCTCTTCAGAAACTTCTTTGTGTTTCTCAGGTAAGAGTTCAAAGATACAGGGCTATGTTGATGCTAATCTAGATGGAGATATTGATACCAGAAGAAGTACTACGGACTATATTTATACTATTGGTGGCACTGCAGTATCATGGTGCTCTAAATTGCAAAAGACAGTTTCGTTGTCTACTACAGAAGCTGAGTACATAATAGTGTCACAGGCTGCAAAGGAGATGATATGGCTATATGGCTTCTTAGAAGAATTGGGCAAGAAGGATCAGAAGGACATTCTCTACAGTGATAGTCAGAGCGTCATATTCCTTGCGAAGAATTCAGCATTTCAGTCCAGAATTAAGCACATTTAGATCAAGTATCACTTCATACGATCATTGTTGGATGGTGTACAGTTGTTGCTTGAGAAAATTGTGAAAGTGAGGACCCTGTTGATATGTTGATTAAGGGTGTTACACTTGAGAAACTGAAGTTGTGCGCAGCTTCAGTTGGTCTTCTAGCTTGAAGACAGGGGCCTTGAGTTGCAGAGTTGGAGGATAACATATTTGAAGAAATAAGCGCCGCCGCCAGTGGAGAATATCGATTGAGGCAAAAGACATTGTAGTTTGTGTACCAGTCTCCAAGTGGGAGATTTGTTAATGTTGATCCCGGTTAATTTAAAAAAAAAGAAATAACTTACCTGCTCCCGCCTAAGTGCTACCTACCTCCCGCTTCTGCACTTTCGCGAACCGCCACTCCCATCTTCTCCTGTTTTTCGCGAAATAGGAAAGCCCCGCCTTCATCACCCTTCAGTTCGCTCCTTTAAGTCACGAATAGCAGCCCGCTTTCGCTTCTACTTGGCTTGCGAAATCGAGACTTGGCTTGCAAAATCGAGAGAAATTCTCCCTCCTTTCTTTCCTTCAAACAGCAGTGACATAATTTACTTCGACATTTTTCTTCTTTTGCTCGAGCAGTGGGATTTAGTGTCAAGAAGGAAGCCAGTAGCGTCACGGATGAAGCCGACATCTTTGAGGAAGAAATAACGATGAAGGAATACATCGACCTTGTAATTCTTTAAAGTTGAGATAAGTGTTTCTTGTAAATTGAAACATTGTGGTGTAATTTCTTCAAAAAATCATCTGCAACTCCGTTGATATAGGCAAAAATTGTCGAACCACGTATATGTGTCCCTTTTCTTGTGTAAATTTTCTCGTTCTTATTTTTTCACTTCGTCGTCGATCGTTATATTTTAAATATACCACAACGTTCACTTCTACCCGAAGCGATCGAATAAGATAACCCTCGTCTTCATTCCTCTCGCACGCAACAGCTTGCATTCATCCTTCTCCCGCGCAATAGAGGGGGACCGAGATTTAAGAAGGTAAGATTAAGGGATGCTTTTATGATTGTATATTAGGTTATAAAACTTATTTTGTATGATATGTTTGATATTTACCCTCATTTTTATTAGTCTTATAGTGTTACATATGCACCTAGTGATTCTTCGTTGTTCATATGACATGCTCAATTCTTCTTGTTGTTCATGCTTTAATAGATAATTGTTATTTACTGAGTTTGTCAAACTCATTCTTAATTTTTGCATAACCTTCAACTATCGGTAGGACCGTCTCCATAGGAGCTAGTTTTTTAGTTTTAATTTCTCATTTTTTATATTTTTTCTTAGTATTTGTTTCTAGCTATTGTATTCTTTTCTTTATTTAGTCTTGATATTTCTTCAACGTTATAAATTCTATTTTGATTTTCAGCTAAGTTTTTATTTTTAATCTAGTTGTATTTTGAGTTTTTTAGTATTATTCAAGTTACTTTTCATTTTTATTTACAATGCAAGTCTTTATTTGAAAATACAATACATGTTCAAATCATTCTCTAATGCCCTAATTTGCTGTGATGTATTGTCTTCCTGACTCGGTGTGACAGAAATAATATAACATGTATTGGTTCAACTTTATTTTATTTTATTTTTTAAGTTGGTTCCACCTTATGCGCGCTAGATTCGCTCCCTCTCCATGAAAGATTTAATTATTAATTATAAGAGGAATATAAAATATGGGTGTCAAAAAAGCTGGTTGTTCGCGAAGAGTTCGTGTTTGACTCCTCGGGAAGTTCGTGTTCAATTTGCTCGATAAGCAAACAAGACGAACACAAATACTTTTTTTTCGTTCAGTTTATAAATGAACAAAACACGAACAGCCGTGTTTGAATCGTTATTGTTTGAAATATAAAAAAATTGATATGATTAGATATAAAAAATTTATCATATTATAAAAAAATAAATTCTCTAAATTATAATACATCATACATTATTAATAATAATATATTAATATTAGTTGTATAGATATTATATATTTATATAATATAATTTACATAATTGATATAATATATTAATAATATATATATATATATATATATATATATATATATATATATATATATATATATATATATATATATATATATATATATATATATATATCTAAGCCCCTTTATATTTTTTTAAGAATTTGAGTTTGAAATTTTAAATTTATATTTTTTTTTGTAACTTGTTTTTAATAATTTATAATAATATTGTTGAAGAAATAATATTTTTTTAATGGAGGGATGTTATTTATTTGTTTTTGGTAATTTGAGAATTAACAATTAAATTTATTATCATTTTAACAACTAAAACAATTCAAATAATAAAAAAAATTGAAAGATTTCGAACAATTCTAACATTTTAAATATTTTAAACATTTCGAATTAAATTCAAACAAATCAAACCGAACACAAACAGTAACTTCACAAATAATTTCAAACACTAGCATATTTCAAACACAGTTAATTCAAAGCGAACCGAACACAAACACGAACTATGTTCGTCCGTGTTCGGTTCGTTTACACTCATGTGTACACACATACCACACAATTCTTAGCTATTTGTCTAATCCCTAAGTTTGATATTTACATTTATAACATGTTTAGTGTCATAAATTTACACATGAAAACGTGTACTTGACTTTAGCAACTTAGTAATAGTGATACTTTTTTTATATTCAAATATTTAAATGATAGGTATAAATATGCATGAATTGTGTGGTATTTAAAGAAACGCCCCAATTTAATATTACTAAAAGAATCAATTTGTCTTTTTTATATTTCAACTTTCAACGGCCAAAATGAAATCTAACTTACTGTCAAACGAAGCTTACACTGTAATAAATCACCTTTTTTGATTTTCCAATATTAAGCAAACCATTAATTTAATAAATCGCACCACATTCATGTGTGTGCCTCTTGTGTTCGCGACCTCGTCGAGATGGGAGATCGGCAGCTCTCTCATGAAGCAGAGCTTAAGGGCAAGCAAGTAAAAGCCCAAAAGACAAATGCGGGCCGACAGAGGCTCGCTTGCGGCCGCATTTATTAGAGAACTCGATCCGCTTTTTACGATAAGCGGGTGGAAGTTGTGAACCAAACACAATCCCGGCGTTCTCACAACACCACCACAGCAAAATAAACTGCCCCAAACAGAACCATAGATTTACAATAACACTAAATTATGATCAAACAAAGCTCCTTACAATGTTAATATAAAGTGCTAAATTAAGACCAAGTTAGGCAACTCAAGTATGATTAAAAACTATTTATTTTGTACATCTAAATTAATGTAATACATAATTAATCAATAGACTCGTACTACATTAATCTCAAAATCAATTATGATCAAATTCAAATCAAGGTATTTTAACCTTAATTTTTATCATTAATTAGTGTATTATATAATTAATCAATGAAATTCTACATCACACTGGTCTTAAAATAAAGGGGGCATCTACATAGGTCTAATATTCTTCTAGTAAATCTAATTTAGATTAGTTTATCCGGATCAACTACTGATCAACAGCTTATCCTGATACTTATCTGAATAAACTGGATAAGCTGCAGCTGCCCCCCAAACAGACCCTAAGTTTGAATAAAAAAATATTCACAAATGATCATTACCACAACACAAACATGTCAAGAAAATGTATATAAAAAGTGGATTAAAAAGTTCAAAAATAAAATATAATAGAAAACTTACCATGAAAATAGCTTATTAAATACATCATCAAATGTGCATCTATGATGTATATATCATCATTACTGAGGTCTAGCATTCAAACCCACCCTCATAATGTCCAAAAGCTTTGTATAACGCAAAAACATTAAGCAAAAACAACACATACCTCACTGCATCAAGAAGTCCATACCAACATAAACTTCAGCACAGGCTATCTCCTCAACTCATTCCTTCTTGTCCTCGACCTCCCCATCATCTTTAAGTTTCTCCAACTTCCCCTCGGCAACCACTTCCGACGCATCACCGTCCGCGTTCGCCTTTTCTACTGTCGGCTCCGCGGCTATCTCAACTCCGGCGGCATCGCGATCAACTGTTTCGATAGTGTGTTTAGCTGAACTCGGTGACTCATGCGATTCCGCGGTGTGAGAAACTTCGTTGGAATGATGGACACCTTCAGCAGACGGATTTCCTGCATCAGTGATCTCGGAGGCATTCGTGGATGCAGCAGAACCATCGGTAACCGGAACAGTTTTCTTGATGGTTCCGACCTTCACGTATTTACTCATGAACTTGTACTCCCAATCCTGAAGAGCCTCGAGCTCAAAGGGACCTAAGCCGGAGATGTCTCCGGTGAGATCCTTTTGCTCGAAGGACATTTTTGCTAATGCTCGGCTCGCATCTTTGCCAGCAAATAATGCGTATGGACCTCCGGGTCCATAAAACATCCTGAAGGAACCATTATGTTAAAAGACATGATAAAACAAAAAGAGGCATGTACATGTACCACACAATTCTTATGTAGTTATATATCTAACACCTAAACATTCATATTTAGGTGCACACCGCTCCAATCTTTAACATCACATCAGCAATACCACGATCACTGTCGTTTCAAAAATAAAATACATCTTTTCAAGTATAGGTTTATGACACCAATGTGTTATAAGTGTAAGAATATCAAGCTTTGGGTGTTTAGATATGTAAATCAATAAGAATTGTGTGGTAACTGAAAACATGATGAAGGTATAGTTATTGAGGGAAGTGCTACATTGAAAACATGATGGAAAGGAGTGGAGAAAATACATGTATATCAGTGCTTGTAT
Organism: Papilionanthe hookeriana x Papilionanthe teres; assembly: GCA_022702705.1. Taxonomy (NCBI): domain Eukaryota; kingdom Viridiplantae; phylum Streptophyta; class Magnoliopsida; order Asparagales; family Orchidaceae; genus Papilionanthe; species Papilionanthe hookeriana x Papilionanthe teres. The sequence continues at coordinate 18,799,114 of CM040436.1, forward strand.
GAGAAAAATGATTAAATCAACTAGTTTTATAATTTGTAGCATTTAATGAGCATTAAAAATCAACAATAATGCAGATAAAGTATATAGGGGCATTTACATAGCACACAATTTATATGAATTTTTACGTATCTCACACCAAAACTTCCATATTTACACACATAGCACTCAACCAATTGAGTGATATGCACGTAAAAATGGAAGTTTTGGCGTGAGAAACATAAATCCATGAGAATTGCGCGCTGCTATGTATATTTTCCAAATATATATTAAGACAATGGCCTACTTCGGTAAGTTATTCTAAACTGAAAAGTAGAAATTGTCAAAAGTTTTCACATTATTAGCTAAGAAAAATATACTACTTGACAATGAAAAGGCCTATTGATTATAAAATCACTTAAAAAATATGAATAATCTTCAGTACTATAAAAAAAATTGGACAAAAAACTTGCAACAAAAGAATCAGGAACTTAAGAGGAAGAGGGCCTTGTTATACAATTATACCATCAATTGTGTAATATTTGCATTATAGATCATTTATGGATTCATACAATAGAACCAATTTTATCATGCTACAATGAGTAAGTGATATAAAACATATAAGGAAGATTTACGTACATACCACTCAATTCCTATGTATTTACATATCTAACACCTAAACTTTACTTTTTACATATATGCTACCTTGACTATGCATAAAAAAGGTGCATTTCACTTCTTAAAGCTTAAAATGGCAGTACTGTTGATGTGGCGTGAAAGATTTGGGTGGTACAGATATAAAAAGTAAAATTTAGGTGTTAGATATATAAATACATAGGAGAATTGGGTGTTATGTATGTAAATGTCCCAGAATATAATTATTATCAACCATTATCAATCATATAAATTTAGAAATTGTTGATAACATTAGATTTGCCTTCAAAAGATTGGCACTATTCTTATAAACATATTTCTAAAGTCAGAGGCCCATTACTTATGATGAGACTGAACATTGATGGATGGGTGAATGGCCAATTAATGTATATGTGAATTTTTTTCCCTCGTTGTCTTTTCCCGCTCATGCTTCGCCAACTAATACAGAGGATGTTAACCCCCAATACAGGGCTAAGGTTTTAGTTGGAGCTGAATTTCCCATTGCTTTTCAAAAACCTGCCTTAACCTTAATATTAGTTTTTAGGGCATTTACATACATGGCCACACAAATCTTATGTGTTTACATATCTGACACCTGAACTTTCATATTTACACATAGAGCACTCAAATATTTAATATCACAAAAAATAGCACCATCACCACGTTTTAAAAGAGAATACGACTTTTTATGCATAGGTTTAAAGTACCAAAGTGCTATGTGTCCGAACCATCTAAGACTACTCTTTCTAATTTTGTCCGTCACTGGAGCTACACCAACCCTATCACGGATATATTCATTTTGTGTTTTGTCTCTGAGTGTAAAGCCACTTGTCCACCTAATCATTTTGATCTTGGCAAGACTTAACTTAGCATTATGCTTCTCTTTTAAAGGCCAACATTCAACTCCATAGAGCATTGCAGGTCTCACCGCAATTTTATAAAATTTTCCTATCAGTCTAAGCGGTACTTTTCTATCACACAAAAGGCCCGAAGCATTCCTCCACATCAACCAACCAACTTGAATTCTACTATTAACATCCCCATCTATCTCACCATCGTTTTGAACAATAGATCTGAGATACCTAAATCATTCACACCTTTTAATAATTTGATCACCCAAAGTTACACTTCTATCACTAGAGCTACTACTACTGAAATTACATTCCATGTATTCAGTTTTAGTTATACTCAAACAAAAGCCTTTAGAATCCAATGGAGACCTCCATAATTCAAGTTTTTCCAGAGCTTTTCTCTCGTCTTATCAATGAGAAGGATATCATCAGCAAAAAACATACACCAATGTACATCCTCCTGTAAATGTCCAGAATGACCATCTATAAACTAAAGCAAAAACATATGGGTTTAAAGCCGATCCATAATGTAATCCAACTGAAATAGAAAAATATTTGGTCAATCCTCCTTCAATTTGAACATAAGTAACAACTCTAGTATAAATATCTTTAATGACTTGAATATAAGTCATATCAACAACTTTCTTCTCTAGAACTCTCCAAAGGATCTCTTGGAACATCAACGTAGCTTTTTCTAAATCAATAAAAACCAAATGTATAGTTTTCATAGTAGACCTGCCCGACATAAATCCAAAATTAATAATGAGAAATCCTTGTTATACATCTTAACGTATGTTCAATTACCCTCTCCCATAATTTTAAAGTATGACACATCAACTTAATTCCTTTATAATTTGTACTCTTGTGCATCCCCCTTGTTCTTAAAAAAGGGGACCAAAATATTCTTCCTCCACTCAGGCATTTTTTTAGTTTTAAAAATAATATGAAAGAGTTTAGTAAGCTAACAAACTCCCAAATCTCCTAAATATTTCCACACTTCAATTGGGATATCATCAAGTCCTACATACTTTCCACCCTTGAGTTTCTTTAAAGCCTACGCAATTTTTTTTTTTTAATGAAACGTTTTAGTATTATTAATGATATTAAGATCACTAAGGTTGATCGTATTTTCAGAAACTTCATTAAAAAGTTTATCAAAATAACTCCACCCACCTATATAAAATATCTTTTTTTAAGAAAAGCATTTTTGGTTTTCATCTTTAATACACTTTCCTTAAGTTAAATATTTATTTTTCTTCTCTCTTTGTTTGACTAGTTTATACATATTTTTTTCACCCTCCTTAGTATCTAATTTGTCCTAACAAAATTTTGGGTATTTGTTTTTAGCTCAAGTTAAGAAAATTAAATACGCTTATCCAAAGATGAAAGCTCGAAAGTGATGTTTTGAAGTTTGAAGGAGAGGCAGGAAGGTTTAGCCTCTAACTTGAAGCATAAGCATAACCATGTCATTAAGTCGACAGAATGAAGCTTTTCAAAATAATTTTTTTTAAATAGAATCTAAGCTAGCTTTTGGAAGTTGTACTATGTTCTACAAGTCCTTCATTATTGGATAAATCCATTAGCTAAGGAGTCTTTAGTTGTACTTCAAGATATTTGCATTCTTTTAGAAACGTGTAAATAATTGAAATGTGTAAGTGTTCGAAATGCAGTTGTTTGGTTGACGGTAAATCAAATGCCTTAAATACTTTTTTTGTAAATTATTATGGGTGAGAACAATCTGATTTCAAGCCAATTTGGTGCCAGCTTGAACAGGCTCATGAACTGAATTGATTCAATTTTGAGCGGGCTGATTCAAAGTAGTCTGATTTGGCGTATGGTCCAATCTGAATATAGCCATTTCAAAATCATCTATTTCCCCATTTTATTAAAAACACACAAACACACACACACACACACATGCATACATATCTCTATATATATGTGCCGCGTTCCTGGCCTGTTGGTGTCGGGGTCACTGTAAGTCCCCTCACGTTGGGGTTCGATCCCACCGTGGAGCGGGGGATCAATCTGTTTTGACACATGGCGTGGGCCCTCATCATGGGGCCCAAGCGTATGGGAAACCGATATTTGGGCCTTTGCAAATATCGGTTTCGTTTTACATACATACACACACACACACATATATATAGATATATATATATATATATAGATACATATATACATATATAGATATATACATACATACATACATATAGATATATACATACATATATATATATGTGCGTGTGTGTGTGTTTCGTTTTACATACATACATATATATGTGTGTGGGCGTGTGTGTGTGTGTGTGTGTGTGTGTGTGTGTGTGTGTGTGTCACGTTCCTGGCCTATTGGTGGCGGGGTCACTGTAAGTCCCCTCAGGTCAGGGGTTCGATCCCACTGTGGACCGGGGGATCGATCTGTTTAGACACATGGCGCGGGCCCTCATAATGGGGCCCGAGCGCATGGAAAACCCATTTTTGGGCCTTTACAAATATCAGTTTCCTTTTACATATGTGTGTGTGTCTGCGCGCGCGCGCACACATACATACATATAATGTGCATATTTGTACACTTGGAATGTCAATGTAATTATATAACATATAGGTAAACATTAAACTCAAAAAATATACATATAAATTATAAACAAATTTTGAGTTGACCTGATCCGATCCAAGCCGTCCCCTCAGGTCAGGGGTTCGATCCCACTGTGGAGCGGGGGATCGATCTGTTTAGACACATGGCGCGGGCCCTCAAAATGGGGCCCGAGCGCATGGGAAACACATTTTTGGGCCTTTACAAATATCGGTTTCCTTTTACATATGTGTGTGTGTGTGTGTGTGCACATACATACATATAATGTGCATATTTGTACGCTTGGAATGTCAATGTAATTATATATCATATAGGTATACATTAAACTCAAAAAATATACATATAAATTATAAACAAATTTTGAGTTGACCTGATCCGATCCAAGCCTACCCTAAAGTCTGGCTTGAAGAGCAAACTGAGTAAAAAAATTGCGCTGGTTCGAACTACACCAAAAATTGGTTCATGTATTTAGCTAGATCTCATCTCTATTTTTTTTTTTTTTTTTGACACATTTTGACAAAATTAAAAATGTAACGAGAGCGACTGTGGGAAGTAGTGGTGAAGACAAGCAATATTGACGTAAGTGACAGTGATAGTAATAGGCAGCAAAAATTGGAAATTGCAAGCTAGTGCAACATAAAATTTGAAAATTTCTCGATTTGGGTAAATTTTAAATGCAGGGAAAGCATAGGTTCTGAGATAGTTTAAAGCTCTAAAAGCTTTACTTTGTATTTCTTTTGTTTCATACAATACCCAAAAAGTTGAAATGCAAGGAAAATGGAATGTACTACTAATATTGCAAATCAAATAATAACCCCTAATGAGTTTGTGTTGTATTTTGAACATCAAGATTTGAAATATTTGAGTTCCCAAAGTTAAGAGATAAACATGATAATGGTTTGAATTTTCACAAGAAATACATTTATCCCTAATGTAGTGGAATTGAAAAAGGAAAACATTATGAAGCCTTGGGTAGAGCTTCTATCTTTCGGCATATAGTGCAAATTAGAGTTACTGGTTTTGATCATATAAAGAAGAGTATGCCCCCATTTAAACATTTTAGTGAAGACTTATATAATGATTTATTCCTTGTTCTAAAACGACAAATGATTAAGAATGTTTTTCTTTTTTCTTAATTTTTTTCAATAGACGCTTTTTTATTCTTGATTCTTCATTGAGGGATTTCAGACTATAGGATAACTTATTGGGACATGTCTTCGGAGATAAAAACCATTATAATGGTAGAGAGTAGATATCAATGGCCAAGTCTAGAAAGGGATATAACATGTATTATTTGACATGTAGTGCTTGTCAAATTGCCAAGTTTAAAATCTAAAATGCAAGGCCGTATACACACCTTTATGAATTTAATGTAAGGGTCTGTTTAGTTCGGCTGCAACTTTTCATGACTTTGCAATATCATTGTTATTGCTTATACAGCAGTTTGAGGAAAATTATCTGTCTGTTTAGTTGCGATTGTGGAAAAAGCATTTCTGAGACGATTTTTATCGTAAAAATGACTGAGACTGCACTTGTTTATTAAAAGCTATTTGAAAATTTTGATTTATTTATATGATATACGGGATTTGCAAATGCAATTTTTTTTAAATTTTATATTTTAAATATTCAAACTAATAAATATAAATTTTATTTATAAAAATCTAAGTGTCATTAGTGGTTAAATATATTGTTCAAATTAATAAAATGAAATATTTAGAAGCTTTATGTTGGTTAAATATTTTAACTGCTATTAATATTTCTTGGGCCCAGTAAAAGTGAAATGAAATCCATAGAAATAAACTTTGAGAATAAAGAATTTCTCAGAAAGCCAAAACAAAATTTTGAAGGGCAAAATGATTAAATATTTTCTAACATATAAGCACAGAAAAATTTTACCCTCAGGCATAATTTTGGACAAATTCTGTTATCGATTTCCGGAGGAGAAAGCGAGGCATGGAGGGATAAAGGAAGGTGTAGATCATCGAAGCGAGATAGTGGCAAGCCCTAAAGATCTCCTAAGATAACATTGTGATTTTCAACTCAATCCAACCTCCAGTAACGTTCCAGATGGAACGAATCACGAAAGAAGGAGATTTCCGACAACGAATCGTGAACGAAGGAGAAGAAGAACGACAACAGGAAGCGGAGGGGGAATCGGGAGAGAAGGATCGTTACCTTAGATTCGCGATTCGCTTTCTCTCGGTCTAGGAAGACGAGCGTCGGCTCGCGATTAGGGATTTCCTGAGCGTGACGAAGCAAGGGCAGCGAGAGACAAAAAACACTTCAAAGCTGCTTCCAAGTCGGGACCGCGGGGGGTTATCAAGCGGTCCGCTTTAAGGCGACTTCGCGGCAGAGTGCCTCGAATCCGTCGGCTTTCCCTCCTACGTTCGCTCTACTTCGCGTCGACCGGCCGCGCCGCAGGGTTCGAAGCCGAATCAAACAGACCCTAAGCCTCTAGAGGATATTAAAGTGAATTTTAAATTAGGTTTAACACATAGGGATGCACATTCTATTTTTTTCACTGGTAGATCATTTTTTGAAAAAGACTCGTCACATTCCATGCCATTAAACTTCTGGCACATCTCACAATGTTCAATTATATTTTAATTTAGTAGTTAAATTACATGAGTTATTAACGTAAATTTTAAATTAGGTTTAACACATAAGGATGCATATTCTATTTTTTTTACTGGTAGATAATTTGTTGAAAAATTCATCACATTCTATGCCATTAAACCTCTAGCACATCTCACATTGTTAAATTATATTTTAACGTACTAGTTAAATCACATGAGTTATCTATAACAATTAATTCTGACAATGGAGGAGCCAAAAAGTTTTTCTTAATAAGGGCTCATAAATTAATTTATTATTATTATTATTATTATTTTGGGGAACATAATTGAATTTCTACTATTAAAATATCACATACTGAGGGTTTATTAAAAAATATCTATTATATATAAAGAAATTAAAAACTAGGGGGAGTACATAAATCCTCATGCCCACCCTTAAATTTTCCCTTAGTTTTTAATTGGCCATATTAAATTCAAAAATTAAACCTAAAAAACACCTTTTTGGACGACAATCGAAAAACAATTTAAAATTTCAACTTATTATCGACAAAATGATTGGCAGATTAGCATAGTGAACGCATACTTAGGAGAAATGTTACATTGTATGATAAAAAATATACATATACATAGGTTTTGATAATGTATATGGTTGAGTTTACATATAATTCATCTCTTAACAAGTGTGTTGGCATGATTCTGTTAGAAATTTAACAAAATACAAACTAGAAAGCAATCATTTTACATTCTTATAGAAATGAAGTCTAACCAATTTGTACAATTATTTGCATAATATATGCACAATTTGCATGAAAATATTCAAAAACAATGACTACTGACTATGAAAATCGCAATTATTTGCTTATGTGAATAAGAGATGCACGTAATTTAAACATAATAACAAAGTCCTGGTGTTTCTTAACAATGGAAAAGCTTCCATCGGGAACTTTTAAGAAATTGAACATAAGAAAAGCAAGGCCAGTTAAATTTTTGCAACTTATTGTAGCAAGTACCTAATTATTAATGCATTTACCCGCGATGTAAAGGTTGAGGGTTTAGTTTCCCACAATGAGGTTGCGGGTTTGAATTGTGCATATTGCCCTTCTCGCTCAACTTTCTCATTAAAAAAAAGACACATAATTATTAAAAATTGCAAAAAAAATATTATATACATTTAATCTTTAATATGCCTGATTTGACCTTATTAAACAGTTTCCTATCAATACCTTGAATTATGCGCTTTTTAGACATATCCTTGCGATCCTAAACCCAACTATATACTTCTAAACATCTTATTCCTAAGTTTATTGTAGATGAAGAGATGATATCCACTACTGATTATGGATTCCATATATGTCTTGTTCGCTAGCGAGAGAAACCTGTTTATAATGATTCAGAAAATAATTTCTAGGAAACAAAAAAAAAAGTCCTCATCTGTTAAAAGAATATCAAAGGTTAAATTTATCATAACACAACTTGTTACAAATTTGATGGAAATCATCTATCTATTATCACCTGAAGCAATACAATAAACAAGGATTTGTGCACAATTTATTTTACTTCTTTTATTAATTAGTTTAGGCCAACAAGACAATGATGATAGCTAAGAGAATGTAGTATTTTCATTTCCTATATTTAATTTGTTTTGTGTTGTTTGGCAATTGGCATAATTTCAATCTTAATGCGGTTCGACTTAATTCCACAACACTTACAATAATTTGAAAATTAAAAGGTTTTGGTTGGCTATTAATTGATCAAATTTTATAGGGAAAAGCAACACACATATATCCATGCAAGTGTGCGCAAGCATGCACATATGTAACGAGGGATTGGTTACAAACTTTGGGCATGGGTTAAAATTTTAAATCCCTTTAAAATGAATAAAATCTCAAAGATAACTTCTTGCTCACTAGGTTCGATTACAACAAATTGCTTCACAATCAGTCCCTTATATACTCTTTTTTCTCTTTTGACCAAAAATTTGAGCTTCTCTCTTAAATTGTATAAAAACATCCATGGAACAGTTATTCCACTCATTTATCAACTCTCCCAGCATCTTCCTATTCGTATCTCTTTATGGCTGCTTCTCCTAAGAATTATCCAACAAAAAAACAAGGGCAAAATAAACGTTCAATTGAAAAATAATTCAAGAAGAGTATTTAGCTAAGATTATAGTGGCATCCTATCAATTGAAGCTCAGAACCAACCCAAAATAATAATAATAATAATAATAATAATAATAATAATAATAATAATAATAATAATAATAATAATAATAATAATAATAATAATAATAATAATAGTAATAATAAAAGAACGAATGGAAGGCCTCTCTTGCACAAAGAATCAAAATTTCTCATAGGCCCTGATTTGCTTTGTGGTTTAATCAAAGTATCGTTATCAAAAAAACCTCAAGTCTTCTTGAATCAATTCCCTTTATATGATCTAATTCATAAAAAATTATGCCATACCTAAGCAAGCACAACAATCCTTTTTAGTCTGTCTTGCATAGAGAACTAAATTTTCTCCAAAACATTGATTGCTTAGTGGTTTCATGGGAGGATCGTTGTCAACGAACCTCAGATAGTATCAAACCAGTTACCCTCATATGTTAGACTGTGTAAAAATTCATTTCATTCCTAAACAAACACCACAATACTTTTAGCATCATTGGTTTAATAAGAATCAAGTTGATAATTGATAACTCTTAAGCAGCAACAGACATATCAATCTAAGTCAGCAAACTGCAGACTAATTCTCAGAAAACAATAATTAATACAAGAAAATTGTGATGCCCAGCAGAATTAACCACAATCATTTTCTAAATAGTGGTTGCAAGTAGCAGGAGAATTTCTGCTCAGAAAAGCAAGAATTCCATCCAACAGAATCACATAAATTTCGAGTCAACAAGAAAACTCACGAGAACATTGAATCACAACCCTAATTTACATAAAATCATGAGCCCAAACACTTAAATGCTGAACGGTAGCCAACAAGCTAGCAAGATACCGATATCAACAAGCAAGAACATGCAGAAAGCACAGCCAGATAAACCAAATTAAGAACTCCAGATCCACATGAAGGATCATACATACATATATAAATATATATATATATATATATATATATATATATATATATATATATATATATATATATATATATATATATATATATATATATATATACATATATAAATATACATAAAGGAGCACAGATGAATATACCTTCTTTAAAGCGAAAAAAACGATTGAAATTTTACCAACATCATACGAAAGGTCCAAGAAAAGTAAAACCCCATAAATACTTAAAAGGAATAGATGCTTAGTAAAAGTAATCAGTAATTCTCAAAGAGCACCAGAATCAATAAAGCTAAAAGATTAACAACCAAACCATCCCCAATCCAACTCATAATACAAAAGAAAAATCAGCATGCCACCACCCAAAGTCCAAAACCATAATCAACCCACAAAATTCAACATAAAACGATAAAAGGAGTGAGGAACAACTACCTGCTCTGCGTAACATCGTAGATCTGACCTTTGATCGCCATGAGAAGGGGTTTCTTAGGATCGGATCCATCGTAAGCAATTAACTCCTCCTCCGTTACCTCGCCGAGCTGAACCGGCGGCGGAAGGGGCTCTACCGGCTCAGCCTCCACCTCCCGCTTCCTCACAACCGGCGCCGGCTCGAAGTAGGCGGAGACCACGTAATAGAACGCCAGAGCAACCGCCAAGACCGTAAAGAATGTCGCCGTAGATAGCCCCGTGTAGGACTTTATCGCTTGCTCCAGCGTCGCCCACAGCTCCTTCACTTCCATTGCTTCTCTGTCTTCTTCGTCTCGAGTCACAGAGGCGGACTGGTCAAGAGAAGAAGTTGGAGAGAGGTTTGGTGTGATTATGGGTGGATTTTGTTTGTTTGTTGGGTGAAAAAATGGGTGAAAAATGAGGTCTGATGTGTATTGACGAGATTACCCTTCCTATAGTTCTTTTATTTCTTGCTCGGTTTACAGATGAGGTGTGGAAAGAAAAGAAGGAGGGCGGCTGAATAATTTTGTAATTAACGGTGTCCTTTTGCGGTTTTTTTGGAACGAGAATCTTAGGGCATCCGGGTATATTTTTTAAATAATAAAAAATATATTTTTATAGTATTATCTAATTTTTTAATTTAAAAACTGCATAAAATTAAAAAAAAATTATCATAAATAAATAAAATATATATATATAGTAGTTGACGGTGTATTCTATTAGGGTGAAGCCTTGAATTAGGATCACTCATATTGTGGGGCTCACCTTTTCTGAATAAATAAATAAATATATTATGAAGAAAAACGAAGATGTGATTTTACTTTTTATTTATTTAAAAAAAATATAAATGATATAAATATGTGGACAATCAAGAATGTTGTTAATGACTCTCGATTAATGATCCAAGGTAAAAGACGACTTTCGTAATTAGGCCAGTTGAGATATGAGTGCATTCACATACTACATATCACCTACCTCCCACCTACCACTCTCTTGGTTTGTATAAATAGAAAGGGTGTAAGGCTTAGGAGAGCAAGGAAATATGTGAATCAATGAGGTTGAGAACTATGAGGTATGAGAGATTAGCTTGTAGAGGGTGAGGAGTGCATCTTAGAGGTCTTGGGCTTGAAAGGGAGACCATGGAAGATGAGAGCTCGTCTATGTAAAAACTATGTATTCTCCTTACTTTGCCTTAGTGAAATTCATGAATGATTCCCTTCAATGGATGTAGGTTCTTTGGACCGAACCACGTAAATCGTTTCATGTTCTTGTTTACCTGTGCTCTTTGTGATTTCTTCTAGTGTTATATTTCCTACAACAAAAAATTTAATCAGGTTGTTCAAGGTGAGCAATTGCCTTCATGAATATGAGATTTCTCTATTTTTTTTTCTTGTGTAGTTTAGACAACTTTATATTTGTTTTCCTAGGTCTACCTCTGCCTGTTTTAACATAAGTAGAATCTAAAACTTCTACTCTTCTAATAGTACATATTATGGTCGACGTTTAATGTGACCAAACCATCTAAGACGACTCTCTCTAATTTTGTCTGTCGTTGGAGCTACACCAACCCTATCACAAATATGTTCATTTCGTATTTTGACTCTTAAGTGTAAATCCACTCATCCACCTAATCATTTTCATCTTGACGGCACTTAACTTTGTTTTATGCTTCTCTTTTAAAGGCCCGCATTCAGCGCCATAGAACATTGCAGGTCTCGCCACCATCTTATAAAATTTTTCTTTCAGTATAAGCAGTACTTTTTTATCACGCAATAGGTTTGAAGCATTCCTCCACTTCAACCAACTAACTTGAATTCTACTAATAACAACCTCATCATTATCACCATCACTTTGAACAGTAAACCCGAGATATCTAAAACGCTCGCATCCTTTAATAATTTGATCACCCATAGTTACATTTTTGTCACTGAGAGCTGGTGCTACTAAATTACATTCTATGTATTCAGTTTTAGTTCTACTCAAATGAAGGCTTGTAGGCTTCAAGATAGACCTCCATAAGTCAAGTTTTTTCCTAAGTTTTTTCTCTCAATTTATTCACAAGGAGAAATATTTGCGTACATCATATGCACACATATATGCCTGCATATGAAGGTTATTCAGAGGTTACAATGGGTTATAACACAGTTATAACCCTTAATACCCTCTCCAATAACACAATTATAACCAATTGTAATCTCTGAATAACCTTTATACGCACGCATCTCTGGGTGCCTATGACGTACGTAAATATTTCTCCACAAGAAGGATATCATTAGCAAAAAAACATACACCAAGGTAGACCCTCCTGTAAGTGTTCGGTAAGACCATCCATAACTAAAGCGAAATGATATGGGCTTAAAGACGATGGCCGATGTAAACTCTAGCGAAAAAGAATACAAAACACACCTTTTATAATAAGTTAAAAATAAATAAATAAATTGTATTATTCATAAATAAAAAAAACAAAATAATCAAATGTAATAAAATTATATTTAATCACTTTTTCTCATTACAAAAATAACATTAGTATTAATGAGCATCCCATGTGCTTTATTTATGACAACATGATTATACTTCATTATCATGAACATAAAAAAATAAAACTACATAACCCCACACAAAAAGATAAATTTAATGCATTAACAAAAAGAAAAGAGAAAAAAAAAACACTTTTTAAATGCAATTTCATATTATTCGAATAAAAAAATAACATTAGAATCTCACAAATTAATTATTATTTTTTTCTTTTTTTACATTAAGCACGAATTTTGATATCTCTGTGTTGTTGTTAAAAGAGAGCTTTAGGGTTTGTTTGGTAAGGGGTGTAAACGAACGGAACACGAACGAACAGAGCCTGTATTCGTGGTCGGTTCGTTTGAAATTTAGTTTGTTTGAAATAAGCTCGTATTTGAAATTGTTTATGAAGTCAATATTCTCGTTCGTTTCTTAACGAACGAGTCGAACACGAGTTGTTCGCGAACGACGAGCCAGGCTTGATTGTCATAATATTATAATATATATAAATAATATATTATATTAATTATATAACTTATATTATATAAATATATAATATCTATATTAGCATATTACTAATATAGTATATTAATATATTATTATTATTAATTTATTAGATATTATAATTTATAAAATTTAATTTTTTAAAATATCATAAATTTTATTATATATAATTATTTTAAATTCTTTTATATTTCAAACAATAACAATTCAAACACGAACGAATGCATTACTGTTAGTGTTTGGTTCGTTTAACTTACCGAACAAACATAAATTGTTCGTGTTCATCTCGTTTACTTATCGAACGAATCGACACGATCTCCTTGACGAACCGAGCACGAACTGTTTGCGAACAACAAGCTTTTTGGACAGCCCTAATTTGGGGCAACGGTGTGACGTCATAATTTCGTTTGTTTGGATAAACTGTATTTTGACAACTTTTTTAAGAAACTAACGCTGAAATCTGTGTTTTCCCACCAGTCGTAACTAGGAGTGGTGGCTTTGAAAAATTAAAACATTTTAGTTTATAATTTAAAAAAAAGATAATTTTTATAAATAATTATGCGCATCGACATATTTATTAGATGTTTAGACTCTAATAATAAGATATTAATTAAATTAGCATAAAATTATACATATTTTTACACATATATTACAAAGAGCACAGGTCTTCCAAAATCATAGACAGTATATGTTGAACGGTTCGTGATGATTCATTTAATCATAAATTGTTCATTTAACATATGATTGTTTTAATAACATCATAATTAAGTGTAGTACCGTCATAATTAAGGGTGTGTTTGGGGCAGCTTCTGTTTATCCAAATAAGCTGCTTGTTTGAAAACGCAGACCGCAGGGCTCAATCTGCGTTCTGCGTTTAGTGTAAAATACCAACTGAGTTTTCGGATAAGCTGCGAAAACGCAATTTCCAAACTATGAGGTGGCGTTTTCAAAACATCACCGCAGTAGAATAACTGCCCCAAATACACCCTAAGTGATTTTAGACTCATTAAGGGTCTGTTTGGAGCAATTGCAATTTATCCGGATAAGTTGCTCGATCCGGATGAGTCGCTGATAGCGAACTGATCTAGATAGTTCGTCACTGTTTGATTTGCGCGTTTAGAAAACATCTGATTCTGGATAAATGAACATTTCACCCTTGTATTGGATATGCTGCTTAGCTGTTTGGTTTTTGCGCTTAGAAAACAGTTTAGGTGTTAGATATATAAATATATAAGAATCGTGTGGTATGCACTAAAAAATAGTACGAGAATTACAAACAATTTCTCTTTTGAAGCCAAAAAAAAAATATAGAATTAACCTTTTTACATTTACTATACATTAACAAATGTAACAATAATCTGGAAAATAAACCAACAAAGAGTATAAGAGTGCCTTAACTAGCAACAAAACATTGGAACGAGGAAAGACCTAAAAAATCTATAATATATATAACAACACATAAATTTCATCAACCTCAAGACAAAATTAAGCTTAATTATTAAAATAAATCAGATTATAACTTTCGCTGTGAAAAAAAAAAGACAGAATCTTGGCTCAGGATGCAATCCCTATCACCCGCAATCTCCACCCCGCCATCCCCGATAAGCTTTTTCTGGAAGCGAGAAGGAGGCGGAGGAGGAGCGGAAAGCTTGTAAAGAGGAAAACGAGGCATTCTTTCGAGAAGGTGAGAGAGATCGTCGGCGGGAATCGAACTTTTCATCCTCGCCACTGCAACCTCCGCCGCCGCCGTCGGCGTGCTCTAGCTCGATGAGTGGGGGTTTTCCTCTTCCTCAGTATTCCCTTTTCTTCCTTCTCGTGAAAGACCCCTTTCTGTAGCGAGGATGGGAACGAAAGAAGCTCGGGATAGCGGGGTACGAGGGTCATTCACGAAGCCACACGCGATCGAATACGCCGACCGCGGCGGTCACCCTGTGGGCAGCGTGTAATACAAATAATAAAACTGTGTTTCAAGATAAGTTGTGATAAGTGCAAACCAAACAGCAGGGAGGCGTTTTTGAAAATGCCCCCGCACTTTTAAGCTGCCCCAAACTGACCCTAAATTCATTTTATCGTAATGTTCAATTGGACTATAAACAAGTCGGATTTGACAATTGTTTGACAATATAATTGATGTTTCAAACCTTTCAATCATATCTCAAGCAATTGATCTAAGCTCATGTGGACTCAGAGTTAACTCGCTTATAGTGTCATCGGGTTCGTATTATAGAAAAATTTCACGTGACTATCTAAGCATGAATAAGTTTGAATTTAATTCTGAAATTATCTTTATTTAGTATGCATTGTGTAACCGATCAAATGGGCAAAAATTAAGCCTCTTACTTCGAGCTCAAAAAATGTGTTCGTGTTTAGCTCCATTGTTTAGCGAGCTGAACACGAGCTGTTCACGAATAAAGAATCGTTTTGACAACCCTAATCATGTAATCATAAAATGTTATAGTTTGAGGTAAGATTTAAAAATTACTGTCTATATTAAAATATGATTTGAACCTACTTTACATGATTAGGGTTGCCAAACAATACGAACCCTACGTCCTAAAAAATTCAACTGAAATGAAAGAGCATAAAAATCCTAGAATCTACCTTTTCAACGGCTCCAGCGATCAAATGATCTTCATGTAAATTAGATAAACTATTTTAAGTTAAAAGTGCTGCAGTGCACTAAGAATATTAAACTTCGATGAACAAGAAGACAGTAAGTACCGTTTAGCTGACTCCAAAGAATACAAATAAAGGATCAAAGCCTCCACTGTATGATTATTACTGTCCTTATCTTCAAATAATAATAAGAAAACCACACAATTCTTCTGCATTTATAACACTGTAATCTCTTTCGCATCACATCAAAAATATCATGGCTAACTTTGCAGAAGTCATATACATCATTTTATCCATAGATTCATTTTCATCACATCAATGTGTTATAAATGTAAATGTCAAACTTTACATGTTAGACTAATGTAAATCCGTAAGAATTGTGTGGTTCTTATCCAAATTTCTGAAAAAGATACAAAAACTTATAATTAAATTATTACGTGTAGACTTCGCATGCATGCGGACTCCAGAGTACAAAGACTGTTGCAAAGTCCGTATACAGCGGAGTCCGTGTACAAGACTGTTTGTATATGCTGTAGCTGGAGATGACAACAAATTAATAAATTAAGGGAGGCAAGAACAGCAGAATGATTGGCATTCAAGAATCAAGATTCGTTTTGGTGATATAAAAATGCTAAGAAAACGTATACAGGCAGTCATAAAGATGACAAGGTTATATATGAACCGACAATGGAGAAGAGGGGCAGCAGGCGACAGAACTGCATGCATGCCAATATAGCAAAGTTCAAGTTGTTTGTTTGATTCCTAAGCTATAGATAATGAACGCTTATTCTGTTCGGAATCCAATAAAATCACGTCACGCGTAGCCTACCGTGAAATCGTGGAATAACACGGGAGAATATTCTTCCTGTGTTATTCTGTGTTATTCATGTGTTATTGTGATAGAATAACACATAATAACACGGGAGAATATTCTCCAATGTTATTCTGTGATATTCTGGACTCACAATGGTGTTATAATAACACAATAACACCTGAATAACACAAAATAACACAGGAGGAATATTATCCTCATGTTATTCCGCGGGGTTTGGGATTTCAGGCAACGCCGTGTCATTTGATTGTACTCCGGACGTATCTCTACGTCCGGAGTCTGGACGTAATAATTTTTCATAGATAATAAGTTTACATAAATTTGTTTTGAATATTGTCTTATTTAATTTTCTGAATTCTAATATTAAAGCATAAGAAATTTTCATAGAAGACCTCTACCATAACATAAAAAAGGCAGCATTTTTATATTTCTTCGACTATGCCTCAATTATCGGCTCGAAAATTATGGAAATTTTAATTTAATATTGTTTAAATTTTATATTTACTTTTTTTGTAAAGAAGGAAAAGGTCCCAGATTTCAGTCTGATTCCTTATAGATCTATTTCACTTTCTATTTCTATCTATGTAGATAGAAAGAAAGAAATATAAATTCTAGGAGTTAGAATCATTTTCTCGAGTTGTATGAGGAGAAAACTTCCTATATGTTTTTAGGGCTATCCCAATGAGCTACCAATCGAATCGTCACAGTTGATGTTCGATCCCCAAGAGAAAAAAAATATCTTTGAAAAGTGAGTTTATGATCCGATAGAAAATTAAACTTATTAAAATGTTCATGCTATCTTATATTTCCTTGAAAAAAGTGCTCAACCCTTTATGATATTTTAAGGGAGGCAAACTTCTTTAAAGAATTTCGAGTTTCTTTGGATGAAGAAAGAAAAGAAAAACAAGTGTCACAATAATAAAAAAATATATAGGATAACTAGTAAGTATCTTTGTTTAATTCTTTTTTTTTTCTTTTTTGGAAACCTTGGACCCCAACAAAGGGGTAATCTTTCTTCTTATATTTATATCTTGCTTTATTTTAATTAAAGAAAGCTGTTAATTTTTTTATCTATAAATTTTTGTATTACTTTTTTCACTCAAAGTTGTATTATTTATGTTGTGCTATTCAAACACAAATTTTCATATACAACAACAACAACAACAAGCCTTAATCCCACTAAGTGGGGTCGTCTACTTGAATCCTTTTTCTCCATTGCGTCCTAATTAGTGTCAAATTTTTGTTTAATTCTAATAAATTAAGATCTTTTTTGTTATGCAATAAGCCCAAGTTTTCTTAGGTCTACCTCTGCCTTTCTTAACATAAGTTGTATCTAAAACATCTATTCTCCTAATCAGATCATCAGGTGGTCGACGTTTAATGTGACCAAACCATCTAAGGCGACTCTCTCTAATTTTATCCGTCACTGGTGCAACACCAGCCCTAATACGGATATATTCATTTCGCATTTTGTCTCTAAGTGTAAAGCCACTCATCCATCGAATCATCCCGACAACACTTAACTTACCATTATGCTTCTCTTTTAAAGGCCAACATTCAGCACCATAGAGCATTGCAGGTCTCACCACCATCTTATAAAATCTTTCTTTCAGTCCAAGCGGTACTTTTCTATCACACAATAGGCCGGAAGCATTCCTCCACTTCAACCAACCAACCTGAATTCTACTATTAACATCCCCATCTATATCACCATCGCTTTGAACAATGAACCCGAGATATCTAAATTGTTCACACCTTTTAATAATTTGATCACCCAAAGTTACACTTCTGTCACTAGAGCTACTATTACTAAAATTACATTCCATGTATTCTGTTTTAGTTCTACTTAAACGAAGACCTTTAGACTCCAATGTAGACCTCCATAATTCAAGTTTTTCCTGGGCTTTTTCTCTCGTCTTATACACGAGAAGGATATCATCAGCAAAAAGCATACATCAAGGTACATCCTCTTGTAATAATTTCTTGATTTTTTTTTTTTCTGAAAATAAATTCTCCATGCATAGCATGGATTACAAATATTTGTGATCTGCATGTGAATGAGTTGAATTACTTATGCCTCGGTCTATTAGAGAATCATCTCACCAAGGATTGTGAAAGATGTTCCACTGAAAAAATTCTTGTTATTGCTCCGACTCATATTCCCTAAAGGTGAATCCCGATCTATTAGCTCTGAATAAATTAAATACATGCATTAAGATACCAAGGATTATTCTTCTAGAACAACGAAAACACTTTTTCATTCTTCTTGTATTTGTATTGTATATTTTTTTATTAAAAACACCACTATTTTTTATCTATACTTTTTTCTTATTACTTATTTTTTTCCACTCAAAATTTTATCCCTTATGTTGTGGTAATCCAAAGAAAATTTCCATATAATTTCTTGAAATTTATTTTCAAAAAAATCCATTCATATTGACAGTAGCATATCAAACAAATATAATTTGATATATAAATATATCTTTTTATCCATATTCTCTATTGACTCTTTCCTTGACTTTAGTAAAAAAGGATGAATTTGCTTTTTTTTTTATTTTTTATGTTTTATTTATTTACGTCATAGCTACACTTCATATTGATCTGGGTTGCTAGCTTAACGGGAGAGTATTCGGCTTTTGATTACTACTATGATCTTTTACACATTTGAATGAAGAAAATCATCTAGAGTTTGATAGAGTTAATAAGATCACTATTGATCCTAAAATGTAATAAATGGATAAAGGTAAAAAATGAATAAAACACTTCAGAAAAAGAATATAAAAATATTAAAAAAAATAATATAATAATAGAAAATTATTGAAAAAGAAGATTTCTATTACTCATAATAGACATATAACAAGAGTTTTTCTTTTTAGAACATTTTAAATGTCTAGTAAAGTATTTTGGATCAAGTGAACCCGAATCCGTTTAAAAAAGAAAAAAAGTTACTAGGACAAAAAGAAATAAAGCGACTTAAACAAAACTTCTTTTTCGATTGCCTCAGCCCAATCAATTGAATATCGAAGATAATCTTTCGAACACTACTTGTACTACTCGAAAATGATTCTTCAATTCAGAAAAGAATTGTTCCAAATGTTTCAGAAAATTCTAAGTCCGTTGAATCATTTATATCTATATGCATCCGAATACTAATTCATGGATCTCTCAGTTGAAGAACTAAGAGGATCTAACAATTTCTTCCAACTCTTTTTCAAACTAGAAAAATGTTGGTATATTTCATTTAAATTGTAATTGTAATTCAAGATAACTAAGTACGACCATCTAATCTAATTATGCTAAAAATATTAGAAACTAATACCAAGTCATTCAATAATGTGTCACAAGCTTTAGTGAATCTCTCTATGAGCACATCAATCCTCCAACATGCATCAAACATGGGCATCCCTACCGTTCATACTAATCCAAAATTTATGCATATTTTAATAGGTTATTAATTCCATTAATAGAAATCATATCATTGCAAAAGCTAGGAATAAAAAAAAAGTGTCACAATAGATAGGGGTTCGACTTAAGATTGATTACTAAACTACCATTTTGCCAACTATGCAATATGTGGAGCTAACGTTTGAAACATAGTAGAAATATTATATCATTCTAACACATATGAAACAATTTAGAATAGCCTATTTGTTTAATGATACAAGAAAAAGCCAATACTATAAAAAACCTATTTTTTCATTTATTTTTTGTTCTTTTATGATCAATATTGTGTCGATAATGCCAATTTAGTTGATACAATAAACTCCAATTGTTATGTTATGGACATTCTTCATTCGATTGATGGAGCAACCAGCTTTATATTGTTATTGTCATCTGATGCCTACGTTTGCAGAGTGTCTGCTTTCAAATATCATTCCCTCACATTACCAAAAAAGTCTTTCTCTTTTCTCTTCAATTCTTATGTAAGTATGAGATATTCAGGTGTAAAGAAAGTAACCAAATTCCCTTAAGAAGTTACAGACTGTTAAGGGCTTTGACAAGGAGAATGTTTTCACGGAGGCTTATACTAAGGAAGAAATAATAAGAAGATTCAAAGCACACATCATCAGGTACATCAGACATATATTTTCTTTGCAACAGATTATAAACAATTTTACTTTTGGAACAAGATGTAATCTTTGTTTTGGGTCTACATACATATATGTTAAAGCAATACAATATCAACGTAATAAATGAGTGCCTTTTGTTGTAATATTTGACAGGTATATGTTGCTGATTGCCTGGGTTATGTTATATATGCTGTTGTATAAGCGACATAGTAAGAACACACTCTCATTAAAATGCATGTTTATATACTGAAACTATGAACGAATTTGTTTAATTGGTAATTTATGAATCTGATCACTCAATGTCATGATAATCCTATAAATTAAGCCAAAGTGTTCTTTCTTTAACATCAAACAACTTCAGCAACAGATATCAGCTTCTACTCTGAACATACCCTACTCTGAACATACCGATCAAATTAACACAGATTTAGGGTGAGTTTGGGGCAGCGGTGCGACAGTGGCATGAAGCCGCACCGCAGTTCTTCCTGTTTGGTAAAACTCTTTTTTGCCCGCATTCTCGAAAAAAGCAACTGCAGCTAAAAGCTGCATTTTTCCATCATAATTGGCGACCTGAGGTGGCTGCTAGAAAGTTGTGGTTTGATTTTTATAAAAAAAAATCGTAATAGCCAACAAAATTTTTTGAAGAGCAGTTTCTTCTTTAACAACTTCGCAGATGCTTCTTCAACAACTTCGCAGATGCTTCTTCAAATAGCCGCCGCTGCCCCAAACATGCCCTGAGTTTCAAAATCATAAAATTTAAATTCCCTTAACTTCTACTCACATAGTTCACAGAAATATACAACTAATTATGATCGAAGAGTCATCAAGAATTCAGATGAGAATCGCAAATTGAAAAGGTTTATTCTCGCCAACAAGCAAATCTATAACCCCGTTCACAACCTACGAACAAATCTATAAACATTGTCGACCGAGTAAATCAAAATCCATCACCAAGCAATATAGAGATACAGAAGATCAATAATTGAAACGGAAAAAGGTAATTTCCACAAAGAAATCAAACAAATATATCCATAATTCATTAATCAAGAAAAAGCCCCGAAAGAAACCCTAAAAACAAGAGATAATCATACCCACTTCGCATCAAACAAGAGCAAACCAATGAAGGAGGAGGAGAAGCAGAGCATCATGGCCTAATTAATGATATGGAGGAGCCCAAACAGGAGCGAGCTGTGGAACGAAGGCCGGATCATCGCTGCGGTAGGGCACGGACGAGTTCTCGACAGAGAGCATGAGAGGCCGGTCGTTAGCTTCGTCCTCGATATCGTCGTCATGATCGATCGTAGTGAGATTGATGCAGGAAAAACGCTCCAGAGAGGCAAAGAAGGCGGATGCGAGGCTCGTGCCGATCCAGATCGCCATGCCCTCGAGCTTCGTGCAGGAAGCTGTACCTGATCCGTTCTCGACACCAGAGTGTGGGATCTCCATTAGATATCGCCGACAACACCGCCGCCGATCGATCGAGATATCGTCCGGCCGATGAGAGGGAGAGCGAGGTCCAGCGAGAGAGGAGAGGAAGCCCTCTGGACTAGAAAGAAAGCGCGGCACTGTATCTTCTCCCACTCTCACGACATATATACATTCAAAGGCCAATTTTTATTCTTTAAGTATTATGACAGCTTACTTGGTAACATATAGGACAACCACTATCTTCCACCCTTGTGCAATGGTTTTTGCCAATTCATGCAAATGACCATTCTTGTTCACCAACTCAATTTATTAGGATATTGTTTATATATTATGAAATTAAATTAAGGGGATTTAGGTACATACCGCTCAAAACATTTCATTTGAGATGTATGTTGAATCTTTTTGGGATGTGAGATCCCGTATAATCTGTGAAGTTATATAAATCAGGAGAGATTTTATGGAAGCAGTGAGAAGGGTTTGAGGGGTTTTTCGAGAGAGAGAGATGATCAGAGAGTCTCTTGAGGGTCTGGGATTAAGAGGTCTATGCCTCCCCCTCTCTTTCCTTCTCTTCTTATTTATATGATACGACTCTATGTGCCCGCATAAGGGTTTAAAGAATAAAAAGTAAAACTAGGTTATAGGCTGTATAGTACAGAGTCTGAGCAGATTCGTTGTCGACAATACTGTTTGTGTGGATTTTCATGTTGGCAATAAATGATGATTGGTATGCTGACAGACTTGAGTTCTCTTACCTATGGTTGTCTGTCAAGCTTAGTGGTGTGGCAAGATAGTCTTTGACAAGTTTAGTGGGAAGGACCAACCGGTTCGTGCGAGTTTGGAATAAGAACTCATGCAGCATGAGTGGCTTGATTAGAATAATTTGCTTGAAGATTAAGACTTGATAAATTCATTTTAAAGAACTCTCAATACTTTTGGTGTGCTTTGGAGGTACTCGTGGGTCCTTTAAGGGTAGCGAGGAGCTCTGTAACTTGTTACTTCTAAAAGTACAGTTAACGAGTATGATTTATCTAGTAAGCCCTAACAATTAAGTGAACAACAAGCGGGCTCGATTCATTAAACCCACGAGGCCAATTTAATACTTCAGCATTTCTATTTTTTAAAGAAACTAATTTTTACCCATACATTTAGTTCTTCGTTTCTCTTAGCCCAGACATGATACCACAAAAATAATGAGAGAATGAGAACATAAGAGAATGTATAACCCATGTTCATGATTAGAAGGATGATATGTCGCAACAGGTGTATTATCAGGTTTGACCTAAGACATCTATTCATAATCAATTGAAACGGTGTTTTCCACCACCAATAAGCTTTGTGGGCTTTGCATTGAAGAGTAGCCGCAAGTCTTTACTAGTGAGCTCGGACTTTCCTTCCTTTGGGGGCTCGAAAGCTACGCTTGCAGGGAGTAGTCACTTGTACTCTCAGGTACTATGAATTGTTTCTCACTCAAGTGTCTTCACCTTTTTTGGTGATGGAAGCAACTCATGCCATGATTTTGAATCAAAGATGTTCTAGGAGAATCCTTCTGTCGAGTCACTCGGGGCGGAAGCACATGCTATTATGAAAGATATTACTTATTTCAGCCATTGGAAGATACACACTTCTAAGAAGGATGGATAGAATGTGAAAATTTTGAAACTTCCCTATTATGGAGGCTATGCGGATGCTAGTTTGTTAGGATTGTCAAAGAATAGCTATGAAATTATTTAGAACAATTACTACAAGGACACCCTTTAGTTTTAGGATCATTGTAAGAAAAAAGATAATGTTATTTTAAAAAATTAATTTTGGTGGTTATAAGAAGAGATTGTTCGTGTTGACTCTCTTTGTGATATTTAGCAGCTATGTGATCCTTGCAGGATGTAGCGAATTAATGGCTTCATTTTTGTGAGATTTTCCTCTCATACTTTTACCCTTTGTTTTTGATAATCCTTTGTTGTTCCAAACTTACTATGATGGGAATAATGTATAAGGAAGATAGAGATATTTCAAGGAAATGGTTGAGAGTGATTTTGCAATGAAGGCTGAAGAGAATGAAGCATTTTAAGGAATCACAAGCCCTGAAAGGAAAGAATGGAGATGTTGAGAGCTCAAAGCCTGTGTAAATGAAAGGGTTATCATGCAGTCCCGCGAGAAATGCCGCAACCCCAAATGTGTTCTTGGAATCCGATGAGAATGAAATTTCTCCAGAAGAGAATGTCAGTGTTAGTGGTCCTAGATCCAACAATAGATGTTCTGAATGTCAGTGTTGGATCACAAATCTCTAACTCTCCAACATAATCACACTCCCAAAACTGAGTCTTGGTGAACATATGAACAATGTCTTCATTCCAAAGAGAAACTATTCTGTCTAGTGTCCGCATGTCGGGATAACGGTGAGGGTACTGACGACATGAAATGCATGGTGACATGGTGCGATCCTCGCTGATGTTTAGACTGCAGTTGATAAAATAATATTTTTTTTCCATTCCAGAAGAGGTTATGTTGTCACTTTAATGTCTCTTCATTCCTAAGTGGATATGTGTTTGATATTAAGCATGTTACATGTACTTTATTACGCAAATATGAAATTGCTACTATATCTCAATCTTAATTTTTATCAAGGTACACGCCAATTAACTTCTAGACTCACAAAGAAATCAACTCTATAATAAGATCATTATATAGAAGTTGCACGAGAGATAAAAGTTGACAAGTGCAAATGATATCACAACATCATTGTTAAAACATATAATAAACTATATTCAATAATCATATTTTATTTAAAGAGCTATGAATGTAAGAACAAAGAGCTTAAAAAAATTTTCATTTTCATGTAAACCCAATAGAAACGAGAACCAAAGTCTTAGTGACGTGTTGGAATGAAATTTTCTCCTCTTTTATAATATGCTTTGCTCAATGAGTTTGGTTTGACATGATTCATATCTAATGAGCTATTAGAAATTAAGGTCAATCAAGTATGTACTAATTGGATTAATATGGCAACATTCATTATTATCAGCCCATTTACTCTTTCAATCTTAAACTTGATTGAATTTAGACAAATAAACTCAATGCCAGTATGATTGATTGTGTGATTAGACTTTATTTTGCGGAATAAATTAGCTTAATACCAGCTAAGAGTTTCTAATATGATCACACCAAAAACTAGCTATCATCTGACTCTGCAATAGCTTGTGACTTGACCCTTATGATATGTTTGATGATATTATATAACATATTGATGAAGTTTGATAAAGAAAATGGAAGCATGTGAGACAAATGACATGTGAATATACATACAAAGAATGGTAATGTTCAAGTAATTTAAAATATAAAATCACAAGGTTGTGCAAAATTTAAAATGTAGCTTAGCATCTATGAGAGACCACATGTTTGGCACAAGTAGTTGATGTTTCTTAGGATCTGTTTGGGGCAGCTGCAGTTTATTAAATAATATGTTGATAAGCTGAATAAAAATAATCTGCTGATAAGCTAGGTGCGGTGGCTAATACAAAATTTTATTTTTTTTTAGGAAAAGCCAGACCGTAGCCAGAAAGCTTCCACCGCACCTAGGTAGGTGCAGCGTGAAAACGTTGTTTTCAGCGTTTTGAAAACGTATAAACTGCCAACACGCAGTTTACCCAAACAGAACAGTTGTGTTTTCAAAACGCCACCACACCAAATAAGCTGTCTCAAACAGGCTCTTAGAAGTATCACCATAAGATGGGCGTAGACCCCTATTCACTAAGAGATTAATTATGAAAGCAAAAAATGTCAAACAAGCATTTTTCAATGAAGAAGATTGGCAGTAAGAGAATGGAAGCTTAAAAAATGCATAGCTAAAGCCCCGCTCAAGTTGTAATGCGAGTCAGCCAGCCAATCCAACGAGGCAATTGAGTTAGAATGCCCATCCAGACAATTCGTTTAAGTGATTGATCACGATAACTTGACCATCTCACCCAAAAAGCCAACCTAGTCAGGTGCAGTCAATGAACTAAAAAACGAGTTCTCACAAACACTTACAATGACACTGACAATTCAAATCAGAGCTGAAAATACTGATAAAAACATTACCGAAATGAAACATAGAAGATAAAGTATTTATGTGGGGAGTAACAAAAAAGAAGCTTAGTAATCACTTCACACATTTTTTTTTTGTATTTACATACAACATTTAATATTCATTTTACACAATATTTAAATATTTCTTTTATATTAAAAATATCATTATAGTGTTATTTTATTTAAAATAAATCCACCTTTTTTTATCTATATGCTTTGATGCATAATAAAATTAACCTTTAAAAATTATGTCTTAAAAATAAATATATAAAATTATATGATATGGATAGTATTTTCTTATGAAAACTCATGTGTTATAATAATATCAACCCTTGATTTTTTCATACAATATTGAGGAAATGTTTAATATTATTACTTATTTTAAGTGAAATTTACAAACATACCACACAATTCATATATATTTTACATATCTAACCCCTCAAATTTGAAACTTATTACAAATCTATCACCCTTTCTCATCCATTTTTAAATTCTAACTCAAATATCAAAATTCATGATAAAACCCTAACCCATATTTTTCATTTTTATTAAATTCTCAATGATTGAATCGTGACACACGTAAATACATCAGTTCGCTAGTAAAAAAATACCACGATGGGTGTTAGATTTTTTAAATAATAATGTTTGTGGTGCTATGTATGTAAATATCCTAGGAAAAAAAAAATATTTTTTTGATGTGCTGTCAAATAGGGGTGTAAACAAACCGAACACGAACGAACATGAATTGTGCTCGTGTTTGGTTCGTTTGAAATAAGCTCGTGTTCGAAATTATTCGTGAAGTTACTGTTCGTGTTCTTTTCTTAATGAATTCGAACACGAGCTGTTTGCGAACGACAAGCCAATTTGAAAGACCTAATATTAATATATATAAATAATATATTATATTAATAATATAACTTATATTATATAAATATATAATATCTATATTAGCATATTACTGATATAGTGTATTAATATATTATATATTATAATTTATAAAATTTAATTTTTTTAAATATCATAAATTTTTTATATATAATTATTTTAAATTATTTTATATTTCGAACAATAATGATTCGAACACGAACGAACACATCACAGTTCTTGTTTGGTTCGTTTAACTTACCGAACAAAAAAAATTGCTCTTGTTCATTTCTTTTACTTATCGAACGAATCGAATACGAACTCCTTGACGAACCGAATATGAGCTGTTCACGAAAACGAATTTTTTTGACCCCTGCTATCACGTAAATAAGAAAGTTTTGGTGTTAGATATATAAATATCTATGAATTGTGTGGCGTTGCAGTGTCGGATTGGGCCGGCATTAAAAAGGAAAGGCGCGCTTTTGCACCGCTCTGCGCGCCGGAAAAAAAATGGCGACTCTCACTCTCGCCGGAGCTATCTCCTTCTCCACCGCCGACGCTAAGTCTC
This sequence comes from Papilionanthe hookeriana x Papilionanthe teres, assembly GCA_022702705.1. NCBI lineage: Eukaryota > Viridiplantae > Streptophyta > Magnoliopsida > Asparagales > Orchidaceae > Papilionanthe > Papilionanthe hookeriana x Papilionanthe teres. The sequence continues at coordinate 18,826,749 of CM040436.1, forward strand.
CTCGCTTCCCAGCAGCGGCAAAACTTCGATACACCAGACAAATCATTCAATGCACCGGTACGATATTTTAATCTCGTTTTACATCGATTTTCACTCGCCCAAAATCAGAAGTACAAACCCTCCATTTGAAGTTAGGGATAGGGATAAGTGGGAAGTGTAACTATTTTGAGGGATTTTATTCTCCGTGATTTCAGGAGCTAGCTCTAATCCAAACCTGTTAATTGTTTTAGGTTTTATGTTTGCAGTTTTGGCTTAGCGATTTTTACCGAATAGATTATTTGGAGCTGTTATGCGTTAATGAGCTAAAATTTAATGATTTTTTGGGTTTATTCAGAAATTGTGGAGAGGTGCGGTTGCGTGGATTCTTGTTCCTCGTTCAAGGAAATGAGAACTGCTGCTTGTGGTTTGCTTGCTGCTTGGGCGCTTACAGCTGCCTCTCCTGTTGTTGCTGCAAGTCAGGTAGGAGACAGGGGTGATCTTTTTTTTTTTAGCTGGATGCTGTACATTCATACGAATCTAACGGCGTGTTGGTTTATTTTTCTTAAAATTACATGACGTGGATGGCGTGAATCACTGCCTTCAGTTATTAGATGGAGGGTGGGGAGGGGAGAGAGAGAGCGAGAGAGAGAGAGAGAGAGAGAGAGAGAGAGAGAGAGAGAGAGAGAGAGAGAGAGAGAGAGAGAGAGGTGGGAGAGAGGGAAGGAGGGAAGGGAGAGAGGGAGGGAAGGAGGGAGGGAGGGAGAGAGGAAGGGGAGGGAGGGAGAGGGAGAGGGAGAGAGAGAGAGTGGGGTTGAAGGTTGAGGATGAGAAATAGAGTTCTAGGAAGAGAAGAGAAATAGAGCAATGAGAGGAGGGAGAGAATAAAGAGAGGGAGACACTGGTAAGAAAGCATGAGAGAGAGAGAGAGAGAGAGAGAGAGAGAGAGAGAGAGAGAGAGAGGAGGCAAATCAGGGGTATGGGGGGGGGGGGAGAGAGAGAGAGAAGGGAGAGATTAAAAGGATTTAGTTAATTATTATTGATTACCTTACACTATCTATATATTTACATATTTGAATGATTAAGATATAAAGCAGCAAAAATTTATTTTTTATATCCTCAATGGCTTTTGGTAACTTCAAATCTTAGCCAATAAGGAGAATGATTTCAATCCTTCTAAATGAATATTATGTTAGAAATTTTCTTTAGATTTTCCAAATAGATTTTGATCGAATCAAAATCTCTTAGGAAATTGCCACGAGAATCTTTCGTTCACGTTCAAATTAATGAGAAAAACCGAATCGATACAATAGCGGAAGCGTACTCGAATCCATTTGATCGATTGCAAGCAATGATCTTCCAATCTGCAGATTTTCCGAGTTTTCCTTAGCTTTCTCGTTGATGGTGAACGGGAGAATTTTTTAGATTACGCAGATCGTGGACCATTACTTCTCTATTTATCAGTAACTAACCTGATTACATAAAGGATCGCTTAATTCCAATTTCGCCCTCATTAAATCGGATTTGCTTCTTATAGTATCCACACTTATAATTTCATGACAAATGTGCCTAAAGTCATAAACTTTATTATTAATTAGCACCACAATAATTTTGACTTATTAAATAATGACCTAACACATTTATTAATTACATCAGTAGTCCCATAATTAATCTAACAATCTCCCATCGGATCTATATACGTAAAAATAAATGTGTCAACCTTTAGCACTCTAAAAATTGTTGTCATTATTATAAATGCACATTACAATCTCGTCCATTAATCATATCAATATAGTGATCAAAGCAGTCTTCATCAGTATTTGTCACAACTAAACCCATCAATCGTCACATATATTAATATAATCAAATGACATAGATCAATCATGAATGTGTGGAATGAAAATTACATGTAAGGTGGTCGGTTCATATCGATTTTCAATCTGGTCCTACTTTACTTAAGTGAGATCAAACTTTAACTATACAGAGTAGTACTTGAATCGAATAAAATACCATATTTCGATCGTAAAATATCCAAATATTTTTGTACACAAAATAAAACATGTAGCTTAAAATATAAGTTAACAAACTCCCATCGAATCTAAATTTCTCAAGCTTTTATAACACCCATATGAGCGAAGATGCTCATGAAAGACTACAGTATCGAACCTTCTGTAAGAGGTCACGCAATCATGGAGCTTGTTCCAATATGCTTCTATCGCAATCTGCCACTCGTATTCTTTCCTTCACAACAAGAATTTGATGTCAATATGCTTTGACTTGGATGAACTCCCGTCATTATTTGAATACAATATCATTGATTTATCGTCACAAAATAACTTTAGTTAGTCTTTCAATCCCTTCCATAACGCTGTACTTAATGACAAAATTTCTCACCATATGCCATATGTTGGATGCTTCATAATACGTTATATACTTACTGCTATAATGGATGAAGTCTATTAGTGTTTGTTTTAGCACTCCTCCAGGATATAGCTCCACCACTTAACAAAAATACGTAGCATGATGTGGATCTTCTCATTGTCTTGACATCCAAGCAAAATCGGAGTCGAATACCCAATGATCTCCAAATGATCCGATCTCCTATATGTAAGCGATGTAATCTGTTGTTCTTTAAGTACTTCATAACCCTTTTACTGCTTTCAATGATCCATTCCTGAGTTACTAAGTATCCGCCTAAAACTCCAACAATGTACGCAATATCCGGCCGCGTACAAACTTGAGCATACATAAGACTCCCTATTCGTTGAAGCATGTGGAATCTTTCGCATTTCCGAATCTCGAGTTTCCTTTGAACCGATTGAGATCGAACTTGTCTCCTTTAGCGATAGGGGTGTCAATCGGTCTACGATTCCGCATGCCATATCTTTTAAGACTTTATCAATATAGCTTCTTCGTGATAATCCAAGAATACACCGAGAACGATCTCGGTGAATTTAATTCTAAAACAAATGAAGCATCACCAAGATCTTTCATCTCAAAATTATTCGATGAAATCTTTTGCTTCGCAAATACGTCTATATCATTTGTGTGAAGCAGATGTCATCCACATACAAAATCGAAAAATATGTTTTATCCCATCGAATTTATGATACACACAATCATCAACTCGCATTCATTTCAAAACCAAACGAAAGAATCACTACATGAAATTTGTGATACCATTGACTGAAGCTTGTTTGAGCCATAAATGGATTTCGTCGACTTACAAACCATATTCTTTAGGTCTCCTATTACAAAGTTTTACTGATTGCACCATATGATCGTTTCATCAATGTTCCATCGAGAAATGCGAACTTCGACATCCATTCGATGTAGTTCCATATCATAATGAAGCAATAGTCGCTATGATTACTCTAAAAGAGTCCTTTGTTAAACTCGGAGAAAATGTCTCTTTATAATCAATCCTTCCTTTGAAGTAAAGCCTTTAACTACTAAGACGAGCTTTATGTCTTTCCATATTACCTTTTGAATCCCTTTTAGTTTTAAAAATCCATTTACAACCAATGGGTTTCTTTCCTTCAGCAATGGAACAAGTTCCCAAACTTTATCAGTTTCGCATAGACTTATACTCCTCATTCATCGCTTTGATCCATTTTTCCGAATTGGACTTTCAGATAACTGATGAAAGTTGATAGTGATCATCTTCCATCATGCTAATATTTTCCTCATGTTCTCGAAGAAATACAATATAATCATCCGAAATAAGCATTTCTTCTTTCCCTAGTGGATCGTCGCAAAAGCACTTGCTCTCGAACTTGTTCTCGAGGTTGTTGAATTTGTTCCTCGAGGGTTCTTCGATTTGCAACTCGATCAATGTCGGAGTAAGATTCGATCATTATCAAAAGTAATTACGGGAATAGGAACCAATTCCTCTTCAACAAGAGTAGTATGGTCCGATTCCTCCTCAAAGACAAAGTCTCTAACTCGATTTCTCCCCCCAAATTCAATATCCTCAAAGAACACCTCAGCTTCCGTCTCAAAATTATCTTTAATTTGGGATCATAAAACTTGAAACCCCTAGATCGCTCCGAATAACCAACAAAGTAGCTGCCATCGTTTTTAAGGTCTAACTTTTCTCGAGCTGGACTAGTAAGTGCCTTGCTACTCAAGCAACCCCAAACATGAAAATGCTTTAAACCTAGGTTTTCGCCCGTCCAAAGCTCATAAGGTGTAATCGTGAACTGCTTTAGTTAGTACTCTATTTAGAATGTAAGCCGTCTGTCTTGAGTGCTTCTCCCAGAGTGAATTTGGTAAGCGTAGAATGATCGATCATACTTCTTACCATGTCTTTAAGAGTGCGATTTCGTCTTTCAGTCTACACCATTCATGCTAGAGTGAACTCAGCATAGCTGTATTGTGGGACAATTCCACACTCCTCTGGAATTTAGCAAATGGTCCTGGACGTTGTTCACACCGAACCGTCATATCTACCGTAGTATTCACCACCACGATCGATTTCGACTTTCTTTATTCTTTTCGCTTAGTTGGTTTTCAACTTCGACTTTATAAGATTTGAACACGTCCAATACTTGGGACTTCTCATTAATAAGAAATAGGTGATGCATATCTTCGAATAATCATCTATGAACGATACAAAATATTATTGACTATTCCAAGAAGTTCGTAGAAATTGGTCCACAAACATCCGTATGTATCAATTCTAAGACTTTTGTAGCTCTATATGCACCTAATTTCTTCCTTTTGCCTCGTTTTCCCTTAATGCATTCAATACGTACATCAAAGTCGTCAGAACTCACTGGAATTTGAATTCCATCCGACATGAGCTCTTTCAACTCTATTTCTGAGATGCGACCTAAACGCTCGTGCTATAACGCTCCCGAATTTTCATTATTAATTTTTCGCTAACACTCGTGATTCCACACTCGTAGTTTCATTATAAGAATAACGATATCAAGAAATAAAGATTGTCATATACCACTGTAGAAGCTAGGTCCAACAATATTGAATTAATAGATAAATCGAAACAATCTGTTTTGAAACGAACAACAATAACCTAATTTGTTCAAACAACAAACAAACCAAATTCCGTCTAAATGATCGTACAACAAAAAGATCTATCAAATCCAAATAAGAATCAAGTACATAATAACAATCTAAAATGCCCAATCGTTTCCACTTCTACCGATTTTCCATCTCCCACATAAATGCATCTTTCAAAGATCATTTGCTGCTTTCGATACAGCAACCTCGCATCGAAACACTTATGTTAGTAGTAGCACTCGCAGTCTAACCACCAAGTGTTTCTGTGCATCGAGCCAAATTTACCTCGTAACGTACCAAAGTTAAATGTACCTTTCTTTACACGCCAAGCATGATATTTAAGACATTCCTTCTTCGATGTCCTTCATTGCAAAGAAACAACTGATATTTTTCGAATTTCGAGCTTTATTTTGTTTCTTTCGAGAACGACCCTTACTTCTTAGCAAATTTCATTCTTTCTTTTAGAGCCCCTTCCTCATGAGGTGTTTACTGAGATGAAGCACTTTCAGCTCTTTCCTTGCTTCAACCTTTCTTCCTTCGCACACAATGAGTAATATGCTCATTAAGAGTCCATTTCTCCTTTCGCATATTATAACTTGACTGTAAATTAGCTAAATCATGGAGGAAGAGAATAAGAACTAAACGCACTGTAGTAAGTCATCCGTCAACTCGAGATTTAGTTTCTTTAATTTTGAAGCAATATTAGACATCTCCATGACGTACTCCCTTATATTTTCCTCGCTCTCCGAACTTCATCGAAATCGGCTTTAAAAGAATACTGAGTCTAATTTTTATCAGCTTTTTAGAAAGCGTTTCTCAATTTCAAGAAGGAAATCGCAAGATCGCTGATCTCGCTAGACACTGCACCTCTAAGCGCCTCAGTATGCACGCGCTTTATGATCATTGAGACTCAAGCGATTAGAACGGTCCCACTTCTCAAAGTTTCTCCTATCCTCGGAGGAACTCGCATCCGTAAGAGGAGCGGCTTTTCTATTCTTAACGCTGAATCTGGATCCATGCAACCAAGAACAACGAGAATATTCTCTTTCCAATCCTTAAAACTATCACCCTTAAGCGATTGGAACCGAATCGAGATTAAGCAGATACATTGAAGAATAACCGAAAAACGAACAAAAGATTTAATTAATAAAATGTTTAAATTCAATTAATAGTAAATCCCATCTCAAGATACCTAACGCAACATTAATATCGATCTTTGGACAAGTAATATTAACTGCTAGTAAGAATCTTGTTAGTAATGATCAAACATTAACAATAACATATATCGAGTAATAAATCTATCTTTGGATCGATTCATTACTCATATATTATTCCTTATAATCGTTACACGTTTATCATCACAAGTCACAGATGTATTTTACGTAAGCATTAATTTTCCTTTGGCCAATTAATACTGTACGTGAACCTACATACACACAACATCCATCATTCGTCATGTAACTATCTACACATGATAGGTCACTTCAGCAACATCACGCTTTAATAAGCTTCATTAAAAATGATTGACAATTTTTAAAATACCATTTATTCGAATTTAATTTAAACTTTAATTTAATTTTATAAAATCTTATATTTATAAATAATGAAGCTAATTTATAGCCTATAAAGTTCTATGATTTACAAAACAAAATTATTGATTTTATAAAATTAATCAATCCTAAACTTTACAATTAATTTACTCATTTTAAAATGAGTAAATTAATTAACTTATTTATTTAATCTACTCAGTAAATTTAAATGACTCTTTTTATTTTCCAAATTAAAATGAGTTAATTAATTAATTAATTAATGAGTAAATTAAAATTTAAATTAAACAAAATAAAATAAAATCAAAAAAATCAATTTAAAACAAAACAAAATAAAATAAAATTGATTTTATTTTATTTTAATTTTCTCGATTTTTTTTTTTTTTTCCGCGGACCGAGTCCGCGGACCGGTTCCGTGGACCGGTCCACGGACCAGTTCGCGGACCCGCGAACAGCTCCACGAACCGTTCGCGGTCCGCGACCGAGGCGCCGCCTCCGGCGGCGCTCTCCTCCGGCGCGCTCGCGCGGCGCCTCCTCCGCGCCGATTTCGGCGCCATTTCCGGCGGCTCCTTTCGCCGCTCGTTTGATTTTCGCGGATTTTGCCGCCGTCGGAGGACGCGCCACCGCACCCACCGACGTCGCGATCCCGCTGCGGCATTCCTTTCTCCGTAGTCCCGCTGCCGTAACCTTCGTGGCGAATCCTTCGCGGTAAAGGCGAACGAAAGGGATAAAAAACACGAACAACAAGAACGTGAACGGGAGGCTCCGATACTCAATTGTTAGAAATTTTCTTTAGATTTTCCAAATAGATTTTGATCGAATCAAAATCTCTTGGAAATCGCTACGAGAATCTTTCGTTCACGTTCAAATTAATGAAAAAACCGAATCGATACGATAACGGAAGCGTACTCGAATCCATTTGATCGATTGCAAGCAATGATCTTCCAATCTGCAGATTTTCCGGAGTTTTCCTTGGTTTCTCTCGTTGATGTGGAACGGGAGAATTTTTAGACTCATGCAGATCGGTGACCATTACTCCTCTATTTATCAGAACTAACCCGTAGTTACAAAGGATTCGTTTAATTCCGATCTCGCCTCATTAAATTGGAATTTGCTCTTATAGTATCCACACTTATAATTTCACGACAAATGTGCTTTAAAGTTCATAAACTTTATTATTAATTAGACCACAATAATTTTGACTTATTAAATAATGACCCAACACATTTATTAATTACATTGTAGTCCCATAATTAATCTAACATATTATTCTATCCTTGTATGTAACAGAGCAACAGTTTTATATCACTTTTTAAGGTCTATGGTCTTATAGGTTTTTTAACTCAAGATTATAAATCTGACTTGATAGACTATTCATATAGATCAGTTTGTAAAATTTTCTCAATTGATTAACCATTCATTTAGCATCAATAAGAAAAAAGGGACATTCTTACAACAGATAGAAAGCTACTTGAAAGTTTAGTTTTACATATGTGTTTAACCAATCAAATCATTAAATATACTCTAAATACTAGTAATTTAAAGTCATTTGATGGACTGAACGATTATCATCTCATACAACTGAGACCATTAATTGAGAAAATTTTGATTCATTTTTTTGGTGATCAAATAATCTTATATCTTTGATATCATGTGTGCCTCTAGTTTAACGTCTTTCAAAAGAATGGATGATCAACTTACATATGAAGTTGTAAAATGGAAATTGATTATTTTCTTCCTATGAAAAAAATCCCTTTCTTTAGACGGTGTTTGGAGTAATCTGATAAATCTGTGTGATGGAGATAGAGCTCGCGAGCGGCTGCGGAATAAATTCTTACTCTGCCTCGCAATCGGATTTAATAAATCCGGATTTACGTTGTAAAAGAGTTGGAACATGAGAAAAAAAGACGGAATCCTAAAATATTCGATCTAACGGAGTGTTGGATTCAACTTTTTTTTTGGGTTTTTAACTGACCATTACTAAATCCTATATAAAATATGCTGCTAAACACCCACTTAATATATATAGACACATATTTATATGTGTATATGAAGTTTGTAAATGCCATTGGATTAGAACTTCTCACATTAAAAACATCGCTTTGTTTATCTTTAAATAACATGAGCTTGACCATAATTTGTCAAATCAATTAAAGGATGTCTAATATCTTTTATAATTGCATTTTTGGCATCTTATTAATTCATATCGGTCATTTATTTATTTATTTTTATTAGTTTAGTGAGTAAATTTATTTTTTTTCTCCAGAGGCTTCCACCCCTCTCAACAGAATCAAATAGATGCGAACGAGCATTTGTTGGGAACACAATTGGTCAAGCAAATGGTGTATATGATAAGCCACTTGATCTAAGGTTTTGTGATTATACGAATGAGAAATCAAATTTAAAGGGCAAATCACTAGCAGCGGCTCTTATGTCAAATGCAAAGTTTGATGGGGCTGATATGTCAGAAGTTGTGATGTCTAAAGCTTATGCAGTGGGTGCAAGTTTCAAGGGTAAGCTACATTTCTTTTCTTTTTCAACTTAGCTAGTGCTTTACACTTATGAGGCAGTTGATTCCCTATCTTTTTAATCAATGACTTGATATCCAAACTTCTCACATTCATTATTTTACTTTTCTCTTCCAGTAATCAAACTTGTTATTTTCTTGTGAATTTTCGATGTTTTGAGTGATTGCCAAATTTTAGTTTGGAATGAACAAAGTAGCTTTTTGCCTTAATAGTAAAAGCTATAAGATTTTGCCAGAATTTTGCAATTAGCAACTTGCTTTTACTTAAGTTTTTCATTTGTTCTTGATTTCATCTTAAGTGTAATTACAAATCTCAGGCCGTTAGCCATCCTAAGTTAGAGTTGCATATATTATAGATGACATAATTAAAAAAGGGCTGTTTACATACATAGCATCCAAAACATTGATATTTAGAAATCTAGCGCCCTCTTTTATCCATTTTTCAAATTCTCACTCTAATATAAAAAATCATGGTAAAACCCCAATCCATATTTTTCAATTTTATCAAATTCTCAATGATTTGATAATGACACGCAGAAATACATCAGTTTCGTTGTTCACAAATATCATATCGGTGCTAGATTTTGTAAATACCAATGTTTCGCGTGCTACATATGTAATTATCCCTAAAAAAATGGTATATTTCGCCAAATTTAAACTATTTGTTTTTCAGATCCAAACCCAAGTTACCTTCATTCTATCCTCTTTCCGTTCAAGCCACATGCTAAGGCACCGTTTAGGATCAATTTTATTTTATTTTGTTTCCGTTTTAGTTTTTAAACAAAAACTCAAATTAATTTTTTGTTGTTATGAGTATTTTTAAAAACAAGATGATTTGTTTTTAAAAATTAAAATAAAAATATTTTAAAATAATACTAATTAAACATATTTTCAAAATTGAAGAAAAAATAAAAAGAAAAATAAAAAACAAAAGTGATGCCAAATAGGTCCTAAAGCATCCAGTTCAAACTATGCGTCAAACCGGATGTATGCTACATGCTTAAAACATCTAAATAATGTTGCAGTATTGCTTTGACCCATTTCTATGTAGACAATTAAAACACGGGACATTTACAGACATGCCATCCATTCCTTATGTATTTACATATCTAATGTCTAAATTTTGTTTTTAAATTTATACCGCCTCAATCATTCATATATGATAAAAAAATATCATCATTTAACTTCTAAAAAGTGAAATACACCTTTTGATGCATAGGTAAGGTGGCATATATGTAAAAATCGAAGTATAGATGTTAGAAATGTGTACACATATTTATGTATCAGCACGAATTTCAAAGCAAGCGGCTCAAGAAGAAAATGCGGATGATCGAGTGTAGCCTTCAAAGTTCGTTTCTAGATGAGTATTGGAGAAGAAGACACTTTCTCCGAATGATCAGCAGAAGAAAGAGAAAATCCCATAAGGCGGTAATCAATCTGCAGGATGATCGACGGGAGGGACTCTTTCGGACTATATATCAACCGAACCAAGGTTTTGATAGGCAATCGACAACTCTCATCGATAGAATCGGCTCCCAATTTTATTATATGCAAATAACTCTGTAATTACTAAAACCCTTCTTGAAAAGTTAATAATGAGGGGGTTAATATGTACTTTTATAATATTAGGACCCAGGCCTATAAGTAAGGGTTCATATGTAAGGGTTCATATTATGAATAAGGGCTCACATCTCTCTCATAATAACATCCTAATAGAACGGTCCATTCCTTTGGTGTGTTTCCCGCATATTTTTTGATTCAACAATATATAAATACATAAGAATAGGGTGCTTTGTCTGCAAATCCTCCAAACTAAAAATTTTATAATGTTGCAGGTGTGGATTTCTCAAATGCTGTAATTGACCGGGTCAATTTTGAAAAAGCCAATTTACAGGGAGCAGTTTTTAAGAACACAGTTTTGTCAGGCTCCACCTTTGTCAACGCTGAACTTCAAGATGCAGTGTTTGAAGATACTATAATAGGCTACATTGATCTGCAGAAACTCTGCACAAACTCTACCATCAGTGTGGAGGGAAGAGCAGAGTTAGGATGCCGGTAAACACCCTCAATCTTTTCACATGCAGGTAACTGAAAATTACATTCTCTTAATCTGTATTTTAGAGCTTTGCATTCTATTGAATTTCATAAGTTCTCCCAATCTGGCTGCAGCTTTTTGTAAAAGTGATTGTAAAACTGTTGCTTGGAAATTAACTTCTTTGAATCCTACTATGGACATTATAAATATTTTCATTTTGGGTAATTTACATGAATACCACAGAATTTTTATATATTTACATATCTAACAACCAATATTTGTTATTTACACTTATAACATCTTGGTGTCATAAACTTATGCATGAAATGATGTATCTGACATTTAATAGGATAATGCTAATAGATATGAATGCTTAGATGTTAGATATCAAACATGTAAGATTTGTAAATGAACATTTACATACATACCACTCAATTCCTAAGTATTTACACATATAACCTTAAAATTTTAACTTTTATATACATGTCACCTCACTTATGCATGAAAATGTGTGTTTCACTTTGACAAGTTAAAGATATGAAAGGTCTGGGTGGCATTGATGTAAAAGGTAAAGTTTAGGTGTGTAAATACATTGAAATTGGGTGGTTTATATGTAAATGTCCCTACTTAGAGGGATGTTTTATTTGCAGAAACATTTTAAAGGCAAGGTGCAATTTGCAGATCTCAGTCAGGTCTTTATTGTGTCTTCCTGATAGTTGGATTTACATTTTACAGAGTTTTTCTCCAATTTGCATACTGTAAATTACTTGTTAAGCACTGCTCCACCCAATTCTTATGTATTTACAAATCTAACACCTTGATTTTATTTTTTTACAATTATACCACCCAAATCTTTCACATCATATTGAAAGACAAATATCACTGCTTTAGGTTTTATAAAGTGATATACACCTTTTTATGCATCGGTAAGGTGGCATATATATGTAAAAAATATAATTTTTAGGTGTTAGATATGTAAATACACAAGAATTAAGTGGTATATATGCAAATATTCCATTTGTTAAATATATATTTTTATTTGATTCTCGCGAGTTCTTATACCGAGGAAAAAGTCTTACATACGCAGTCCGGATAAAGTTCTGCTTGCGGATTCCAATAAAATTGTGTCACGTGTATTCGACTAATTTTGTGATTTTTAGGTGGGCTTAGTCAGATATACGTGACAAGATTTTATTGGAGTCCACGTGCAGAGCTGCGTCTAGACTCGGTATGTAACATTTTTTTCTATATTGAGAGATCCCATAGTTTCTTGTAAATATTAATGTTCGGGTGTTATTTTCGATGTGATGTTTGAGATTTGAGTGGTATGCATGTAAATATTAATGTTTAGGTGTTAAATATGCAAATATATAAGTTTAGTCTGGTGTTTATGTAAAAGAGCACTTAATAATCTTTATATTTATTAAAGTACTATGATAAACACTCGTTTATTTGAGTTTATATATATTTTTTCTATTTATTTTACATTCATACCACTCAATTTCATGTATTTACATATTTAGCATCTAAATTTTTTTTTTTATATTTATACCATTCAAAATTTTTATCACGTCAAAATATTTTTATGTTGACTTTTAAAAATTAAAGTTTAGGTGCCAGATATGTAAATGCAATAAATCAGAATATTATTTTATTACAGAAATAAAAAAAAAAAACTTAAATGCTATTAATTGTGGGTATGGAGTGTAATTTTATATTACAATATAACTACTAGTATAACATTTAAGACCATTAAGGGCGTTTGGTCTAGTGGTATGATTCTTGCTTTGGGTGCAAGAGGTCGCGAGTTCGATTCTCGCAACGCCCCAATATATTTTATTTTTCTGCATTAGTTTTTTACATATAGTAATATATTTAAAACTTGGGTTAGAATTAACGTATTTGTGTTTGACTCCTCGTAGCTCTTCCTCAGTCGGTATTGATAAGCATAACAGAGCAAGTACGAGTAGCATAGCAAAAGACATTCCTCGTCATTAATATGTTTGCTCGCGATAATTGTGGCATATCGGAAGAATCGATGACTACATATTTGATGCACAGTTGAGAATTCTGAATTGACTATTTATAAGGGTTGGACTCGCATCTAATTTAAAAGTATGTATGTACACGTACCTGAGGCATAGTGGTTGAGTGTAGGTTCTGACAATTAGATCACGAGTTAGAATCACACATATTGTCTTTCAGACTCACTTTTCTGTTAAAAAGAGAGATGTGAGTGCTCGAATGGGTAGCACATTGTTTTGAAATATGATGAAAAATCTTAGAAGTATTGGGCTTAAGTGCACATCCTGCCCTAAAAACTATACAAGATGTAAGCTGATCGATGATGGTAATGCAAAAGCTTATAATCGACTTAGCGTTTGTGTAAACGTTTTTCAACGAACGCATGCTTGCAGGCACGTGTAGACACACACGGACCCACGCCCACACCCACACACACGCATTTTAAAGGTTACTAATGCGACAATTCTGATATGTTGTGAAAGATTTGAGTGTTATAAATAACAAATATCGAAGTTCACTTGGTAGATATATAAATACATAAGAATTTGTGGGATAGATGTGTAAAATACCTCTAAAAAATATTATAATGATATTTATAACCATACCCTTCGTTTTTTATATTGAAAACTATTTTTGATCTGAAGTAAAATTCTCTCAAATTTCATAATTTTATTTTCAAGTATAAATAAATGAAAATAAAATAATAATTAGGGTTAAAGAAAATATTGAAGAAGCCACAAAAAGTAGGCCCGCTGGTACAAATTTAAAATTTAAAGACTGAGAAACTAAAAATAAAATATTGCAAAGATACCATTCAATTCCTATGTTTTAAAAGTAAAAAAAAAGTAAAATAAAAAAGTGATTTTTTATATGAAAGATTTGGGTATTATAAGTGTAAAATGTAAATTAAAATGTTAGATACATAAATACATTTGGTGATATATATATATATATATATATATATATATATATATATATATATATATATATATATATATATATATATATATAAAAAGATTGATCGACAGTCAGAGACCGCAATCATTTTACAACATGATCTGACTAAGGCACAGTTTGGTGTGGCTTATTTGTGACGATGCAGCGTCGATTGACGAGTTTGGTAATTGTAGTGAGGCAGCTTTTATGGATAATCCATATGAAATGCGTGTTGCGGGTTTGACCTCACAGTTTTCGTTTCTTCGTGATTCTTTTACGGGGCTACCCCGCGCCGTGTCGTCTTGCTTTTCACTTTCTCCAGCCGCTCTGCCCCCTTTTGCGATTTCTGCCCTAAAGCTAACATTCCTCTCTCATTCCTCTTCGATCTATGGTTTCATTTGCTAGGGTTTGATTCCTGTGGTTGTTGTGGTGAGCTTGCCTGTCTTCCCATCTTCCTCTCCCCTCTGTTCTTCGGCTTGCTTTGAATCATTACTTCTCAGCCGCCCTCTGTGCGATGGTTCCTCTCCATCTCCTCTCTCTTATGGTATTCTCCACCTTATTAATGCTGGCATTTTGATTTTGCAAATATTTACGTTCGATGGTTTTCTCGAGTTTTCTGTGCTCTTAATGTTAGATGATTTTCAGTAGACGTTGGATTTTATGATTTTTTTTAATTCTTTGTGCTATGCTCGATTGATTATTTAAGTTTTTTATGCTATGTTCAATTGATGAATTTGGATTCTCTTTGCTCTATTCAATTGATGTTGTTGTCCGAAATTTTGTGGTGGTAGTGATTTCATGAGGAAATTAATTGAAATGCAAATAGACTATGTGTTTTGTGCTATACTGCTGCTCTTGGTTGTGATGGTGGTAATTGTATGGTTGTACCAAAATGATGGACTTTGTGGTGTGGTGTGGGGGCGACAATTTGTGGTATAGAGGTCGTGGTGTGTGGTGTGAAGGTGGTGGTGTGTGGTGTGGTGTGGAGGTGGTGGTGTGTGTGGATGTGTTGTGTTGTGTGTGGATGAGTGGATGTGGTGGTGGTGTGTGGATGTACTGGTGTGTGGTGTGTACGTGGTAGAGTGATGTATTGATGTGGATGTGGTGGTAATCACATTCATGATTGCGAGAGAGAAAACAATGTCACTCGGGATATGAGAGAGATGTTCAACAAGAGACTTTCCTCATTATGTGGTGTCATTAAAAGGACATTTGAAATTTGAAAAAAGAAATGAGTTATACGTGATATGCTTTCATATTCGTTTCACAAACCAATGCAGATTGCGGCGACCACAATGACTGTCCACAACTATATTATGCTACATCCTTCCTACAACGACATTGACCCCAATAGGGCTGATAAAGATCATCGACATCTCCCTGTTGAAAAATATAAATATCATCCACAAACCTAAATTGATTTGCCTGAGACTTGCGCCCAAGATAAAAAAGGTACAAGCAAGATGATAGAACTGAGTGAGTGAATTACAGATTCTATAATTAGAGACTGAATGTAGAGAACATTAATTTTATTATTGCTACAATGTGTAAAATGTTTGGAAAATATTTATTATTTGTTGTATCAATATTTTACACAAATTATGTACATTTTGAATCTCAATTTTATTTAAATTTCTTATGCATGTATTCTCTCCCACTTGGATAACCAGTGAAAAAACCACAAATTAAACATGTAATCGAACTATTACATATATTTAATTTTTTTTTTTTAAGTTTATGATGAAACAGTTGACCTTAAGAGGCTTCTGAATGACATATAACTACTAGTTATCGTCACATGTAATATCCCAATAAAGACAACCAAATTTCTCTCATCCTTTCAAGATTCTTCTAATTTTTTTTTTTTTTTTAGTGATATGCATATGCGACAAAGACAAATTCAGTATTACATAATTTAAAGGCAACAAATAACATTTTTTTTTTTTTTTTTTGTAAGCTTAGAAGTCTTCTTGAAACTAGAGATTTGTTGGTTTATATATTACATTCTCTGAGAGCTCACAACTGCATAAAATTTTTATTGATTACTTCTATTTATTTTCACTAATGTTGCATCTAAAAGTCAATGTTTTGTGGTTTTAAGCCTTAAGGAAAGATGAAATTTTATTACCAAAAAATTGCTACTTCACACAAAAACAGTGCAACTGACTCATAGAAACATATACAAATGGGATGAAACAAAACCGAATTAAAAGAAAAAAGAAAAAAAAGGAAGATTCACATAAATACCCCCATTCAAATCCTATATATATATATATATTATATATATGCCACCTTTTCTATGCATGAAAAGGTATATTTCAATTTTCATGTGATATAAATGATTTGGGTGGCATACATTTAAAATAGAAAGTACAGAAAAACAAAGAAAGCTTGAATAAAATTCTCAAACTAAAGAGAAGCAATGAAGAGATTCACCAAAATACTATAAAGTCAAATTAGAAAAATAAAATAAAAACTTACATACATAGCAAACAATTCTTTTGTATTTAGATATCTAACACCCATAATTTAATATTTATACTCATAACCTCCAGTGTCATAAACCTATGCATGAAAACATATACTTCCCTTTTATTTTTGTGATGTGATGTTAAAGATCTCAGTGCATGCATACAAATATGAATGTATAGGTGTTAGATATGCATATAAATGCCTTGTCATGGCCAAATGTTACTCAACATATATGCTGACCCAATGTCTTCCTATCAATGTAGCTCTGAAAGCATTTTACACAGTTCTCCAAAAATGGATGGGAATGTTTGCAAAGCAACAATAAAAAAGAGGAATTTACAGGTTCATATCCCAACATATCAAGCATTAAATCAAAAGTTCAGATCTACTACATTTAAACATAAAATAAACATGCACCAAATATCTGGCACAGCATTACTCTAATTTTTAATTCAAACCAAATAACTCAGCATGAATTTGCACTGTTATTGCATACAGGATTGATATGTCACATTCAGGGGTAGAAATATAAATATCCAAATATGTGCTTAGTTCAATTCCTACAGCATATTAATCAGCAACAGAGAATCCATGGCATTAGATCCATAAAGCTATGAGGCTACCAATACTGAATGGAGCAGATATAAGGCACTGCATGTCATTAATTAAAGCAGTGGAGTGAGGAATGGCATGGCATACAAATCTTATGAGTTAGGGCTGTAAGCAAATTAGTGCAGTCGATGAATAGTTAAATACACGTATAAATACAACTCGTTTGTATTCATTTATTTAAGTACTTTAACAGACTCGAATAAGATTTTATAGACGAACAACAATGGTCGTTGATTTATGTTTGTCAGAAAGCTCATTTCTTGTTCAATACGTAATGATGTTATATGTTATTATTTTGAATTTTTATATATGCTAAGCACTTTAAAATTTGTGCATGTTATTTGAGGTACAAGCACGATGTAACTGTCCATTATGTAATAAAATATAAAGACTAAAATTAATTTTTATAGATAATTGAACTTCCATTCACCAAACAGCATAAAATATACTAATCGAATTGTGTCAATTTTAACAAAATCTTATAAATTAATCTGTCTAGTAATAAGCCTGTACGTTAATATTATTAACATCAAACATACAATTGCGAGGCTTTGATCACGCCTCGCACTTGATAAAAAATTAACGAGGCATTTACATTACCACCAAATTCCTATGTATTTATATATCTAATATCTAAACTTTGCTTTTTATATTTATACCACCCCAAAATTTTCATATCAAATAAAAAATACCACCATTTTTACTATTAAAAAAGTGAAATACACCTTTTCATGCATAGGTAGGGTGGCATGTATCTAAAAAATAAAGTTTAGGTGTTAGATATGCAAATACACAGGAATTGAGTGGGCATGAATGTAAATCTTCCATAATTAATAAACAAACTTCAACTTTTTAAAGATACTCATTTACAGTCCTAAACGTACATTTAGGGTCTGCTTGAGGCAGCTTGTGCGTTTCAGGATAAGCAGCTTATCCTGAAACGCAGCCCGCAGTCGGCCCGCGACCTCCGTTTAGTGTAAAAAGCCCAAACGCAGCACGCAGCGTTTTCAAAACGCGCAAACCAAACGGTTTGGCAGCGTTTTCAAAAACGCCACCGCACTTATAAGCTATATCGCAACCGGGCCCTTAAAGGTGAACATGGATCTAATTATGATTTACAAACTTACCTGAGGTTTGGAATTTAAAGTAGTTCTTCTGTTTTATTCGCCGACGAATCACAACCCGTCCAAAATCACTTGCAATAAATAGCCTGATCAATTTGAGGAGGAATCTGCTTTATTTCCGTTCCAAGCTCTTGTTCAATCCTGTAACTATCATAGCCCCAAAGATAGAATGAAATAAATAAACGTAGTAGCCAACACAGAGTGAAACAAAGTAAGAATGGAAAGTTATCATACAGATTGAAACGGTCCTCATATGTTATCAAATTGACTGCTAAACCGAGGTGACCAAACCTTCCCGAGCGACCGACCTGAAATAAGAGAAACAACACAAACTTGTGGAATGAGATTATTAGATAAGATGAAACATTGATAAAATCGAGTTTGACGTCGATGTCTAAATGTAAATAAATTGCGCTGATTCGAGACCACCAACCAAATTCAAGGAAAATTTATCTCCTTGAATTGATATGAGATTCAAAATTTCTTTGGTGGATTCATTCGTTAACATTATTTGTATATATTTTGCGATTGGTTTGCTAAAATTCATGATTTTAATTAAATTTTATACGGTGAGGTTCTAAATGTGGTCAATAATTTACAAATGTGCACTAATTTTATGTTTTTTTTTATATTTCTTTGAATTTAATCGTTTATTGCATTAATGTTTGAGTTTTAAATGATTTAGCGATCTTTGATAAGTGAATCCTAAGTTCTTTACATGATCAATATGCATTGCAACATTCTAATAACATCAAAAATCTCAGACCCAAAATCATCCTCCGTCAAATAGCATCAGAGCTTATGATTACATAATGATGTCAAAAAAGTAGTATGAGATATTCATTGGGTCAAAAGGAAAATAAAAAATGCTGTGATTTAAATAGGACAGAGTAAGTTGTAGTTTAAACAACCACCTTGCTTATTTGATGAGAAGTACGATTTTGGGCAATCTTTAAATTAAATCAATAACATAGAATATTTCATTAAGAAAATATAATATGTATGATTTACAAATAGTTAAACGTGCAAACCAAAACTAGAAAGGCATGCTCAATCATTTTAGTAAAATGTAGCCAACAAATTGTAACGGGCACATGTTAAAAATAGACTTAAGAGACCAATATTTCTCATTTGGAATTTAAAGATTATAAACGAGGTAAATATGATGTGTTTGAATATCATGCAAGATTTATAAGTTTAACAACTAAATTAAGAGTAAAAATTGAAGTTTACTAGTAAAACAAATCATGAGATAACAAGTGAACTTGAATACCAATAAATTTTGTTAAAGGTTTGTATGTTTATTCGGTCAAGCGTTTGCATAAAAAATTGAAGGAAACATGAGTATTGTAGATGGCAAATTAATCGAGCGATCTGTAAATATGGTTACTCATGAATCATTAATAGATATCGTTCCAATCATAAATTATTGAAGTGATGTTGTCTTTGTTTATTGTTCTTGGCTTAACGTCAGAAGAATTCATAAAAATTACTTGTTAGAGAGAATTAGGATAAGCCAAAATTTAAGAAAAGTTCTTAATGATGAGCACCTTAAAACAAGCCTAAAATTTAAAACTCCATATAAAGATCAATGATAAAGAAGCACAAATAATTAAAAATCAGATATAAGAATTTAGGTTAATCTTTTAAAAAGGTTACTAATCTATATAAGCATATTAATAAAGTCAAGTACATTGATGCCAAATTGTAGCACCTACCATAGTTAACTACTTCCTACAGGTCCGAATTTTTTTTATATGAATATCAAACTCTTACAAAAATACTTCCTACAGGTGAAATGATCAAGATGCCCTCCCAACTATTTTTAACAGCTTATTTTTGTCTCAAGCTACATAAAAGGTTCAATTAATCCCTAGATTACTAAGATATGAGCTAAAATGATCCTTATAATATAAGTAACAAAAATTATGTTAAAATTAATAGATGATCTGCTAAATGAGGATATTTCAGGAATTTATATCATTTAAAATTTTTAAAAAATCTATTTTTTTATTTTATTTGTTTGAAATATAATCTATCGATAATATTTCAAAATTTATTATTAGAAAATATATTAATGGCTAGTAACAGCCATTATTTTATTCTGAGTTATTAGATTTCATTCTTCATTATTCCTTTTCATTTTTTGCTATATCTTGTTTTTATTTCTTTCTTAACTAGTAGAACCCATAATGGGTATATATACACATTTTTGTATAAATAAGAATTACCTACCTTGGTTATTTTCTAACATGGTATCAGAGCCATGGTCCTAAACTAGCTACTGTCGGACCTCTCCTTGCCACTGGCTAGCCAATTCGCTGAGCTGGCTAGGTGTTCTACCAGGCACTCCCAAGCTCTATAGGTCCTCTTTCAAGCACTGGGTTACACTCCAGCAGGCCAGATGTCCCTTCAGATCCTTTGCTCTGACCACTAGGGCCACCTCCCAGCAGCCAGATCCCCTGCCTAACAGCCTATTCTCCCTTAAGGTTTGTCAGAGCTCCTCCAAAAACCTCTGTTCTGACCGCCAGGGCCTTTTTCCAGTCGGCCAAAGGATTTAGTCCAGCCGAAACCTCTTCCCGAGGCCATCCGACAGTCAGAACCTTCTAATGTCTCAACAACCCAACATCTCGTTTGGCTGAATCGAAATCCTGGCGAACTCATCCAACACTAAGCTATCATCAGGAGTTCTTGAGTCCACCGGAGGATCAATTCCAACCTCCATTCCTCTGCAGACCGGAGGACAGGAAAATAACACAAATTTCTTGACACAACCTATAAACTAAACAACAGTAACTTTATTCAATGGTCCAAAGCTGCATTTTTATTCATCAAAAGGCATAGGAAATTTGGTTATCTCACTGGTATGATTTGTGAACCTCCAAAAACTGACCTGACATATGGAGCTTGAAAAGTGGAGAATTTCATGGACATGTCGTGGCTGATCAACTCCATGGAGACTTCGATCGGCCGGCCATATATGTTCCTTCCTTCCGCTAGTGCCCTCTGGACGACAGTCCGTGATGCCTACTCGGATGTAGGGAAGTCCGACTAACTCTATGAGGTATCTAAAAAAATCCGAGAGGCAAAAGCAGAAATCAAGGACTATGACACAGTACTACAATGATCTGGTTGCATTATGGACGAAATGTGACATATACTATGACTACACTTGGGAATCTCCAACCGACCTATCTCTCTTCTAGAAAATTATAGCAAAAGATTGCATGTTCTAATTTCTAGCAGACCTCAATTAAGAGCTTCACGAAATTTGAGGTCGTATCCTTGGTTGGATCCTCTTCCTTCTGCTCACGCTGCTTTCACTGAGATTAGTTGCGAAGAGAGCCGGAGACTTGTCATGCTAGGTACTTTTACTACGTTTGCCGAAGCATCTGCCTTGGCCTCTAATAGTGCTCAACCCCGTGCTGGTTACCCCACTTGTGATTACTGTCACAAACCTAATCATACTTTTGATAAGTGTTGGAAGCTCCACGAGAAACCTACATCCAAACCTTCAGCCAAATTCTCCACTGCCAAGGATCTTACTATGACATATGAATCCAACACAGTACAACCGGCTCGAAACATTCCAGATTCTTACGATTCTCTTAAGAGTCAAATGGAGCACTTAATCAAGCTGGTTGGATCTAGCCCGCTCTCTTCCGGCCGGTCGACCTTCCACGTTCGTCAAGGTACCAATCCTATGACACTCACCCTTTTTGCCCGTTGTAGTCCATGGATCATTGATTTAGGTGTAATGGATCATATGACTGTAAGTCAGGTTTCTAAACATAACATCCATGTTCAGGGAAAGATACCGTTAAAATTGTTGACGTTTATCGCAGTTTCATTCTTTGGTAAAGGGTCTATTGTTTTAACAATAGGTCTAACTCTAGAATATGTGTTACATGCACCTCTGCTGTAACATTGTCTGTCAGCAAGTTAACATAAGATATTGATTGCGTTGCTTATTTTTTCCGTGTTTGTGTCTTTCAGGATCGTCATTCGGGGAGGAATAATGGAAATGCTAAGCAAGTAGGCAGCCTCTACTTCTTCCAAGAGAAAAGCACGGAGAATGATGACACTCCACACAGTAGTTGTTTATCTCGATCCACTGAATATCCTGTTGTTTTATTATACTGTCGTTTGGGTCATCCTAGTTTCCAGTATCTAAAACAATTATATCTGTTGATGTTTACTAATAGAAATCCTTTTAATTTCAAATGTGAAATTTGTCAGTTAGTTAAACATCATCGTGTTCCTTATCTACCCCACACTTACACGCCTTCCGCTCCTTTCTTACTTATTCACAATGACTTATCGGGACCCTCCCATACTCCCAGTTACAAAAATAAATAGTGGTTTCTTACTATGATTAATTACCACACTCGGATGATGTGGGTCTATATTTTAAAAGACAAATCTAAAACTGCAGTCACCTTCAAAAATTTTTCATGTCTTCATTTAAACACAATTCAAAACTTTTATTCAAATCTTTTAGACCGACAATAGTCGCGAATTTTTTAACTCTATATTAGGAGAATTCTTAGTTAGTAAGGATATCTTCCATCACAGCTCGTGTACAGGCACTCAACAAAATAAGGTAGTCGAGAAGAAAAACCGACATCTCCTCGACGTTGCTCGCTCCATTATGTTTCAATATAATGTCCCAAAATATTTTTGAAATGATAATCTAATATCCTAAAACGATTTTGAAATGATGTCATACCGCCACATATCTCATCAAAAGGGTTCCCTAACAAAATCACAACTTTCGAACCACTTTAGCCGTCATGAGGTCGTGCTTTCCTATCAACCGAGTATTCTCCATTTTAGATCAAAAAATTATTGGGTGCACGACCTTTGTTCGGAACACAGCCCCAAGTAAACTTGATCTCAAGTCCATAAAATGTGTTTTTCTCAGGTACTCTGCAACACAAAAAGACTATCGATGCATTGATCTTACCACAAATAAAGTCTATATTTTTTTGACAGTGTTCCATACTTTCCTAACTCGGCCTCTATTGGGGGGGTTCTTTGGACACTGTTCCTTACCCTACTCATGTGGATGTTCCGAGCCCTTTGTTATTTTGGTTCCACCCACTTCTACCACCAAGGAGCCTACTGTCCCTTTCGTTCCGCCATCTCAGCCTCCCACTCTCCGTGTCTACACTCGGCGCACTCGTTCGGATGCACCAACTTTGGAGCTTGCTAAACCCCCGTCAGACCATGAATCCTCTCTGAGCGACATACCCAACACTACTACTACAAATGAAGAAGTCCTCTAGTAAGGTACGCAATCAAACATGCTTTCTCCATCTCATGGCAAACTATGTTTCTTTTTGTAGTTTATTGCCGACCTACAGAGCATTTGCTACTAACTTGACCAATCATCAACTCCCATCTCCTATTAAGGCCGCCCTAACAGACCTCGCGTGGAAAGTTGTCATCATGTAGGAGAAGAATGCCCTTCAGTGGAACCATACTTGGGACATCGTTGATCTTGCTTAGGGCAATAAAGCAATGGGATACCGACGAATATTTAGCATCAAGTTTAACTCAGATGGATCCTTTGAACGCAATAAGACACGCTTGGTCGTCAAAGAGTACTTACAAACCTACGGAGTTGACTATAAAGAAACATTTTCTCCAGTTGCTAGATTAAAAACCATTCGAGTCCTATTATCCCTTGCGGTAAATTTGGATTAACCCTTATTCTAGCTTGATGTCAAGAATGTGTTCCTGAACAACGATATTGCAGAGGAGGTATGCATGACCCTCCAGGCTTTGACTCCACTGCCTCCCAGGGTCAATTATGTATGTTGCTAAAGTCCTTCGATGAATTGAAGCAACCACCAAGGGAATGGTTCGACAATTTCACAATGGTGGTGGTAGGCTAAGGGTTCACTCAGGCTCAATCAGATCACACTCTTTTCTTCCGACATTCCTCCAGTGACCAAATAACTATCCTATCAGCTATGTCGACAATATTGTACTTACAGGTAGGGCTATCAAAAAAGCTCTTTGTTCGCGAACAGTTCGTGTTCGGTTCGCCAAGAAGTTCGTGTTCGATTCGTTTGATAAACAAACGAGACGAATACGAATAATTTTTTTCGTTCGGTTTGTTAAACGAACCAAACACGAACAGTGATGTGTTCGTTTGTGTTCGGTTCGTTATTATTCGAAATATAAAATAATTTAAAATAATTATATATAAAAATTTTATGATATTTTAAAAATAATTATATATTATAAAAATTTATCATATTTTAAATAATTAAACTTCTATAAATTATAATATATGATAAATTATTAATAACAATAATAATATTATAGTATTAATTATATTAATATTAATTATATTAATATAAACATTATAATATTATAATTAATATACTATACTATATATTAAAATAAAACCCTAAACGTCCTATTCAGTTTACTTCATTTTGAGGAAGTATGAATTACCTGATGTGTATGGAATACCTGATCAATTTGCTTCATTTTGAGGAAGTATGCTATCAAAGCTAGGGCTATCAAAAAAGCTCGTTGTTCGCGAACAGTTCCTGTTCGGTTCACCAGGAAGTTCATGTTCGATTCGTTCGATAAGCAAACGAGACGAACACGAACAATTTTTATTTCATTCGGTTTGTTAAACGAACCAAACACGAACAGTGATGTGTTCGAACATTTCAAACACGAACACTAGCTCTGTTCGTTCGTGTTCGGTTTGTTTATACCCCTACTCATAGGTAATGATTTACCAGCATTTGAGTCTCTGAAAGACAGTTTTGCTGCTTCCTTTTAAATGGAGTTGGGATCTCTTCGATACTTCTTAGGCATGGAAGTTGCTTGGTCATTTCGGGGCATTTATCTATCTCAGCGGAAATATGTGATTGACCTATAGACATAGAACAACATTCTCCTCTACAAACCAGTGGTTGTCCCGATGGATCCCAATGAAATATTTATGGATGCTCCCAATGCGATCCCTATAAACAAGGCTCACTACCAACGCCTTGTGGCAAATGTTATCTACCTTGCCAATATACGCCTCAACATATGCCACACGGTTGGGATAGTAAGACAATTCATACATGATCCATATGAGCACCATCTCCAAACTGTCAATCGTTTTCTCGACTATTTAAAAACACATCGGGCTCAGGTTTGTTTTTTTTCCCGCCACACCTCTCGTTATATTGCACATGCTAATTGGGTCGGGTTCGTCCATGATCAGCGATCTACCTCGAGGCAATGCTCATTTGCGTGAGGAAACCTTGTCACGTGGAAAAGTACAAAGTACAAAAGCAACCTGTGGTTGCCCGGAGCAGTGTTAAAGTCGAACTTTTGTCAATGCCCTTGGGAATTTGTGAAGCTCTCTGGTTACGCATCATGCTCCACGAATTACGTATGACATTCTCCATCCCTCTACAGATGTTTTGTAATAATAAGGCAGCCGTTAGAATTGCTCGCAACTCAGTCCAGCATGATCGCACCAATCATGTTGAAATTGAACAACACTTTATTAAGGAAAAACTCGAGTCTGAGGAAATTTGTGTTCCATTTGTGTCATCCAGTAGCCTGCTGGCGAATATTCTCACAAAGAACCTTCCTCGGCCACAGTTCGATGACTTCAAATCCAAATTGAATATAATTGACATCTATGATTCAACTTGAGGGGGAGTATTAGAATATATATTAATAGCTAGTAATACTTGTTATTAATTCCTATTTATTTTGAGATATTAGCTTTGATTCTTTATTATTTCCTTCATTTTGTCTTGATTAGGTCTGGTTTGTCCATGATCAGTGATCTACCTCTGGATATTGCTCACTTGTGTAGGGAAATCTTGACACTTGAAAAAGTAAAAAACAATCAGTGGTTGTCCGGAGCAGTGTTGAAGGAGAATTTTGGCCCATGTCCTTGAGAATTTGTAAAGCTCTCTGATTACGCATCATGCTCTGTGAACTACGTATGACAGTTTCCATCCCTCTACAATTGTTCTGTGATAATAAAACAGCCGTTGGCATTGCTAACAACTCGGTCTAGCATGATCGCACCAAGCATGTTGAGATTGACCAACACTTTATAAAGGAAAAGCTCAAGTCCAGGGAAATTTATGTTCTGTTTGTGCATCCAGTAGCCAGCTGACAGATATTCTCATAAAGAACATTCCTCAGCACTGTTCGATGACTTCAAATTCAAATTGAACATGACTGACATCTATGCTTGAACTTGAGGGGAAGTATTAGAATATATATTAATGCCTAGTAATAGCCATTATAAATTCATGATTTATTCTGAGTTATTAGCTTTGATTCTTTATTATTTCTTTCATTTTTATATTGTATCTTGTTTTTATTTCTTTCCATAATAGTAGGATTGTGTAATGGGTACATATACCCCTCTTGGTATCAATAAGAATTACCTTGGATATATTCTAACATTTATATTACTTAAATGATATATAATGAAATTAATACAAGTTAAATTTATAAATTTTAGAGATTTATATTAATAAATTTCTTATAAAATATCACAAAATTAAAAGAACTCATTTATTATATTTTTTAAGGATTTCAAGATATTAATCTATAAAATATCCTATTTTCTAACATCATACTTTTACTTTAAATTCATCTTTTAACACCTTAACACTGAGGCTGTTTTTGGCTCGTATTTTAAGAGTCAAGGGACTAAATTGTCCATTCTTAGATAGTCTGGGGCTTAAAAAAAAATTCAAATGATCACTTTGTTCCTTTTAGCTCCAACAAGTTGTATAGTTTCTACAACATATGTTCACTGTTTACTTCGATATGGTGTTGGGTTGACTACCTTAACAAGTTTGTTGATGTGATGGGTGCTTCTAAACATTGCTGAGTTATTCAACTTCTCTTCTTTGGGTGCTATTATTATGGGTATTGTTAAAACATTGCTTTGGGGAAATTGTTGTGCCTAAGCTTCTATTATGGGTAATGTTAT
The DNA here is from genome assembly GCA_022702705.1 of Papilionanthe hookeriana x Papilionanthe teres. Taxonomy (NCBI): domain Eukaryota; kingdom Viridiplantae; phylum Streptophyta; class Magnoliopsida; order Asparagales; family Orchidaceae; genus Papilionanthe; species Papilionanthe hookeriana x Papilionanthe teres. Next base: position 18,854,011 of record CM040436.1, read on the forward strand.
TGATGTCCTTAACAAAAGCTTCATTTTGCTTCCATGCACAACTTTTCAAGTTCATATTGTGCAATTATTTAAATGACAATAAGTAAAGTTTGATTTTGATGGCTATCAAGAATATAGGTGATCTAAAGCATGTAATTGAATAAGTTAATTGAATAAAATTTCATCTTCAATTTTTAATCTTTATGCACAAACTGGATGTGTGATTCATTCAAATAAAATAAAAGTGTGGATACCTAAGCTCAGAGGAAAATCATCTCTTCGCAATGGCTTGAGACCCGAATCTCTTCAGTAAATTATGTCCATGACAATTTCTATATCGTTTTGTTTTTAGCTTTGCCAGAGTTTAAGTTCGTTCAAATTTGATAGGGGCATTTACATAAATAGCACATAATTCCTATGTATTTACATATCTCATAACTAAACTTTCATATTTACAGAGATAGGACTCCAATCTTTAACATCACATAAGAAATAACACTATTACCTGTTTTTTAAAGTGCAATACACCTTCTCATGCATAGGTCTAAAGCACTAAAGTATATATATGTAAAAAATGTTGGCACATAAGAATTGTGTGCTACGAATGTAAATTTCCCGATTTGATATGTTGTTATTCAAATTTCTCATTGATTTCTTTAAATATATAGTAATCATTAAATTATCATTAGAACCCTAATCAGTGCATTTACCGGCATGCATTTGAAAAAAGCAAGTTTTTTGCATCTTTATTGATCTTAGATATGCGAATTATATATATTCTAATTGTATTAGAAAATCCTAAGTTGTTCTTTATCAGAGGTTGGTTTCAAGTGCTCTCCCACTCCCACATTCGCTTAAGAATGTTAGCAACCGGAACATTGCTATTTAAAAATCTAGCTCCCACTTTCATCCATTTTTAAAATTCTCGCTCAAATATCAAAATTCACCGTAAAATCCCAACCCAAATTTGTTCATTTTATCAAATTCTCAATTGTTTGATCGTGGTACACGTAAATACATTGATCTGGTGGTTCAGAAATATCACTTGAGTGCTATATTTTGTAAATAGCAATGTTTTGGGTGCTATGTATGTGATTATACAAAGTATCAATAATAAAGAAGCCCTCTATTTCCATCTCTCATGGAAGGCCATAAGAATATAAGAATATTAAAAATATAAAAACAATAAAAAAAAGGAAAGAGCATATTTAAGAATAATCTTTGGACCAAAATTTAATCAGGTTATCATTACTCTCATAATGAAAGCGTATTTTTGTAATTGTATGAAAAAGAAGCAGCATACCCTATGTAGATAGGTTTCTGAATTCCTGGGAAAATCAAAGTTGATGACCACATTTACAGCCTGGATGTCAATGCCCCGTGTGAAAAGATCTGAAACAAAAAAATTCGGACATGTCAGACCTCCTCATGTATGATCTACCTGATAGAAAGTCGATTAAAGCATTGTGTATTAAAAGGTAGAATAGAATTGAACATATGAAAAAAAATAAAGATTAAAGTGCCAAAATAGTCCCCTGACAATTTACATTGGGTCATTTTAGTCTCCAGTTTATAAAAGAATCAATTTAATCCCCAAACTCTTTTACTACGAGCTGAAATAGTACCCATGGAGGATTAATTCAACCACACTTAAAAGAATCTAGGTACTATTTTAACACTTCTATAGACTTTGGCATAAATTTAGCACTTTTATAAACTTTGGGACTAATAACTATGAAAACTTCACAGCATTCAAAGAATGTATATAATAGATATTGAATAATATGGCAGTCAAGAATGTTTTGGCAAAATAAAGAGGAAAATGTAAAGCTGCAAAAGTAAACTCCTCCATTACAGCAATCATCATCATCAATAATACCCTTACCCCAACAATAAAAAAAATAAATTAAAAAAGATCAGAAAAATGAAAACATTAATTTAATGAGTTAAGAAATACGTGCCTAAAAGTGAATAACTATGAAAAATTAAAAAAGAATATAGCATACTTTAAACTTGAACATGAGAGCCCACAATTTCTGTATATAATAAAAGAAAATTGTTTAAATTTCAAAATTACCCCGGGATAAAAATCTGAAGACCAACGATCTTAATATCTTAATAGTTATACCTGTACAGACAAGATTTCTGCATGCACCATTGCGGAAGTCATGGAAGACGCGATTTCTGTGATCTTGAAGCATTTTAGCATGGATGTAAAAGCACGAATAACCAAGTTCAGTGATTTTCTTCGCCAAAAGTTCTACCCGGTTGACCGAGTTACAAAATATAATAGATTGGTTGATTTGTAGCTGCAAGGAATACTAGAAATCATCAGTTTTGAAATATCAGTCACACGTCTGCATTCAAAACACATGTATTAAAAAAGGGGTATTTACATACATACCACCCAATTCCTATATATTTACATATCTAACACCTAAACTTAACTCTTGTACATTTATACCACCCAAATTTTTGTATCACATGGAAGTTCACTATTTGACTTTTAAAATGTAAAATACACACGTTTACAAGAATCGGTAAGGTGGCATATATAACACATGTAAATAAATAGGAATTAAGTGGTATGCACGTAAATCATCCTTAAAAAAACAAAGGTATACAAAGTCAAACCTTCGAGAAAAGAGTATTTAGACAGTGTACTTTCTGTCTTTCTTCTACAAAAGCATAAAATTGTGTTATTCCTTTGAGAGTCAGCTCATCCATCAGGTTGATTATGTAAGGGTTTGGGAGAAATCTATCTTTGAAATCCTTCACAGTCACAGGAAAAGTGGCTGAAAATAAAAATATTTGTCTATTTGCGGGGAAAAATCGAATTAGCTGCTCAATTGAAGGTTGAAATTCTGGCGACAGAAGCTTGTCCGCCTGTGAGGGAGAACAAGGTAGAAGATGAGAAAGAAACACACCGTTTGAAATTAAAGCAACACAATAAATGAACGCGTAAATTAAACAATTATTTAGGATATGTGGATAAAAAGAAACACATACAAACAAGTTTAAACAAACTACAAAAGCTTTCGTTTTCAAGCTTGGGCCATTGACAGGCAATTGGGTCATAACCTTGCCGCATTTATTGCTAGATGAGAACTATTTCCAAATACCACTTGGGCTTGGGTTTGTCTTGGGCCCAAAAGAACTTCTGGAAGGGATCACCAACTCCATAAAACCCACATTTTTAGGGAAAAACTGAAAAATAATAATAATAATGGAAACCTGTTAAAACAGGCATCATTAATTTGGAGGCCATAGAATGGAATAAATTGTTAATGGCCATTTAAAGAGAAGGTTGAACGTAGAAAGGTAGGCCAAATAAAGAGGAGTCATGTATGTATATATATAAAGATATATATAGTGAGAGAGAGAGAGAGAGAAAGAGAGATAACTGATGGGGGTGAGAGCTCAAAATAAAGCTCAGTTGAAATAGTGAACTGAATAAATCGAAGGGAGGTAATAAGCAACCAACTTAGATTTAGGGAGAAGAAGATTGTGCGAGGCGAAGCCGACGGGTCAAACATCTATTTCGAAAAGAGAGAAGGCTGCAAGGGTGAAACCAAAGAGAAGCATAACAAGAATGGGTCAAGAGACTTTGGATTGGACAAAGGGATCACGTAAGACCAGAATCGACAAGGCAGATAAAGAGAATGGTGAAAAAAAGTTTAACGAGTTCTGTGAAATCAATTTGTTTTTTTTTTCCTTCAAAGAAATTAAAGATAAAATTGGATTCTAAAGTTTATTTACAAAGCAATTAAATTTTAAAGCTCTCAAAATACATATAGAAAATTTACTAAGAACCTTACTCTAGAAACACCATTTGTATAAAAAAAGAGAGAATTCTAAAATTTTAAAATACATATACGGATTGTAATTTATTAATAACAAATAAAAAAATTTAAATTAAATAAAAATAATATTAAATATGACGATAAAATTAACAAAAAAAAAGTCTCGATGACAACATAAACTATTTAATAAATAGAGCAATGGAAGTACTTGTTCTTGGGTAAGAGATTGAATGTCGAGCGTTGAAATATTTTTTGTAGAAATGTTCAATTTTCAATATGATTTTATAGTAATGATAATCTTATCAAAATTATTATTACTAGTGCTCAAACTATATTAAGTAATTTTATTTTATCTTTGTGGAACTCAATGTGTGTTATCTTTGGTGCTAACTTTCTTCCACTTGCGTTATATATGTATTTCTCTATTTTTCTGTTTATCCTCCCTGTGATATCCAATTTATCCTTATAAGCTTGCCATAATGCTTCCAAAACACCCTTTACTTGTACGTTGAGCCCTTTTATAAGTTGTGCACCATAGAGAATCTTTATTGACTACTTTGTTGGGGTTGGCTGATTATGTTCCAAGGTAGAGGACGGTTTAAAATTGCAGTTCTTCATGTTGACAACCTTTGTCACCACCATAGAACATTCCACAAGATTGTTGGTAATCACCACCCCCCACCCCCCCCCCCCCAAAAAAAAAAACATTTACCTTTTATTGTTCTACTAATGGAAATGACTTCCTTTAATGAAAGCAAATAACACTTTCCAAGAATTTGTATCGTTACAGTATCAAACTCAAATTTAATCCAACTAAAATAATAAATTCGGTCTTTTTTCAAATAGCACTTGAAGGGTGGCTGCATATTCGTTGCATAGCATTTGGACGAATTAATATTAATTCATCTCTTGCCAAAGACTATGCAGTAGATTGGAGTACTCCATGATGAATAGTCCCCACTTTGTGGACGAGATCTTGGTCTTTATATCATAAATTTTAACTATATCATATACTAAAAATTACTTTTGATTTGTCATATACTATATTTCTTTTGTTGAACAAAGGAGCACACACATATCACTAATCCCAAGAATTATAGAGTTCCATAGCCAAAACATCATTATAAACTCAAGTTCATTCCAAACGTTGAATATGGGATAGTTTTGCTGAGTTCTAGTGCAAAAAAAAAAGATGACCTAATATTCCTCTTCCCTTCAGAAAGATATGAAACGATTATGATCACCTGTGGTAATTCTTTTAATTCAAATGACATGTTAGAAGAATATTTAGTAACTCTCCTGATGGATTTGCATTGTCAACCATAATTTCAAATGAAACTAAGACCAAGGAAGCATTGGTAATTTTAATGTCCACTAGCAAGGGAGATATGGTTTTAACAAGCAACAAAAAGAGAGTGGTAGAAACAAATATTGAAACAATGAAAGCTACATTCGTGAGAAACTCAAGTGAAAGGAACACAACTGCATCAACGACGACTCTAACATCGTCGCAATGGAGCGATGCAAGTTGCAACTTACAAGAATGCAAAGAAAAGGAAAAAAAAAAACCAGCACAATTATTGAAGAGAAGTAGTTGTATATTTTATTTCATCACTTGCGCTGAATTTATACAATTATAGGAACAATTCCAGTAAAAAAATAAATGAATTTGGGGGGAGTCAAAACAAGAAAAACAATCAATATATAAGATCAACAACAACAACAACAAAGCCTTAATCCCACTAAGTGGGGTCGGCTACATGAATCCTTTTTCTCCATTGCGTCCTATTTAGTGTTAAATTTTCGTGTAATTCTAACAAATTAAGATCATTTTTTATGCAATGAGCCCAAGTTTTCCTAGGTCTACCTCTGTCTTTCTTAACATAAGTTGTATTTAAAACATCTACTCTCCTAATCGGATCATCAGGTGGTCGACGTCTAATGTGACCAAACCATCTAAGGCAACTCTCTCTAATTTTATCCGTCACTGGTGCAACACCAACCCTATTACGAATAAAATCATTTCACATTTTGTCTCTAAGAGTAAAGCCACTCATCCACCTAATCATTCTCATCTCGGCAACACTTAACATTATGTTTCTCTTTTAAAGGCCAACATTCAGCACCATAGAGCATTGAAGGTCTCACCACCATCTTATAAAATTTTCCTTTCAGTCTAAGCGGTATTTTTCTATCACACAATAGGCCGAACGCATTACTCCACTTCAACCAACCAACCTGAATTTTACTATTAGCATCCCCATCTATATCACCATCGCTTTGAACAATGGACCCGAGATATCTAAATCGTTCACACTTTTTAATAATTTGATCACCCAAAGTTATATTTCTGTCACTAGACCTACTATTACTAAAATTACATTCCATGTATTCAGTTTTAGTTCTACTCAAACGAAGACCTTTGGACTCCAACGTAGACCTCTATTGTTCAAGTTTTTCCATGACTTTTTCTCGTCTTATCTACAAGGAGAATATCATCAGCAAAAAGCATACACCAAGGTACATCCTCTTGTGAATGCCCAGTAAGACCATCCATAAATAAAGCAAAAAGATATGGGCTTAAAGCCGATCCTTGATGTAAACCAACGTAAATAGTAAAATATTTGGTCAATCCTCCTTCAGCTCGAACACATGTAACGACTCTAGCATACATATCTTTAATGACTAGAATATAAGTCATATCAACACCTTTCTTCTCAAGGACTCTCCAAAGAACATCTCTAGGAACCTTATCGTAAGCATTTTCTAAATCAATAAAAATCAAATGTAAATCCTCCTTATTATCTCTGTACTTCTCCGTCAAACCTCTCAATAAATGTATAGCTTCCAAGGTAGACCTGTCCGGCATAAATCCAACTTGATTATGAGAAACCTTCGTAATACGTCTTAACCTATGTTCAATTACCCTCTCCCATAATTTTAAAGTATAACACATCAATTTAATTCCTCTAATTTACACACTCTTGTGCATCTCCTTTATTCTTAAAAATGGGGACCAAAATGCTCTTTCTCCACTCAGACATCTTTTTAGTTTTTAAAATAATATTAAAAAGTTTAGTAAGCCAGGAAACCCCCAAATCACCTAAACATTTCCACACTTCAATTGGGATATCATCGAGTCCTACGTACTTTCCCCTTGATTTTCTTTAAAGTCTCATCAACTTCTTTTTAACTAATGCGACGGTAAAAGTGAAAAGTTTTATTATTATTAACGATATTAAGATCACTGAGGTCGATCGTACTTTCAGCATCTTCATTAAAAAGTATATCAAAATAATTCACCCACCTATGTTGAATATCTTTTTCTAAGAAAAGCACTTTTGATTATCATCTTTAATACACTTTACTTGAGTTAAATCTTTAATTTTTTTTCTCTTTGATCGGCTAGTTTATAAATATATTTTTCACCGTCCTTAGTATCTAACATGTTATAAAGATCATTAAAAGCAGAATTTTTAGCGTCACAAATTATTCTTTTAGACTCATGCAGCCGCTTTATATTTTTCTCAGTTCTCTACGCTTTTACATTTAAACCAAGTTTTATGACATAACTTCTTATATTTTATCTTTTCTTACACATTATTATTCCACCACTAACTATTTTTATTTATAGAAACTTTTTCTTTTGATTCTTCAAGTACATTTTTAGCCACTTGTTTAATAGTATTAGTTAATTTTTCCCACATAGCATTCACATCTTCATGGACATCTCAAATATTTAAATCTAGAATTTTACTCATAAAAATAATTTTATTTGTGTCTTTTAGGTGCACGTCTCATCTTATTCTACGATGTTGAATCCTAGTATTCTTTATTTTACTAAGTCTTCATCTTAAAATCCGAACTAATAATCGATGTTAGTACCTGATTCCTCACTAGGAATAACGCTTACAATTCTTACAATCTCAACGATCTCTTCTTCTCATAAGAAAATAATCAATTTGTGTTTTATTAGATCCATTCTTATATTTAATAAGATGTTCATCTCTTTTCTTGAATAAAGTATTAGTAATAATCTTATCACACGCTATAAGCAAAATCTAAAATGCTCTACCTTTTTCATTAATCGCTCCATATACCATAGCTACCACGAATATTTCGAAAACTTCTACCACTCTACCGACGTATCAATTTAAATCTTCACCGATAAAAATTTTTTCTTCGATGGGTATCGATTGTATTCAGTCTTCAAATCATTCAGAATTTATCTTTGATTGCCTATATTTAATACCAACTTGAGGAGCATAAGCACTTATAATATTAAAAATCTTAAGTATCAATAATAATCTTAAGTCTTATAATTTTATCTCCAACTCTATTAATTTTAACAACATTATCTTTCAAACTCTTATTTATAATTACACATACACCATTTCTAAGATTCGACTCTTACTGTAGAATACCATAGTTTTAAAACCTAAGTTATCAATCTCCTTAGCTTTCTCTCCAACCCATTTAGTTTCTTGGATAAATAAGATATTTATCTTTCTATGGATCATAATATCAACTAATTCCATTAATTTGCCATTGCGAGTACTTATATACCAAGATCCTATCATAATACTATTATCATTGACTAACTTATTTACCTTGCATCCGTCCGTAATGTGGAACCCTCACTACTGATACTACTCCGAGCGCCGATGTAGTGGCCCCTGTACACTTTCTATTGATTCGAGCCATACGGCGCGTCGCTTCGAGGACGCCTAACGACTTACACAATGATCAAAAGGATTCATGTCATGATTTGTTTTTTTGACAAGTTTTACGCTGGCTGTCGACTACCTAACGCAACCCTCCACTTTTCACATCCGGGCTTGAGACCGGCAACGGCAGTGTTAATCAATATATAAGATCAATGAAAAAAAATACAATAACTAAGAAGCTATGATTAGACAGTTGGCTAGAGTTAGAGAGATTGGTGCTACATATTGTGATACGAACGCTAACAGTGCCCGGTATGGGCGCTTCAAATCGCAGGCCCAGCCCGATTAGAATTGCAAATGCGGGGCAGAGAAATGATGATTTCTCGTGAGGGTTCGCGACCAGGAAGACCACCGCGAAGGCGGGAGGTGGAGATCGCAAAATTTCGCGATCCGTGAAGAAGCATCTCCTTCAGGGAAGCTTCACGAGGTTGCCGCTCTTGGGAGTGTTTTTTGGATTCTTCTTGGCCACCCACTCTCTTCCTTTGTGTAGAAGTTTCATGTACGAGTCTATAAATTGTTGTATTTGTATATGTGGGAGTCAGATTTGAGTTGCATTTGAGTATAGTTTCGGATCTCCTGTGTGGAGTCTCTTTCCCCTTTGTGGGGCTGTATCCGAAGAGGTAGTGATACTCCGGTTGTATCCTCTCTGAGATGAAGATTATATCTTGCTTTTCTATCCTCTCCTCTTCACTTTGCCACCGAACTCTTCAACTGTCACCCAGACACCCAACCATTCCCCCGTCCTATAGGCAGGCTATTACTATTGTCTCGTCTTCCTGACTCCTTTCAAGCCCCTACTACCAGTGTCGACCACCTAAACTCTTTCCACATATTGTCCCTTTAGTTCCGAACCATCCCTTCGCTGCCACCCACCTCCTATATTTAGGAGTGTTTTTTTGTGTCGTTTTATGTCTTATGTTGTAATTTCCGCTCGAGTCATGTTGTAATCCTATTTTAATGTTAATAATAGTTTGTGTGTTTTTTTTTATTATTGTTTTCCCACTAGCTCAGGTATCATTTAGTATCAGAGCTAGTCAAATCCAATCTCATCATAGGGTTTCTGAGCATCCGCCACAAACCAAAACTTTCTCTCCTGCCATCAAATATAACATCCACAACCCAAACACTAACCCCACTAAAATTCTTCTTTCCTATTCCTTAATTCCTAGCCATGTCACCCCAGAGATACATGCTCGAGCTCACTCGAGAAGAGTTAAAGAGGGAGCTCCATCGTCTCCAAAAAGACTTACAGAGAATGAAGTGTTGACACAGAGGGAGGATACATTCGATCTAAAACTGGAGAGCCGAGGGGGAGAAAAAAATGAGGATCTGAATCCTTTCCATGGGGAGACTTTCAACGATGAAGAAGATAGACCATGGCTTTCGGGATCCAATATTAGAGAAGGCCTAAAGAGGGATATTTGAATCCCTCCGAAAGGGAGAATTCCCGAGAGAAGATACCAGTAGGAGGACTCAGAGACTATGGGATCAAGAAGGATTTACTCGAGTTTGAAGGAAGCATGGATACGAATGAACTCCTTGAGTGGCTACAAACTGTTGAATGGGTCTTCGAATATAAGGAGGCACAGAAAGCTAGCCGCCATCAAGGTGAAGAAGAGCACTTCTCTATGGTGGGAAAATTTGTAGAGGCACAGGAAGAGGGAAGCAGTGAAAAGAGCACTAAGTAGGAGAAGATGAAGGTAATGCAGAAAAAATACCTCACACTACACTATCGTCAAGATATGTTTCTAAAGCTCCACAACTTACAACAGAGGGAGCTTTCAGTAAAGGAGTTGGCAGCCCAATTCAATCACTTACAGCTCAAGTGCGAACTGATAAAGTTGGAAGAGCATACAGTAGCTAGATATCGGGACTGAGGCTTGCCATTAGCAATGTGATACAGCTGCAATCATACTGGACACTAAGAGATTTCCAGATACTAGCATTGAAAATGGAAAGACAACAAAAGCAAAATCAACAACAATCATTTTTCAGTCAATAACCTCTAGGCATGCAACCACCTATAGTTACCACGATCAACAAGGGTATCCGCAGAAGAGGCTAGCAAGCCCGAACACGGGAATGATGACACGCCTTAAAATTATATATTTTTAATGTACATTTTATACTGATTTTTAAGATTAATGCACTTTAATGAAATATATTTTGCGTGTTTTTTATTATAGGTGTGAGAAATTGAGTTTAAATGCAAAAGGAGCAAAAATGGAGCAAGAAAATAATTTGGCGCGTAGATAGTTAAACGCGTCATCTAGAAGGTTGGAGCCTAGGCGCCACGGTTGGCACTTGGGCGCCAGAGATGGTTGGACTTTTATGCACTGAATTTGGACGAATTTTGAAGATATGTTTGAAGTGACCCTTGGTGATTTTCAGAGCTTTATTTATAGAAAAGATTTTCAAGTGAAAACTAAGTCTTTTGGGGGAGGAAAATAAAAGTTTAGGAGGGATTTGGAGAGGAATTTGGCGTGCCTCCTTGAAGATGTGCGTGAATGTGCGTGTGGAGTGTTGGAGACTTTTCGGATTTTGTAGAAGCATGACGAATTGTTATTTGTTGTGCAAAGAGGGCGTGAATCTTCTGTAAAGATAAGTGTTGGAATACTTCTTGTATTTGCTTTAAATTATTGCAATATAGTTGTGTGATTTTCATGTCATTTGCACTGAAGAATCCACGTGTTTTCTTCGTGCTTAGTGAGTAGTTTTCCTTACTATTTCTCATTGTGATGAGAAGTAATCATGTGTGGGATTAGAATGATTTGATGATTTCTTTTAATCCAATATTGTGTTGTTATTTTCACCGGTTCTTGATTTACTTTGCAAACTGATCACTTGTAATATTAAAATCCGTTACAAAATATAAGGACCCGAGAGGACTATGATTTCACTCAACTAGTGAATACCACATTAATCTTTAAGACGAGAGGGGGCTCAGTCCACTAGTTGATGCAAATAGATAGGAAGATAAATTTTGATGGGCGTAGATTGATGTTTCTAGGGTGATAACTAGATCCTTTACCAATTTGGTATAGAGTTAGAACTTGAAGTCTCTGGTTGGTTCTATAGAGAGGGCACAGTGGCTAATATAAAAGTAAGAGGCTAGAACCTACTCAGAACTTTCATATTGTCGGAAACTAACTTTAGATTACCTAATGTTCTTTATGCTCGGGAGGAGTAAAGAATATGTACGCTCATATATGTCACAATACATAATTTAAATCTTTAAATATTTAATTACTACACTGAATATAATCTCATTGTAAGTGAAAGAAATTTTAATTATATAAAATTTCCAAAATTTAATCAACTTCCTTATATTAAGTTTTTATTTAATATAGTTAACTTTAATTCTATCGTAATTTAGTAAATTTAGGAAAACTAAACTTTTTGACAATTTCAAACTAATACCTGATAGTAGTATACTAGAATTAGCCTAAGACACTTCTTACTTCGCTTCTCTGTGATATCGATACTAGAGTTTTTACAGGAAACCTATATTATTTGAAACGATACGTGCACTTGCGTAGAACCCCTAGTGTGTGAAATATAAATCAAATTATAAAATCTATAACATATCTATTTTGCACACTAACCGCTAAATATAAATTCAAGTTTTGGCTATCTTTTGGGAACTTAAAGAACTACATAATTACGAATCAGGTCAAATGATAGTCAAAATCAGAATGAGGAGCAGGAGAAAGGTAGTGTCTCCAACACTATACCGGACAGGAAATGTTTTAAGTGCCACCGTTACGGCCACGTAACCTCCAGTTGCTCCACGAGCAGAATTGTCTCACTTACTAATCAGGGCGTCATGGAAGACATTCGCGATGAAGAAAATGTTGAGGAACAGGATGAGGTTTATCAGCTTCCCCAAGATGAAGGAGAGGCGCTCGTGATTCAACGGATTCTGCAAACTAGGGACACTGAGAATTCACAGTGGCTTTACCACAACATATTCTACACCTACTACATAATGAATGGAAGGTATGCAGTCTAATCATCGACGGTAGAAGCAGCAAGAAGGTGGTGTCGACATAGATGGTAGAAAAGTTAGGACTCATAATGCAGAGATATTCCTAGCCATATTCACTTATGTAGTTAAAGGAGAATAGAGTCAGCGTCGACCAAAGATACTTAGTAGAATTTTCGATCAGAGGTCAACTGCAGGACCAGGTGTGGTATGATGTGGTCCCTATGAATGCCTGCCAACTTTTGTTGGGAAGACCAAGGCAAATTGAACGAAGAACTCAGCAGGACGAATATAAAAAAACATATTCTTTTACCAAGGACAGGAAGCGCATCACTCTCCTTCCTTCGACAGAGTCCGAAGCCACAGGATCCCTTTTCAGCAGAGCACCGTCAGTGGAACTAATTTTAGTGATGACATCGGACGAGATGACAGAGACTCCCACACCAAATACAAGATAGATATAGTTGAGGTTGTGTTAGGAAGATGAAAAGCAGCACCATCATCGTGCGGAAAGGGTCTGATTGCTATCACTACATGCTGGATTGAATCAATCAAATGTTATTTTGGGAAGATTCACCAGCATATGCGTGGTACGCAGCCCCAAAAGGACATATCGATATGAACATTTACTCACAAGTTATGGAAAACCCACCAAAAACTTGGGAGACAAGGAAGTCGTTAGTGGGACCCAGGGGTAGCTAACTACGAAAAGAAAGCTTCGACTATGAATTCAAAGCTCCCCCCTCAACCGCAGGAGAATGATACTGGAGCTAAAACAACACCTAGTTTCGGGTGCTGAATAGTGCTTGACTATGAGTGCTAAAACAACGCCCGATTCAGGCGCTTTAAATCGCAGGGCAAACCCGCTTAGAATTGCAGAAGCGAGACAGGAAAAATAACGATATCTTGAGAGGGTTTGTGATCTGGAGATCCCAACGAAGACGGGAGACAAAGATCGCGAAATGTTGCGATCCATGAAGAAGCATCGCCTCCAGGAAAGCTTCACGAGGTTGCCACTCATGGGAGTATTTTCTGAATTCTTATTGGCCTCCCACTCTCTTCTTTTGTGTAGAAGATTCCTTTAGGAGTATATACATTGTTCTCTGTCAATGTGGGAGTCAGATTTGAGTTCCGTTTGAGTTTAGCTTCAGATCTCATGTGTGGAGTCTCTTTCATCTTTGTGGAGCTGTATCTGAGAAGTTGGTGGTGCTTCGGTCGTATCCTCTCCGAGGTTGGTGATTGCATCTTCCATTTCTACCTTCCCCAAATCCTCTCCTCTCCACTCCTCCGCCGCCAAACTCTCCCACTGTCACCCCGACACCCAAACATTTCCCTGTCCTGCAGGCTATTACTGTTGTCCCGACATCCTAACACCATTCAAACTCCTCCCAACCCCCCAATAACGTTGTCGACCACTTACAACCCTTTCCACTTATTGTCTCTTTAGTGTCACACCTCCCTTCGCTGCCACCCCCCTCCCGTGATTGCCTTCATCCTTCCTAATCATTCCTATCCCTCTAGCCGACTTCCATCGCCTAATGGGATATATTTAGGAGGGTTTGTTTGTCTTTTTATGTCATGTATTGTTTTTTCCACTCGAGTCATTTTGTAATCCTATTTTAATGTTAATGAAATTTTGTTTTTGTGTTTCCATTGTTTTTCGCACTAGTTCCGGTATCATATTTCTTGCAAAGAGAGGGGCTTTTGGGGACAAGCTTGAAGGTGGAGACTATTGAGGCATGAAAGCAGAGGCCAGCTGGGTGCAAGTTGAGAGATATTCCACAAAATTTTCAAAAAAAAAAGAGGTTTGGGCCTCATTCGTCGAAGTGTGCAACACATCACGAAACCCACAACCTCTTGTAACAAACAATCAGCAAGCAAAGGATCATACACCTCACACACCAAAGCATGACAGGGAACCTGATACTGCAAACTTATTTTAAGCATGCTATTGAACCATTGATGTCATAAATAATTCAGCGATATCTATTACATGGAAAGCTTTTTCTATAAGCTTCACCAGTACAAAAGATAGCGGCACCTAGAAAACCTCCAAGCGTTCATTGGTTTCAGGTAAAGGGAGAAAAAATATCTTGCAATACAGAAAAGAAAAGATAATTTTAATGTGCAAACAATAACCAATTCAACTTGAGTGATTATATCGTTGAGAAAAAAAAAAAAAAAGAGGTTTGGGCCTCATTCGTCGAAGTGTGCAACACATCACGAAACCCACAACCTCTCGTAACAAACAATCAGCAAGCAAAGGATCATACACCTCACACACCAAAGCATGACAGGGAACCTGATACTGCAAACTTATTTTAAGCATCAATGATATCTATTACATGGAAAGCTTTCTCTATAAGCTTCACCAGTACAAAAGATAGCGGCACCTAGAAAACCTCCAAGCGTTCATTGGTTTCAGGTAAAGGGAGAAACAATATCTTGCAATACAGAAAAGAAAAGATAACTTTAATGTGCAAACAATAACCAATTCAACTTGAGTGATTATATCGTTGAAATGACCTTGAAGACCAAATTAATCAAATAGTCAAACTCATGACTTTTACAATAATTAGACCTCTAAACGTTTAACTCTTTTGGCGCAATCACATGAGTTTAAACAAGACAAACTACTCCGAAAGTACCAAGCCAACAAAGGGGACAAGTGCGATAGGAAGGGTTGTTGATTTGTTTCCTAGATATCAAAACTATGGTTTGGTTTCTTTGAGAAAATCAGAACAAAACCAAATCAAGCCCAAATCAGTCAGCTTCAAGCACGCAAATAAGATTAAAATCAGAGCTAAGCAAAATTAATGCCATTTGTAACCATACCTCATCCAGAATGAGCAAGCCGCAATCCTTCAAAACACAAACTTCCTTCTTCGTAAGATCTAGGATTCGACCCGGCGTCCCGATAAGTAAGTGTACAGGTTGATACAGGCGCATGATATCGTCCTTCAAGCTGGTTCCTCCAGTAGTTACCATTACCTGAACCTTCAAGTGCTTCCCGAGCTCCTTACAAACCTGAGATGTCTGAAGAGCTAACTCTCTCGTAGGAACCAATATGACAACTGCATAACAGAAATATATTAGTCCGTGGTTGATTACACAATTAGAATTTAACATGTGGCAATAACTTGAATAGAGGAGTGCAAAAGGTATGCATATCAAGGGGTTTTATGGTAATAGAATTTTAAGCGGGATTTAACTCATATCTTTCCCTGCAAAAAAAAAGGCAATTTTAAATCCAAGATTTAGTAAATCCCAATCTTTCTTAGTTTGGCCTTAAATCCCAGATTTACCAAATCCTAATGCATTAAGTAAATCCGAATTTATAGGATTTACTAAAGCTACTAGAGGTGTTACCAAATGACATGCAGCGTGGTGTACAGGTATATGCATGCTTGAAGTTGCACAAGGATGTGTATATTAGTGGTGCAAAAATATGCATAATAAAAGAAAGGGGTACTTACATAACACCAAATTCATATATATTTACATATCTAACACCTAAATTTTGCTTTTTACACTTGTAACATCCAAATCTTTCGTATCACATAAGAAACATCCCCATTTTAACTTTTAAAAAGTGAAATACAACTTTTCATGCATAGGCAAGGTGGCAAGTATGTAAAAATTGAAGTTTAGGTGTTAGATATATAGAAATATAGGAATTGGTATGTATGCAAATCTTCCTAAAAGCAAAAGCACTCAAACAAAAGGAATGTTTCAAGTTACAGTTGACAATCAGCGGTAGACAATTGAGTAATATGCAATTTTTAAAATAAAGATGACAGATTTTTAGCATTTGCAAAAACCTTGAATAGAATTCTTGTCTTGATCAATTTTTTCTAATGCAGGAATGCAGAAAGCAGCAGTTTTCCCAGTCCCATTTTTTGCTCTGGCAAGAATGTTTCGTCCAGTTAGGGCAATCGGAATGCTCTCTTCCTGAATAGGTGAAGGCTTTTCAAATCCCTTCTCATATATACCCATAAGCAGCTCCCTCTTCAGAAAATAGTCTTCAAAATCATTTCCTTTTGTTGCAGTTACATCCTAGAAACAAAATAAAGAGGCTATACACTTTAATTCTGATAGAAATGGAAACAAAGCTAGGTCCAAATTTTGCCAGTTAGCACATAATGTTATGATTTTTCAAGAGGAAAAACGAATCTTCAGGCAAAATAACATACAGAATTAGCAGTTACCACTCAAAAACAGTTGAATAAAGCAAGTATGGCAGAGTACCCATATTGAATAAACATTTGAAATTTTGCAGATAAAAAGAGAAATTAAGAAGATTCAGAAGAATATGCCTGGTGAAATAAAAATTCAAAGCTCAAGTAAAATATCCGGTTAGCAAGATGATTAATCTTCTCTGGTTGAGCAAATAAATTCAACCAATTATTGCAAAATACTAATTAAAATTTTGAGAGAAAATGTGAAACTAAAGAAGCATTGGCGGCAAATTAGGAAAGTTCATATCTCGAATTCAGCATCTGTCAATCCCGTTCAGTTAAAAAATATGTTGTGATAGGTTGCTAGTTATTTTCAAAACTAAAAATTTGCACGATAATAGCTCAAATTTTAATCGGCTTGAAATCAAAATCAAAACGATTGAATTGAACATTATTACTAAAAATAAGTTTGATTCGATTTGAAATATACATAAATGTGAATACTTACGTGTTAATGCATATAATGTATATATATATATAAGTATTCATAATTATATAACACATGAAATAATAAATTTATGATTTACATGTGTTATATTTTATCATAAAATCTTTATATATACATTTTAAATCAGAAAAGTGTCAAAACGATCCCCCAAATTTTTGTAGGATGCCATGTCCCGGTCAAGAAAAATACCAATTTAGTCCTTAGAGTATTCATTCTTGGGGACTATTTCAACTCATTTTAAAAGAATTTAAAAAATTTATAAACTTTGAAAATAAAATGGTCCCATGTAAATAGTCAGGAAACTATTTTGGCATGTTAGTCCATTTCAAATACTTGAAAAAGGAAAGCAATCCTAACAAGTGACTTAAAACTTTTTTATAGAAAATAGACTTTCTTATAATTAACTCTAAACTCAACTCAATATCAAACAATAATGGCTTGATTAACACAATTTTGGCTTGTGTCAAATTTGAAATCTTCAGTCTCTAGTTTAGATCAATTCACACAAATTAAAATCACCTCTACATGATACAATTTCTGCATTGCATCGAAAGAATTTTGATTTAATGGGAAGTAGACAAAAAGAATGCTCAATAAATCAATCTTAGTTAACAAAAGTTAACGCTTAAAAGAACGTAAACTTTTAACAATGCCCAATCCATTCAATTCCCACAAATATCAATACTCCATCCAATCATCATCATCATCAGAAGGCTTATACCACCTATTTCAGGTTGGCTTCATAAATCCTTGAGAAAAGGCTTAAATAGCTCACGTACTATTTGTGAAATGCTAATTCAATAACAGAATACAAAAAAGGCTCGATTTAGTCCCTAGACACATTAGATGTAGACCAAGATAGCCTTGACGCTCAATTAACAGAAATTAAAACAACGAAGTTAAAATGAGGGTATTTTAAGAAAAGCTTAAATTTGATAATAAATCTAATTTCATATTTACTATATTTCTTGGTTTAGAGCAACTTCAGTGAATTGAGATCTTGCATGGTAAGGAATTATTTTTTGGTAATAAATAATTTTATTTGATATTTTTTTCATCATAATTCCATTATAATAAAAAAATTTATACACAACGGCTTTCAATGAAATCAAAATATTAAAAATGTCAAACAAAATAATATATCATAAAAAATTAACCCACTCCACAACCTGCACGATCTCAATTCGTCTTTGTATGCAGAATTAACCATTGTGCACAGAAAAAAAATAATTTAAAAATAAATTTACTATAAGTTCAAAAAATAAAGGAACATACATACCACTCAACTCCTATGTATTTACATATCTAACACCTAAGCTTCAATTTTTACATATATGCCACCTTATCAATGCATGAAAATGTTCAATTCACTATTAAGAAGTTAAAGTAGTTATATTTTTCTCTGTCATATGAAAGATTTGGGTGGTATAAATGTAAAAAGTAAAGTTTAGGTGTTACATATATAAATACAAAGGAAGTGGGTGGTATGTATATAAATGCCCCAAAAATAAAATTAAATTTCCTAAAATCTTTTAATTTTTAACACCATTAACTTCAATTTCCATAAATTAAGAAAATGATATTACTTTATTCCATGTTTAGAAAAATTCAGGAACTAAATTGAGCATTTTACAAAGTCAAGAATTAAAATGAGCTCCCAGAAATAATCAGGGAACTATTTTGGTTCATTTATCATAAATCGTTCATCGAAGTCCCTATTACGTGTGGCACATGGTGATAACTATGCCATGTAAATGTTATTGCACAACTAGAAACCATTTGGTTTTGACATACTCATTTTTCTTTACTATATATTAATAAGATCTACTGCTTGTTTTTGGGGTGCATTCATTGCTCTTCCATACATATGCCTCAAGCGCATAAGGTGTCGTATATAAATTTTCTTTAATAGATGTTATAACACAATATCTCAACAATAATTATTTCATTATTTTTTCTACCTAATTTCCCCACATCATCTTTACATTTTGTATTTACAAAAATCAACATTGTTATTAGTTCCCATTGCCAAAGACTCGAAAACAATTAAATTTGCTAGTCTCATTGTATAGGTACAATATTTTAAATTTATATAACTTTCATCTATGAATTAATGCATGAAACATACACCCTCCATTTCTATCAAATAGCATGACTCTAAATGTTGATATCCTCACCGTTATACCTATTCTATTTTATAAAATAAAACAATATCAATATTAATATGCATTCTTTTTACATTGTCCATTAACATTACATAACTTGTTCTCCATCATTGCTATCCTAATTCCGATCCCCATTTTCTTTTATTTAAAAAATTTACTTTATTTTTAAAATTTTACATTTACTTTAAAACCAAACTTAACCTTTTAGAAAAATGATCCATAGAGAGCATCCATGTGATGGAGAAACAAGAGGATATGGTGAAGATTACAGAAATCCTCTCAGGCCAATATGATCGGATGATTTTAAAACACATGCACTTTAGAAAAGCAGAGAAATGTGTGTATTTCAAAAATTCATGAATTGTTCGGTTATATATAAATTGAATGCATTGAAATATATTTTTTATATGGTACGATACATTTCAAATGCATTGAAATGCAATAAAAGGATGATTAGAAAGTGATCGTCGTCAATGCAAATAGGAAACTACAAAGATGATTGTAGATGATGGGTGGCAGCAAGCGAAGGCAGTAATGAGGCGGGAGGTGGGAAGCAACAGCGTCAGTGGGTAGAGGTGAGCACAAGCAGGTGGCGGGTAGGCAACAATAATGGCTGACAACCTCAGGCTGGTAAGGTTAGCTAACAGGCTGACAACCTCAGGCTGTTAATTAAAAATATTTGACGTATTGGTCACCTTCAAAACCAATAAAAGCTGCGGGTTTATTCTTCCTTGAAGCAGTTTCCAGTCCCTTAACGATATGAGGCTAATAGATCTTTCAGCTTGAACTAATTCTAAGAAGCCTTGACCAAACCTACCTCTAATATTCTGATTGTTATCATTCACAGTCATCAATGCAATTAGTGGAATAAATACTCTAAGCTATCATTGAATACAAAAAAATATATATGAATTCAAATTAATTCTTAAGGAAAACTTGTTCTGATTAGATGTTCTTTAGTGCCTTCAGAATAACTCAAACACTAATAGCTGATCCCTTGCATACTAATAACTTTGAACACCCTTACGTTTGCTGCTAAATGCCCTCTAAATATATTCTCGAGATAATCTTATCATTTCTCAAGGACAGCCAAAAAAATAAATAACGGATCCTTGCTTGCACTAAATATTATTCCATGAACTTTTTAATAGAAAACTAGCCTCCATAGTTGTTCTACGTACTTGCAGACATTGCATAACACTAACCTTATTTTCTGAACTCTTTCTCACTCCACTCATTCTGTATTCTATCACCATCTCCAATAATTTCATGTTATAACTTCTTGTAAGCCGAGACCCTGCTTGGAATTTTTAAATTTTTTTAATACACAACTAAAATGATAACAAAATAATCTTGCTTACTCATTTTTTGCATTTTTCTAGGGAAATTATCTTATTATTGAAAGTGAAAAATATAAGTCTAGATATTTTTAATATTCTCAAAGGAATCTTTCTTTTTCCTCCAGAAAGCTGAATTGAGAAGAGATTAAATGGATCAATGGGAATTAATTTATTCGCCTAATTCCAAAGAATTTTGGTCAATTATTTGCCTAGCTGATCAATTGTGAGCTTAAAAGATGACTAAGACCGAACATTATCAAAGATAACAGATTTGGGAATAAAATGTAAAGAAAAGAGTTTGCAAAAGTAAGGATCAACAATGCACAAGGAATCTTGGGCATTGTGGGCTGAGCAAAGTGCAACATTTTAGAGAATCAATTCAACATCATCATAATTGATCAGAATTAAATGAAAATATGACACTCAATATGGCACAATGGAGAAAAAGGATTCATGTAGCCGATCCCACTTAGTGGAATAAAAGCTTGTTGTTGTTGTTGAATCCAGCACCATCTAATCAAATCTTTATTTCACTGTGTTTAGAAAACCTATTAAAAATCATACTTACATCAGTTCATGGTGACACATAAATTGGCAAAGGAGTGTACACCTATGTTCTTTGACTTTTTTTTGGCAATATGGGAGATCAAATATCCCTTGATAAGTCGGGTCAATAATTTCTATAAAAGAACCGATAAAATTTTTTTGTACTAGAGTATGTCTTCTCTCATTCAAAACTGGCCTATAAAATCTTTCATTATGGCATACAAGCAGAATAGACATTGAGGAATACAAGCTATTTAAAGAAATAATTTGTTGCATAAACTAAATTTAATCGAACACAACAAAAACGCCAATCAACAAATGCAGCGTTGTGCAGGACATCTTCAAGTTGTCTCCAACTCAATCAAATTGCTTGACTTCATTTTGCAAAATGTATTTCGCCAATGCATCCAAAACATGAACAAATGTTCAAGAAAAAGCCTCGCCTTGTTAAACTCACATACAAAAACAAAAAGAAGTTTTAATGGAACACTTGTAAAAAAATAATAATAATAAAATAAAATTAAAAATATATATATATAAAATGCACAAACAATGAAGAATATGGGAACGAGAATTAACACCAACATATATTATTACAAATATTCATAATTTTATAAAAAAAATAATTAAAAATTTAAAAGAAACATCTTATTATTATTAGTAGTAGTATTTAGCATTAGTAAAAAAAGAAATTAACTATAATATCGCATTAAATATATTTATAAAGATGCATACACACAAACATACATGTGTAAATAACTTTTTTTTGAATTATTTATAATTAATTCTAAAATAATTTCAAAATCAGCTATCTAATGCCATTGTTAAATACAAACAAATCCTATCACTCACGCTATTTTATAGTGTTGTTAAGATCCCCTCCAACCTCACATTGTTTTATATATTTAAAATAAAATAATGCAGCCTTAAAAATTAAAAAGGGCCATAACAATGCTAAACTCACTTATACCCGCACTCAACTCCCTCTCTATCAATCTATCACAAAATTGAGCCACAAACCAACATCACTCATAGTTGCAAGCTCGACCCACTGACCTCAGTTTACATGCAAGAACATCTCTCAATCTTTGGCCTCTCTGTCACCCACCCAATGCCCACATCAACTCTCACACACAACCCCAAACACAAACCCCAGTAAAGCACAATCTTCTCTTGACTCGATGCTAACAGCAATTCCTCCAGTCAAAGAGACTTGCCCAATCAACTCCATCGAACCCAAATTGTTGGCTCCTGTTGCATCTATATCAGTCGGTGTTCCTCCAACTCTTGTCCCCATCAACCTCAAATCTGATAACCATCGTCTGTCACCTCCCACTCTTTACATCTCCTGCTTACCCTCCTACTCTCTCCCTCTGCCTCTCAAAGTCACTCTTCATCTCACTTAAAAAAATGAAAAAAAAAAGAATTTCTAAAGAAGGAAAGGTTTGAAAAAAAATAGAAAAACTAATGCTTTAAAAAGCGTGCACGCACCCTGTACCATCTTGAAGCCTTTGAAATGAACTCACCGAAATGTGCTCTAAAAAATATCCACACATAACTACCCCACCGCTTGCAACCCTATTTAAAGGCGTCCATTTTTAAAAGATTAATTAACTCTCTTT
Source organism: Papilionanthe hookeriana x Papilionanthe teres (assembly GCA_022702705.1). Taxonomy (NCBI): domain Eukaryota; kingdom Viridiplantae; phylum Streptophyta; class Magnoliopsida; order Asparagales; family Orchidaceae; genus Papilionanthe; species Papilionanthe hookeriana x Papilionanthe teres. The sequence continues at coordinate 18,876,864 of CM040436.1, forward strand.
TAACTATAAACTCAATTTTTCATATTTTGTGATGTTCTTAGGTGACGCAGCTTGCCTATAAGGCAAAAATGTATGTCCTGAGCTTTTGATGCTCGATTCTTTTTGTCCCAAAGAACAGAGTCAACAGGAAATTGATCATTGATCTTGCTAAATTATGTTGCTCCATATATTTTCCTAAAGCATACAAAATCTTAACAATGAAAATTCATCTTAAAAATGCAAACACACGGTGTGTCATAACCATAAGATGAAATTTCAACTCTAGCCTATAAACTCAATTTTTTAAATGATGGGAAAGAGTTTGTAGGGACAATGATGCAATGAACATCAGAACAAGCTCAATCCATATGTATGCCTAAGAAATTGTTCCCCTACATGCAAATGGATAAAGTCAACAAGGACCAAAACAACAAAGTCAATCAATAAACCACCAAATGATAGGCATAGAATTTGTACAATCATAATAAAAAACGTTTGTTTACAAAATAAGGATTTTGATTCCAATACATAAATCTCGATAATGGCCAAACTAATAAAAATCTCAAATTCTATGATCAAAATATCCCTAATTTTTTTAAAAAAAAAAATTAAGCCAATCTCAACCAAATATGAAAATTAAAAAAAAATGTATCAAATACAAAAATGTTTTAGTAGTAAATCGATCTCTTAAAACTTAAAGAAAATATCTATCAACCCACCATAATAATTTGTTTACAGTGACAAATTAAAGATTAACCCTATATTGAAAAGAGCCTTTGCCAAATTAAACGTAACTCTATAATGGCTCCCAAAAGCCTCATGCATTAAGAATATGGCAAGCGTCCTCTAACGAAATAATTTTATCATAAAATGACATCACACACAAACATTTAAGACTAAAAAGCTCGTATCGCCTAGTTCATGATAAAACAATATAATTAAATTTCATTCAAAGTCAATACCTAGAAGATTCTGAATGGCTCAATCCCCTAAATGTAAAATATTATAGAGTACATTCGATAAGGCATGAGAGATTTCTTAGCTAAAATCGATTTAAATTTGTGCCCTTAACCAATTATTCATTCTAGGTCAATACGACCAACTGGAATGATGAAACACATACTTATTAGCAAAAGGTCCTTTAATCAAGTTGAGAAATTAACTTCTATGACAAAAAATGTCGAGATTCTTTGCAACCTAGGACAGCAGAACCACAAAATTTTGATTGGGTTGATCATCATTTCCCTTATCAACTTTAAGCAAAAAAAATATATATTTTAAGCTATGCACTCAGCATCCATCAGCTAACCTTAAATGAAAGTTCTCTCTCATGACCATGACGGATAATTAATTATTGAAGCTTATGCCTCTGTGAAACTTGTAGCCAGATTATTAAGCCCTCACAAGCTGTGCAAAATTTGTGAGTGGTGTTTTATTTATATTTAACCAATCTTCTAAAAAATTGACTTATAAAAATTTGACTTAGATTATAATCAATCAAAAAAACCTGGCACAAATTTTCAAAATCTACAAAGCTCTACATCTTGAAGTTGAAAATACAAAGGAGTAACATCCTAGTAGCACTATTATTTCTCACCAAAATCTCCATCTTTGAGATAATGTTCTCAGCTAAAATCGATTTAAATTTGTGCCCTTAACCAATTATTCATTCTAGGTCAATAAAACCAACTTGAACGATGAAACACATACTTATTAGCAAGGTCCTTTAATCAAGTAGGGACATTAACTTCTCTAACGAAAAATGTCAAGATTCTTTGCAAACTAGGACAGCAGAACCACAAAATTTTTATTGGGTTCATCATCATTTCCCTTATCAACTTTAAGAAAAAAAATAATAAGCTATTTTAAGCTAAGCACTCAGCACCCATCAACTAACCTTAAATGAAAGTTCTCTCTCATGACCATGACGGATAATTAATCATTGAAGCTCCAAATTATTAAGTCTTCACAAGCTGTGCAAAATTTGTGAGTGGTGTTTTATCTTAATATTTAACCAATCTTCAAAAAAATTGACTTATAAAAATTTGACTTAGATTATACTCAATCAAAAAAACTGGCACAAATTTTCAAAATATGCCAAGCCCTACATCTTGAAGTTAAAAATACCAAAAAAGTAACACTCACCAAATTCTCCATCTTTGAGATGAAGTTCTTAATATCATCTCAAAATCAAATGTTATTAATTAGTGTATTTCGAAGAGCATGTCAAAGGTGATGGGCATTTGTGACCTTCTACAATCAGGTAGTGAACAAAGGTGTAATGAAATGATTAAAGAAAAATAGCTCCTTTAGCATGCCAAACATTAGGTTTAATTTGGTAGTGCGGGTACTTAAGGGTTTCATGATCAGAAAATAATTAAAAACTCGTTAGCTAAGATGCAGTAACCTCAATATTCTAAGGGCCGGACTGGCATAAAATATTTTGCTAATATGGAGAAAATTTTAAGTGCCTTACTAAGTTTTCAATTGAAGTAGGGGATTGGATGTCCACCTTGACTGGAATGACCCCAAAACCCCTAATAGAGGGATCAGAATCTACCTCAAACATGCTGTTGAAATTAAAGGAGCCTCGGTACTTTTTTTTTCAATGCAATGAAACCATCATGGGCATCTAGTGGCCACATGAATTTGTACATTTTTTAGTTTCAATCAAGAGAGCATTCATCAACTTGAAATGTTTTATGAAGTATCAAGAAAAAGACAACGAATGAAAACCCTGTGAGTTTGAAAGAAGAGCGTGCCTGCCATTACAAAATAAGTGTGATAATTTTACATCCCTCTTAATTCTTGCACAAGAAATAAGAAAACAAAGAAAGGTAATCATGTCTTCCAAGAAACGTCATTTGCTTGATTCGGCCTACAACTCTTGTCAACACAACATTTAAAAGATCTATTGAAGATGTTGCAAATGATTCCTCATAGTACAACTATACACCAAGATGTTGGTCGAAATATACCATCATGATCATTCCAATGAATGTTTGGAATAATTGTGCCAAGGGGTGCATGAAGGTGATGGGCACATTATAAATGTCAAATGGCGTTATTGTCAATCATATTTTTTATCCCATATTTTGAAAGTAATCTTCCATTTATCTCCAAACTTTATGAAAATTTAGTGGCACTCACTACACAAATCAAAATCCTAGAAAAGACTGTTGCCCCATGAAATTGATAAGAATATCATCCAATATTGGTATTATGAAGAAATATTTGATGATGATCTTACTCCCAGCTCAATTTTTTATATGTTTTTATCAATTGTCATCTTTCTTTGGAACTAGCAAAATGGGTACGCTAAAGGAATGACTCTCTCCCGTATCAATCACTTTGAGATGAGCTCGTCCACTTGTTGATAAAAATATTCATACTCCTTAGGTCGCATTGAATGCATGAGCCTTTAGAAGAAGACAACCAAAAAAAAAAAAATTACATGCTATATATCACATCTGGATGCTATTATAATAGTGATTGAATCTCCACAGACACTTTCTTCAACTTAATTCTCTTAAAGGATCACTAGGACATAAATGAACTCTGATTATTGCATGGCCCTTGTAAACATAGATTTGAACACAACCCTATCGTCAATGGAACCTTATTAGCTCTTTCATTTAGTGGATAAACACCAATAACTCTCCGTCTCTCTCCAAAGTATAGATAATCCTATACCCATCATGAAAAGTATGCATATCATATTGCCAAGGTCTTCCTAACAACAAATGACATGCAAACCATTAGAAAAACATCACGGGATGACTCTACTTGAAGTTTCATTCCAAAAGAAAATTAGCAAGAGACACTTTGACATTTTAATCTTTTTTTCCCTCCCACAACCACAAAAGCTTGTTTGAGTCTTGGTATTTGTGCATTAGAAGGTTTAAAATTCACCATTTTGATAGAAACAATATCCTTGTAGCTTCCACCTTAAATGATGATATTGCACACATTTCATCAAACAGTAAACTTGGTATGTGGAGAATGTTACAGCGTAGCCATTGTGCTTTATTATCAATGTTAGCATTCAATAACCTCTGAAAAATAAAAAGCTCTCCTTTAAAACACCTCTTCTACTTCTAGTGCATCATCTACTAAGGTCGTTTCTTAAACAAGCATAATTACTCTTTAGTTGGGGATAATTAAGGCAATGTGAGCAAACATGAGGTGCCTGAAATAGTTGCGAGCTTAAGCATCATATGTGGAATCGCTACCCATTATGTTGTTTGTAGCTTGGAACTGGTCATTTGCAGCAGCATCGGGGTAAGAATTCAACTCACCTCTTAAAAGGAATCAACATTATCCATACAAGATCATTGCACAAATTGGGATTAATATTCTTTGATGCATGTTAATATCTTTCTATTCTTATAAGAAGCTTAATTATGTCAAAATTAGTCCAATAGCATTGAAATTGAACCACATGAGTTATTGCAAAATGTAAAACACCCATGAACATTGCAATGGTGTGCTCCTATGGCTCTAAAATGTCACAATGAAAGCATCTCAGTCAGAAATGTATTCTTTTATCATCAATTCCTTTAGTTAAAAATTATGAAATGTAATGAAATCATCTTAACAAAAATGAGTGAGCAAATATCACTATTGTAATGCTTTCGTTGACTTTTGACTAGTCCCATGCGATAACCTGCCCTTGCCTTCAATATTCCTATTTATTTTTAAATTGTCCAACAAAAAGATCTTTTTCTTTTACTAGATAGCCAACAACTTACCACCAATGAGGTCGCACTTTTTTTATAATCAAAGGCATGTTCCACCAGGTGCAACCAATCAATGAGAACTTATGAATTTAAATCTCCAAAATTCAGCAGATTCACTTTTACCTCAAAATCATGAGAAAACATACCAAGATCCCACGTTGGAGCCGAAGTGTGGAGCACCTCCACATTCGATGATCCTTAAAGCATATTATGAAAAACCTTCTCCATCCCCCAATCTTAATTATCCTCCAGACGAAAGAAATAAGCATTTAGGCCCCATCGCTCCGACATCATTAGATGTCAACTGCTAAATTTCAAATTCCACTCCTTCAACATGACTTATTAAGCAAAACGTCCGGAATTCTTTATTGGAAATATTCTTTACAAACTATGATACCACTTTGACGCGAAAAGTAGTAAAAAAAAGGAGCTCAGCAATATGAAAGAACACTATAAAGAATAGCAAGACCTAAGCAGCATACAGACAATCCGAGATCTGCTCATGAGTCCATGAAGCTGAAAATAGAACAACAAGAAGACTTCAAAAATCTCTTAGTAGTGGAGTGTCTCCTATGCCTGACTAAGATCAAGCAGTGTCCTCAAGCATCATGAAGTGGGTTACAAGGCTCCCGCTAATAGCCAAAACTACCAACGAATTAATTGATTGATTGATTGTGGCAGATTTCAAGACTATACTACGACTTATTTCCTAGTCAACGGCCCAGAGAACAAGAGAATACTCTCCAAAGAAACCTGAAATTTTCAATTTATATTACAATAAATCAATTAACTATGAGAGGTATAGGCTTTAAATAGGTCCCAAACCTCAAAACCAACAAAAGCACAAAATAATCCATAGCCCATAAATCCCAACCATAACTAAATAAAATTGCAAACATACTTACACCGATTTAAAATATCATAGCATCATTATGCTTGACATAGTTTTTGCCACTAGTTTGATAATAACTCAATATTAAAATTGCTTTTTAAAATATATTCTTCATCAAATTTATTATCTTTATGTTATATGGGGGTGTGAAAAAAAGGGGTTAATGAGAGAGGAGGTAGGGGTAGGAAATAAACACGCTCATTTCTACACCATGCAATGAAGTGGGAATGATCAGTTGTAACTACCTTCACCATCCACCCCAACCTGTAAGACTAAAGAGAGTAAAAATAAATTGGGGTTGTTTAGGAGATATAAGATGAGAATTCCATCAAACAATTTCATGCTTTATTAACATAACCAATTTGATAAATTTTCTCTCCACAAAAATTATAAGTTTAACTTTGAGGAGTGGCTTCCAAAAAATTACAATTTGAAATTCAAAACAAGATCGAAATCCACGGAGAGATGAGAAAAAAATCCATATGAATATAGAATTGGCAAAACTTACTTTACAAAGTGACTCACCTTCTCCTACATGCCCGACTACCATTTATGGAGAGGTCCAATGAGATATTTCTTAAATTTAAGCCATAATTATTTGCATTCTTATTTTAAGAATTTAGAAAAAGATGTCTTATACATCAACTTAAATTAGTTTTAGACTATCCATAATTTGAATAGATTTATAAAATCTATGACAATTTTCCAACTTAGTGAGCTTAAACTGGATTATGGATCTGTAAAACTTGACTCTTATTATTCTATAAATAACATGACTTGACGTGTAAATTTCATGTAAATTCAAGCTTTAATCACAGAAACTAAAATTCCTACTCACTCCCTATTACTTTATCTGTTTGATGAAGGACCCCTCGAGTTATTCCCTTCTCTTACTTTTGGTATGTAGTTCAAGATGTGAAAAATCTAAAACATGAGTTCTAAAGAGCAAGTTGCCAGTCAATCCACAGTCTCCTCTCATGAATGTAAGTGATACAAGAAATTTAAGTTCTCAATAAGTATCTATTTTCCTGTACTGCATAAGATTATAAATTTGAAAAAAACCTTCACAATCATTTTGTATTAGAGAGAAGAAAAAATGGAGATCGCAGAAGCACCCCCTTTCCCTATCCCAGCACAACTTTTGCTTTGGGCGGAGTTCAACAAAGAAATTTCATATTGAAAAAGGTAATTGTAATTACAAGAATGCATAATATGATATCATAACTCATACCAACATTCAATTTTTTAGACAGTTAAGGGATAGACCACAAGAGCTTGGGACTTCTACACTTTCCAAATAATTTACCATCATAAATTCATAAAGATAAAATTGCATGCTACTGAAAAGGTCAATATGTTGCCCTGCAATCAGTTCAATGCAACAGTGTCTGAAAAAGCCCGTGAAGTTTGAGGATGGACCCAATGACATCAAAAGAAAAAAGAATAATCAATTCCATAACAGAAAGGATCTTAGTGGCCATGTCAATAAATATATCACTTCAAATTGCAAAAATGTTGAGATGAGAAGGATGATGATGATCATGATAACAATATTAACAATCACAATAATAAAAAATCTCAAAAAAATATTGAGCAATGAGCCTTAGCACCATTTAACAATGTAGTAATCCATGAAAGAAGTGTGGGAGACGTAGATTCTATAGAGTATCTTGTGTAGGTATATACAAATAAAGAAAACAAGATGTGTATCTTATATTCGATATTTTTAACATAAAGATAGCTCATCATTATTTTGATTAATCGGCCATATTTTGTTTAGACATATACGTTTAATTCAAAGAAATCAATTGCTAAGTATTTAAGAAAATTATGAAATGTATTTCATTGCCAAAAAATAAATAGAATACAACAACAACAAAGCCTTAATCCCACTAAGTGGGGTCGGCTACATGAATCCTTTTTCTCCATTGCGTCCTATTTAGTGTCAAATTTTCGTTTAATTCTAATAAATTAAGATCATTTTTTATGCAATAAGCCCAAGTTTTCCTAGGTCTACCTCTGCCTTTCTTAACATAAGTTGTATTTAAAACATCTACTCTCCTAATCGAATCATCAAGTGGTCGACGTTTAATGTGCCCAAACCATCTAAGGCGACTCTCTCTAATTTTATCCGTCATCGGTGCAACTCCAACCCTTTTACGGATATATTCATTTCGCATTTTGTCTCTAAGTGTAAAGCCACTCATCCACCTAATCATTCTCATCTCGGCAACACTTAACTTAACATTATGCTTCTCTTTTAAAGGCCAACATTCAGCACCATAGAGCATTGAAGGTCTCACCACCATCTTATAAAATTTTCCTCTCGCTCTAAGCGGTACTTTTCTATCACACAATAGGCCGACGCATTCCTCCACTTCAACCAACCAACCTGAATTCTACTATTAACATCCCCATCTATATCACCATCGCTTTGAACAATGGACCCGAGATATCTAAATCATTCACACCTTTTAATAATTTGATCACCCAAAGTTACACTGTTGTCACTAGACCTACTATTACTAAAATTACATTCCATGTATTCAGTTTTAGATCTACTCAAACGAAGACCTTTAGACTCCAATGTAGACCTCCATAATTCAAGTTTTTCCTTGACTTTTTCTCTTGTCTTATCCACAAGGAGGATATCATCAGCAAAAAGCATACACCAAGGTACATCCTCTTGTAAATGCCCAAGTAAGACCATCCATAAATAAAGCAAAAAGATATGGGCTTAAAGCCGATCCTTGATGTAAACCAACGTAAATAGTAAAATACTTGGTCAATCCTCCTTCGGCTCGAACACATGTAACGGCTCTAGCATACATATCTTTAATGACTTGAATATAAGTCATATCAACACATTTCTTCTCAAGGACTCTCCAAAGAACATCTCTAGGAACCTTATCGTAAGCTTTTTCTAAATCAATAAAAATCAAATGTAGATCCTCCTTATTATCTCTGTACTTCTCCATCAAACCTCTCAATAAATATATAGCTTCCATGGTAGACACCGCCGGCATAAATTCAAATTGATTTTGAGAAATCTTCATAATACGTCTTAACCTATGTTCAATTACCCTCTCCCATAATTTTAAAGTATGACGCATCAATTTAATTCCTCTATAATTTGCACACTCTTGTGCATCTCCTTTATTCTTAAAAATGGGGACCAAAATGCTCTTTCTCCACTCCTCGAGCATCCTTTTAGTTTTTAAAATAATATTAAAAAGTTTAGTAAGCCAGAAACCCCCAAATCACCTAAACATTTCCACACTTCAATTCGGATATCATCGAGTCCTGCGTACTTTCCCTCCTTGGTTTTCTTTAAAGCCTCATCAACTTCTTTTTACTAATGCGACGGTAAAAATGAAAAGTTTTATTATTATTAACGATATTAAGATCACTAAGGTCAATCGTACTTTCAAGCATCATCATTAAAAAGTTTATCAAAATAACTCACCCACCTATGTTGAATATCTTTTTCTAAGAAAAGCACTTTTCGATTTTCATCTTTAATATATTTTACTTGAAGTGAAATCTTTACATTTCTTTTCTCTTTGTTTCGACTAGTTTATACATATATTTTTCACCTTCCTTAAGTATCTAACACGTTAAAAAGATCACTAAAAGTAGAATTTTTAGCATCACAGATTATTCTTTTACACTCACTATGAATCGTTTTATATTTTTCCAGCTCTCTACGCTTTTACATTTAAACCAATTTTTATAAGACAACTTCTTATATTTTATCTTTTCGCACATTATTATCTCACCACCAACTATTTTTATTTATGAAACTTTTCTTTCGATTCTCCAAGTACATCTTTAACCACTTGTTTAATAGTATTAGTTAATTTTTCCCACATAACATTCGCGTCTTCTACGAACATCCCAAATATTTAAATATTGAGTTTTACTCATAAAAATAATTTTATTTGTGTCTTTTAAGTGCACTCCATCTTATTCTACGATGTTGAATCCCAGTATTCTTTATTTTACAACTCTTCATCTTAAAATCTGAACTAATAATCGATGTCAGTACTTAATCGCTCACTTGGAATAACCTTACAATCCTTACAATCTCGACGATCTCTTCTTCTCATAAGAAAATAATCAATTTGTCTTTTATTAGATCCATTCTTATAAGTAATAAGATGCTTCATCTCTTTCTCGAATAAAGTATTAGTAATAATCATATCATACGCTAAAGAAAATCTAAAATGACTCTACCTTCTTCATTAATCGCTCCATAACCGTAGACATACTATGAATATTTCGAAATCTTCTACCACTCTACCGATACGTCCATTTAAATCTCCTTCAATAAAAATTTTTTCTTTAAGGGTATCAAGTTGTATTAAGTTTTCAGATCATTCCAAAATTTATCTTTAGTATCTATATCTAAACTAACTTGAGGAAAGCATAAAGACTTATAATATTAAAAATCTTAGTATCAATAATAATCTTAAGTGTTATAATTCTATCTCCAACTCTATTAATTTCGACAACATTATCTTTCAAACTCTTATCTATAATTACACCTACACCATTTCTAAGTACGACTCTTACTGAATATCATAGTTTAAAACCTAAGTTATCAATCTCCTTAGCTTTTTCTCCAACCCATTTAGTTTCTCGAATACATAGGATATTTATCTTTCTATGGATCATAATATCAACCAATTCCATTAGTTTACCATTGAGAGTACCTATATTCCAGGATCCTATCCCAATACTAAGTATCATGGACTAACTTCTTTACCCGCATCCGTCCGTAATGTGGAACCTCGCTTACTTCGACACTACACCCGGCGCACGCGTAGCGCCCTCGCACACTTTCCACCGTATTCAGAGCCATACAGCTGCGTCGCTTCAGGGACGCCCTAGCACTTACACAATGATCAAAAGGATTCATGTCATGATTTTTTTTTTCGACAAGTTTTACGCTGGCTGTTGACTACCTAACGCAACCCTCCACTTTTCACATCCGGGCTTGGGACCGGCAACGACAGTGTTCAAAAAAAAATAGAATAAATAATAAAAATTCAAGTAATTAAGCAATCAAACAGTAAGCTTGATTAACATGAAGTGAAATGTGAGTCATTAGCCAAGAGATCTACCAAAACTAAAGCTTAGCCTATGAGTAGGCACTGTGGTCTACAAATAATGAATTTAAACATTTTAGTGAGCTATAAAGAACAAAAACCAATAGTGCAAATGAAAAAGAATCCTGGGCACTGTCTCCAATTAGCTAAAAACTTCACATACCCATCACAAAATAAAAAATTAAATGTTTACAGCCTAAAGTATTTAATATGAGTTTAAAGTTAAAAGCTTGAAGATGAGGATAGACTCTGTTCAAGCATGCAATAACTGCTTCAAGCCGCTTGATACAAAAGAAACCCCTTAATATATATATATATATATATATATATATATATATATATATATATATATATATATATATATATATATATATATATATATATATATATAGATCTACCGATTAAACTTGAATATTTCATGTACATACTGTCAATTTCAGGATAAAAGAGAGCATAATGCCATGCAAATAGTATAAACCATATGAAAAGTCAAAATTAGCAAAAATATGATTCTAGCCAATCATAAACATCTAACAATTTCTTCCCATAAAACACTGAAGGTGCTAAAGTTCACCCTCACCTCTGTCTTGTAGCGTGTGTCAGGAGGTGGTATTTTCAGCTGAACTTTCCAATCTTGGGAACTGAAAACATAATCAAGGACATGAGACATAATAAAAAAACTGTCCTAAAACAAAATATATAGCCAACATATAATATAGAAAACTGAAGTACTAAAATAATGGTGAGAAGTAAGGTACAATGCATGAGTAATAGAGGCATAAAGACCAGATATAGGAAGACAATTTAGCTCATATAACAATATGGGTTTCGTGAGAATTCATAAAAGAAAACAGCCTCAAACATAGTAACTCTGATAAAAAAAAATTCTTTTAAAAAATAGATTTTGAGACAAGCTGCCAATCCACTGAAGAATAACGTTTGATCCACTTGATTAACCAGCGCTAAAACATGCAACAACAAACCAGAACAGCAAGATTATTGATTCAAACATGTCCCACGATTTGGAAGAGTAAAAATCTAGATAACATTGCGTAAGTGCAGCACCAAAGATAACATTTTCAAGCACATTCTCGGTTATTTAAAATGAGGAAAAAGTGCATCCTAATTATAAAGTAAAACAATCCAAAACAATCTAAAAAAATTCCAGGGTTTATCCTTCTCCAGTCCCTGGGAACAGTAAAATGAAACTGATTAAACCAAATTAATAAAAATATTCCTTCAACTAAAGACAAAAAATAAGTTTGAATACAACTTCCTATCCCTTATCATCATAGACTGAGAAAATACCAAATAGTTCTTAAAAATTTGCCAGTAGAGAGAAAACTTTGCATTAATGCAACTTTCTTTTCGTCCTTGCATAAAAAAGTTACAGATCAAATTGAAATTTTAATAAACAAAGCATAGCAAAATGAAAATATGTTGCGTATTCTAGTTTCTATTAGCATATATAGCACCGTATAAGCAAGAAAATGGAGAAAACAACTCGGATTTTGGATCTGAACTGTGCAAAAAATGACGTAACATTCTCAACAATTTACCATAGCTACACACACCAAAAATTATGTGAGGAGGTCATCTTTACAGGTTTCATTCATCATCCCTTGATCAACACAATACAAAATTCAACTTGATATCTTCTACATGTCTTTCCTTACCTTGAATCCCTGCCTTCAGAGGGCACCGAATTGACGGCATCGAAGGCACTAGAACTGCTTTCCACCTGATTCATCTGACTCCTCCGCCATTGTTCTTGCTGCTGCTGTAGTTGCTGCCTCTGCTGACTCGATATAAGATTTCTCTGCACGTAGTGCTGCTGAGGCTGAGGTCCTCTCGGATAGAAATTGGGATTAGGACCCGCACTACCCCCGCGGCCGTTCCCAATACCAGTAGGATACCTTCCTCTAGGGTTCATCCGAACGAAAATCGCTTAGCAACGCCAAAAATGAAAAAGATTCTTCGACAACAAAAAAACTTCTTTTTGTGACAGGATCACAATAAAACTAGCTTAGATCTCGCAGAAACACTCAAATAAGAAATAGCAAGGGCCGAACTCGGAAGCATCCAATCCTACTGAAAGATCTTTCAATCTGATTCGCGGAGGATAGGCAGGAAGTTAAGCGATGATGAGACCAAATTAGCGAAATATATGTCAGCAGCGAGCGCGAATGAGGCATTTCTCCTCTGTGAGGGGAAATTGTCTCCTTCTTATGTAAGGAGTTGCAGCGATCTAAGATTGGAGAAGGGAGACGAGGGGAGAAATTATTAGGTCAGAACACACGCATGTGGAGGATTGGAAGAGATGCGTTCGTTCAAGCTTTACTGCGACTATCATGTTAGGGTTTCATGATACAGCATAATATCATTTGCATTCTTACCACACATTTTTTATTTATTTACAAATCTATCACTTACTTTTATATTTTTTTACATGATACTCCAAACTTTCATATAAGATCAAGAATATTAATATTATTAACTTTTTCAAAGTGAAATACATTTTTTAAAAGTGTTATAAATATAAATATTAATTTTTAAAAGAAAATAGCTCGTTATATTTATTTGATAAATTTATGATTTTGCTCAAATTATATGAATTCCGAATATAAAATAAAATGAATGTTACGATTCATTTATTATGGTCGTTGTCCAATATCAATACTCATTGCTCTTCGTTCATCAGTATCACTAGCCATCACTACTGCCCACTTTCGCAGCTGCTACTATCAAGGTCTACTGTTGTTGACGTCACAGTTCCCATATCAGTGCCTCCCATCATTATTTTCTCCTGCCATCATTAGCAAGTCTCATCAATGCCAATCCCCTGTCGCACTCTGTCAATGCCCACCACATTTTTGTTTATTTAAAATGCATCATAAAAAATACAAAAAAAAAGTATTTCAATATTTTTTTTACGTATAAACTAATTTATAATGTATTTTCTTAAATAAATGCATTTAAATTATCATGTATCTTTGAAATATGTGCATTCTCAAAACATCCTCCATAATGAAAGATAAAAAAATTTTGGTGGACCACTTCTTTAAATGCATACTATTGTTTGTATATGTCAAAAGTCATGTTGGGAGATTAGGTAGTGAACAATTGAGGTTGGTAAACATTAGAAGTTAACCAGTGGTTCACATCTAACATCAATTAATGAGGAACGTCGAAGATTACTCAACAATTAGCAATCAACTGGTCACTTATTCTTATAATTGAGGATACAATATAACCTGTAAAATGTGCATCGAATGTTAATGAAAGGTAGATGTCATATGCTACACTTTGGTATACATTAGGCATAGATCAACAAGGGACATTGTAGGTAGGGTGACATCAAGTGATTAGTTTGGTCTTTGGTATCTCTTATTGTAGATAGGGAAACCTAGTGATGATGATATAAGAGAAATATGTATTTGATGTTCGATATTGAGAGATGGTTGATGATAGGGTATAAAAAATAAAAAATGTCAACGGGCATAAGTTGATTGTTCTCTTTAAAGGAAGGGATACCATACAACAAACAAGGCATGCATTAGGCATCAAAAGTTAATAAGCTTTCAAACATCATTCTCTAGCATGCATCAAGTAATGATAAATCAAGGATATTGGAGATCCAACAACATGGGCTATATAAATAGATAGTTCTTGTTATATAGGGTGAAATCAAACAATTAGGAAGGCTTGCAAAGAGATTTATTAGTAGACAAATGACAAAGCCACCTCGAAAATGCTTTGGGAAGCAATTCACATGAAACATAAAAGATCAAACAATGTTCGACGATCTGATTTAAACATTATCTTTTTAAAAAAGGAAGTCAAGGTAGTGCGAAGACGTCATCAAACTTTACCAGCTAATAGACTTCAAGCATAAATCCTTAGTGTGTTTCGAGTGAGAGTTTATGAGGAACGTTATAAGTCAAGATATGTATGGTTACATGGCTCTATCATTCTTCATATAATAAGGTCGATAAAATATCAATGAAGGGTCGTATCATAGACCAGAGTTCAATGGGTTTTGATCATTGCTTTTTAATATTTGTTAGATGATAATTGAAGAGAATCATCCAACTAAGCATAATGTTTGGCTATTTAACTTGAGTGCTCTCCTTGTAGGAGAGAATATCAAAAAATGAGCAAGGCCTGCATTAAACAGTAGTGGTTGCTTAATATCATACTTAACTTTGAGTGTGCATTGGATGCCCTTGGTGGTCAAACTAAATTATCTTCTTATCGGAGAAGAGATAAGACAACAAGAAATGTTTGTATTGAATGTCAATATTAGTCGATATGATAACTAAAAAGTAACATCAGCGATGGATAGCATATAATTGTGAGAATAGACAGATTATTGTTAATCACCAGGTGGCATCTAACAAAGACAATAGTTTGCGTCATTGTCGATAGTCGTTCTCTGATGCTACTGATGATAACTGTTAGTGGGAGCAAACAAAGCTTTGTATTTCTTAAATTCAAAAAATTTCTCCCAATAATCTTCCAAACATTAAAAAAAAAAGAGATCATATTAACATATTTTAAAAAATGCATTCCAATAATTTATATCGTAAATCAAAACATTTGTCGCTCGTCATCATTTAATGTTCTTTGAAGGAACATAACGCCTTAATGAGATCAGAATTAAACGATCTTAAGCTTAATTGATTCATCTCGCCAACATTGTCACAGTGATTATAAACACCAATTAAAAATTTGAACCTAAATATTTAAGTGTGGAGATTTAAAATATTATTCTTAATTCATATTTAATTAAAAAAGTTTTTTTTTAATGAAATATAATTGTACCTCTCATTTGCAAAAGAGATGAAAACAAATTAAAATAGAATAAGAAGAGTGGTTGGTAACCAAACTCCATTATAGCATGTGAGATTGTCAGAGATAGCTAATCCTTACCCATACTTATATTATTATATATTATGGAAATATTTGCAGTGAGTTGCCAAATTAATGCATTTATAAATTTGTTTAGAGCATATTTAGATTTTTCAAATATATATTTTTTTTAAATTATTAAAGCCACTATTTGAGTGGATGTGTTAAAAGTTATAATTGAGCTTAAGATATATAAAATTCAATAAAAATCCTTAATTAAAAATATTGTTTTCCACACAAAATTATCTTTTGTATTATGTTTGTATTGTTGTATTGAATGATCCCGGTCGATTACTTTATGTCCCTATAATACATGTAACTTTAGTTTTTGGTTTGATCGGCTCGACGACACTTTTGATCCTTTGACCCGTTCTTTATCGAATGTGGAAATGAATAAAAAATCATACTTATTTAATAATAATATTTGGGAGATTTACATACCAATCAACCAATTTCATTGTATTACCATATTAACCACCTAAGCTTCAATTTTTACCTAAAGAACATTGAATCTATGTCAAAAGCATTGGAATCGGGCAATATAAGCTTGTTGAATCTTAAGTTGTTTTTGTGAATACACGCCTCAAGAGAGAGTTGGGAGAAGGAAGAAGAGAGAGAAAGAGTAGGGTAATTGAGAAGTTCCAAGTAGGAAAGTCTGGAAAAGTCCATAGATCGGGGTGGGGGGGGGGTCCCCTTATTCATATTTTTACCTCTTATTTATGGAGGCATATTTGTACAATTATAGAAAGTAGGGAATCATTATGGAAACTGCTCTTAATGCAATTACTGTGTTAGTTTAATACTAAGTTTGTACTATAATTTGAATTTGAATGTGGCGATAATCAGTTGGTTAACGTGTTTAAGTTCGATCTACTAAGGCAACTGATCAGGTGGCGGTCGCGACTGCCGAAGAAGAAGCTGGTCGGTTGAATCTCTGCGAACGATCACCCTTATAAGGAGTTTTGGCGGTCAATCATGTATGTGTCGTCAGCCAATTGAATCCCTTATCATAGTTTTCCAGTTGACTTTGACCAAGCGGTCGATCGTTAGATGTTCGACACAGATCATGCTCCTTTGTTTTGATACCTTAATTGTCCGGTCACCATCCTAGGTCCGCTCGATTGCTTTGAGGTTCACATAGACAGTATTAGTGCATACATGATAGTTCCCCAAGTTTTTTTCTCCTTGAAAGTTACAGCTATAATAAAGACAAAGAAACTATTTAATAATCAGTGGTGCTTAAATTAAGAAAATCAATTCGATAATTATATTCCCTTTGGATTTTGTGTTGTGTGTGTTATAAATAGAATCATAGGGTTGTTGCTTATATTAAACGTTGTCATTTTCTTATTGAAGCTGAGTTATGTTATGAATGATGATAAGAGTCGGATCAATATAGACCCCAGAATTTTGGCCAAAGAAGGTTTCCGGGCTCCGGAACCTACAAAGAAGAAAAAGATTAAAAGAGAGAAGCGGCTTAGATTCGAACCAACGACAGTCGATCAAGTCACTCAGTCGGGGATCCGGAGGAGCAAATGCTAAAGATCCCTCATCAGGAAGCCATGATTTCTGAACTTGGCATGGGCGTGAGCGTTGAGATTCAACAGATCCTACTTATTACACGCACCAAGGAGAGTGGAAAGGAACCAAAGTGAGAGGCGATCATCGTCTCTTCTCAGACGCTGCTGCAGAGAGGTGGAGGTACCTCATTGCTAAAGAGAGAAAGTTTTTTAAGATCCTTTATTCGATAGATAGATTCATGGGTACATAATTCTTCTTTTTGGACATTGGAAAATTTTAATAATTTCTTGATGTTATCCAAATGCTGATGAATCGATCAAGTCGGAGGGTCGCAAAGATGGAGAGCCCTCGAAGGACATTGCAGAGTCCGCCCCCGCTGCGATGGCCAGCATGCAGGTCGAGTTTGTGGGACTTCTGCCATTGACAACTTCGAAGGGGTACCAATTATCTGACCCTTTGCCCGCTATCGGCTCTTAGCAAGAGTGAATAGAGTAGCAATCGCCTTCTCCAGTGTCCATGGAGCAGCAGGCAGGTGGGACCAAAGTCTTGATGGTGTTGGTCGGTTCTTCGGAAGGAGTAGCTGGATGTTTTGCTACAGTTCATGTGTGGGAGTTGTCAGCTAGACTTGTGACTACTGAGTCAGAGATGGTGGCTTTGCGGACATAGATTGTCATTTTGCATAGTGGGCTGGCGAGCGTGGGCTAGGGGCACTTCGTGAATCATCTGTCGTGATTGAGTTTCGGCGTGCCACCGACTAGGTGGACTACATGAAGCTAGGCAGAGAGTTGGTCCTCCATTGACTAATTCAGAAGGGGTATGCCCCAACCGAAGCAAGGGAGGACCCATTTATAAAATACTTTATTCAAGATTTGTAATAATATTATTTTGAATGAAATGACGTTTAAATAAATTATTAAAGATATTTTGTGTGACACTTATCATTATGCAACTCCTTATTTCATGTACCCACCCTATAAATGGGGCAAATCATCTCTTTTATTCCATTTTACATGTTCTGATTTCTTTCTACGTGCCTTGGGCATTTCTTTTCCTCTCATCTTCTGATCTTCTCTTGTTTTCTGATGTGGTGCCCAAATACTCCCCCACTCTATTCGGCTCTGTCAAGAGAGTAGATCCATAGTTTCTTTTGGATAACGACATGAAGGGGTTGCAAAGAAGGTTTGTTCTTTAGAAGAGCATCGTTCTCCAAATGGGATCGGGGTCGACGCGAGCGATAGTCAACGTGGATGGAGATATGGTCTTTTATCGAGACCAGTTCAAGTATGGCCTCTGATTGTCTCCATGTGACAAGCTCCAGAGTATTTTCAACACATATGGGGATCATTCCAGTGCAAATAATGTTGAACTCCATAGCCATGATTATGATTTTCATCCTTATTTTGTTGATGGGAGCATATTTCGTGATCAACTGACTTGTTCAATTACTATTATATGTTTAAGGTCGATAAGGAAGGCTTCACTATGTTTTTAGTGGGTAAGGAACTTCATCTGCTGGGGCGGAGAATAAGATAATGGATTGGAAGAGGAAGTTTTTGATATCGGCTATTGCGCCAGCGATGGGGGGATCAAGACCAAGCCCTCGAAGCAAGTGGTGGAAAGACGGAAGTCAGCTCCATCAAGTATGGAGGTTGCCAAGATGATGCTTATCAGCCATCATCTCTCAGTCCTACAGTACATTACCAAGGCGACGGTTACTCGTGTGTTGACGAGAAAGATGACCTAGGAATAGTGGCGCCTCTCCGATATCGACAAAGCGGTCTGAGCAAAGGCGACAAAGGAAAAGCTGGCCGCCAAGCATCGAAAGCAGGGACGTCTCCTGAGATCAGGTAAACTCGTAAAAGATGAGGATCCACTTCCTTATAGAGCAGCCTTATGATATCATATCTCTATATCTGAAACTAGTGTTCTCATTTAAGATAAGGTGACCGGCGAGGCTACTGCTATTGCTCAAAAATCTGCTTCTCATTTTATTGATGCAGTGGAAGTGGGCGAGATAAAATCCACTTATGAAGGAATACAAAATGAAATCGCGGTTGTAGTTCCCACTTCCTCCGCAGCTAGCGCGCGGACTGACACATCATCGACTGTCGACGTCCCACTGGATTCACAAGTCAGGGACCCTTCCTTTGTTTCCCTGTATGAACGAGTCGCTGCTAGCCGAGACAATACAAAAGCTTTGCCCAGCTTCTCATTGGGAGAGTCAGCTTCATCATTCGATCACAAAGGCTTGCATTCCCTAAGGAAAGAAGAGTCCATCGACAGGGAAGAAGCTTGTGGAAGAGATAGACCTCCCCTGTCCCCTCCCTCGAAGAGGAGCAAGGAGGCTTTCGATTGGGAGCCTAGGGGTGCTGGGATGATATGGCTTGAGTTTAACAAGCGATTCGGTCTGCTTAATCAATATTTAGACTATTAACCTCAGATGAATAAGAAAAAAAAACATGCCCCTGGCCTCGCTGAACCTATTGTGGTATGAGGAGCTTGATCGTAATCTGGGAGGCTTCTACCACCAAGAATTTCTCCATAACATGAATCATTGGCAATTGATGACAGGGCAGAGTGTCCATTTGCTCGGGCTAGCCATGATCAAATTTGAAGTAGCACTAGGTAAGGCCCAGAAGAAGAACACATCACTGGAGACTGCTTTAAGAGTGTCTACGATGATCGGGACCTTCTAAAGCTTTAGTTTATTAATTATTAGAAGGCTAATCAGGAATCAGTCGACACTACAACGGCCTTGGAGAGGTAGATTGTTGAACTTAAGGGGAAGATCACCTCATTGGTTTCCAGGGAGGAGCATAAGAATAGCCTGACAGGTCAACTTATGTTTGGGGTAGACTATGTCGTCCAATGATTTTTCCCCCATTTTCTAGTCAACCCCAAGTTTTCTAACCCTAAACGAGTTATCCGTCCTAATTCTGGACAGGTCGTAAGAAGTTGCTACAGAGGAGGACGGCTAAGGCAGCAAGAAATAATCAATCAACAACCAAGGGCCCGCACTATGAAGTCTTTGTGATTTTGTTTTGAAAGATGATTATAACTCCTTTTGGATGTATGGAAAAAAGACTTGTTAGTTCCTATCTCATTTGGATTTGTTGCAATTTGATTGATCGTGCACTCATCTTGTAAGCCGATCTGCCTCATGAGCCAGTCATCCTACATATTTTGTTAATCTCGTTTGGTTGGATTGTCGCCCCCAGAGGGAATCGCAACTGGGGCGACCTTTGTGATCTGTTGTGGTTTAGCATTAAATTGTCAATTAAAAAAATAGAATATAAACATATTAAATTATATTAAAATGATGTTTTAATATAAACAACAAGAGTTAAATCTTACCAACATTTAACATTCTACGGCTGCTTAATTAAAGTTGCCAAAACGACTTTATTCACGAACAACTCATGTTCGACTTGTTTGTTTAGTGAGCTAAACATACACTTTTTGTGTTCAAAATATAAAACAATTCGAACACGAACAATATTATTTTTTAACGAGTTGAACTCGAGCTGACGAGCTCAGCCCGTGTTCAACTCATTTACATCACTACTGAATACTCAATTTGTTTTCTAATATGGATTATCATTCTTATGATTACACACACACACACACACACACACACACACACTAACAATGAATAACATTATATTGAGATAAAAATGACAGATATATTGCAAGAACATAGAATACTATTTTTCCTGAGATGCAGGACAAGTGCATAGGATACTATTTTTCTAGCAAGAACCAACTAATAACATAATTGGGCTTAATAAAAAAACTACATATTTCATCAGATTTGATACCGATAAACTTTAAAACAAAAGGAATATTTACATACAAACCACTCAATTCACATATATTTACATATCTACCACAAACATCAATTTTCATGAAAAGGTGTATTTCAGGAATTTTTATGAGATATGAATGATTTTCGTGGTATAAATGTAAATGTAAAGTTGTTGGATTGGGTGGTATAAATGTAAATGCCTCCTAAAAAAAACAGGATTCAACTGGAATCCAGAGGCCAAAAGCCTTCACAAGCTTGTGAGAATGTGCCTGAATAGTTCAATATGAAAGATCAAACAAAAAAGCATAGATATCCATATTTACAGAACAAATAACGTCTCCATCGATAAAGTTATAAATAACAATCCGTAACATTAAAGAAGCAAACTATGACGAATTTATTTACAAATATCTCACATCATTTGGACAACCAAAGATAAATCACAAGAGGGCTACAATAAATGATGTCTAGATATATGCAAGCCATGAGACTGATGGTCTACTGGGGGCGGTAATAACCACCCTGTGGATAATTCTGAGGAGGTACATTGTAAGGCAACGGCGGGGGCTGTCCGGCCGCCGGCTGCTGTGGCGGTGTGTTATAATACGGGCCACGCCAACCTGGGTAAGCTGGCTGGCTATAGTCATGGCTGGGTGGCTGATTGGTATACTGCTGGTAAGAAGGCGGTGGCGGCTGCGGCGGCATGTAATTTGTATATGATGGCTGAGGGAATTCAGGCCTTGGGGGCTGAGCCGGTTGGTGGAAAAAAGGTAGCTTGAAGGGGAACCGGGATGCCGATTGTGGTTCTGCTGCTGGATGGGAGCCGGTTCTCGAGAGGTTCGACGGAGTGGAACCAAAGTTTAGCCCAGCAATTTGTCTCTGCACATCCTCGATCATTTCGCGGCATTGAATGTTTCTGGTCATAATAAAGTCACTGCACTGCTGCTTCACATTGTTTACTGCATCCTATTGAGAGAAAGATAGGAAAGCTTTCAGATTTTGAAAATTAGGAAATGTACATATGTGGACGCATTTCCTATGTATTTACATGCCTCACACCTAAAATTTTACATTTAAATATATAGTACTTTGGTGCTTTAAGCCTATGCATGAAAATGAGCTTTCACTTTTAAAAAGTGATAATAGTGTTATTTTTTATGTGATATTAATGATTTGAGTGTTGTGTGTAAATATGAGGTGAGAGATATGTAAACACATAAGAACTGTGCTGTGTAGGTAAATGCCCTTGAATCTTTTGTACGTGAAGGCAAGATTATTTTATTTTAATGAAATGAACAACATGATAAATCAAAAGCAGATAGGAAAGACATGGCAGTTTTCATTTGAGATTGGTCGGATTAGAACGGAAGATGGATACCTGGAGAGTAACATAAAACTTCATTCCCTCGTTGATGTTGTCTTTGATTTCTCGATATTTTGCTATGGCAGCAGCAATTTGTTTGTAGCATTTGTCACGAGCAGCTGGTCATAAGGACTTCGTTTTAGCTCAAGAAAGTTTTGATAATCATGGAAACTAATTTAAATATGCAGAATAATCAATCCAATGTTTATTCTGAGCTTTCTCATTTGATTAAATAGAGAAACACAAGGTCTGAAAGTGATTAAGAATGATAAATTTGTACTTTATGAATAACAAGTTCCAAAATAAACCAGGTGTCCACATAAATCCACAGTTAAAACTTGCTCTCAAAGAGAACTTCAAGTTATGTCTGCGCACAGTGACAGAAGCTTATTGTCACGCTCCCAAAAGAGCTCTTTTGACAACGTGACAAGTGGTATCAGAGCAGGGTACTGTCTGCCAAGTGTGTGGACTCTCCACGGTCCAATGAGACTCTTGGTGGAGCCGATCCGTGACGAGGGCGTCACGTGATTGGGTAGAGGAGAATGTCACGGACAAAAAGTCCCACATCAACTAGGTGCAGGGCCGAAGAACAGTATTTAAGTCATGGGCTGCCCACCTCTCTTAAGAGCTCTTTTGGGAGCGTGACAAGTGGTATCGGAGCGGGGTACTGTCTGTCGGGTGTGGGGACTCTCCAAGGTGTAGGGCCCTCGGTGAAGCCGATCCGTGACGAGAGCGTCTTGTGATTGGGTGGAGGAGAATGTCAAGGACATTTAGTCCCACATCGGTTAGGTGTAGGGCTAAAAAGGAGTATATAAGTCCTAAGCTGCTCACCTCTCTTAAGAGCTATTTTGGGAGCATGACAAATGTGAGGGACATTTAGGGTCTGTTTAGCGCAGTTGCAGATTATCCAGATTGTCAGGATAAGCAGATTATCCTGATAATCTGCTGATCAGCAGCTGATCCAGATAATTTGTCTGTCTATTTAGTTTGAGCTTTTGGAAAACAACTGAATTACAGCTGTTTGTGGATAAATGACAATTATGCCCCTGTTCTGAATAATCTGTTAAGGTGGACAAACATCAAGAATGATTTCTAACCTGTACTAATGGGTATCTAAAAATTTCTTGCTTGCATTAATATGTTCAAATCACTGAATTATTCACTTGATATCCATTATACTAGAAGTCCAAAATACAAAAAGTATTATTGCAACGATCTAATTCAATGAATTGCCAAATAATATGAAAATATATAATTGATTGAAATAAATGAAATGTGCAGATATAGACTGGAAGTAATACTAATAAGAAGTATAATATAAGCATCAATTCAAACTGCTTAGCACTCCCAAAGCCATAGTCATAATAAATGAATTATGCACATATTGATGGGCAAGATTGCAAAGCTTCAGAGCACAGAATTGGCAAACATTTACCCAAATCGCTAAACTCGGTGGGTTTAGGAGAAGAAAATTGCAATGTTTTTTCATTAGAAATTGAAGAGCAGATTGGTCTCTTTAACATGCATATTTTCATGTTCTTCGAACAGCAAATCATTCAGATCATCTTCATCAGAAGTTTCCAGATTTTCTATAAGTAAATCCAGCTCAACAATTTCTTTATTGCTACAGTTAAAATGGTCTTCTGCAACAAATAAATTTGCAAAAATGAACGAATTCCTCTCAGAACATCGAAGGCATGATCGATGATCCGCGAAAAAAATCAACGGCAAAAGAATTTGCAAAAAGGAACGAATTCCTCTTAGCGATCGACTGAAAATTATTAGCGCATTAGAGAGAGAGAGGGAGGAAAAGGGGACCTCAAGGCATGGAGGAAGCTCTGGCTGGTATTGAGTTCTCTTCTTCTGAAGATCTGAGAGCTCCCTCGCAGCATCTTAAGCTCTCTCGCTATGCCATTGGAGAAGCTGAGACCGGACAGGAGAAGTTTCAGAAGAATCGGAGAAGTGGAGACCATTCGTGCGGCGGATGGAGCAAGGGATCCGTATGTGAGGAAGGCGAACGAGAAGTCGAGTGATTCGCTTAGGTAGAGAAGCGAGGGACGTGTATGTCTTTCGCTCGAATGAAACGCGGGCCCGCGATCCGCGTCTAATAGAAAGAAGTGAACGACGTTGATAAAAATCCATCCAAAACGTGATATCCAAACAATCAGTGGCATTTTCAAAAATGCCACCGCTGTGAATAAGCTCTCCCAAACGCACCCTTAGTCCCACACCGGCTAGGTGTAGTGCCGAAAATCAGTATAAAATTCCTGAGCTGCCCACCTCTCTTAAGAGCTCTTTTGGGAGCGTGACAAGTGGTATCAGAGCGGAGTGCTGACTGCACGGTGTGGGACTCCTCACGGTGTAGGGCCCTCGGTGGAGCCTCATCCGTGACGAAGGCGTCACGTGATTGGGTAGAGGAGAATGTCAGGGACATTTAGTCCCACATCGGCTAGGTGTAGGGCCGAAAAGCAGTATATAAGTCCTGGGCTGCCCACTTCTCTTAAGAGCTCTTTTGGGAGCGTGACATTATGTTGTGCTTATTTTAGCAAATTGCATGCTAGGAATATTTACTTACCTTATTAAAAAATCAATTAAAGACAGACTTACATGGCCTCAAACATTTGATAAGAAAATCTAAGGTGTAACCCATTTATCATGATTTCATCACTACTATTTTGGGATAATTGCATATATAGCACCCGAAACATTGTTATTTACAAAATCTAACACAGATGATATTTTTGAAATAGCAAACCAATGTATTTACATGTGCCACAATCAAATAATTTGGAATTTGATAAAAATGAAAAATAAGGGTTGGGATTTTATCATGAATTTTGATATTTTGAGATAGAATTTTAAAAATGGAGGAAATAGAGTGCTAGATTTGTAAATAGCAATGTTTTGGGTGCTATGTATGTAATTGGCCCTAATATTTTATGAAAGAAAGCTGGCATCTCACTGCCTTTGAAAAGTGCATCATATTTTATCAGGCTTAATTGATCAGGATTCACCTGAATGTCAAACCATATGGCTTGATAACATAAAACTCAAAATGAAAAAAAAAGGAGTAAAGGATGAGAACCTTTATAATCTTCAAGATTAAATATGGCAGCGAACTCTTCATTTTGTGCCTGAAATGCAAATGAAACTCAAACATGAGAATGACGCATTCTAGCCAGATAAAAGAAAGGAAAGCAAATGGACTTCTCATCACTCCATAACAAGCCATGTTTCATGGCAATAGTGTGAACTTCAAGATAAACAATGTAATGGGGGCTTGAAAATAAACAAAGAAAGTAACCTAAGCAGATGAAAGAAAAGAATCCACATTTTTGTATGCATTCAATAACCAAAAAAAAACAAAAAAAACAAAAAACAAAAACATGTAGTTTCTTCATCCAGTTTATATTTTTAAATTTTGAAAGGACCACAGCTCCATGCCATGATCTAAATAAATAAAAGTAGGCTATGTTTGGAAAAGCAGTAGTGATGCAGAGCACAGTATGATCAGCAATATCCACATGGGATCATCATCTTACATGTTACACCATGTTTGTCATGTTTCACATTTATCTTATGTTTATTTCATAAATAAGGACACTTAAGTCTTTTTACTGGCCTGATAATTCCATTCTTGTTTGTACCCATATAGTCTACATAACAGGTTCTAATTTTCTCTTAGGAACATTATGATACTATAAAGATTATTCTCCTCTCTCCCCCTTCTTTGTTTCTCTCCTAAACCAATTCCCCAGCTAGCACTACCCCCCATTTGGAAGCAAAGTTTAAAAGATTCATTATAAAATGTACAAAATCCATTTTCTTGATGTTCCACCACCACTATTTGTGAGCATTCTCTTTTAAATCTAAGCTCACGCCTTGTTCATACGCCAACCACTAAAAAAAATTGTTCCCTCGCCATCCCTCGTGAGTTGTTTTGATTGATTGTTTCCTTTTTTGCATGCATAACTTCATCTTCCTGGTTGGTAGGACCGTAAGAACTCCAAATACTAAAAAATCTACACAACCTCATCCTCAATTGAATACCTTTGTGAGTACCAACTATGCCAACTTTTTCCCTCCGATTAATTTCCCTCGTTTTGATAGGTCACCCACATTTATTTCTCATGCATCACACCATCCAAAAAGCAAAGCCATAAAAACTAAAAACACTTGAAACCCTACTTCACATCACCCCACTTTAATCCCCTTCATGCATAGAATCTTAAATAACATTTTTATTACTCCAGTTCATTACTCTAACAGGTAAACCCCCTTCATTTCATTAATTTTCTCTACAAAACCTCATTCAAATCCAAAACCTGACTTATCCAAACTCCTCAAGCTACCATATTTTTGTTGGATTATTTTTTAGCAAACCCAACCACCAACATGAAAGATATCCCTCCCTAGACATAGAACAAAAATCAATGAAGGGAAGCAAAACTTCAGCCAGGTCAAAAATCAACAGTACAAAAGAAGTAAAACTCCTACTGGATCACAAATCAACAGCATCGAAGGTCACCTTTATCTTGATTGGATCAAAGTAGAATGTGTGCGAGTCTTCACACTAAACAAAATCAAAGTTGATGGCCCCTCAATGATTCACGAGCATTCTTTAAAGGTTAGATTATTTTTTACATTTCACTAAATTCCTTAGTTCGATTTTGCCCCTACTTTATACGAGCATTCTGCGGATATATTGAATCTAAATACACACTTTGGCCTTCACGCCAAAAATCAGAAAGTTGTTTCCTCACCATCCTCCGTGAGGTGTCTTGATTGATCGCTCCTTTTTCAGCATGCATAACACCATCCTCATGATTGTAGGACCATAACTTAACCATGACGGTATTCAAAAAATAGGTGACAGATTTTTTTATAAATAAAATTTGAGAATTACTACTATTTATGAGCATCAGTTAAGTATTACAGGTCCCCACACATTAAACGGGCCCACTGCAAACTGTGTTATGTGACCTATGAAAATTGATTAATATTGGCCCTCCACAAACACTTTTTCAGGCTCCCACAAAGTTAATGATGAAAATTTCACATACAACAAGTTTTAATGACTATAATTTGTTAAAACTTGAATTATTCAACATTTAGTTGATTAAATTAACCAAATTCAAATAATTGACTTAAATTGGACCAAAACTATATATCTATATATATATATATATCTATCTATCTATCTATCTATCTATATATATATATATATATATATATATATATATATATATATATAGGCATAAAGAATCCACATGCAAAATTTGCATTGGTTTCTGATTAAATGGTTTCCAGGCAAAAGCTTAGAAATGATACTCTTGCCTGCAACTAAGGTGAAGAGTACGACTCCCCAATAAAAAAGGTGTACAAGCTTCATTGCCTGTGTAGAGAACTTTTTTTTTTCACAAGAATCCTAGATGACTTATTGCACCTAAGCATGGACGTAGGCTCGCAAGCCAAAAAACATAAAAACCGTTCTCTAGTTGTTATTATACGTACTATTGTTAACGCTTTACTTCATTATGAATTATTTGTGTTACTTTTAATAAATAATTTTAAGATATATTTAGTTCTTAAACAAATAAATATCTCTGAAATAAAAAACCCAATTCACCCCCTTATGAAGTCATATAAACCATCTACTTCTATAATTCAAGTTTTGTAGCTGATGGGAGCTTTATCGTATCACACATATGTTCTGGAGCTCAAACTAACAATATAGTTTAAAAAGTTTTTGCACCAAATTATTCATAGTTGGATATTAGATGCCCCCATAACAAATACAAAGAATTACTATTAATAGTTAAATGGGTCCTATTCGTATGTTTAATAGTGAACTCTAATTAGGTTATAGGGTAGTCTTTGGGAGATTAAACACTTCCTTCAATAAATTATTCGAACTTATGTTTTATATCATGTCAAAAACGTAGAGTCTATTTGGAACAGCTTTCTGCATGCTTTGCGTTTTAGAACGCCACCACAAATCTATTTGGGGAACCACTTTTTTGCTGCTTTCTACAATTTTTTGGGTTAAGAAGCTGTTTCTTGCCACCAGATTTGTTCAAGTTCAGTGATTATAAAAAAAATTGTTATCTGACTTTTTTGGATATATATATATATATATATATATATATATATATATATATATATATATATATATATATATATATATTTGCACCATAACTTTTGAAAATGTTGATTTTACTACTACAACATCACAATCGCCTTTACAAAAAACTACAACAACCCCAAACAAATCCTTAATGGGGTTTAGAATTTGAATAGCTCATATCTAAACATGTGTTTTAACTAAAGTCCAATGAATCATCATTTTATTCACCCTTCAAAATATCAGATCTTCTGAAGCCCCCAAGACTGATGTCGTTTGGCAAAATAATAAATATTTTGATCAAATAAATTCCCTTTCTCATTTACTTGGTTTGCAAGCATATTTGGTTATTTATTTGTCTGTGACTTAGGTAAATAGTATTTAACATTCAAACTCTTTTTGGTGACTAGAACCGCAAAACAATCAAAATGCCTATTACCCTGTGATACTTCAACAATCATCGCCATATTTTTAGTTGGGTTATTTTGGTCTCCATAAACATAGATCAATTGACAGTGCAAAGAGCTTCAAACTCTAGCTGGATATAAAATCAACATCAAGGATGGCATTTGTCTTAATTGGATCAAAGATAGATGATCGCAGGTCCCCACACTAACCACATCAAAAACAATCATCCCTTAATGATTCATGTGCAGTCTTTAAAACATTTTCAAGAAGTTACTACTTGTGTCTTCTATTTATATTTATCCTTAATTTCTTATTTTTCTTATCGATGGTTATAAAAACAACCATGACATCTGAGGCTCCTCTGTAAGAATTTTGATGTCAATCGTCCAATAATGATCCATATTGTGAGTAGTTAGTGAAAATAATGATGAATCCCTTTATCTAGATCAAAGAGCAACAGAGAAAGACAAATTCTAGATGAATTAAAGATTGATTACACAAAGGTCTTTAAACTTTACATGAATCAAAGAATAACAATAAGGAGATAGTGTTTAGTCTCAGTTGGATCAAAGATTAGTTATCGCAATGCTAAAATTTAACTAGATCAAAGAGTGATGGCCTTCTAAATTAATTAGATCGAACCACTAGAATTCTTCATATTTATCTATTCATGTTATTTATGTGTAAAAGAATTACTTAGTGTTAAGGTGCATGAAGGTTGGCGGGGTTGAGTATTGAAAGGGGTAAGATTGATTGTACCATGTGGCAAGTATTGTTGAGCACGAACATAGAGGAGCATATCAAAAGCTAAAGACAAGGATATGGATGGAAGGATGTGATGCAAAATTTTAATCGATGATGAGTACTAAATGAGTGTGAATTAGAGTGATGTTGGCATGATCAAGAATTGCGCAAGAGAGAATACAGAGAAAAAAACATGAGTAAATAACCACAGTGATATAGGGAGAGGGAGAGTTGGGCTTTTAGCAAGCAAGCTGTAATAACTGTATAAAAAATACAAAAACAACAACAACAAGCCTTTATCCCATTAATTGGGGGTTGGTTACATGAATCTATTTTCTCCATTGTGTCGTATTTTCATTTGATTTTAATAGATTGAGATCATTTTTTATACAATATGCCCAAATCTTTTAAAGTCTACCTCTATATTTCTTAATATAAATCAAATCTATAACATCTACTCTTCTCACCGGATCAACAGATGGTCGATGTTTAATGTGACCAAACCATCTAAGACGACTTTCTCTAATCTTATTTGCCACTCGAGCTACACCAACCCTTTCACAGATAGATTAGTTTTGCATTTTGTATCTCATTGTCAAGTCACTCATCCACCTAAGAATTCTCATCTCAGCGACTCTTAACTTTGTTTTAGCTTCTTTTTTAAATGCCACAATTCTGCGCCATAAAGCTGCAATTCTCACCACTATCTTATAAAATTTTCCTTCAAGTCTAAGCAATATTTTTCTATCACACAATAAGCCCGATGCATTCTCCCACTTCAACCAAACAACTTGAATTCTACTAATAATATCCTCATCTATATCACCATCACTTTGAACAATATACCAGATATCTAAAATGTTCACATCTTTTAATGATTTGCACCTAGGGCTGTCAAAAAAGCTCGTTGTTCGCGAACAGCTCGTGTTCGGCTTGTGAAGTAGCTCGTATTCGGCTCGTTCGTGAAGTAAACGAGCCGAACACGAATAAATTTTTTAAGCTCGAATTACAAACGAGCCGACCACAAATAACTATTTGTTCGCTCGTGTTCGGCTCGTTTTAGCTAAAAATAAAAAAATAATCATATAATTATTTATATAATAATTTATTCTATATATTATTTATATATTAATATATTATATACATTTATATTTAAGTTTAAATCATAATTGCTTGTGTGGTAACGTGGTTATGCGTCTTGTTTCCATTCATTTGGTCTAGGTTTGAATCCAGCACTATGCATATATTTTTTCCAATTAATTTTAACGAGCCAATTTCGAGCCGAACACGAGCCGAACACGAACACACCTTTCACGAGTCATTTCGAACACGAGCCGATTTCGAGCTCGAGCCAGTATCGAACGAGCCGAACATGAGCCGACCCTGAGCTCGCTCAGGCTCGGCTCGTTTACAACCCTATTTGCACCCATAATTACAACTCCGCTACCTAGAAGAAATTATATTTCATGTATTCAATTATAGATCTACTCAAATGAATGTCTTTAGAATCTAATATAGACCTCCATAATTCAAGTTTTTCGTGAACTCTTTCCCTAGTCTTATCTACAAGAAGAATATCATTAGTGAAAAGTATACACCAAGGTAAATCCTCTGGTAAATGTCCAGTAACAACATCCATAACTAAGGCAATTCCTAATGTAATCCAACTAGAATAGAAGAATACTATGTCAATCCACCTGTTTAAACAAGTATCAACTCTAGAATACATATCTTTAATGACTTGAATAAAAGTTAAATCAATATCTTTCTTTTCTATAACTCTCCAAAGGACATCTCTTGAAACCTTATCGTAAGCTTTTTCTAAATTAATAAAAATCATATGCAGATCCTCTTACTCCCTATACTTCTCCATCAAACTTCTCAATAAATATATAGCTCCATAATAGACTTGCCATTGATTATGATAAATCTTTGTATCACATCTTAACCTCTGTTCAATTAATCTCTCCTATAATTTTGAAGTATGACACAATAACTTAAGACTTCTATAATTTTTAGACTCTTTGTGCATCCCTTTATTCTTAAAAATGGGGACTGGAATACTCTTCCTCTAATCATCAAGCATATTTTTAGTTTTTAAAATAAGATTAAAGAGTTTAGTAACTCAAAAAACACCCAAATCTCCAAAATATTTTCACACTTAAATTGTGATATCATCGGATTCTAATGATTGTCCACCCTATTGTTTTCTTTATAGCCTCCTCAACTTCCTTTTTACTTATGTGATGATAAAAATAATTTTTTTTCATTATTATTAACGATAAGATCACCAACATCGATCGTATTTTAAACAACTTCATTTAAAAATTTATCAAAATAACAAAACCACTTATATTAAATATCTTTCTCTAAGAAGAACACATTATGATTTTTATTTTTAATACACTTAAATTAAATCTTTACATTTCAATTTTCTTTATTTAGCTAGTTTAAATATATTTTTCATCCCTTTTGTATCTAATTTATTATAAAGATCACTAAAAACAGAATTCTTAACATAAAAAATTGTTCTCTTAGGGTACGTTTGAGGCAGTAGTGCGCTGGCGGTGCGGCACGACACCGCAGTTTTGACAAGTTTTTCAAAAAGCTGTCGCTAAAATCAGCGTTTTCCCACCAATTCTGGCTAGGTGCGGTGGCAGCATTCTAGTTACGGTCTGACTTTTTCAAAAAAAAAAAAAAATTTGTAATAGTCAGCGTATCTTTTTTTCAACATCAGATTATTCTTCAGCAGTTTCACAACTGTTTCTTAATAAGTTGTAGCTTCGCTAAATAGACCCTTAAACTCTCTACGGGTCACCTTATATTTTTCTCAGCACTCTAAGCTTGTAAAATTAAATCAATTTCTATAACATAATTTTTATATTTTATCTTTTATTGCACATTATTATTCCACCACCAATAATTTTTATCAATAAAAACTTTTCTTTCTGATTCTCCAAGTACATATTTTGTCACTTGTTTAATAGGGTTTGTCACTTTATCACACATAGTAGTAGCTTTTTCACGCACATCCCAAATCTTGAAAACTTGAAGTTCACTCATAAAAATAATTTTATTTATTTCTTTTAGGTGTCCCCATCCACTGACAATATTTCATTGTACTTAATTTTTCATTTGATATGAATCTTATATCTTTAAATTTTCAACGATTTCTTTTTTTTTTCAACGATCTCTTTCTCATAAGAAAATACTAAAGGAGAAAGAACCAAACCACAAAAGTAACTTTTATTAATAGGGAAATATGATTATAATACACTCAAATTGAAATAACATCACCATAACATAAAATGACACAAACAAGCACCACAAAAGTGCATCCCAAGGGCGGTGGAGTCGGAAGCATGGGACATCAATGTTGAAGGAGGGTGAGAGGGTTAGACGTGGGACTCAAATTGAAATAACATCACCACTGGTTCGGGAAGGGCGAGGAGGGTTGGACAACCGGAAAGAGAGGAGCAGGGGGGATGGAAGTGACAAAGGGAGGGTGGAAGCAAACAATAGAAGGAAATATATCACCTCGGAGTAGGATACAGCCGGAGCACCATCACCTCCTCGGATGCAGCTCTACAAAAGGGTAGGGGTTTCCACACAAGAAATCTGAAACAAACACAGCAAAAGAAACACCCTAACATTTGAAAACAACATTTTATAGACTCTTATAGATGAAGAAAATGATAGAAGTAACCCACACAAAAGAAAGGGGTTGGAAGGCAAGAAAGATCCTGGAATAGCCATCAAAATCTTCTCATACAAAGAAGAAACGAAAAAGAAAGGAGAGGGGCGTGGGAGGCCTCCAGGCTTCTCGACCCAGGATTCCCTTAGGCTAGTCCTTAACTGGACCGGTTGAACTGCTCCCTTGTTCCCACGTTCGTGCGGGAAGCCCAGCGCCACTAGTTTGGATAAGCTTTTTTATTATTATTTTTTAATTTTAATCCAAAATTATGCTAGTTTCAACTAAATTATCTTCTAAGTTTGAAGTTATCAATGTTATCAAATTTAGGGCCTAATTGCGCAGCGGCTTCGCTGCGTTGCTCGTTTCTATTGCCCCGCTTTTTTGTTTGGCATGGCGTTGGCCCCATTTTTTCTGCCTTAAGGCAGCCTCTTTTCAGCGTTCTGCAACCGTTGTTTTCTCTCCACGTTCCACTGTTTCACTTAGGTTTTCCCTCTTCTCTCCTCACTCCCCCCTACAAGCTCCCACATATCACTTAGATTTTTTCCTTCTTCCAACTTCTTGTTCATAATTATTTTTCATTGCCGGTATGCCTTGAATTTCATGTCTTCCTTCATCTCAATCGAGTGCATTCTTCCTTCTTCTATCTTCTCGTTCGAGTGTGTTAGCTAGGATTTATGCATATATCAATTTCCCTCTCCTATATTGTAGGGTTGATCTCCGACGTGTTGTGATTTCGTTATGACATTTATGTTTTTCTGGTTTCTTTGGTATGGCAAAATGTGAAAATAATGATGTGTTTGGTTATGACTTATGGTTCTTTGCTTTTTTTTCTTCGGAATGGAAATGTGATATGAGCATGGTGGACTTCTCCTCCTGTGTGTCTTCAGTGTGTTTGGTAGTGAAATCTATATGTAGCTTTATCCAGTTTGCTTTGGTTTCTTGGGTATGCCGAAATATGAATTAACATGTTCAAATATGGCTTATGGGATTTTTTTCCTTCTATGTGAGAGTTCGGGTGTATTTGGCTATGGCATCACGTGAGGAATTCTGGTTTCATTGGTTATTTTTGTATGCCAAATGTGAATTGATGAGCATAAGGGGATTTTTGGGGCTCTCCTCCATCTATGTGCATTTGGATGTGTAGTTATGGCATCTTTGTGGAGTTCTCTTTTTTTTGTTCCTTTGGAATAGACATGTGAATTGATGAGCAAGGGAGACATATGGGACTCTCTTCCTTCTCTGAGCACTTAGGTGTATTTGGTTGTGGCTTCTCAGTGGCTTTCTCAGGTTGTTTTTGGATTTTTTGGCATGTTGCAATATGAAATGATGGGCATTGGGGGACTTATGGGGCTCTCATCTTACTAGGTGGCAGTCGGGTTGCGTTTAGTTATGGCTTATATGTGGCTGCCTCTCATTGCATTTGTTTCTTTGCTATGCATTGGTTTCACACAGCTACTTATTGAAATAGTTACAGCTGCACCAAACACACCCATAATATATATAAGATTTTCCACTTTTTGGAGTTTATTTAGTTATGGATTAGATCAATTCCTACTATAATTATCTATTTAAATGTCTGAAATTCTGCAGAAAATTAGTCATAAAATCATCTCAAAAAATCCCCCTTTCATTTTGTTCTTTCACTGCCAAATTCATTTCTCCCTCTGCAAGCCTTTAGGTTCCACTATTCTTGCAACCTATTGCCAATGTTTGGTTTCTGCTGCCTCTGTTTGCCTTGCTTTGCCGCCGCTGCTTGCTAGCTAATAAATGCTTTTGGTTGCCACACCATGGGTGCTGCCAACAGTTGCTGCTGTGTTATTGCTAACTCTATTGCTATCGCCACAGCCCAGGAAGAAAAAAAAGGCCGTTCATCGCTGGTTTCATGGAAGAGAGCGAAGAAGAAAACAGCAAAAAAAAAAAAGAAGCAGTCTACACAATGAAAGAAAAATTAACAAAGGTTGGTCTACTGATCAATTTCCATCATGACCATTGCACGAACCTAGCTCTTAAAACAAGTATATACAGCGCATGGATGCACATAACAAAAAAAATAAAAAAGAAAAAGATCACACTATGTGACAGAAGGATGCTATGCTTTACCTGAATTTGAAGCAATAGCTGCTCTTGTGCCTCTATATTTTGGGCAATTTCTTCACGGATTGAATCATACTTTGCTATCTCTTTCTTGAAGAGATCTTCATGTGATCCACTAGTAGCCAACAATTTTGGTAGTATATCATCCTGCAACCATACAACAATAAAAACATGAACCACGTCAACAATTTCTAGTTGATTTTGAGCATTCCATGTGACTTCATCCACATAATGATAATAAGAAAATTGAGTGGTTTGCATCTCCCAGAAATGAGAACCAGGAAACGTTGGTAGAAACAGAAATACAGAGAAGTATGAATAACTCGTTATATATATTCAGAGGACCACATCATCTAACATCTGTCACAGTATATATAGAGCAGCCTAGGTTGCTGAGGACTGAGAAGTACAGAAAAAAAGAATGAATGGTTGTGATTTTGTTATGCGGTTACAACACAATGGCTGAGAAATAAGGCCAGAAACTGTGTGCTGTTCCATGTGCTAGTTTGATAGCCGAATTCAGGTTGTTATTCCCCCTCCAACAAAGAAGTCAAGTAACTGAATCTAAAGTTTACTAAGAAACTTGAGTAAGCTTGAGGGAGGTATTTGATGAGAATTCAGCAGCCTGATTCCGGGTTAAGCTATGTGGCCTCTAAAATAACAAAAATCCATCTCGATGTGTTTGGTGCGGGCATGGAAGATGGGATTGTTTGCAAGGGTAATAGCTGATATATTATCACAATATAAGCTCTATATTCAGCTTATGTAAAGGACCGAGCTAATATTTTCTGTTTTTGAACCTTCAGGAGCAAGTGCATGAGGTAGAATTGAGGATTGAAGGCATTTGGCGAGGGCATCCAAAATTGTAGCAATTGAGTCTAAGGAATGAATAGAAGGTAAAATTGCCAGGGAAATGGAGTATAGAGCGGCTAATAGATTTTGGTCTATTATTGGTTTCCAGATGGTGTAGCTGAGGTTTAATGATGTTTGGCTGTTGGTGTCAAACAGGAAGAGGAGCCGTCAAAGGTGTCAAATCCGTTAACTGTAAAGAACTTAAGGATTTGGGATTGTCAAATGGGATAGTTGTCAACGGTAAGTGCAGTGTTTGGCAAATGATTTATGCTATTCATTAGGAATTTGAGAGGTGGAATAGTAATAGTAGCTGATTGGTGTATAAATTGTTCCTCTATCTGACTGGATTGAGAAGGAGGAGAATCCATCAGAGAGAATAAAGGGAGGAGTGGAGAGAGTTGTTAGACTGGGACTTGCTTCTATACCATGAGAACTTGCAGACAAATTTAGTAGAAATAGAAATGTAAAGAAAAACGGAGTAATTCATTATATATTTTCAATGGATCCAGATCATCTATAGCTGCTATAGTAAATATAGGCAGCCTAGATTGTTGAGCATTAAGAGGCAGAAATAATGAATGGTTATGAATTGTTATGCCGTTACATCACAGCCTGCTGAGAAATAAGGACAGATGCAGTGTGCTACTCCATGTACTAGTTTGTTGGCCAATAATGATTGTTAAGAACAAATGGAAACTTCACATACTGTTCAACGGGATAAAATATAAACTGCAATAAAAAAGAAATTAGTATGGATTGCATTCTTCTAAAATATTTGGATTCTCATTAAGATCCCGTGCAAAGCCAGGAAACATTAAAACAGAACGAAAAAATAGATAGCAATGCGGGCAATATAACCAGGCTTTTTTTAAGCGTTACTCTGTATTGCTTTAACTAGGAACTTAACTAAAAAATTCAGAGATAAACTAAAGATGACTTTAAAACTACCCATTTCAAAAGCATAATCTACAACAAATACTAAGAAGTATTAAAAAGTGTAGAAAGCTTTGAAAAAAAGTTATGCAAATTGATTTCTAAGATTAAATTTCTAAACAGCTTGATCAAATGTGTTACGTTAATAGGCAGACTGGAAATAAATCTATAAACACACTGTTTCAGGTGCAAGCACTTTTGCTGGAAATAAATGAATGTTAGAGCTCATGGCCTAAAAATTGTGTCAATGGGTTACTCATTACTGCTCATGCTTGAATCCACATTTTAGGTGGCGCACCAGTCACGTGATCTATGCCCTGAGGTACTTCACAAAATATAAACCACCTGAACTGTTATTTTACAACAGTAACATTCCAGTTTCATCCTAACACATATCCAGTAAAAAGCATTTACTGAAAGGAGCAGCAATTTCTGAGGGTTCATTAACTTAGCCATAACAACAAAAGTCAAGTGCTAAACTAAAATTTCAAGCAAATCACTTGCAAATATAAATAAATTAAGGACAACATCAGTTTCTTAAAATGCAAGGAATCATTCCAACAAATTTGTGCCTAAAATCCAGCAATGAACATTAAAAGAAAATGCTCACCTTCCTTTTCATTTCTTTAAGCATATCTTCCAAGCCTGCCCTTTGCGCACCTAGGTTCTCCAGTTGCCTCTGATCAGATGAGAAAAAATAAAATGAATAAACATTGAAAATAGGCAAAAGCAGGTAACCAGAGATGGGGACTTGAATGCAGCTTAGATCCCCTGGAAAGAATGGCGGAAACGGTGACCATGAAAAGTAAATTCTTGTCTCTGGCATATCATCTCTTAATGACGTGGAGCAATGAATGCGATGGAAACATATACAAAATGCATGGAAAAAGTGAATAAAAAAAATCAAAACAATCAATGATTTTCATGAAATATGGAACATATTAATGGAACTGAATAAGTGTTAAACTATACAAAATGCATAAACAACTAACAGTTAGTCTAGTGATGGTCACCAGTTCACTATGTACTTTCACATACATGCAGCTTTCCTTTTGATTTATGTTTTTATCTCAATAAGAACATTAGAAAGCAGATATCTTTCCTCTTACACTGCTGAACCAAAAACAATAAAGGATGATTTTGATTGGCATTTGGACGACTATGTCAACCCTTAAAAATTCAATCCCTCTTCTAACACTTAAAAAGTTTTCTCTCGATTTCTTGTTTCATTGTTATTATCTTGCTAGCAATTTAATGTGCAAAAATCTTCAATAGGTTTTTTTTTTTTTTCATTTTTAATCTAAAACTTAGTTTCCTAACTTCCGTTTTTAGGCATAATACTTCTTAGGGTCTCAACATATCGGGAGGAGAGAAAAACGAAGGTATCCTTTCTTGAATAGTTCCACTAAAACAAATCCACTATGTGGATTAGCAATATGTTCTCAAAAGGATTATTGTTTCAGGTCAATATATTTATTATGTTGCTCCTGCTCCATGAAAAAGAACATGACAACACAAAAAAATATATTTAGAGTTAATGGAATGAATCAGGAGACATTATTCTGATTAAATCATCGACATAGTGTGATATTAATTTGGTAGAAAAGCATGAAAAACTAAAAGTAAAAGTTTATTATCAAGTAAATACCAATAAATAATGATATAAAGCACATTAACTGTTACAAAAGATAGTGTTATTAAAATTAAATAAGGTCAACTTTAAATTTAAAGTACGTGTTATGTGTTAAATAGAAAATAAAATTCCTCATTCGCATTTATACAACTCAGGTAAACTAAGCAATGAGAAAAAAGACGTGATGTACAGTAAAATATCCGTATAAAAAAATAACATTACCAAGCTTTGTTTTAGGGCTCCAACTATAGCATCTTCATTATTATCCAATGACATTATGGGTCTTGCAAGACTTGGAAGAGCAGATTCTATCTGCATTTTTGTTGTAGGAAAGAAGATGATTAAAATAAGATAAATTCTCAAACGTGAATCAGTCACAAAAAATAAAATTATCTTAAGCAAAAATTATTCTAATAATGAAAACAACTTTTCTAAAACTGGAAGCTTTGAATGAATGCAAAAAATTAAAACAGAGCAATCATATGCACTCACACTACTACACATCTCTCAGCAAACATTCATAATTAGAATTTTTGCCGTGAATTTATGACTCAATATAGAAACAAAATGTATGAAATCCATATTTATGAGGATTTCATCACCATCATTATCAATAGCTTAACCCTGACTATTCGTGGCCATATGAATTATTTTCCATTTGATTCTTTGTGAGTGTAGCCTGCAATGTTAACTTTAATTTATGGCATTGGTTAACTCCTTCCATTTTCCATATGAATCGCAACTTCTATCCAATTATCATTGGTTAAAGCTTTCTCCTTAACATCAATCTTAACATTATTCCTTATTGATGCACTGATGATCATTTTATGTGCGAGAAAAATAGAAATTTAATTACGACAACTTAGTGTACTACATCTACTACCTATTTAACAATTATTGAGACAACAATAATAATGTGCGGAAAATTGTCATTGCAGGCCGCAAATCTGAAAGAGAAAAATCAAGTTTAACAAGGAACCATAGACCCTAGCCTATAAAGACTGTCAGATACCTGTTATTTGTTTCTTTTATTGTGCATCGTGCTTTTATGATAATTCACATCAGGATAAAAGAAATGATTCTATAAAACATTGGAAGCATCATAATCAGCAATTAACATTAATCCATGCTATTGATTCTAAATCTATCTACAAGGAGTTAATTAAATGACAAAAGCTCGACAGCAAACCACAATGATAGTTGATTATAAATTGATTTTCTTTGTTAGAATTACATCAACGTTCAATACAGCTATTCTTCATTTAACACCATGGGAGGCATGTTGTGTTCTTTTACATGTTGAGCATATGAGATCTCTCGCTATTTTTGGTCCTTTTGGCCACAATATGAGCATGTCCATTGACTTGTCATATTAAAGTCAGACATTTTAAAAAATTGCTTATTTTATTATGGATAATATGAAGGGATGAGATAAAGCTACTATTTTGGCTTTATATGTTAATCAAATGGCTCTTCAGTTGAGCTCCCATCCTATGGTTTCTTGCACATTGCCATATCTTGTTGCAGTTTGGTAGGCCTTCCGAAGGAAATGGTAATCATCCTACGACACCATATTACCAAGTTTGTTAGTTTCATCAATTTCAAAAGTGCAATTTGATGATTTTAGCCAATATTGCATCTGTTCGATCAATTTGTTGTGATGATGGTTGGAGAATTTACATTTTTCTGAAGTGAACTCAAAAAATACAATATTTAATCATCTACACAAACTCCAATTTCCCCCATTGTGTTGACATGAACTGGTGGGCACTTGGTTATTACTATTAATTGTATTACTTGGGTTGACAACTTCCGTGCATGATTTATTTCTCTGACAACCTGAAAGCATCGGAATCTTTGTGCAGTGTATGTTGGGGATATTTGAAGCGATGGCATACCACGTGAATAACTCATATGAAAGTTGGGCTTAAAACATAGTCATGAAATATAAGCAAGTTGAAGATGAACCGTCTCACTAGTGCATCCCAAACGAACAAGAAAAAGGAAAGAAATCAGGATCAACAAACTAGAAGATTCAAAATACAAAGTTCTCATAAATTTTTAGCTCAATTCATAGCTTGTTAGAGATGTGACCCTAGGCAATGCCACACCACATACATGGGAATATATTTTGGAACCATTCAAAAAAAAAAAAGGAAAGTGGGTAGTATGTAGATAAGAAATTACTCAAAACATGCTTCAAAATTTAAAGTTATTTAGAAACTTCTACCAAGTCATGAAGAAGGGTGATAGGGGTTGAGACTACAAACATCATTTTTTGCAACAAACGATGGAGTTTGAAATGAACTTATTATTAACATTTAACTGACAGAGGAGTGTATTGTAGGGCATACATGATTTGTAATAGTAGTTGATTTTGTGATTTACCTCCATCTAGGAGGAGACTGGACATGCCCATATTACATGATAACTATTTGATTCATTTGTACAAAGATGCGACTGTCATTGAAAAAATTGGTTCAAAGGTCATCTTAAAGGGCCTGGAAACCTTGAGAATGCCTTGAAGATGTCCAAGGAGATTTTGATTTTGATTGCCATCATATGAAGGGGGTCAAGATTGTTCATCAAATGATGTAGGTTTCAATGAGTATAGCGGATGGAAAAACAAGTTGCTAAAAATTCTCTAATTTGCACCAATAGAAACTAAATAAAATACTGAAGCAAGAATTATGACATAAAATATAACCTAGAGTGTGGTGAGGATTCTACATAATTTCGCCACTATAGACCTTGATCAATGAAGAGATGGTTCAGTATCTTGAGCTTATATGTCATAGATACTAACTAGTTTTCAAGGAAGTTGGTAACACTATTAAAGTGTGAGGTTTATCATGTTACTGTTGATGTTATATCAAACAACAAGACTACAAACCCAAATCCTATTAAGAAAGTGGATATAGATCCTTGTAGAGCATGTCCCTCATCATTTAAAAAGATTATATGAGTATATAACCCTATTTTATAAAACCCTAAATAAGAAGAATTAGACTTATTTTATATATAAGTTTATTATCATCTCCTTGTGCCTTTATAAACAATCATCTAGAAAGTTCATTACCATGAAACTTTATCTGTAAAGGTACTATTTAAATGCTATTATTTATTTCATAATACTAGGATATTAGTACATGTAGTAATAGCATATGTTCAATGCAAGAAATTTATTTCATATGCACGTGTTGGAGAATTTGAGAAGCAAACTTCAAGATGATGACAGTATGGACAAGGAATTAAATTAATGTTTGCTAATCGGGATTTCGCAAGTAACACCCCATCTACATCCTCATCACTTTGAATAATAGACCCAAGATATTTAAAAAGTTCACTCCTTTAAATGACTTAAACACCAATTGATAAATTATTAGGAAAAAAAATGAGGTGCACAAGAAAACACGAATTGAAGTTATACAAAGTATTTATAAAACATAGGAGTAACACCTATGCAACACTTAGTAGCAAACACAGAAATATTAGAATCCATAACTTTGACTCCAAATAGTTAGGATAAGAGATGATGATGATGATGATGATGATGATGATGATGATGATGATGATGATGATGATGATGGATGTTGCTGATGTTACTATTAATAAAGTAAAATCTACTTGATTTGAAATGAGATAAAAAGTTAAAGAAATTTTTTTAATTCATCTATTATAGAGAACAGCTACATTACTGATTTAAGAATTTCGAACAAGATGATTTTAATGATTTTTAATATTTTATTAAGTTTTAAAGTTTTGTAATCATGTATTATTTCCCAAAGATTGTTGGTTATCGATATAATTTTAAAGATACTTTTGAATTGTCTTGATATCATCAATCATTCAATAATACATCGAAAAGCTAGAGTGTTTCTTTAGCAAGCATTAAGTTTTCAATCTCTTAAAAAAATAACATATGCAAAACATGTATACCACACTCATGTTGCCCTCAAAGATTTGTTTACAACCCAACACTCAAATATGTATAATACAACCATCTTAATAGCAATTTTATAGAAGTCATGATTAATTGTATAATATTCATGCAAAACTTCTCCATTCAGCCCTAGTATTAACTCCAAAAACTATATCATCACTTTTCAATATATATAATACAAGATACATAAACATTAACACATAGCTAAAAATTTATCTAACGAGAATATTAATTATTATTATTGATATATCAACGAGTAATATTGGATATAGCATACTCAATCATTATTATATTAATCTTAAGCCCAGTGTCTTCTAAAATAGTTTTCCATTTTTCTAACCTTCTACAAATTTTAGTAGACATACCATCAATTAAAAGTGTGTTATTTATGAAAAGCATATCCCATTTGGGAGGATTTTCAACTTCTTAGAACTTGCGGCAAAACACGAATTTGAGAGATCCAAAACAAACAAAT
Organism: Papilionanthe hookeriana x Papilionanthe teres; assembly: GCA_022702705.1. Classification (NCBI taxonomy): domain Eukaryota; kingdom Viridiplantae; phylum Streptophyta; class Magnoliopsida; order Asparagales; family Orchidaceae; genus Papilionanthe; species Papilionanthe hookeriana x Papilionanthe teres. Next base: position 18,920,085 of record CM040436.1, read on the forward strand.
TGAACAGAAACAAACAAACAAGAAATCACAAAAACGAGCACGGATTTAACGTGGAAAAAATCGAGAACAAGAAAAAACCATGGAGTCACACCACACCAAGAAATTCACTATGAAATGAGAAGAAATGTATATGTTAACCCATACTAAAATCCTCTCTACAATCTTGAAACTCACAAACGCTCCTCTTTTGATCACACGAGAGAAATGCAGAAATCCATTCACAATTCGCATACACTGTTTTACGTTGCTTCGTTCATGCGCTGTAGAGAGAGTGCTCCAAATTCCGAATTGAGGACTTAAATACCTAAACTGCTTTAACTGTTTCTAGCATTGGATTGTCTGTTCTGAGCGTCGAGTTTCAGGACGCTCTCTTTCTGGAAAGCTAAGAACAAGCTCCTAAGCACTATCTTTCCACGCGCTCTGGTTCTGAAGAATTTTGCAAAGCGCCATTCCCGACGCTGAGGCGCCATCCTTGAAATCGGGGCTCTTTATACCAAGCACTAGGGCACCTCTATGGGCATTGGAGTGACTAACTTGAGTCCTCTTGAGTCCTTCCAGTGCTTCTCCTGAGCACCTTCCAATGATGCTCAAAAGCTTTGAGTGAACTTTGAAAAACACAATCAGAACCCACACAATAACAATCTCCCATTGGAGACTGAGTGCAATCACCTCTCCTCTAAAACTGCACCATCTTCAAAGTCATTTAATGAAATGTAGTTTGCCTTCCATCTCAACTTTCTTAAACTCCAACTGAAGCCAAGCATAGCTTAGCTTCTAAAAGATAACCACCCTAGTTAACATATTTGTAAGATTTTGTGTTGTATGTATATTTTTCAAATATAATTGGCTATCTTTTAGAAGAGAACAAATGAAACTATATCTTAGCTAAATGTCCAGATGAATAGTACTCATGTTGTTACTATAAAGAGTACCCATAATTTATTGTTTGCTTAATTCTGTAATAAATCTCTGCAGACAAATCACCTCCTTGCTAGCTTCAGTGATAGCAATAAATTTGGTTTATGTAGTTGAAAATGCAACAATCTTATGTAGCCTAGAAACCTAACATACCACTATATTCCAGAATGTAAAGATATAATATATTGTACTTCTTCTACCATCAAGATCCTCTGCCATATCCAAATTTATATATCATGTAGATTAATCCCCGCACTTCCAAAGCAGTGTCTTATTATCTGTTCATTGTAAGTATCTGAGAATCTACTTCACTCTCTCCCAATGATGTTTTCCTGAATTACGCATGTAGCTACTGACCACTCCCACTGCATGCGCAATACTTGGTCTAGTGCATATCATCGCATACATCAAACTCCGGCAGTTGAAGCATAAGGGTCTTTTTCATCTTTGTTTGCTTTGCTTTTAGATGGTAGTTCCTTAGATAGCTAGAAGTGACTACCTAAGAGGGTGCAAATTGATTCTCTCATGTTGAACATTTGTAAGACTTATTTAACCTACTCTGTTTAAGACAACTTCAAGGTACCTGCACCCATGTCCCTGTTGATTCTCATACCAATAATTTTCTTGATTGAACCTAAATCCATCTCAAAATCCCTTAATAATTGCTCTCCTTAGATTTTTTCTATATTTTTGGTCTTACAATCAACATTTTATCCACATACAATATAAGCACGATATAGCAATTACCAAGATATTTAATGAAGCAACAGTGATCTGTTTAACACTTCATGTACTCATTGTATCATAAAAATCTGTTAAACCTCTTGTACCACTGTATTGGGTCTGCTTCAAATTATAAAAGTTTTTCAATATGAAGATCTTTCTTTTTGCCTGAAACTTTATATCCCTACAGTTGTGTCATATACAATTCCTCTTCTAACTCACCATGTAAGAAGGTTGTCCTTATATATATCTACTCCAGATGTAAATCTTCCTTTGCTACCAAGCTCAGCACAACTCTAATAGTTGTCATCTATACTATAAAAAATATATCTCCAAGTATTCCACTCCTTTCTGTTTAAATCCTTTCATAATTAATCTTGCCTTGCAGCGTTTGATACCATCTGACTCTTCTTTCAGCCTATAAGTCAACTAAGCGTGCAATGAATTTTTGTCATCTGATAATTCTGCCAAATCCCAAGCCTGATTTGATAACATTGATTGTTTGTGTGGTCTCTTCATAGCACTCTGATTCACCACTATTAGTTAGTAAAAGATAGTACAAAGAAAGTAAATACCTCTGTATCAGTCATGTTGGATCTCCTGATTTTAGTAGAACGTGACTGAGAAACTTCCTAAGTTTCATCAGATTGAGCACCTCTTATTTCTATCTTCTTGATCATCAATAGCTTCTATTTCAATATATTTGAAAGAATCTTCAAATGCAATTGATGGACAATCATAAGTTTTTTATGTGTTTGTACATCTTCAGTTCATTGAAAGTCACATCCCTGGTTATTAATAAGCTACAAATTCTGATAATCCTATAATTTATACCCAAATTCGTTTGAGTCATCTCTAATGAAAGTGCATTTGAAAAAATTTTGAATCGAACTTCTGGATCTTGCAACAAAATGAATATATACTAAACACCCATATATTCTCAGGTGAAATAGGTTTGCCTCCTTATCACTCCAGACTTCTTCAATTAAGCTTCCATTCAAAGGTACTAACGAACACGATTTATCAGATAAACTACAACATTCACTATATCTGCCCAAAGTTTTTTTTGGCAAGCTTGCATGTAACATCATACTCTTGGCATGCTCTGTGACGACTCTATTTATACACTTAGCCACATCATTTTGTTGTGATGTCCTCAAAACTGTCAACTCATGTTTGATTCCTTCTGATGCACTATAGTTCATGAACTTCTGATCACGACACCGTCATCATTAACTGATCTAAGACATTTCAACTTCAAGTCTTGTCTCGTTCTCAGCCATGATTTTCCAATTCTTAAAAACATCATACTTATACTTAGAAATACACATACCTTTCTAGTCTGCACATCAATGAAAGTGACAAATTAATGGGAACTTCCAGTAGACTGAGTTAGAATAAGACCTCATACATGAGTGTGCGCTAACTCTAATTTCTTGGAGTTCACCTTTAATCCACTTTTGAAGAAAGAAAGTCTTTCACTTGTTATAGACACAATCTTCACAAAAATCTAACTCTATCGACTTTAAATCCTAAAACTTATTCTTAGAAAATAGGGATTTCATACATTTTTCACTCATATGGTCAAGTCTATGGTGCCAATGACCTGCATCAATCTTTGTTTCAGCTACATCAATGGATTCAGTCATCTCATTGATCAAGGAGTACATTCAAAGTTGCCCCAAGCCATCAACATTACCTTTGGTAACCTTCGATGAATTACCTGTGAAGGTAGTCACATATCCTGGCATTGCAAGCTGGCTCGCTAAGATCAAATTTCTCTTTAAAACATTGAACCTCGACTTCATTGAGCTTCCAAACTTATCCATTTGACAACCTCATATCAACAACATTTTTCGTACAGTACTGCAAGCTTTGTTATCTCCCAAATACATCTTCCTCTATCACTTTGAGTGTAATTTTTTAAAACATCATTGTTGGAGCATGCATGAAAAAGGCACATGAATCTACTATTTAAGCTTCAGTACTATCTAGGGACAATGAATTCACTTTGAACTTCTTCTATGAAGACATTTGTAAAGAGCTTCCTGGCTTGACCTCCAACACCAACCTTCTTCAAAGCTTTACAGTCCTTCTTGAAGTAACATTTCTTCCCGTAGGTCTATTATTCTCCTTTCTAATTTCCTAGATGCCCCTCTTGCGCTCAGGTGCCATCCCTGGCTCTGGAGCGCCCCTATGGGCATTGGAGTGCCCAACTTCAGCACTTCTGAGTCCCTTCCATTGCTTATCCTGAGCCCTCTTCCAGTGCTACACCACAGCTTTGAGTGAACTTTGAACAACACAATTAGGCTCCACACAATAACAATATCAATGAGCTTGACCTAGAATAAGCTTTATTAGAATCTCCGTAAGAAAAATAAAAAATATAAAGTTAACCTTAATCCTTGAAATGGTGATATTGCAAATCAAAATTCTTTAATTGTTTCACAATGGCTTTTATCTTACTAAATGATACATCGTCTATATCTTTAATGACATCAACATAACTTTGGGGCAATCATTTTTTCTTAATTTATGCTAAAATAATTCTTATAGTACTCGATGACATGACTTCTTAAAACTAATAAAAAATCATATAGTTTTCTTTGGTTGCTATAATCTCATTAATTACATGAAAATAAAAATCAGCTCAAAGACCATATGAAAATTCTTTCTCTAATTGTTATACTTTTTCATTAATTATCATAAATAAAAATTGCTTCAACAATTATTCTTCCAAACGTAATACAAAATTGCTTCTCAAGCACGAACTTAATCTGTCAAAGCCTGCATACATTACCCACTCATAAATACATTGTTTTAAATCATCAATTTTATTCATCTGTAACATATGTATCATAATCTTGAGCATCTTAGTTGTTCCTAAATATTAATGCCAAAATATTTCTTCTACAATTATTTGCATCCTCTTAGGCTACAATAAGAATTTTATATTCTAAAATTTTACCTTGATGCATCCTCTTTAAGGTAAAATATAATTCAATCTTTTAGATCAATCAATAATAAATGTCATCATTTGTTTATTACTCTTCTTAAATAATTTATTCATTAAAGCTAATATTTAAAAACTTAACAATTTCTTTATTACACTCATCTAAAATGATTTCTTCCTTAAAGCTCAAATTTAACCATTTAAAAAAGTGCTATTTTCATATTCCTTAATGTCGTCATCTTTAGTGGAGATATTTTCATATTTCTAAAGCATCAAACTTTAGTAAAATCTCACAATATATAATCTTCTCTCAAATTTTTTTACATATCTCCACTTCTTCCTTAGTACCTAGCTTATCATCTAAATCACATTGTTGTTTTATTAACTTCTCGAAAGGAAAGACACCTAATTTTCATATGCTTTGTGGTGTCAGTTTTTAATTATTCTTTAAAAGCATGTCTTTTTCCAATACTAACAATTCCTACATCATTATTCCACCAGGTTTCCTTTTACTAATATAAGATTTCTTTCTCAACTCCACTTCAATAGTAGAAATACTCTTAACAAAACTAATCAACTTATCAAAACAATAGGTTGGTTTGACAGAGAAATACCAATTCAGTTCTCTTAGCAATCTACTCATAAAAGTTTAAACTTAAATTCAAATGGGGGAAGTAACATGGAGAAGCACCTCATTCCAAGGCATGCCACACACACAGACATTCTACATATATGGATCTAATTTTTAGGCAACAAAAGAAGAAACAACAAATTAAATATGATAGAAATGGGAAATGTAATAGGAACCAAACTAAATTAAGGCATTTTTTAGTTACGCATCACCAACAAAACCAATGTTATAAAAAAGATCAGAATGGGCATAAACAAATCATGCCTTAAAAAAAGTTCTAGTTGGTTAGTACTTAATGCATGACTTCAATTTAGATCAATGTGGGACTCACTACAAATAGGCTCTTAAATCGAACAAGTTCGAATTCAAAGTTTGCAATTAAAGATAAGCATTTGAAGATCAATGCCATCTACGGAAAAAAAAATAATAACAATACACATCTCTGGATTTCAAGCCTGTTGTCTTCGAGCAAAAAATAACAGATGTAATGCTTCATCAAAAAACAGTCTATGTGAAACATAAGTCAAGAGGAAGTGCAATGTTAAAATAACAGCGAAATTCATGCTAATGTACGTGATATGAAAAAAATAATGAAATCCAGCAGTAAAACAATACACAAATTTTGTTTCTGTTGATTAAGTCATCCAAATAATGAACATTAAGTATTTTGCAACCTTCTTTAAATTCTGATATTCATTGTAAGAATAAAACAAGAAAATGTGTCCTTTCAAATAATATTAAGGCTCCGATTCATAGAGCATCATGCAATATCATCAAAGTACATTATTCAAAAAGATTTAAATTAAGATAGTATTTATGCTACAAGAAGCGTGAAATATTACACTAAATGAATCCCACTAACAACTTGTGTGCAAAAAAATCAGTATGTTCAGATGAATGTGCGGTGTACCTGGAATGATTAGATTGAGAAATGATTATATTAAAAAAATAGGTCAGCATTTTCAAAGCTTAGATAACAAAATAATACCTTCCTGAAAGAGGTCTCAAATTAGTGGAGGGCACACTGGTTATGAAACATCCCAACTAATTAAGGAATGCTACATTTGTTCAAAGGGACGACTTGAAAGTTAAGATATAAATAGTGCAAGAGGAAGGTAATTCCAAAGGTTCAAATAGGATTTCGTTAATTCTTATTCAGACATGATCGATAAAAAGAGTCCCAAAAGTAGCCAGCGGAATCTTCCTGCATGGGATGGAAAATCTTGGACAGGGTCACATCGGTTGTGCATGCCCCTTCCATAGGAGACTATCTCAAAAAAGGTCACTTTTCTTTCTATAAGAATGGAGAATTTTGGAAATTCAAATGCAGTGAGATATGATGATAAGAAAAATTAAGATGAATAGCGGGTGAAATATAGGTAGCATGGCTAGAAGTTGTGAAAAAAAAAAAAATCTAATGCGAAGTGAAAACAACACCAACATAGCACTCAATAGCAATGAAAGGAGTAAAATATACCCCAAATTTGGGATGAGGCTAACAAGCTTGAAGAAAATGTGGACATTATAGTTTTCGAAAATGTCACTTCCGGAAATAGGGCATAACTTGAAACGCAATCCATTGCAAAATTATTCCAAAACCAATATTCAAAGCAGAATAAACTCTCGTGCACAAATGGCATGTGTAAGTATGGCTGAAAGCCATCAACAAATCAAAATATAAGGACTAGTGAAAGATTAGAATCAAAGAGATTTGAAATCATTTTCATAATCAGGTGAGCCAAAATTTTCAGGACTAAATAAAGAAGCAAAAATATAGCAACAAAGAAGATAAGGGTGCAAAAGATAATTGCTTACTGGTTTATGATCAAGGATTGACATGAGAGTGGAATGATCTCTGATAGCTCGCTCAATCCTAGCATCACTTTCATTAGCTTGCTTAAGGTTCGCAGCAAATCTATTCAGCCTATCAAAAAGATTCTTTGTTAGGGTGCTAGACTGAGGTCTAGTCCACTTTGTCCCAAACTGGGTACGGAATTGAGCGTCCTCATTTGCTTCTTTTTGCAATAGTTCCTCAGTCTGAACCAGCAATTCCTGATTGACCCTTCTCAAATCTGTAAGTTGTTGCAACTCAGCATGTAAGCCTGATGGGCCACCACAAATCTGCACAGCTTCAACGTCTTCCTTTAGATCCATGGGTAAACTAAAACTACCATCTAGGGCTAAGATGGAATCAGGAAGATCCATCTCCTTTAACTTGACCCTTGTGATCTCACTCCCCTGCTGCAATTTTTCAGCTTGCGTTCGAATAATATCATCAACCATTTCTGTATACCGTGACAAGGACTTCGTACTATTGTCAGGAACAATGTTTGAGAACAACCTTTCCTTGCTCGCATCTAAGACTTCCATCATAGACACAGGCTTCACAAGAGAAGCAGCAGGAAGAGAAATTAATGAACTGGCAGGTGGAACACGCATGAGATACACCCTATCATTCTCCTTAATTGCCCGTTCCAGATTCTGGTTCATATGGCCCTCCAGTCTGGAAACTGCATCAAGAAGAGGTGCAGCAACACCCTTTGAGGATTTCTTTGCATCAGATAAAGCATTAATCCCAATCTTAAGCCTCGCAATTTCTTCTGCAATCTCTTCTTTCGCATGGAGTTCTAAAGAACATCTATAGCATGCCTCCGCATAGAACTGAGCAGCCTTCAACTGAATATGAGCGATCCATGTTCTGTCCAAATGCTGGTTAAGTGGAGCAGCATTTAGTGTTGCATAAGCTTCCTCGTAGAATAGGCCAACCTGCATCATTACAAAATTAACTGCCTGAACACAAAACCTTTAATTCTGAACTATCACATAACTGCCTTCCACTCCCTGATGCTACAAAACCAACTACAATACGTAATCAATGTATACAATCAAGAAAAAAGAACCAAACATGAATTAAAAAAATAAGTTCATTAAAATATTGTAGAAAGAAAGTTGAGGAATCAGTGACTCACAGGAACTATATCCTCAAGAAAACATTACAAGTACGGCTGTACCATTAAATTACTTCAAAAATTTTACAGTGAACATCCACAAGAACTATGAAACTCCACTTCAACTTAAAAAAAAAAAAAATTTGAGATGTGAGTGTAAATCCATACATTTTGAGAGCCCAACTAAACAAATGCAGAACAGGTTCAAGGCAGCTAAACAGAAGCCGAGAATAAAGATGGTGAACTAGAACTAAGCAGGTGAAACTCACTAAGCACACAGTCAAATCACCAAACTATACAACCATAAATCTACGCACCCAAAATATACGAGTCTACTGATCCAAAGCTATTCACCCGCAACTCATTCAACTAAGTTGGATACTTTATATAACAAGTCGGTGACATCTGCCAACAAGTCAATGACTTCATCTAATAAATAATCCATGTGCACTCTTATATAATTTAGGCTAAATCCCGTAAGTATGTGGCTCTTCCTATTGTGATGCATTTTCTAATTCCGTAAGTATGTGGCCCTTCCTAGAGGGTCTAGACCTATAAATAAGAGGTTCAAGTGAAATTTAAGATGAGCAAAGCAACCCTTTTATTAACTAAAATGCTAATAGGTTATATAAAACTATTAAATGTATAAAAAACTTCATTGACAATTATAAAATATAAATTATGACTTCAAAATCAAGATAAAATAAAAAAAGGCAATGCAATACCTAACTTGAAGGTAAATATTGAGAGTGAATCTGCAAATTAAAATTTTAAACAATTTCTAATAGTTTGTTGCAATAATTAAAATTTTAAATTTACCAAAAAATATTATAGCTCAAAAAAATCTAAAATTTAAAACATAAATAAACTAATAAAGACTCAAGTATCATAAAACAATCTCAAATATTCAGTAGCCTTTTATTCCCTCTCGCAAAATGGTGAACCAAATGGATCGTTTTGCTTCAACACTTCAAATAGTGCTTTAGCGAAGTGAAGCGAGAATCAAGCGCTTTGCTTCTCTTTGCACGTGAAGCGCGCTTTTAAAAACATTATATATATATATATATATATATATATATATATATATATATATATATATATATATATATATATGTGCGTGCGTGCGTGCGTGCGAACATGGAGAACGACAATTTTGTTACAAACAAGCGACTGATGAAGAGGTAGAAAGAATCACAGGAATGATCCAGGAAGCTTTTTAGCATATTCCTAAAACTACTCCAATGATGGACATGCTAAGAAGATCTTTAGATTCAATTTGAAGGCAACCTAACAGCATAAGAACTATGAATCTATTACAAATAACAAATGATATTTATTATTCGAATTGAAACGAAAAATCCACTCCACACCATGTTATTGAGCATATTAAGTCTCAGCTAATGAATGCATTCTCGAGTAATATTTTGAGAGATAGAGCCTCCAACTAAGTTCAAAACCCACCCACTTTGAATCTTCTTAAAAAAAAGATGGATCATGCTGATTGTGTGACTTACTTTAAGTCAAACACCTCCCTGATATACATAAATGACACTAAAGTGTCACTTTTTCTTTACCACTTTCATGGAATTACCCCTCAAGTGGTTCTTATGTCATTCAATGGGAATAATAACATCAATTGTTGAATTTAATAAGTTATAAATCACTCAATTTGCAAGCGCCCAAATAGTATTGAAAATTTTGAGAGCTCTCTTAAAGATTAGGCAAGAACCAAAAAAGTCGCCGCAAAATATATGACCCGCTTTCAATATGGGATGTTAAAAGTACACGATTTGAAACATGTGGTCGCCCTTGCCACAATAGCTCAAAGACCTAAATCATTCAAGTATGCACTCAGATTAAAGCAACGAAAGACATTGGTATAAATATTAAAACTCACCAACAATCACATAAATGCATAAGAATATGATTACAGGTGATATCAAAATCCTAACGGTTTGAACATGAGATTTAGCAACGACATCTACCAACTAGAAATTAAGGTGACTTAAATTCAGCTGCAATAGGACTCGATGATACTCGTCATAACCCACCACTACGTCTTCATTATATGTAGCAAATGGAATAAAGAAATTTGCTAATTCATTTGCCACCGAAGAAATAATCACTAAAATTTCTAAAAATATTGCTCAGGCATTTTTGCAGGCATTTTTGCAAGTATTTTATGCCTAGCTGGTGAACATAATTAAAGATAGAGTATTTTTCACTAACTAGCTTTGCCATATACCCAATTGCAAACTAAAAATGTGACAAAAAAACGCCTTCCATAAAAGTCATAGTCATGACAGAATAATGCTAGCACCTTCGTGGAATGAGTGAAGAGTGCATCAATAAGAAATTGAAGAGCATGTACTCGCTCGAGCTGAAAAACAATCAAATAATGAAGAGAGAGGAGATGAAAACACCATGGCATGAGTCATCCAAATAGAAAAAATTATAACCTTAGAAGAAAATGCCTTCAAGCTTTTTGTGAAAGTTATCTTTCCTAGTATATCCATTATAATACCGGGCACTAAAACACTTTCTTTTGTTTACAACAACAACAACAAATCTTTATCCCACTAAGTGTGGTCAGGTACACGACTCCTTTTTCTCCATTGTGTCCTATTGATTGTCATGTTTTCATTTAATTCTAATAAAAATTAATATTATACAATATGCCCAAGTCTTATTATATCTAACTCTGACTTTCTTAACATAAGTCGAATCTAAAACATCTACTCTCTTAATCGAATCATCAGATGGCCAACTATTAATGTGACCAAACCATCTAAGACGACTCTCTCTAATCTTGCCCGCCACTTGAACTACACCAACCCTTTCATGGATACATTCATTTCGTATTTTGTCTATATGTGTCAAGCACTCATCCACCTAAGCATTCTCTTCTTAACAACACTAGGTTTTATGCTTCTCGTTTAAAGGCCAACATTCCACACCATAAAGCATTGCAAGTCTAACCGCCATCTAATACAATCTTACATTAAGTCTAAGTGGCACTTTCATATCACACAATAGGCCCGATGCATTTCTTCACTTCAACCAACCAACTTGAATACTACTACTAACATTCCCATCTACACCATCATCACTTTGACCAATAGACCTGAGATATCTAAAATGTTCAAACATTTTAATGATTTGATCACCCACATTACAACCCTGTCACTAAAACTATTACTAATAAAATTACACTCCATATATTCAATATTAAATCTACTCAAATGAAGGCTTTTAAACTCAAGTGTAGACCTCCATAATTCAAGTTTTTCTTGAACTCTTTCTCTAGTCGTATCCACAAGAAGAATATCAACAGTGAAAAGCACACGTCAAGGTACATTCTCCTGTAAATGTCTAATAAGAGCATCTATACAACAACAACAAAGCCTTATCCCACTATGTGGAGTTGGCTAGGTGAATCCTTCCTCCATTGTGTCCTATTGAGTCTCACCATTTTCTATACAATATGCAAAGTCTTCCTGATCTACCTCTGCCTTTCTTAACATATGTAGAATCTAAAACATCTACTCTACTAACAGGATCATCAGATGGTCGGCGTTTAATGTGACCAAACCATCTAAGACGACTCTCTCTAATATTGTCCGCCATTGGAGATAGATCAACCCTATCACGGATATATTCATTTCGGATTTTGTTCTTGAGTGTCAAGCCACTCATCCACTTAAGAATTCTCATCTCAAAAACATTTAACTTTGTTTTATGCTTCTCTTTTAAAGACCAACATTCAGCGTCACAGAGCATTGCACGTCTGATCATCATCTTATAAAATTTTCCTTTCAATCTAAGCATTACTTTTCTATCACGGAATAGGCTCGAAGCATTCCTCCACTTCAACCAACCAACTTGAATTCTACTAATAACTTTAAAGCGTGCTAATATGATACGCGCCTCTAGTTGAGAGCCCATCTTAAAATTGATAGTTCGCAAGAAACTTGATGAGCACTTGCTACCTAACTCACTATGATCTTAGAAAAACATAATATTTGGGCAATTAGAATTTAATAATTCACAAAATCACGGCTCAATGCAAAAGTCAATTAGCGGGCATCCAAAATTATACATGGAGATTATATTCCAATTCATTTCTCATGCTTAAAATTCTCACAGAAACTTGATATTAAAAATACACTTGAGAGATTAATTGTAATATATACGATCAATATTTGCTGTCAAAACAAACTCAATGAAGTTTTTATTTAATATTGGGCAATAAACATGAATTTCAACCACACTGCCCTCGTACTTTGGATTTCCATCAGGCCATTCCAGCATCTTACTATAAAAATTTTGATAATTATCATTCTGAAAAATCATTTGTGTTAATAGATAAAAAAGCTTAGCCCAAGAAATCAAACTTCCCCTTTTGCAACAAGATCTGTAAGCAATCCCTTCTATCAGCAAATCTAGATAATTACCCTTATAAAACAAAAGCTCTGGTGAAAGATGAGGCCCATCTATGGTGACACCGACTTATCTAAAAATACTTTAAGAAAATAAGCAAGATAGCTTAAGCATAAACTTTGATGTTTGGCCAACTGGTCTCAATCAACAAATCTAATATAATAAACTCAATATCCAGCAAAGAAGACTTATGAATCCTCTCACATAAGAAATATATAATAAAAGAAACTTATTCAAATTGCAAAAAATGTGTGTGTAAATATACATATTTCATTCAAAAAAATATTACACAACATATGTCAAGTATCATCCTTTAAATAATATTCATAATTTGCACCATTGGGACTCTTCACATCTATTTTTCACATTTTCAAAGAACTTGCCAATTGAATCTTTCTATGCTTCTTAGGAGGCAACACTGAAGTAACAAGTTCTCTCCACATTTAAGCATAACAAAAAAATTTTCCAAAAAATTTGTCTTATTTGTAAATTAACAACTTGTGATTCAAATGATAGACTTCAGGTCTCTTCTAGAACTCTTTTCTTTAAATTGGTCTCGATTTTTCTCAACAAACTCGATCAAAAATTACTTGATCGATTTTTTTTTTTATATATAACACTGGCATTGCCGGTCCCAAGCCCAGATATGAAAAATGGAGAGTTGCATTAGTTAGTCGACAGCCTGCGTAAAACTTGTCGAAAAAATCATGAAAAATCATGGACAACTTTTTTTTAATGTTGGATAGCTAAGCTAACTTAACATTCAATCTATCATTTCTATTTACAATTCCTTCGGGACTTCGATCAAAGCTGAGCATGACATTCACCTTCTCAACTTCATCATTTTTATAGATTTGTTGCTTTTTTTTTTTTTGGCAAGGAAATTTGTTTATAAACCGAAAAATTCATCCAAAAATTCTCAAACTCAATCTCTAAAGGTTAACTAAGCTTAGAAGGATAAATCTTGTCTGAAATCTTGAGAACTATAATGCATATAGAAAATTATGAAAAAAAGCTACAAATGGGTAAAAAAATATAAATAAAGGCTCATCAATGTCCTTGAAAGTAGTTTTTTTTTGTATGGAATAACTATTTTAAAGTACAACTTTGAAATATATTTCACAAAATAAAGCTCCCTCTCGTGCAAGTTCCAAAGAACTCAAACTCCACATTGGAGACACACGCAGGCGCCATCTTAATGGATGGAATATCACCAAAACTAATGTCGGTGGACCACTCTCTCGCAAACTTTTCAAAATAAACATTCTTATTCTATCACCTTTTTTTAACAGTCAAAACTTTATATATTTTAATAAAAAAATAACAAAACAGTAATTGACTGCTATGCTTTAATAATGAAATGAAAAAGATTCACACTCAAGTTCATATTTTGTTCGCACAAATAAATGATGGATGCTATCATCCTACCAAAGGAGTTCGGTACAACCAAGGCAATCACCAAGCCATAAAACTAAAGGAAGGTTAACACCTTAGAAGAAAAAAGGAGTTGTAATCCAAAGCGAATTTGATCAATGTAGAAAAAAAGGTTTTTCAATCTTTAATATAATCAGGAAAGGAAGTTATAGTCCCCATAACTCAAACCACAAACTCTTCAACAATGTAAAAGCCCACTTGCAAATACTCAAAATTAATCTTAGCGATCAACAAAAAAACCCTAAATTAGTTTTCTTGAAGTTCTGTGCTACTCAAAACAACTTCAACATGCTCATTCTTGAGAGAAAGACAGAAAAGATGGGAAAGAATCACACTAATTAAATCTATGATAGAATTCGTTAAAGATAGAGTTGCATGGGTAACTCATGTGAGTCAAATCATAAGATATCACTCAATTCTATGCCTATCGGAAATGATGTTTAAGATTAAATCAACAAATAAATTAAAAAAATCATAATTTTATCGTCATTTTAAATCTATAAAAATCACAAACTCGCTTTTGATATTAAAAAATCATTAATAAAACTGGACAAGTAGAAGCCATTGGCATATTCTTGAAACTTGGTAACAAAAATTGAAACTAAACCTCCCAATAGATCTAGAACCAGCAGATTGAAAATATTCTCAAGCTGCAAAAAAGTAAAAAGGTGAAGTATGAACGCGACACCATCAAAGAAATGACAAATTTGTAAATAAGATGTATTCCACTTGACAAAGATGATCTCGCCATTCAAGTTACCGAACTCCAATATGACTCTAGCTATGATAGCACTAAGTCCACTACAAATAGTACAATGCCACTCTACTAGGTCGCCAAACAAGTACAATCTTCTCTAGAGCTTCAAAATCATTAATGTATGGAGTTTAATCCTCATTCATGAAAATATTTTCAAGTTGGTGCGCTGGAGTAATAAGAAAAGATGTTCAAGTCTAAGATTTTCAAAAAGGGAGCAAAATTGTTATTTGTAGATTTTTTGTTAATGTTATATGAAATCATAATCATTAATTTAAGTCAAATTATTGAATCGGCAAATAAAATATACTTTTTTTCTCCCCCCCCCTGCCTCCCTCGATCTCTCCTCTCCGGCCCCCGCCCCCGCCCTTTCCTCTCTCCCCCTCCCTCTCCCTCTCCCGCCCCAATTGACCATGAATAAAGTTTAAATTCAACAATGAATTTCTCAAACAATTTAAGGAAAGCTAAAAGGGCAAATAAATTTAGGAAAACTAGTTGGAAGGGACAAACCTGCCGTGCGACTTTGGAGCAGATGCCGGGGGGCTTGCCATCTGCTATAACCTTCTCAAAAAAGCACTCTTGCGCCTGTGCAAGCATGAGACGCTCAAGCATGCCCGCACATTCAACCGACAGGTCAATAGTGGCAGTACCGAACGCTGCTAGTTTTGGCGCAACGACCTCACGAAGCATTGCAAAGGACCCGGCCGCGCCCTGGAAGCCATTGCACGCCTGCTTGAGCCCTGCCTGCGAGGTTCTATCCGCTGATAGGGCTATCTGGCTGTACGCAGCCCCAATGTTGAACAGAATGGCGGATTTCTCGAGGTGGATGCTCTGGAGGGAAGCCTTCTTGGAGGGCTTAAAAGCGTCGTACCAAGTGAAGGTGAGGGAGTTGACGTGGGATCGGTCGGAGGAAATAGGGAAGCGGGGTTCAATAAGGGCTAGGGCGCGAAAGTAAGCCACGAGAAGATCTCGACGGGACTCTGGCGAGGGGTCGGTAGGTTTCTCAACGTTGGATCGCATCTGGCGGACAGATTCGAGGTCATCCTCCGCCATCTGAGCTTCGCGCTCGCAGAAATTGGCAGCGATGTACTGCCGTAATGGGCGGTAGAGATCGACAGGAGCGGTCTTCTTCTCGTGCACCGCAAGCATCACGTTCACACCGGGCCCAGCCATCGCGTTTGAGCTCATCTCTCTAGCTTTCTCTTCTACGATCGGCGATCGCCAGATGAAGAGAAAGAAAAGGTGGCGTTTTACTTGCCTCTCTCCGACTCTGCTGTGAAGGGGCGCAAGGCGGATACGGATCGCGAAGAGAAAGAAGAACCGCACAAGTTTTGGCGTCTGTGGGATGTATGGATCCAAAACGGCACCAACTCACCGTAAATCCGGGACGAGGGAGGAGGAAGAAGGGCGCGAACGGGCTGATCTTCCTCAATGGATTCTGGTAAGAGCGCAGCGGAAAGATGAGAAAGAGGGAGTTTTGTTGGTCTATGTAAGCGGCGATCCCTGAAGGTGGTACGTATGTAATTTTCCCTTTTTTTTTAATTGATTAATAATTAATAATTAATTTATATATTATTAAATTAATTATAATTAAGTAAATTTAAATTTAATTATGTCATAGTTAATTAATGAATAAGGATATTTTTTTTAAATTTTAAATTATTTAATATTTTTTTAAATATTTCTATGATTGATTAATAATTGATTAGTGATTTAACAAGTAATTAAAATTTTACTAATTATTATTTTATATAATTATTTATTAATTAGCCGATCCATTTAGTTGGATGGAGGCTTGTTGTTGTTGTTGTATAATTAATTATTAATTAATGTAAATGTGTTTTTATGTACTTTGAGATAAACTTTTTTAGTTATTTAATTTTTTTTTTATGATGTTTGATACGCCACCACCAAAATTTCATCATCTTGCACGAATCTCAATGCAATCATTTGAGCAAGAAATATTCAAATGTTGATAAAAACTCGTCCAGACTCTGATTTCAACAAACTTATAGTCAAACTGACCGGCTCGATGAGACGGACCTAATGATATAAAAATTAAACCAATCCGAGTCAAATGAAGCCCGGATCAAGTCATTAAACCACATTTTGAAGCTTTTCGGACATATTGAAAAATCAAATGGATGCCGACACTAGCAAGCCCATACTCGAATCGAGCGTCTCGACGAGGTGAATCCAACGAGCTCAATATCACTCAATTCTGATATCATTAAGGCCATCAAATGCCCCTTAAACGCCATCTGATCGAAGAAAGTCTTCTGAACCGTCCGATTGAAATGGCTGCATTAATTGCACCCAGAAGCCTATAAATAGACCCCAACTCTCACATGGGGGAGGAACCAATGGAGAGAGTCTGAAGTCTTGAGGAGAAGAAGCAGCTCTGCATCATCGCTGACTGCCGTCGATTACTGCCGATAGTCGTTGACCACCGCTAATCGTCGTGGACCACAGCAGATCGCCGTGGACCAGTGTCGATTGTCGTCAACCACCATCATCTACATACTGTCAGTCGACGTTGTAATCTATATCATATAATTACCCTTTCCCGTATGTGAGACGAGGGATTTCTGTAAACGTCAATCAATAGTGGATTTTCACAACTGGGTCAGGCCCCGTGGTTTTTCCCTTTACGGGTTTTCCACGTAAAAACTTATGGAGTCACTGCTTGTTCCATTTTCATCTGTGTGCGTGCTGAATTCTCGTACAACGCTAAGACGATAATTTGTTACTCTACCACCGTGAATTTTCTAGCACGCATCAGTTTGGCGCCTTCTGTGGGAAGCTCTCAATCCCACCGCTGAAGTACTTGCTCAATTTCCTACATGGCAGACAAACAAGATATTCGGGACAACGAAGCACCTCACTCTAACACTTATCGTTCCAAGGAGCAGTCACGAAGTCAAGGGCGGCATGTTTCTTCATCTTTCCATCCTAGAACACGCTATCCTGCCAACGATGGGGTTTCAGGTCCTTCTATGGAAGAACGCATGCGAAGAATGGAGGAGGCTCAACTACAGATCTTACAACTTTTACGTGGGACCCAAAAACCACCGATGAATGAAACTCATTTACCATTAAATCCGCGTCCTACGAGAAACATGCCCTGATGAAGTCGTACCGGCCTCCCCTCCCCAAGAAGGAACACTTCACATACCAGGTCGTGATGTTGAACTCTTAGACACTCCAAGTTTCATCCATCCATCTCATGCAGCTCACCCAGCACCGCCACATCTCGCTACCATTTCAAATGATGTCATCCGTAACGAACTACGTCGCCTCGACCCTATCACTTTTGATGATTCCGATTTGGAAGGAGTTCAAGTCCCCCATCAAGATCCTCTCATCATTTGCGCAGGAATTGGCGAACCCTGCTATAACGTAAAAAGGATCATGATCGACAATGGGAGCTCTGTCGATGTCTTATTCTATTCGACTTTCCTCAGTTTGGGATTGACAAGAGAAAGACTTCAATCTGTATCGGGACCATTATATGGTTTTGATAATCGACCGCAAGGGTCGAGGGAACAATAAATCTCTCTCGTTCTCATGGGTGATTTTCCTAGCACGTATAACTCGCTCCGTACAATTCATCGTTGTCAAATCAGAATCAGCATACAATGCCTTCTTCGGAAGACCCCTGCAATCCATTTTTGGCATCGTGACTTCTGTGCTACACTTGAAGCTCAAGTTTCCAACCCTAGCAGGGATATGCATCATACGAGGAGATCAACAAATAGCACAATCATGTTATCTCAGACAAGCTCGCACCACGCTCGTCAGTGACACTTAGCATCGAAAACTTTGATCTTCGAGATGAAGAAGTATCTCAAAGAGCTTCTCCCGTAGAAGATTTGGTTCATATCCCGCTCTCTAATGAACACCCGTCAAAAACAGTGCAGCTTGGTTCCTTACTCTCCGATAAGCAAAGGTCAGAATACGTAGCTCTCCTCCAGAGAAACCAAGACATTTTTGCATGGACCCCAGCTGACATGCCTGGAGTTGATCCTGAGATAATCATGCACTCTTTAAAGGTAGATCCAACCGTTAAATCAGTCATCCAAAAGAAAAGCAATTTTGTCCCATATCGCTTACAAGCTATTGAACAGGAAGTCAACAAGCTTCTTGAAGCAAAGTTCATACGGGAAGTACACCACCCTACATGGCTGGTCAATGTCGTCATGGTGAAAAAAGCTAGTGGTTCATGGAGAATGTGTGTCAACTATACATATCTTAATAAAGCTTGTCCGAAGGATAGCTTTCCTCTCCCGCACATATATCAACTCGTTGATGCCACGTGTGCGCATCAAATGCTTAGCTTTTATGGATGCATACTTGGGGCACAATCAAATAAGGATGAACCCAGTAGACGAGGAGGCCACCTCTTTTCAAACAGATAAAAGCTTATATTGTTATCAGGTTATGTCGTTTGGATTAAAAAATGCTAGTGCAACTTATCAACGTCTCATGAACAAGGTCTTCAGAAATCTTCTCGGGCATACAATGGAGGTTTACGTTGATGACATGTTAGTAAAAAGTCTGGAAGCATACCAACACATCTCTCATCTAGAGTAGTGTTTCCAACTCCTTCGTCAATACGATTTACGACATAACTCGACTAAATGTGATTTCGGGGTCACATCAGGGAAGTTTCTAGAATTCATGGTTATCCATCGTGGAATTGAAGCAAACCCAAAAAAAAAATCAAGGCGCTAAGAGAGATGGTGCCTCCAAGGAACATCAAAGAGGTGCAACGCTTGAATGGTCGCATGGCTGCTCTATCCCGATTCCTAGCTCATTCTGGGGACAAGTATCTTCCGTTCTTCAAGATATATATGGACACTCGAAACACTGGTTTTCAATGGACAGATGACTGTCAGATCGCTTTCGGACAACTTAAGGCATATTTGGCTTCGTCGCCCCTTCTCTCAAAACTTGTCCAAGGAGAGATGTTATATATCTACTTGGCTATTTCACCTCACGCAATAAGCTCTGTCCTTGTCAGAATGGAAAATTCAATCGAGAAACCAGTATACTACGTCAGCAAGATTCTTTCCGATGCAGAAAGTCGTTATCCAATGGCGGATAAGACTGTGTTAGCCCTGGTATTCTTAGCAAGGAGACTTCGTTCGTATTTCCAGGCCCACACTATCTACACACAACTCCCTTTGAAGGCTATCCTACAAAAATCATAAGCATCGGGAAGATTAGTAAAATGGTCAGTTTGGGAGAATTTGACATTCATTACCTACTATGACCAAGCATCAAATCACAGGTGTTGGCAGATTTTGTGGTGGAATGTACAATGCTTACCACTGTTGAACCGCCTGTTTCTTCTCCACAGTCACCCCAGTGGACACTATACTTGGACGGAGCATCCGGAAACTCGGGAGCTGGTGCAGGAATATTACTCATCTCCCCGAAGTAAGACATCTTAGAGTACAGACTTCGCCTAAAATTTTCAGCCACCAATAATGTTGTCGAATACGAAGCACTTGTCGCCGGATTAAAACTTGTCATCGACTGTGAAGTACAAAACATGATTATCTACACTGATTCTCAACTCATCTCATCTCAGGTAGAAGGAGAATTTGACGCTCACAACTCACAACTAGTGCAATATCTTAGTCTAGTTAAAACACTTATCGCCCGAATTGATGCATATCAGGTCATTCACATGCTTCGGGAGCATAACACCCTCGTTGATGCCCTCTCCAAGCTTGCAACATAAACAACTAGAGATCTCTATAAAAGAAGGTGTATTGAGAAGATACATTTTCCTAGCATTCAGAGCCCATGGGTGATACTGTCCATGGATGATCCCAGGGAGCCATCTTGGATTGATCCTATCATTTCTTTCCTTCAAGATGGAACATTGCCAGATGATTTTACTAAATCAATTCGTCTCCGACGCATGATTGCCAACTTCATCCCTATTGGGGATGAGTTGTATAAGAATGCATTTGTAGGTCTATACCTCAAATGTCTTCCCCCGTCTGAAGCTGATTACGCTCTACGAGAGGTTCATTCTGGGATATGTGGGGAGCATCTTGGAGGTAGAGCTCTTTCTCTGAAAATAATGAGACAAGGTTTCTACTGGCCTACGATCAAGCAGGACGTGTTAGAGTTTGTGAAAAAATGCAAGAGTTGTCAATTACACTCCAAACGCATGCACCCCCAGTAGAACTTGCATCTTTTCTGAGTCCTTGGCCTTTCGCTCAATGGGGGGTAGACATCATGGGACCATTTCCGATAGCTACTGGACAACGTAAATTCATCATCATAGCTGTCAATTACTTCACCAAATGAGTAGAAGCAAAGCCACTTGCTAAGATCACTGAAACAAATGTTAAACAGTTTGTCTGGAAAAATATCATCTGTCGCTTTGGGCTTCCTGCAAAGATTATCACTGAAAATGGGACTCAATTCACTGGAAGGATCTTCACGTCATTCTGCAAGGATCTTCACATTCAGTTAGTGCACACTGTCGTGGCGCATCCCCAAACGAATGGGCAGACACAGGCAACAAATCGAACGGTGCTAAAAGGGTTGAAAACTCGTCTTGAGAAGGCAGGAGGGCAGTGGGTAGAAGAGTTGCACAACGTCCTCCGGGCCTATCGTACCACCACACGAACTCCAACTGGGGAAACTCCATATAACTTGTGTTTTGGCACTGAGACTGTCATCCCCGTTGATATCAGAGTTTCAAACCCACGAGTTAAAACTTTCAACTTGGATATCAATGAAGAAAAGCTCCGACAACAGTTGGATCTTCTCCCGGAAATACGTGATGTGGCTTACCTTAGGGCTGCTTCCTACCGCCAAAGAGTTGCTCTCCATTTCAACCGAAGAGTTAAGCCTGGACCTATCTCCATGAGCGACTTGGTCTTGCGTAGTATCGAAGCCGCTGGTCATGGTCCCCAACGCAACAAATTATCCCCTCTGGGAAGGCCCATATGTCGTGACAGCCATGATCAAGCCTGAAACCTTTAAACTCAAAGATTTAGATGGGAAAATACTGCCCCAAACTTGGAATGCTGAAAACTTTCGTAAAATACTACCAGTAACACACAAGTTTTATAATTTGTTTGTTAGTAATTTATCTCAAACTTATTAAATACTTGTTTTATTTTACAAAAGAGAATATTTTTAAAAAGTATAACGACTCATTCATGAGTCACTTTCTGCTCTATACCCGAGAAATGCACAACTCTGGTTGTATCTTAGTCAGAGCATGACCGATCCCAAGGGGATTTAGTTTGACCTCTTCCATAAGAGTTAACATTGCAGCTTTTTCACTTCGATAAACAACTCTGGATAGGTTAACAGTCCTTGGTGGACTACACTTGATCCCTTTCACACAGGTTTATAAGCGAGCAATGCTCCAGCAAACAACCTCGGATGGGTTAACTAGTCCTCGGTGGACTTCCATTGGCTTTGGTCATACATGTTAAACATCATCAAGTAAAACTCTGATACATAGTCTCAACCAAGCCAAAGGTCATCGGTGATTTATCCCCACAGTAACTCTCCCACATGTTAGAACTTCCGAGATATCTCCATCCACTGTGGAATAAAAAGAAAACATATTCAACAATATCATAAAAAGAAAGAGAATGTACTGGGGGGCAAATAACTAATATAATCAAATAATTAAACAAAATAACCAACATGCTTCACCGCAACGGTATGCCGCGACGCTTCACCACAACGATATACCGCAACACTTCGCCACAACGGTTTGTTGCAACACTTCGTCGGGAGACTTCATCGGGACGCTTCTCCGCAACTCTTCGTCGCAACGACTTGCCGCAACACTTCGCCGCAACTCTTCGTCGGGACGCTTCTCCGCAACTCTGTGTCGCAACTCTACACCGCAACTCTGCACCGCAACTCTTCGTCGCAACTTTACGTCGCAACGCATGATGACTTTCTCATTCTTCTCACTTTTGATTTTTTCCTTATCCATGGCCTCTATTTATAGGCTTGAGATGTGATATAACATTAAAAAAAAAAACGGTTGCCCATTGAAAAAAAAACAAAAAACAACTGTTCATTAAAAAAAAAAGAAACGGCAGCCCATTAAAAAAAAAAAGATTGCCCATTAAAAAAAAAATAAAAAACGGCATCTCATTAAAAAATATATACATATATAAAAAAAACGGCAGCTCATTAAAAAATAAATAACAGTTATTTATATATATTTATATATAACAGCTTTTATATATATATATATATATATAACAGTTTACTTTAAATAATGCCTATTCAAATTCCAAATGCTTCGCATTCCTAAATCCTCTCAGTTTAGGCTCTGTTTGGGGCAGCTGCAGATTATCCAGCCTCTCGTCGATAGCGCATTATCCCGATAATCTCCGATGATCGACTGATCCGGATAGTTCGTCTGACTGTTTGGTTACAGACGTTTGGAAAACGAGTCGATTCTGAAAAATTGACCATTCTGCCCCTGTTCTGAATAAGTTGTTTAGTTGTTTGGTTAGTGCGTTTTGTAAACAGCTTATTTGTAATTTTTTTAATTAAATAATGAATCTGTGCAGCAGAATATATTATTTTCTCAACAAAATTAAAGAAAAATTTGTATGCTATTTTTAAAATAATATTATATGTAGTTATACATCTACATAAATGCTTTACAAAATAATTTTAATTTTGCTTAATACAGAATATTAACTCAAAAAGATGAAAATTTGCAGAAGCTGCGATATAAAAATGAAGTGATTCTTCCAACCCTTATTTTCTTACGCATTTAGAAGAAAGTACAGTAAAATATAGATTGAATACATGACAGTTGATATAACACTAGACAGTTCAAACGGGGAAATACAATATTCAAAACAGAACTAAAATTTGTTGCTCTCTTTACTTAAAATAGAGTTCAAGACACCTAATTAAAATACAAATACATAAAGAAACAACAATTAGTAATACGATTATAACATTCAATTTAAAATGCAAAAGCAACATCTCCTGAGAACCATTGTTCGGTTGGTGCACGATCGAGCTCCGAGCATCATTATGTGGCTCGAAACGATAGAAGCGAGGTGATATTCTCCGATTTTGAAATCGTGGAACACCGTGTAACGTTGTTCGATCGAGATGAAGTCGAACCTGGAGGTCCATCTGCCCACCTGAAAAACCTGCAATCGTCCATTCCGTGTTTCCACCTTGGGCAACCATAGAACTGTCGACCGTAGCTACGTTGCTTACGTGATGTAAGTAGTAAGGCCGGCAGTCCACAATGGCACATGACTTGCTCGGACTTCACTGAATACCTGGAACTCATCGTCCTGCAGTTAAATTCAAGCAATATGTAAAAGAGCATGTAAAAGTATGGAACTGAACATGTAATAAGTTCATTTGTAGCTGCATTTTTTATATTAATAGTACATGTTAATACATTCAAGTGTAACTGCTTTTACTTCTCTAATAGACAATCAATATGACATACATCTCTCAGCAATTTATTTTCTCATGTAATAAGTAGATAGTTATGAGATCACATGGATGATGATAAAATTTATATATGCAGCGTTGAGAGCGGCAGCTATATTGAGTGCAAGGTTGCAGAAGGACACTAATGGGATATTGTTTGCAAGAGAGCAGGGTGAAGCAGAGGGGTGTTTATCACCTCAGGATTTTGTTTCCAGAGGAGGAGAGCTTCTCAAGAGAACAAGAAAAGGCATGGGTTTTTTTTTCTTAATTAAAAGTTTAATATTTCAAAACTACACTCGAGTTAATTAATTATTTATCCAACGGTAAGAAACAAAGCTAATTTATTTTTAACATAGCAAAGAAATAGCGCCAGCAGAGTTGTATCACAGTAGTATGGTTGTCACAAAAGCTTATTATTTGTGTTCAATCATATTTTGTTTGATAATTAAGTCTATTTGGACCAACATTTATAATTAAGCTGGTATATTATATATGCATATTTGAATTAATGTATAGTAATATGTGTAATGTATAATTTTTATATGAATTTCAATTAGACTTTATGTTCATGAGCAACCCTGTGTTCGGCTTAACAAGTTAACAAGCCAAACTCACCCATAAAATTCGATCGGGCTTGTTCGCTTAACACTAGTTAGCAATACAAATTAATTGTTAATTAGTTTAACCAATGTTTGATGATTGTAAGAACCTCATAGCAGGTGATCTTCACTGGAAACAAGTTTGTGTGTACATCAATTCAAATTGGAAGGTAAAAAGAAAGCAGATTAATATTATACCTATTTTTAAACTTGGTTGAAATTAATAGCAGCTTAAAACCGCAGGTGGTTCTGAAAATGAAGAGCACACACATGGCCGAGACATTTGTGAAAAAGAACAAAGATATATTTATAAACTTTGCTCATAATACTTGTATAAAAAATCAGAAATCAGAAGAAAAACATTGTTTTAATCTTGCAGGTTTGTTCAGATATCCAAGCATGGCCGGGAAGGGAAGTTGATGGAAGCAGCATAAAGGGCTATTATTTGAATTTGAATGCAAAAACAAATGTGAGAAACAGTTGTGGGTTAACGGTATACAACAGATACTCAAATTTCGTGCTAATATGAATGCTGCTATGTCTGTGTAAATGATTTACTTAGTTATGAAGATGTTTTTGTGTGGCCTGGAGTGTATGTCAAAATATCATCCACGCTGCACCATAACCATTGCTTGAGAAAAGCAGAAAAGATCTCTGAAGCACCATGGACTGGTACAAGATGGCCTTCCATGGTTAATAGAGAATTAAAAGCTCACATTCATCTTTGTTTCATAAAACAAGCAGTGGTTACCCTCAAAAGGCATAGGCCGTCCAAGCAAGTTGAATGGTGATGAGCCAATGACAATTTTGTACTTGTAAATCTTACTCATGTATTAGAAGAAAAACACCTAATAGAAAAGTCTTGCTCTAATGAAAAGTGGAAAACTAATGAATCAACAATTATTGAACCAAACCAAGCAGGCAAATAGAAAAGAAAACCAAAACCAAATCAATGAGCAAGCAAAGAAAAGCAATCCAAACCAAGTAGCAAAATAACCTTGTAAGAATGACAGACCTTTATATAATTAACTCCAATTATGAATAATAATTGTCCAAACATGATCATATAAAACCCTATGTAGATCCTTAATATACATTCATACTTTATCAAACATGAATAACCCAGCCATTGAATAATACTTGCCTCAAATATTTTAAAGTCATATGTATCATCAGCACATTAAAATAACAAACGAGAGTGAAAATAACATTAACACTAACATCATACGTATCATCAGGACCGAGCAATCTCGTCGGTAATTTGGTCGCGCAACGCAGCCATCTCTGTTGCCCCTTCGCCTTCACGAACGTTGTTTCGGTGTGAATCATCCTGCGGTATTGGCCGTCCAACATGGAATTCATATGCTTCCGGTGGAATCTGGTAGTCATCTTCTGCATAAGTGAAGTCCGCATCTGATCTGGAGTGGTGCCGTCGGATGTAGTTGTGCAATGCCATAGTGGCCACAACTATCTTCACTTGCTTACGAAACGGGTAATTGGGCATATCGCGTAATATCACCCACTTCTTCTTCCATACTCCAAATGATCTTTCTATCACACCGCGTAATGAGGAGTGCCGTTTGTTGAACATTTCTTTTTTCCCCCGTGCAATCCCACTTGATCTTTCGAAGTCGGGAATGTGGTACTTTGTGTCCGGATAAGGCTTAAGATATCCCCTCTGTAAGGGATATCCAGCGTCAACAAGGTAATATTTACCTATATGAAAAATTTAATTAAGAATAATTCAGAAATTTCAAAAATGTAGCGAGGGTCATTTGCAATTTGAGAGGGAATTGACTGGAATGAAGGATCCTCAGGCTTAATTACTTTCGAACCCAAACTTACCAGAGCATTCAACCCCATCGAGAAATACCTGCTGATGGTCTCTGATGAATGTTGGAAACGCTCCATGGCTCCTCTGATGGACTGATTCTGCGCCAAGATGTACAGTGTAATTGCTAACACCTCTCGGCATGTCATTCTGGACGAGCCATTCAACCCATGTTCGCGATGTAGTTCATAGAGCAAGTCATTGAAAATCTCT
This sequence comes from Papilionanthe hookeriana x Papilionanthe teres, assembly GCA_022702705.1. Lineage (NCBI taxonomy): Eukaryota > Viridiplantae > Streptophyta > Magnoliopsida > Asparagales > Orchidaceae > Papilionanthe > Papilionanthe hookeriana x Papilionanthe teres. The sequence continues at coordinate 18,947,000 of CM040436.1, forward strand.
TTCGTCATTCGAAACATATTTGCAAAACGTGTCGGGTGTCCCTGTAGTAACTCAACGACCCATTTATCTCCAACAAAACTCGATGTCATACATGGAGTTCGGTCGAGGTACGTTACGTAGTAGTGGTATAGCAAAGTAAGAATCAGAATAACTTTTCTAACTGAATTCAATTCCTCTGGATCCATCCTATTGAAGCTATTAAAAATGAAATTGTAAAAACCTGCAGTTGTTGAAATATAAACATAAAGAACATAATCTAAGAACATATAGAAACAATTAAATTTATCATCATAAATACATATGGAAAAGTGCAAACTAGAGTAGGTAGAGAATAATCCATACATAAATAAGGAAACATCATAGAACAAATAGTCCCAAAAAAAAACATAAATAAGGAAACATCATAGAACAAATAGTCCCAAAAAACATAAAGGAAACATCATAGAACATCTATTTTTCTATTAAGGAGCGCAAGAAATTGAGTCGATCTTTTGCAGGCATGTTGCGGAAAAAATCTCTACGCATTGGATCCAGCAGTAACTTAACACAATCAATGTATAGTTTCCTGTCCATCTTAATTTCATCATGTGTCTCTAGGAGTTCAAGACTCTCCTGAATGGCAAACTCTTCAGAAACAGCAGACTTCGTTGGCATTGAATCGACCAACTTTTCTATAGTGCCCCTGATGAATGCAGTCCCCATATTTTTATTTTTCACCTTTTGTCGTTTTGAAGCACCTGTTGATTCCAGATCTATGTGGGTGTGGGAGGGCCTTCCGCCAGAATCACTTAGGTGCTCGGTTTCATGGTCATCAGGTATATCGAAGAAGTCTTGCTGAGATGGGGTAAAGGCATGTGATCCTGTCGCAACAACCCCATGGAACATGATATCCAACTTCTCCTCCAATTCTGGATCAATGCCATTTGCTTTGAACTTCTTGGCTGCCGGCACAACCTGCAATGCAATAGCAACCACAGTTAGGTAAACATGATTAATTTAACGATACATAAATAGAGAACTAATCATAGGTAAAGCAATACCTGTAGTTTTTCAGCCCACCACGCATCGGGAGCAGCTATTGTACGAAGTGAAGGATCCCAGCCCAAACCTGTACATCCTCTTTTAAGGTCTTTCCATGTTTTCCAGTCCCTTTTTAATTGATCCCACTTATTCTTAAATTTCATTCTGTCATAGTTCTTTCCTGTCAATTCGTTGAATTTGGTCCTAATATTTTGCCAACCTTCTTTACTGAAACAGTGTGATGGCCTATTTCCTAACTCGATCTCTTTAAGACAGAGATCACATAATATATTCGTAGCATTTCTGTCCCATACAGCTGACGATCCACCCACGTTCGTCGTGCTCATTTTAGTACTCACTAGTAATGTAGAAAAAGAGAAAACTATGTATGAATGTAAACATGCATGGAACTCAAATCTTTAACAGCACATTACAAAGTTTGAGCAGGATTATTTAGCCAAACAACATGAATCGTTGCAACTAGCACGGAGATTGAACAATATAAAAATGGAGTACCACAAGGACGAAAAAGGTAACAGGAAAAAAACATTTAAAAATATAAAGACAATCACTAAACTAGTCTGCGTTAAACACCTTCTATCAAAATCATAATTCTCAAGAAAAGCTTTACTTCATTCGCTAATGCTGACATTTCAAGTGGTGCTAACCATTTTTCAATTCAATCTTAAGATGTCGCACAACATTAGGATATGCTTTGATAAAAAGCGAAACAATCTAATAAGAAGAATTGCACAAAATAGTGTTCATAACTCAAATAAGAAAACAAATGGATGGTGAGATCCCAAAACCTAGCGCCAAATAATAATTATGACAAGGCAATTGAAGCTGATGGGAAAAGAGGCATGAAATATATCTCATGAAGAACTCAACAACAAAAGATTCTTTCAGCTACCAATCTAGTCTTAGCATTTTTGCAGACATATATACTACAAAGATAGTTTAAACCTAAGATATTATATATCAATAAACCAATTAGATAAACAAAATATAAAAATCCTAAATGAAGACTTCAAAGAATCAATCCACGGACAAACCGCTTCATTTCACAAACACCTAAATTATAAAAAAATGGAACTTCTCCCTACATAGAGTCTTCAGACAAGGAATGAGCAAAAAACTAAATACTGCAGTACATAAAACAAAATTCATACTCAACCCAGCATATTAATATTATTTTCAGAAACTAAATCAAAGAAGAAATGTTATGCTACCTGCTGCGTTATGCTTAGCTTCTTTTTTTTATGAACGAACTTGGGTTTGACAATAACAGAATCCAAAAGTTATAATAAAGATATTTGCCTTCAAACTTCTATGAAGAGAAGCAGTAGAGCGGGAGACAGAAGAGCATGTGAAGATTGACGAAGGCGTCACTGAGACTGCCATGAATAGTTCTAATCTTTAAAACCAAAGTTGTTCATTTTTGGATAAAAACCAATTCTATAAAACATTATCTCCCAGAAATCTGAAACATTACACTGAAGAAACAGACGGTGACAAATCATGTAATAATTCATGCATCTTATAATATATTTTCTCACAATGAAACTCATCAAAAGAAGATTTTCTCACCAAAACATTGCAATACCTTCCTCCAATATGCCAAAAAATGCAGAATAAATTTCGCTTAAAAAGGATTTTCTGACCAAAACATTCCAATACCTGTCGCTAGGGCTCCTGGAGGTAGCTGGGGAGTTCGGGAGGTAGCAGCGGCTTCTCCTTCGGGTTCCTCTTCCGGCGCAAGGCTCGATCGCACGGGAGGTAGTTGCGGCTTCTCCTTCGGGATCTCTTCCGTCGCAAGGGCTTTCGATCGCACGGGAGCTTCTCCTTCGGTCGCTAGGGCTGGGATTCGCGTCACTAGAGCGAAGAAGGGTAACTGCGGAATCTATGAGGCGGAACGCTGGATCGCGGGGTATAACCCGCGATCGCGGGGTATAACCCGCGATCAACTTCTTACGTTAAAATAAAATCGCGACTTACGAATCGTATTTTAATCGCGAAATTCAAACAGTGCGGCGGCGTTTTACAAAACGCCCCGCACTTATAATCCCTACCAAACAGAGCCTTAGTATAACACGTCGCCGCGTTTCTTGCTCCCGCGTATGGTTCACCTGCCCAGTCAAAGAATGGAAGAGGCATTTACCTTTACCTAGCTGGGCCAGCAAGATGATCCAACGGTAGGGCTAGCCCAATCTCCAGGCCCATAAGAAAGAGTGTAGCCCGCTCAAAACTAGAGCGTTGACTATGGGCCGAAACTAAGCCGAATAAGCGTCCCATAAAAAATAAAATTTACATGTGAGGAGTGCAAGATTGAAACCCTGACCTCCTCTTTATATGTTAAAGCCTATACCACTAAGCTAAGTTCAATTTTCTGTATTAATTATGGCTTTGTTATTTTAAATAGTATCACACACACACACACACACATAATAATAATAATAATAATAATAATAATAATAATAATAAGCTTCGTAACATAATATTTTCGAACGACAAAGGTGATTTCGTCCAAAAATAAGGGGGCAACTGATACGCCACCACCAAAATTTCATCATCTGGCACGAATCTCAATGCAATCATTTGAGCGAGAAATATTTAAATGTTGATGAGAAGCCATCCAGAGCTTCGATTTCAGCAAACTTATAGTCAAACTGACCGGCTCGATGAGACGGACCTAATGATATAAAAATTAAACCAATCCGAGTCAAATCAAGCCTGTATCAAGTCATTAAACCACATTTAGAAGCTTTTTGGACATATTGGAAAATTAAATGGATGCCGACACTAGCAAGCTCATACTCGAATCGAGCGTCTCAACAAGGAGAATCCAACGAGCCCAAGATAACTCAATTCTGAAATCGTTAAGGCCATCAAATACCCCTTAAACGCCGTCTAATCAAACGAAGCCTTCTGAACCGTCCGATCGAAATGGATGCATTAATTGCACCGCAAGCCTATAAATAGACCCCAACTCTCACATGAGGGGAGGGAGGAACCAAAGGAGAGAGTCTGAAGTCTTGAGGAGAAGAAGTAGCTCTGCATCATCTGCAGTCGATCACCGCCGATAGCCGTCGACCACCGCTGATCGTCGTGGACCACCGCCGATCGCCGTGGACCACCGTTGATTGTCGTCAACCACCATCATCTACATACCGTCAGTCGACGTTGTAATCTATATCATATAATTACCCTTTCCCGTTTGTGAGAGGAGGGATTTCTGTAAACATCAATCAATAATGGATTTTTACAATTGGGTCAGGCCCCGTGGTTTTTTTGTTTACGGTTTTTCCACGTAAAAACTTCTAGAGTCACTGGTTGTTCCATTTTCATCTGTGTGCGTATTGAATTCTCATACAACGCTAAGACGATAATTTGTTACTCTACCGCCGTAAATTTTCTAGCACGCATCATTGTTTACTCTCATAAATCTTATTAAATCATTTTAAAACAGTCAAACAGTTCTCGAGATGTATGGAGAATTACTCACTAACATATCAAACAATTTTCGGGATTTAGTCACTTCAATGTTTCATAAATCCATATTTACAGGATTTACTAAACCCTACTTGCAACCAAAGAGCCTCAGAGGGTGTAAGTGAGTCAAGCTGATTTAGGAGCTGGCTCGAGCTCGGTTCGATAAATGGCTCGTGAATTGACTTGATTAGTTAACAAGCCCAACTCAAGCCAATACAACTCAACTCGTTAGCTCGTGAGCCAGCTCGTTTAACAAAATATACTCAAAACATAATAAATTATAATATTTTATCTTTAAGGTACTAAAAATGTTGAAAAATATTATTTTGTATTGTATAAAACATTATTTCATATTATTATCTCATAATTGTTCATTCTATTTGTAAACTTATTATAAAGCTACCATAAATTAAAATTATTTTCTCTCTTTTATATTAAACAAGTTGGCTCGCGAGTCGGCTCGAACTCGTAGATTTAAGCACAGCTCGAACTGGAACTCATAAAATTAATCTGAGACAAACTCAAGCCGAGGGTGTCTCGAGCCTGTCTCAACTCGCTTAAACCCATAATAAATCTGAAATATTAAAATAAAAAAATCTCGCTCAAATTTGAACTCTAAGAAGCTGCTTTTGTGCTGAGAGCTCATTCCAAGGCCGACCAAGCAAACCAATTTAATCTCAGAGACCAACTGTTGCATAGAAGGCTAGTTAGGAAGGGTCCAGTTTGTAAAATATCTCCTATCATATTAGAATTAGTACGCAATTAGCTTTTCATTGAAAGAAATTAAATATTTTATTTTTTATCTGTCTTGATCCTTTTGTTGATATGATGTCTCCTCTCAAAACTCTCACGCGACATTTCTACTTTCGTTGTGTCCATATAAATAGGGGTTGAGGAGTTCATTAGTACGCTTGTTGTTTTTTTTCTCTCGCAGTTTTGTCGCTCAATTTTTATCCGCTCACTTGATTCCTTCTACTTGTTTTCCTCTTCTGTTGTTTTCTTATGGCTTCGAAACAAACTCCCCAAACACGACATTTCCACTTCTTGAGTTGACTTGAAAAGAACAAAGAAATTTATCAAATGGGTTAAGCTAGTTGAAAGGGACAAACCTATCGTGCGACCTTGGACCAGATGTCGGGGGGCTTAGCATCGGTTATAACCTTCTAAGCAATGTTAGCATTGGCGGAACGACCTTACAGAGCATTGCAAATTACCCGGTCGTGCCATGAAAACCATTGCAATCCTGCTGGAGCCCTGCTTCTGAGGTTCTCTCCGCTGATAAGGCTATTTAGTTGTAAGCAACCCTAATGTTGAATAAGATGGTGAATTTCTCGAGGTGGATGCTCAGGAGGGAAGCCTTCTTCGAGGGCTTAAAAGCATCATATCAAGTGAATGTGAGCGAGCTGACGTGGGATCTGTCGAAGGAATTAGTGAAGCGAGGTTCGATGAGGGCTATGACGTGAAAGTAGGCCAGGAAAAGATCGTGACAGGACTCTGGAGAGAGGTCTATAGGTTTCTCAGCATTGGATCGCATATGACGAACATACTTCAGGTCATCCTCTGTTAGGTGGAGCCTAGTCCATCATTAAAAAAAAAAAAAATTGTTGGCCGCCTAACGGTTCCTGCCTTTCGTTCTTTGGAAGAGGCGCATCTTTTGATTTGGTGGGTCTCGCCATCTAAATGAAGTATGTAGAAGAAATTGGTTTTAAATGCAAGTGCAAGCATTCGTTCCATGTATTGCTTCCTCACAATTTTTCCTCGCTTGCATTTGTGTGAGTGCATTATTGTGAAGAAGAAGAGTTTGAATTAAGGGGAGAAGACAAAGATGAGGCTAAGAGAATAAAAGGCTTTTTCTTTATTCAGTTTTCTTCTTCTTTGTTTTCCATAATTTTCTTCCTTGGCTTATGGTGGAGAAAAAGCGAAAGAGAGAAAGTGAGAGACTTTTTCTTGTAAGTCGACGTGGGCGACAGGTATAATTTCTCAAGTAATAAAATTCTCTGCAACTATGTGAACGTAGGAAAAATTTATCGAAACCACATAAATCTCTGTTGGTCTGCTTTTTTTGTGTTTTTTTTTTCTGGTGTGGATTTTATCGTTCTATTTTTCGCTTCATCGATAGTCATTTGTTATATATATACCACAACAACTGATATAAGAGCTTTGTTTCAGATCTGAGAAAAAATGATGGCAGCAGATGAAGTGAAGGTTTCAAAGATCGAGAAAATATATGACACATATTTTAGTTATTGGAGGATGCAGATAGAGGACTACCTCTATGGGAAGAAATTTTATATTTCATTATTGGGGAAAGACCAGAAAGAATGGATGAGGCAAATGGAATTTGTTTGATCGACAAGTTCTGGGGGCTATTTTATTTGACCCTATTGCAGTTCTGGGGGCTATTTTATTTGCACACAACATCGTCAAGGAAATGACTATTGCAGATCTCATGGCAGCCCTGTCATGTATATATGAAAATCTATCGGTGAATAACAAGATATATTTGATGAAAATGTTATCCAATTTGATGACGGAAGGTATGTCTCTTGTGCAACACATAAATGATTTTAATACTATCACAAATTAATTATCGTATGTGGAAACTAAATTTGATGATGAGACACGTGCACTGATCTTGTTGGCTTCATTGCCAAATAGTTGATAAGCTATAAGGATGGTTGCTAGCAATTCTGTAGATAAATATAAACCAAAATATGATTTTATTCGTGATTTGATTTTGGACGAGGAAGTGCGCAGGAAAGACTCTGGAGAATTCTCGGTTTCGAGTTCAGCATTGAATGTTGATTTCAGATGGAGATCACAGGAGAAAAACTCAAATCGATCAAAATCAAAATCAAAATTAAAGCACATGGGATGGAGCAAGTTGAGGCTTGTCCAGAAAGAAACTTACTGGAATTGTGGAAAAACTGGTCACATAAAGAGGAAGTACGAGAATCCCATGAAACAGAGAATCATAGCGGAAATGTGGTAATTGAAGAAGTACTGGATGCACTACTGCTGGCAACTCATAGTTCTATTGATAACTGGATATTGGATTCAGGGGGCTTCTTTCCATACAACTTTCTATCATGAATTGATGTTAAATTATGTTGCAGGTTACTTTGGGAAAGTATATATGGCCGATGGAGAAGCTTTGAATGTGGTAAGAATTGGAGACAATGATATTGTACCTCCTAATAAGAACAAGTGAAATCTGCAAAAGGTCAGACACATTCCTGAACTAAAGAAGAGTATCATTTATGTTGGGCAGCTTGATGAGTGTCGAGATTCCGTAGTGTTCTCAGATAGCACTTGGAAGGTTACTAAAGGAGCACTGGTACTGGCTCGGGGTAAGAAAATAGATACGCTATATATGACTACTGGTTTAATTAATAGTGTTGATACTACTGTTGCAGAGAGCACAGCAGAATTGTGACATTGCAGACTTGGTCGCATAAGTAAAAAAGGTATGAAAAAACTTCAGTTCACATGCAAGCTGCCAGAACTGAAGTCAGTTGGTTTCAGCATGTGTCAGAGTTTTATTATGAGGAAACTGAGGAAGTTCATTTTTTTAAAAAGTTACAGGACGCCAAAGGTAAGAAAACTAGATCTAGCACACACAGATGTGTGGGAGCTTCTCCAGTGACATCTCTTGAAGGCTCTCGTTACTACTTCACATTCATTGATGATCATAGCAGAAATGTATGGGTTTATTTCTTGAAGCATAAATTTGATGCATTTAACATGTTCAGGACTTGAAATGTTATGATTGAGCCAGAGGCAGACTTAAAGCTGAAATGTCTAAGGTCTAATAATGGTGGTGATTACATTGATGGTGGTTCAAGGAGTATTGTGCAGTTCAGAGCATCAAAATAGAGAAGACCATTCCAATGACACCATGGTAAAATGGTGTTACAGAATGCATGAACATGACCATTAATAAGCGGGCTAGAAACATGAGATTGCACATCGGACTATCACCTATTTTTTGGGCAGAAGTGGTCAATACTGTAGTTTATTTAATCATTCCATTAGACTGTAAATCACATAAGGAGGTATGGAGTGGGAAAGAGGTTAAATTTTCTCACCTTAAAACATTTGGTTGTCTTTCATATGTTCTCATTAATTCTGATGCTTGTAACAAGCTTGGGATTGAGTCAAAGAAGTGTTATTTTATTGGCTTTGGAGATGAGGCATTTGGTTGTCATTCCTGGGATGATCATGATCGGAAGATCATGAGGAGCATGAACGTGATTTTCAATGAGAATATTATTTACAAGGAGAAAGCCATTACAGTTTCTGAAATAGTACCGCAGAAATCTGAGTTAGTAAGATTTGATGATTTATCATAGGTCACAGTGCAGGGCAGAGATGCAGGTGATAAGGAGAGTGGGTCCGAGGCACCCATTCCTATTGTTCTGCAGTCAGTTTCAGAGCAGTCCACCCATATAGCTGCAGTTCGTAGGTCAGAAAGAACTATATGTTATCCATAGCATTATTCTCCAACTTTGAACGAAATTCTGCTGACAGATTGTGGAGAACCATGCTTGCAAGATGAAAATTCGAGCAAGTAGGAGCTGACCAGGAAGAAGTGGATTGATTATCTGCTTAAAAATCGTATATGGGAGTTGACAGATCTTCCACCCGGGAAGAAGACATTACACAACAAGTGAGTGTACTGAGTAAAAACCGAGAATGACGACAATAGGAGGTACAAGACTATACTTGTTGTAAAAGGCTTTCAGCAGAAGCATGGTTCTGATTTTCCAAGATATTTTCTTCTGTGGTGAAGCTCACAATCATCAGAATGGAACTGTCTATGATAGCTACCAAAAATCTCTTCCTTAAGTAGTTAGATGTGAAGACAGTCTTTCTTCATGGAGACCTTGAAGAAGACATCTACATGCACCAACCTGAAGGGTTTGTGGTACATGGAAAGGAAGACTCAATTTGCAGAATAAAGAAGAGCTTGTATGACTTTAAGCAAGCTCCTGGATAGTTGTACAAGAAATTTAATAATTTCATGCACAGTGCAGGGTACAACAGATGTCAGACAGACCATTGCTTTTATGTCAAGCATTTTGATTCTACTGTTATATGTGGATGACATGCTCATTACAGGGGCTAGTATTGAAGATATCAATAATCCGAAGGAGCATATATCAGAGCATTTTTCAATGAAGAATTTTGGAGTTGTGAAGATCATCCTAGGCATCATAATTGTCGGGGTTAGAGTCAGAGGCATGTTGAGACTCTCACAGGCTGAGTATATGAAAAATGTACTTAGCAGGTTTAATATGGATAAGGCTAAACTAGTTGACACACCCTTGGACAATCACTTCAAACTCAACAAGAATTAGTCACCTAAGTTAGTGGAAGAACGAGGCCACATGAGTAAGGTTCCTTATGCTTCAGCCCGATCCATCATTAAAAAAAGATAAAATTTGCTTGCCGCCTAACTGGTCCTGCCTCCCATTCTTTGAGTAAAATTTGATTGCCATCTAAATGAAATCTGCATAAGAAATTAGTTTTAAATGCAAGTGCAAGCAGTCATTCCATATATTGCTTCTTCACGATTTTTCCTCTCTTACAATGTGTGAGTACTTTACGTTGTAGAAGAGGAGTTTGAATTAAGGGAAGAAGATAAAGGTGAGGCGGAGAGAATAAAAGGTTTTTTCTTTATTTGATTTTCTTCTTCTTTGTTCTCCATAATTTTCTTCATTGACTTATGGTGGAGAAGAGAGAGAGAGAGAGAAAAAAAGTGAGACTCTTTCTTGTAAGTCGACGTTGTCGACAGGTGTAATTCCTCAAGTAATAAATTCCTCTGCAACTCTGTGGACGCAGACAAAAATTATTGAACCACGTAAATCTCTGTGTTTGCTTTTTGTGTTTTTTTATGGTGTGAATTTTCTCATTCTGTTTTTCGCTTCGTCGTCAGTCGTTCATTATATATATATCACAACAATCCTCCGCCATCCGAGCTTCGCACTCAGATAAATTAGCAGTGATATACTGTCAGAATAGGCTAAGAGATCGACAGAGGCAGTCTTTTTCTTATGCACCACAAGCATCACGTTCAAAGCGGGCGCCGTGAGGTGAAGTAATGTAACTCATGTTAGAGAGAATTACACACATGGAAGGCTTTATGTGAAAGTTATCCCCGATGCTAACACGTGGGTATCCGGAGTGAGTGTGCAAGAGCAGTGACTCAAGAAAGATACATGAGTGTCAGAAGTGAGTGTACGAGGGGCAGTGACCCAAGAAAGAAACATAGGGCCCATTTGGGGCGGAGTTCTTGCCGCGGCGTGTCCCCCTCCCATGAATTCGCCCAGTTTGGCGTGGAGTTTTTACAGCCGCACGGCCTCAGTTAAGCAAAAAGTGGGCTGCGGGTTCGACCCCGCGACCCGCTTTTCTCCTCCTATCAGTTACGCGTTTGCCCTTTGGCGACGACGACAACTACATGAGTTATGATCCCCGCCTACCTTTCCAGTGAGTCCTAGCTCAGCTTCGCAGTGGATGAGGATTCATGTAGTATATCCGACGACAATCCCATGAGGATTCAGGCGATCCAACGGTGATCTCCGACGATCATCTTACCTCTGGCTTCCATGTTGTGTCTAGAGGAGCTTTCGGTCCCGACGAGAACTCCCAAGGACTCCTTATGTCCGGACCCGGAAGTATTTCTCCTTCTTCCGACGCTTCGCCTTTCATCACACCGGAACCTAATGGGTTGGTGCACGGAGATGAGGAGAATGGACAATTCTTCGCCTCTGATGTTCCAGTACAGGAGGAGAATGGAGGATTCTTCGCCTCTGATAGTTCGGAGAGGAGGAGAATGGAGGATGTTAATGTTCTTTAATTGTTGTCTGATTGATGTTTCACAAAACAGTTCCATTGCAGTAGGAATATTTCTCTTGGGATGCTGATAATTGTACTTGATATTGAAATAGCTATAATGAGTGATGTAATTAGTAATGTAAGTAAATATTGGAAGCGGGGAAGTTTAAGTTATTGTTCATCAAAATTTGAACCTGTAAGGGCTGTAGATAAAATTTATGAAAAATGGTAGTGCTTATGTCATAAGAATTCCAAAACACAAGGAAATCATTTTTGTAGAGAGCGATTCAATATTTCTACTTTGAGAAATTGCATATTATTATAAGATTTAAGATGTTGAATCAGTAAGAATGACCTCCAACTTGGCCATAGGTTTGCTTTTTTTTATTAAAATACTGGAATGCTAAAATTCAAGTTCAACATTGACTTAACTTACCATCTAAACTTCATAATGGGACAATTGCCTGTCATACTTTTGGTGTTAATTGGACCAATGGCTTACAGCTTTTCAGTTTACTTATTTCATAATGTTAGTTATTTATGTTATAATTAAAGTGTAATGTAAATATAGTTGTTCTTCCTACTGTAAAATCGCACAGAATAGTTCTCTCTCTGTGTTGGGCGAGGGAATCAAGGCTGAGGAGGGAGCCTTAACTTTTAGCTCTTGCTCCGTGAATAGTTCACAGAATTGAAACCAATCGTTCTCTGTCGGCATATGGTTGAAGAAATGTGTCGAGAATCTGATGTTTAAAAGGGTATTTTATTTACTTATATATTAGTTTTAATGTAATCCATTGTCATGAGGATGAAGTTTAAAAGGATACCAAGCTGCTCTTCTTCTATTTCTTTTTCTCCAGTTGTAAAGTGGGATAATTAATCAATTTTTACCTTCTTTTTCAATATTGTTGATTATTTGTTTTTCTCTCCATCAAATATTTCTGATAGCATCTGTTTTTGTTAATTTTTTTGTATGGACTTGACAAAATGGAGGAAATGGAGCATATAATAGCTGATCCAAACATATATATGGAGCATATATATATTTTCTGATAGCATGTGCTTGTTTTTTATTTTGTCTTTTTTGTTAATAGCTGATCCAAACATTAGAGTTGCAACAAACCCTTGATTTAATTTATATAAATCCTCAGATTGGTAGGAAATATAGACTTTAGTGTATTACAGCTTTAAAATTATTTTTCTCTTATTTACGGTGGCACTGGCAGGTAGCTTCACATGCATATAAACTTTAGCTCAAATCCTCCCAAACAACAAAAATGAGATTTCCTGTATCCCATTCTTGTATCCCATATAGAAGCTGAGAGTAAGGAGGAAAGGGAAGAAGGGCAAGGGTTGCCTTCCTCAATGCCCTTCCTCAATGGTTTTAGGTAGGAGTGGATGAGGTTGCAATTCAATGTGGAAATACCCGGCGAAAGGTGCATCCCTTGCCTTTTTCATTTAAAACTAACCTAAGTCGCACTACAAGGGCCTAACTGCTGTTTTAGTGCACTTGTGTCCATCTGCTTTCTGCTTCACTTCAAAAGAATGACGTAGGTAGACTAGAAAGAAGAGTCTTAGGGGAGCTGAAGGATAGGAAAGTTGGGAGTTTTGTAGGTCTTTCATGACACAGTGCCATTGTCGCTTTCCAAGCTAGCTCTAATCATTTAAATGTTGCTTGATAAAGGAGGAATGACCCTGTTGTTCTGTGTTAATTCATTATTAACGTTGCACTCTTCAAAGAAAAATTATAAGTTTATGGCTATCATAATTATGTTTTAAAGAACTTTACTAAATAGGGGCAGGATGGTCATTTTTTCATAAACAACTGCCCCACAGCTGTTTTCACGCAGCTGCAACAAACAGACGGTCTGCTTCCCCGCAGCAGCTTCCCCGCAACAGCTTTCTGGGGCAGCGCAGCTGCAGCTGAAAAGCTGAGAAGCTGCACCTGCGCAAAACGGAGCCATAGTGTTGGAGTGAGTGTGCAGGAGCAGTGACACGAGAAAGATGCATGGGTGTCGGAAGCGAGTGTTTGAGGAGTAGTGACTTGATGGAAAAGTGCTAACGATAATCTGGAGCAGTGCTGTGAGGAGTGATGTAACTCTCGTTGGAGAGAATTACACACCGAGTACAATGTGAAAGCAATACCCAATGCAGACATATTGGCGTCTGAAGTGAGTGTGCAAGAGCAGTGACTCAGGAAAATGCCTACGATAATCTAGAGTGGTGTTGTGAGGAGTAGTGTAGTTCTCATTAGAGAGAATTACACACCAGGTAGGTTTGATATGAAAGCAATCCCCGATGCGGACACTTGGGTGTCCATAGTGCGTGCGCAAGAGCAGTGACTTGGGAAAATGCCTACGACAGTCATAGCGGTGTTGTAGGAGGAGAAAGAGTGTGAAAGAAGCAGTGACTTAAGGAAAAGTGCTTACGACAGTCTAGAGTGGTGTCGTGTGGTGGAGTGATGTGACTCTCGTTTGAGAGAAGTATACACCGAGTAAGATTGATTGAAAATCGTCCCCAACACAGAATAGAGTGAGTGTGCAAGAGCAGTGAGATGCGAAAAATTTTATGTCATTTTACCTGTTATTTTTCCTACATTTTACATCTTAATTTCATTTCATTAACACATTTTTACGCTTGAGAAATGTATTTTGTTTATGTTGTACATAATGCAGGAATTGAATACGAACAAGATAGAACGAGAAAACCCGGCAAGAAAGTGCACTGAAGCTGCATGACTACACCTATGGTGGCGTGACCATTCCATTGATTGAATCATGCTAGCGGAACCACACCCGAAAATAGCGTGACCACGCCATAGATTGCAGTAGGGCGGCATGACCACACCAAAATCGGGTTTGACCACGCCGACCTTGACAGAAGAATGGTGTGACCATTCCGCTGAGAGGGAAACACTTTAGGATAGAAATTTAATGGCTCAAATCAAATCATGATATTTGCTATAAAATTAGATCTCAAGGCTTATAAGTGGGAGTTCTGCATCAGAAGAAAAAAGATACTTTGGAAGAGGATTTGAGGAATTTCTTCCTTCTTGGGTTGAACCCTTCAAGGGAGAGTATTTATTTTTTCTTTACTTTGTGAGTTGTGAGAGATTATGTATAAGTGGGGAAGTTGCTAACTTCACCGGAGAAATAATTTCTTATAAGTTTTTCATTTTTTGTTTCATGCAGTGGAATTTCATGTGGTGTTTTCGCTATGAGTTCTCCGCAATGAGCGGCTAAGCTTTTCTGTGTCTTTGTGATGTAGGGAGTTGTGAATTTATTGTTGGTTTACTTTAATGCTTTTCCTTTAATAATGTTTTTGAGCTTTTCATGGCTGATGTTGTTGGTTAACTCTCAATCTTCATTTACTCCTAGTCTGACCAACTAAAAAGTTAAAATGTTTCATGAAACTATGATCTCTAACTATTCTGTAGTCGAAATGAAGGGTTAACCACAAAATTCTGTGACGAAAGACATCACCCCCAAGAGATTGGAAAAGTCACGCGGAATGTCATAGGGATAAGGAATGCATTGTTCCCGATTGACAACATCACATATGAAAACATTTAGGAAAATCACTGCAACCCGAATCACAAAGGCACGAGCATCATCTATCTTGAAGGAACTTATGAATTTTTCCTCCAATTTTTTGCTTTATTTTACTGCAAATTATTTTGTTTTGTTATGGCCTTATGATTAAAAATTTCTTTTAATAATCATTAAACTATGTTAACTTAATTAGTAAACTAGAGCTTTTTATATGGAAGAAAATATTTTACTTTTCTCATGGGTTCGATACGTGGTACTTTTGAACTGTATTACAACTTGACACATGCACTTGTGTTGTACAACCGACTGACGTCCAGGTAAGTTTTGGTGTGTCATACAGAAACTCGAGAAAAACATATGGGTGTCAGAAGTGAGTGTGAGGAGCAGTGACTCGGGTGAAGAAGACAAACACATGAAATGCAAAAACAGAATATGCTATGCAAGAAAGCATGTGAAGGTGCACGAATGAGAGTGCAAACATGCGGGACATGGTGCAAAGTGACATAAGGATGTCACAAAAAAGGCACAAAGTGATGATCCAAAGTGGGGCATTCTCACCCACTACAAGCATATGGGGCACATGCTCACAGGGACACAACAGGGTGCAAGGTGTGAATGTGTTCACGTAAGTAGTATGAAACGACATACAATGAGGCAACATTAACATAAAAATGGTCAGTCGAGCCAATTGTGCGGAGGCCAATCAGTCGAGATGACGGAAGGACGTCGATCAAGCCAATCGGGCCGCTGCGGCTGATCAAATGAGTTAATGAAATATGTCAATCGAGCCGATGTGATTGATCGGACGAGCCGATGAAAGATGTCGATCAAGCCAGTCCGGCCAGTGTGGTCGATTGAACGAGTCGAATGTAAATGTCTACCTGATCGGGTCGGTGTGTCTGATCTACGATTCGGTGAAATATGTCGATCAAGTCAATAAGGCCGTGCAGATTATCAGCGATTCGACGGAAGATGATGATCGAGCATATCGGGCTGATGCAAGTGATGAGCTAGTCGATGGAAGATGTTGATCGAGTAAATTGAGCTAGTGCGACCGATCAAACAATTTAGTGGAATATGTCGATCGAGCTGATCGGATTGGTGCAGCTGAACAAGCGAGTCGACGGAAGATGTCGATCGAGTCGATCCGGCTTGTGCAGCTAATCGGACTAGTCAATAGAAGATGTTAATCGAGTTGATCTGGATGGTGCAGCCGATCAGAAGAGCATACAAAAAATGTCGATCGAGTTGATCGGGTCGATGAAAGGTGATGATCAAGTTGATCGGGTCGGTGCAGCTTGATGTCATCTTCTGTAGGCTTAATTAACTCAATCGACTTCTTCCGTCAGCTTGATCATCATCTTCCATCGGCTCAATAGACATCTTTCGTCGACTTGATCGTCATCTTCTGTTAGCTTGATCAGACAGGTGCGAATGATCAGATGAGCTGACAGAAAATGTCGATCAAGCTGATAGGCTGGTGTGGCCGATCAGACGAGTTAATGAAAGATCATGCAAAAATATATATTTAGATGCACATTTTGAAATTCATTCAATGCACACTAATGTAGACAAATGCAAGCAAATGAGATTTAATTGTGCTCAATGATAAAAGGAGCTTGTCCTAACGACCTCACGGGAGTCCTGGGTTAGAATGGTAGGAAGAAAGCGTATCGGCCCATCGTCACTAAGTGTGACAAGCGACCACCTCCATTTGCCCAACATGAACGAATTTTTTTGGGGAAAACCTTCACGGCTTAAGGAACGTCAAAATCACATAATTTTTCGTTCTGTAGGCCCAAGATGTGGGTTTTTTCTTCCCATCACGAGAATGCAACCACCGATGCAAATGCAGGATTTTGATAATCCTAGCGTTTAGATTTAGGGATTGAAAAGAAAATTGATATTTTTTGCTCTTTGGATTCGTAGGGAGGATTGAAAAACACTTAATTCTATGGGACTTTTTTCTAAGCACAAAAGCCCTATCCTAAATCCTCTAACATCTAGGCTTAGAGGCTCTAGGAATGAAAAAGAACAATAATTTAGATGTTTTTCACCTACGAGATGGTTGCTTGAAGTGTTCTCTTCTGTTGTTTGTGCTCTGACTTCACAGAGAAGAAGCTCGTCCGCCTCCTTAAGAAAGACGATGTTCTTCCTTCTCCCTAGTAGAATGAAGCTCTCATACTCAAAGGAGATGAAAATTATTCTCCGTCGAGAAGCTCCTCCAAAACCCCCTTCACTTTTTTTCTCAAGAGATTTGATGATAAAAGCAGAAGAAAATCCTCATAAATTTATGAAGAAGAAAAAGGTGAAAACATTCTCTCTAGGTTTTATCAGAGCACTTTTTTATTTCCTTCTTGAATGGCCGCATTCTTTCTTTTCCTCTTTAATTTTCTCTAATCTCCTCTCCAAAGCTCTAAATGGTGGCTATCATGGTGTTCCCCCTCTCCCAAAGGAAATCCTAGCTTATCCCAAGAAGATCATGTGCAAACGGCAACATTGGGGGCTGAAATGGAGAAATATCACGTTAATTTGATTCTGGGCGCATATGCGCCCAACTTACTGTTTCAGAGTGTGAAGTTGGGCATTAAGTGCCAATGGGGTCACATAAGTGCTTCCTTTGTTGTTTGGGAGTGGCTTAAAAGAATTCTCCGTGCATATGTGTCAATATGTCATGCATAAGCATCGTATTCTCAGGCAGAAGAGCAGAACAAGGCCTTAACATGTCCTTTCACCTGTGCACCAAAAAGAGGACGCATATGCACCCCCTCCCTTGCAATCGGGAGTGAGACAACACTTTTGGCGCATATGTGTCAACTACTTACTCATATGTGCCAGACTAGGCGCCTAAGCACTCAATATTGGCGCAATTGCACCAATGCTTCTATGCATGCGCATGGAAGTAGTACCTCTGGTGCCTATGCACCAGATACTAGCCCATATAAGCCAGACTAGCTGCATATACGCCAGGTTCAGCCTAAAAGTCTAATTTTTGCCTTTTTTTAACTAGATGTCAAGTAGGTAGTTTTTAATCGATCCTCAGCCCATCAAAAGACATCCAAGAATGAAAATAGTTCTCCCACATATGAGTAGTCACCCGGGGTGCAACCAATCAGACGAACAAAAAACACCCTTTGGGGCGGGTACGACCTCGACGGTCTAAAACTCAAATTTTTTACTCAGATGTCTGCAGAATGGCTTTTACTGATCCGGAAGCTATACAAGATTGCTAGAATACACCCCAAAACTTAGAAATGAGCATTCTGAATGATTCAAATTAGGGATTTTACTCTAACGGGCGTCCCAGATCCTCACGAGAGTAGATTGGTTTGAACCTAAATTTTCCAAAACATGTGTGGGAGCGTTTGATGACTGCCCCTGACATGGGAAACTCTAAATAGACAGTGTATGGTCTTAAAACATCAAAATGGACACCTAATATGACTTGTATGATATCGGATGCCACCCAATGGTGGATTCACTCGGGCAAGGCTAAATCGTTGAAAACCATAGTTTCATGCCCAAACATGCACTAGAAGGTCTAGATGAATGTCTTGAGCTACGGGAGGTTATGAATGGATAGTAAATAGTAATGATTCAGTCATGCAAACAACCTATACACATCACATCACAAATTGATGCCAACAAAGGACCCAACAAATGTGTTGTGTCACTAAGGCACATTACATTTGTCACAACACATTTGTTGGAAGTAGCCTAATTTTTTATTGAATAAAGGTTGATCATTTTGCCATTCATAATCTGGTCAACCAAAAGGCCGGTTTGAACACTCCAGGAGGGATGAGTCTGGGAACTCATATCCTGTCCTAGGAGACAGACGGGCCTATCAGACCTAGATAGAATGTCAAAGGACATAGCCACTCGAGAGCCGATCACTGTGATCAGACCAGGAAGGACAACACTAGGATTCACATCCAGTTCTAGTGTCTGATCAAGATATGGAGCCTAAGGCACAGAGCCTGTAGCCTCAGGAGTAATGCTCTGGGGCTGATATCCAATCTGGTGAAATGAGTAGATTGAGCGAGAACACTGAGGGACTTATATCTGCTCGAGGACAAATCATAGGTGATCATATCAAAAAAGAAACTCTTGAAAATCTTTTGGGAAGTAATTAAAGTGAACATTAAAAATCAAACAATGTTGGCAATCTAATTCAAAAGTTATATTTTTAGAAAACAAAATTATGGTAGTGAGAAGATGCCATCAAACTTCAGTGGTCAATAGACAAATATAAATCTTTAGTATGCTTCGAGTGAGAGTTGATGAGGAATACTGTAGGTCAAGAGATGTAAGGTTACATGACTATCGTTCTTCATATAACAAAGGGGATCAAATATTGTTGTAGGATTGTATCATAGTCAGCATTGAATGGGTCTTGACCATTGTTATTTTATATGTTTTAGATGTTAATCAACAAAAAAAAATCCAACTAAGCATAACATTTGGCTATCTTACTTAAAGAGTTTTTCTTATAGGAGAATATATCAAAAAATGAGTGGGTAGTGTCTGCTTAATATCAAACTTAACTCTTGGTATGCATTGGATGTCCCTTAGTGGTCAAACTCAATTATTCTTCTAATAGGAGAAAGGTTTTTTATGGAGTATTACTATTAGTTGATAGCTAAAAGGTAACACTAGTGTTGGATAGTATATAGTCGTGAAAATATAGATATCTATATTAATCAATACGTGACATCTAACGATGGCAATGAGTAGTGTCGTTATCGATAGTCGTTGTCTGACGATAGTGATGATGATTGTCAATGTCCAGTAGCCACAAATAAAGTTTTGCTCTGTTATAGTAAATGAAAAACCTCTCTAAACTAGCAGTCTTACAAAAATTGCAGAATTATAATATATTTATAGATTTTTTTGAATACATTCTAATCATTTATATCATAAATCAATCATTCAACATGATAGTTATGATGATTATAAGCACACAAACTTCGAAGTACATTAGCACCTCTACATGGCCTTAAAAATTCCTAACTATGATCCTTATTGTTTAACTTATGCCTATTTGAGCTTTGTCTAAGACAATGTTGGCACAATTGGGTAATTCTCAAAAACCTCTGTTATTAATATATATAATTGAAATGATTTAAAATCAAAATTTGAAAATTTGAACCTAAATACTTTAGTGTGGAGATTTGACATCTCCTTAATTCATATATATATATATATTCAAAAGAAAATCAATATTTGACAGAGGGTCAAATATTGATTTTTCATGCGCTCAGGGTCTATGATGAGAACCCTGCATCATATGCATGTAATTCAACCCCTCACGCACCACAACGGGGATCGAACCCTTATCAGAAGGGACTTACAGTGACTCCGCCACCAACTGGACAACGAATATGACACTTCTTAACTCACACACACACACGTGTGTGCAACACATGCACGCAATTGTCTGTTGGATGAAAGCTTCAGTATAAATCCCCTCTGTCCCGGTTTAGAATCCCTCTAGATCGAATTAGCACATATGAGGGAATTGTATTTTGGGACATTATAGTCCTTCCTAAATACCGATTCTTTTATGATTATATATATATATATATATATATATATATATATATATATATATATATATATATATATATATATATATATATATATATATATATATATATGAAATCATATTGTCCCTCGCATTTATAAAATGGATGAAAATTTATTAAAATATAATAAGAAAAGTCCATCCACCGATATTAACCTATTTGTCGGAGATAGCTAAGACTTATATAAAGATAAAAGAGAGTGACATTAGGACAAATAATATATATCATGGAAAATATTTTCTTTCTGTTGCCAAAATAATTCATTTGAAAATTTTTTTAGAGCATATTTAGCTAATTTAAATAAATTTAAAATTATTAAAGCCACTATTTGAGCTGATGTGATTAAAAATTGGGAAAATTACATTTGTAGCATCCAATTCTTATGGATTTATCCTATCTCAAACCCAAATTTTGATTTTTACACTAGATGAAAAAATGAGTTTGACTATTAAAACGTGATAATATTATTTTCCATGTGATGCTTATAATTATGAAAGTTTTTATGTAAAAATAGTAATCAACGTTAAAATCTATAATATTCAATAAAAAAATTTAATTAAAAATATTGTTTTCCCCACAAAATTACCTTGGTAGTGCGTTCATATAGTCGTTTTGAATGATCCCGATGATGCATATAATGCATGCAACTTTGGTCCATATAATGCATGCAACTTTCGTCTATAGTTTTTGTTCACATAATGCATGCAACTTTGGTTTCTGGTTGGGTCGGCTCGATGGCTCTATACGAATTAGCATTTTTTTATCGCTCTGACCCTTAAGATCCAAGTGAAGATGAAATAAAAATCATCTTTATTTAAAAATATTTTGGAGATTTATATACCTACCACCCAATTCCCATGTATACCACCTAAACTCGTTACCTAAAGAGCATTGAATATGAATCAAACGATGTATACTTAAAAGTTCGGTTCACATACTTATAGGATTATACATCTATTTATAGATAAAACCCACGGAAAAAGTACTAAAACGCCCTCACTTCCCCCAACTTACTGAATTCTAAGAGACTCCTATTCATTCCAGGAGACACACCTCTTCATTCCAAGAGACTCTAAATTTCCAGTATATGAGTCATATCTAACAGATGTATAATCCTATGGATAAGTGAACCGAACTTTATAACTCCTATGAAATAGTGAATTCGCCGCTTTGCTCCGAGGACGTAGGCATTTTTGCCAAACCTCGTTAAATTTTTGTGTTCTTCTGGTTTTGTGTCGATTCTTGTTTTCGTCATTCTAAATTTCACAACATGTACTGACGTATCGATACATGAATCGGCCGCTGAATCATGATTTGTCCGTGAATCAGGTGTCACAAAATAGTGTAAGAAAGAAGAGAGGAAGAGAGAGAAAGGAGTGAATATTGATGATCAAAAACACATTTTGTCTGTCTTAAAATGATATATGTAATTATAGGGGATGTGTACAATATAGTGATATTACATTGATGTCTCTACTTTAATAGGGGATGTGCAAGTTATTCTAAATATTTACATATATGAGTCTATTGCTCGACTACTCTCTGACTAAATCGACTAAGTTTGTTTGGCCTCAACTCAGGTAAGACTGATTCAGTTGGGTAGGCTAAGTCGATGTTAACGGTCGGCTAATCGGATTATCTTCGGGTCAATAAGATTGAATTAGTCGGCGAAGCTTTGTCGATCATTTTATATAGGCTAGTTGTCAGTCCTTGATTCCTAAACAAGGAGTTCTTGTCAGCGGGACGAGACTAGGCTATCGAACTGAGACTGAATCACCTTCTTCAGACAGGTAGCTCGTTCCACGACAATGAGAGACTGTGAGATGACCATAAGACTATTGTATTGTCCATTCTTGGTCACTGATGAGGAGCCATGATCACTAAATTTTTTGCATTTGAACCAAAGTTATAGTTCCAAATAGATGGCTATATGACCACACCTACAAATTTAAGACTCGTTTGAAGGAGCTTCACCGTTTAACGAACCTCTACCTTAAAAGTCACGTCCGCAGAATGACATTACCAATATGCGATCTAAAATGACAAAAAATTATAATTCTATTGAAACAAATTTAGGAAACGTTTCACCAAACAAAAATAATTCCACGAACGGAACAAAGCTTCACTATTTTTTCAAATGAGAACCTACAAGGGAGAGAGATGGAGAAAGCGAAAAATTCAACACATTATATTAACCCCACACACACACACACACACACACACACACGCACACACACACACATATATATATGTATATATGTATGTATGTATGTATGTATATATGTATGTATGTATGTATGTATGTATGTATGACACTAATATTATAAATATAAATATGAAAATTTTGATATTAGACATGTAAAAACAAAAGAATTGTAGGGCATGTATGCAATTTTTTTCTGCAAAAAAATTACTGTCTTCCAATTAAATGTTATTAAAGAAGGAAAGTGTCAAAATAGTGTCCTACTGTTTACATGAAGCCGTTTTAATCACAAACTTTATAGAAGTGTCAAAAGTTTCTATACTCTTTAAATTGAGACTGAAATAATCCCTGAGAAAAGCTAGTAGAACTCAATTTTAAAATATTCAGAATTATTTTACACTTCTATAAACTCTGTGATTAAAACAGCCCCATGTAACTAACACTGGACTATTTTGACACAAAATAAACCTCCATTATAAAAAGATAATAGAACTCTGAAGAAAATTATAAGAACAAAAGAAATTACAAAAATTTTCACAGAAACTGACAGAGAGTCTCAGTTGTTTGTTTAAGCCCCACCTCATTTAGAACATGACTTCTACTTGATAACAATATTAGGAGTGCATTATGAAGGAATTGGAAGGGTTTTGAAAATCCCAACATTTGATCAAGAAAAATGAAAAATGGGGAACTTACATTCAGAGCACCGGAAACATTGCTATTTTACAAATCAAGTGCAACTTTCCTCCATTTTTTAAATTCTCACTCAAATATCAAAATTCATGATAAAACCCCAACCCATGTTGTTCATTTTTATCAAATTCTCAATGGTTTAATCGGGACATGTGTAAAATGCATCAGATCGGTAGTTCAAAAAATCACCTTGGTGATTGATTTGTAAATAAAAATGTTTCGGGTGCTCTGTATGATTATCCAAAAAAAAAAAGTGTAAAATTGCAATGCATCTAAAATTCACTCTTTAGATCAATTTCAGTATAGAAGGAATTCATTAGATTTGGGCGAATGCAAAATTTTAAAAATTGCTTGATTTAAGGAAATTCTAAACTATTTATGTAAAGTGTTGGTTGTTGTTGACTGAGGCCGGCCACCCCCCGGCACATAGCTATTAGCCATCGCTGTCGTTATCACCTCCTCTAGCCGCCGATCACCAAACACCCGCCTGTCGACCTTCTTTTTGCATTGATTTCATTTTTCTTCAGACAATACACAAAAACGTAAAATTGTAGATTTCTTTTCTACTAACACTGACATCCAATCCACACATTGAAAATATGTATATTTACTCGAGATTTGTTACATAAAAATGTCAAAAGCATGTTGAAATTTCTTACCATATGAAAAATATGAAAATTTTGGATTTTAGTAACTACCAAAAACAACAAACAAAACAATGAAGATTGATATGTCATCAGAAAGCTATAGACAAATCATGAAGCTCAATGCAAGAAACTTCAAAATTATCTCAGAATCATGTGAACTTTGATTTTAACAAATTTATAATCAAACTGAATATTTTGACGGATATAACTTTGTGACATCAAAAATTAACCAATCTAATTTTAGAGGAGTACAAATAAAAAGCTTAAAAAGCAGATAAACTTTGTAATCTTAATTGGAGGAGTACATAAAACCAAACTTTTGCGGGCTTATAGTTAACAAAATGTTTCAATAAGAAGAATCCAATGAGTTAAAAATCATTCAATATTATAGTCAATAAGACGCTTAAATGCTGAAAAATAAAAATATTCATCATTGAACCATTCAACGGAGTGTTGAGATTTTTTGTTGAAATTAGAAAAATATCACTTGCAAAAATTATAGATAGAACCTCATTCTCCATATAAAATGAACCTTAACAAAAAGTTGGAGAGATAGAACTCTATAGCCTTGTCCGACACCCGGCAACGTCGCCCAACCATTATTGCAGAATCATCATCATCCTAACATCATTGACCAATTATCGTAACTCATCCGCCATCATCCAAGCACCGTAACTCATCCACCGTTGCCTCCTGTTGAAGCCATCTCAACTGCATCTCAAATATTCTCAATCGCATTCACAAAAGCTGAGCTTTAATTTCATATCCACATCATTTTAGCCTTGTGATCCTTCATACCTTTTCAAGTTATATAGACACACATGTTCCTATTTATACTCTATCTTGCCTGTTTTAAATATGTAATAGCTCTTATATGTCCTAATCTCATTAAAAACTAATATTTATTAGGAAATTTACATACGTGACACAATTCTTATGTATTTAAAAAGTCGTAGTACTATTATTTTTATGTGATGTTGAAGCATTGAGTGCTATGGGTTTGAATATGAAAGTATAGGCTTGAGATGTGTAAATACATAAGAATTTTGTGCTATGTAAATGATCCCATTTATTGGGACTCAAAATTGAGCTCCACGCAGTTCTCCATCAAGTACAAGTCATCTGTCAAACGCATCATGTACCAGCTTCAACGAATTTTATTTCAACTACATTCATTCTATCAATTGGAGTGCAATGGCTGGAGTGAAAAATCTCAAAGGATGAGATTTGAGAGCTTACCCTGCTAATAAATAATAAAAAAGAACAAATTTCATTCTCATATGATAATCCAAGCATCATCATTAGTTTTATCCCCCATAATCAGTCGACAAACATTCAAATCCTGCCTAAGATGTTAATTATATCATTAAATGAGTGAACATTTTAGATATCTCAGGTCTACTATTCAAAGTGATGGTCATATAGAAGATGATGTTATTAGTAGAATTCAAGTTGGATGGTTGAACTTGAGGAATGCACCTGGCCTATTGTGTGCTAGAGAAGCACAGCTTAGACAAAGGAATTTTTTCTAACGATGGTGGTGACACCCATTATGCTTATGGAGCAGAATGTCGCGCTTTAAAATAGAAACATAAAACTAAGCTAGCTGTTGTTGAGATGAGAATGTTTAGGTGGATGAGTGTCTTTATGCTTAGAGACAAAATGCAAAATGAATATATCCGTGAAAGGGTTGGTATACCTCTAATGGCGGACAAGATTAGAAGAAATCATCTTAGATGGTTTTGCAAAATTAAATGTCGACCATCTGATAATCCAGTTAGAAGAGTAGATGTCATATATTCGACTTATGTTTGAAAAGGTAGAGATAGACCTTAAAAAAATCAGGGCATGTTGTATAAAAATGAACATAATTTATTAGATTTAAATGAAAATATGACACTCAATAGTATGCAAAATGATTCATGTAGACTTAGCGGGATGAAAGCTTGTTATTGTTGTTGATCTTCAAACATTAATTTCACCCATCTGCTTGATATGTGCATCTTCTCCTCTATTGTCTATTTTCAATATCTTATTTCAATAGATGTTACTCGAACTATCCTCTCAATAAAAAAATTCTAAGCTAAAATTTCTAATTTTACCACAAATCATGTAAAAATGCTCATATCCTCCAACATTCAAATCAAATAGTTATAAGAGTTCATAATTGCTCCATAATCAAATGCTCATAATATGGCCAAACAAATTAATTACTCAAAACAAATTATGCTATTGTTGAAAGAATCATTAGCATTATCTTTTGTTTTGCATAATATAATGAAAGATTTACATACATACCACTCAATTCCTATGTATTTTCATATCTAAAACCCAAAATTCAATTATTACATACATAACACCTTAACTATGCATGAAAAGTTTGGATGACATAAATGTAAAAAACAAATTTTAGATGTTATATATGTAAATAAATAAGAATCGGGCAGTATGTATGTAAATCCTAAAATAAATTTGCATATGATCTAAGGGTATATAAATTTCCTCGCCACTTGAATTGCTAATACTTTACTTTAGGCATAAAAAAGGAATCAACAGAACAAGTAACTGCCCTCATAACAACTAGGAAAATTTCAAGGGGCATTTACATACATGCCATGCAATTCCTATGTATTTACATTTCTAACACCTAGACTATCTTCCACATTTATATGATCGAAAGCTTTCATATCACATAAAAAATATCAGTATTTTACCATCTAAAAAGTAAAGTACACCGTTCCATGAATAAGTAACATAGCATTCACGTAAAAATTGAGAGTTAGGTGTTAGGATATGTAAAATACATAAGAATTGAGTGGTATGAATGTAAATCTTGCAAATTTCATTATACACCATGTTTCTGGTCCTGTTCAACCAACAACTTTCAATCACCAAATAGCTCTACAAAATCGAAGTGCAAATTGTAATTTTAAAAATAAGAATGCTCAAAAGTTAAAATTGCACCGTTCTTTCTATCGAAATGAATATACAAAATTAACAAGATTACCTGCTTCAGATCCAATACATAAAACCAATTCAAAATTAACTAAAAACAAGCCTCTCAACACCATGATATTATTCATATCCATCCTAGTTGGCACTAAACAAAATCAACAAATAAAGCTGCTTTAAGGGATAAATTTTGAACAACATAAAAGGAAGATTAACATACATACCACTCAATTCCTATGTATTTACATATCCAAAACCTAATTTCAATTTTTACAAATAAGCCAACTCATCTGTGCATGCAAAGATTTATTTCATCTTTTAGAAGTCAAAATAGTAGTATTTTTTATGTGATATTAAGGATTCGATTCATGAAAATGTAAAAAAGTGAAGTTTTGGTGTTAGGTATGTAAATACATAGGAATTGGGTGTTATCTATGTAAATGCCCCAAAATAAAAATCAGAATCAGTCTAGAACTTACTGCACAGACGGTTTCATGTCCAGCAAGAAACATTAGTAGGTAAAGCATGTAAAACTACCACACAATTCATCCAATGTTAAAGAATTATAACAAAGCTTAGAGCAATCAAACACCCCTAGTTAATATCTGTATTAAATTGAATTATGTACATGCGCAAAACAATCAAACGCCCCGAGTTAATATCTGTAGTAAATTGAATTATGTATAGGCGCATTTCAATTTAGGAAGATTTACATACAAACCATTCAATTCCTATGTATTTACATATCTAACACCTATGCTTCAATTTTTTCATAAATGGGAATGTTATTAGTAGAATTCAAGTTGGTTCGTTGAAGTGGAGGAATGCATCAGGCATATTATGTGATAGAAAAGTGTCACTTAGACTGAAAAGAAAGTTTTATAAGATGGTAGTGAGACCTGTAATGATCTATGGCATAGAATGTTGGCCTTTTAAAAAAGAAGCATAAAACACAAAGTTAAGTGTGGATGAGATGAGAATGCTTAGGCGGATGAGTGGCTTGACATTTGGAGACAAAATGCGAAATGAATATATCCACGATAGGGTTGGTGTAGCTCCAGGGGCGGACAAAATTAGAGAGAGTAATCTTCGATGGTTTGGTCACAACAAATCGACCGTCTGATGATCTTGTTAGGAGAGCAGATGTTATAAATTTGACTTATATTAAGAAAAACATAGGAAGACCTAAAAGGACTTATACTTATTGTATAAAATATGATCTTAATCTATTCGAATTAAATGAAAATATGACATACAATAGGACGCAATAGAGGAAAAGGATTCCAGTAGTCGACCCTATTTAGCGGGATAAAGGCTTGTTGTTGTTGTTGTTGTTGTTGTTGTTGTTGTTGTTGTTGTATGTCACACAATGGAGAAAAGTGATTCATGTAGCCAACCGCACTTAGTGGGATAAAGACATGTTGTTGTATGCCACCCTAAGTATGCATGAAAAGGTGTATTTCACTTTTTAAAGGTTCAAATGATGATTTTTATGTGATATGAAGTATTTGGGGGGTATAAATGTAAAAAAGTAAACTTCAGTTGTTAGAGATGTAAATATATTGAAATTGGGTGGTATGTATGTAAATGCCCTTCAATTTAGGGATAGCAGACAATACTCAAGCCTTTACACGCCGAACAACTAAACATTCATATTTACATTCATATCACTCAAATGTTCAACTTCACAGCAAAAATACCACCATCACTATCTTTCTAAAAGGCAAAGTGTATCTTTTCATGCATATGTTTATGAAAAAATGAGATATTAAGTGTAAATATCAAATTTTGGGCGTTGGACATGTAAATAAATACATAAGAATCATGTGGTATGTATGTAAATTTCCCTTCAATTCATTGCATGCAGTGGTTACAACCAGAAATCCACAGTAGAAACTTGATTCATTATATTTTCAGGGCCAACCCAACTAAAATATCACAACTTATACCATAATCATACAAGGTTTATTCATTACTGAATTATTACTTTATTCAAACAACAAACCAACAAACCTAACAGGCACAATACAAAAAAATTGTAACAAAATTTATAACAGCTACGAAAGACATTAATTTTGAATACAAAATGTAAGATTTAAACTGACCTCCTTCCTCCCTATGAAGTATACAGTGAAGCTCTTCCAGCCATGTTTGCGACCTGCACCTGCACCTGCGCAGCTCTCACCTTCGTCGCCAGCGCACGATGGAAGAACTGTTCCCTCGACAACGCCCTCACATTCTTCAAATACAAGTCGAATGGAATCGAGCCGCCCTGCACCGCCTTATCCAAAGAGTACACTGTGTCCTCTATCGCAAGATCTTCGGCCGTGCACTCCAGCATCTGCTTAGAAAGAGCATCAACGGGCTCAAATGCGTCTTCTGCATCAACATCACCATTCCACTTCCATTGATTCTCCCTCATCCACGCTTCGAGGACGTCAGTGTTCATAAGGACAAGCTGAAGCATCTGCTCCAGTCCTTCTTTCTCGCCCACCAAGTCGCGGAGCCCGCGCGCGAGTTCCTCCTCCCGCCGCCGGAGCGTAGCTTGGGTGGCAAGGAGTCCGTCGGTTTCCCCCTCTTGAATCTTTCGAAGCGCGGCGCTGTCAGCATGAACGGTGTCCACGATTTTCTTCATGGCGTTGCGGCGGAACACCTCGGATGGATCCTCAGCGGGCCGAGCTGCCGGCCGAGGAGTGTAGCTGGAGATCGAGTGATTCGCGGAGGATGAGGGAGAGGGAATAGAGTTAGGGTTAGGGTTAGAGTTAGGTCTAGGGTTTTGGCGGGAGTATAGAGGCGGATCATTGCTGAATATCTGAGATAGGAAGCGGACGAGGTCGACGAGATTGGAGGAAGGGTAGATCCAGCTCTTGAGATACGGGGCATGAACGAAGCCCGAGCGATCGACATATGGGTGATTCAGCTTGATGACCATATCGCGAGTGGGGTTCAGGAAAACGGAAGGGGGAAGGAGAGGGTAGCGTTCGACGAGCCAGATGGAGGCGGGAATGTTGTAGACGACGCCATCGTACACGATGGGGATTGTGCCGTCGGCCTGGAGGAGATTCAACGTTCGGCCATCGTTGTGGGTGAAAGAGGATACTTTTGGGCGGAGGGACTGGTAGGTTTCGACGAGGGAGACGAGGTGTTGGCGGATGAGCCATTTGGTCTCCTCGGCATAGGGGAGGGAGTTAGGGCCGCGCTGAGAGAGAACGGTGCTGAGGAATTGCAACACTTGTTGGACGGCGGGAACGGAGGGGAGCTGCGGCTGCGGCTGCGGCGGCGGCATCGCCGGCAGAGAAGAGATAGGGACCGGTGGGGCTGATTTAGAGGACGGTGGTGATCGATGGAGAAGGGGAGGATTGTGGTTTTCTTCAGAAGGATACTTCTCACAGAAGTATGTTGAATTTTCCCACGCGACATTTATAAATTCGTACCAAAAAAAATTATAAAATATTTTAGTTTTTTTTTCAAAAAATAATTTATATTAAAAAACCTATGAAATATCCACATATATATATATATATATATATATATATATATATATATATATATATATGTATATTCTCTTATATATTCTCTTAAATATCCATATATAGAATATACATATATACACACACACACACATATATATATATTCTCTTAAATATCCATATATGTAATATACATATACATACACACACACACACACATATATATATATATATATATGTGTGTGTGTGTGTGTGTGTGTGTGTGTGTGTGTGTGTGTGTGTATGTACATACACACACGTGCGCGCATACATACATATATATATACGTATATATATATATGTGTATATATATATATATATATATATATACGTATATATATACGTACACGTATACGTATATATATATATATACGTATATATATATATATATATAATATAAAGTGAAATAGAACTAATAATAAATTGTATGGATACATAATTGTTCAATTAAAAGATCTTACATATGGGACTTCCAATCTATCATTGTATATAAGTAACTTGAGCTCTTGGTTGAAATCCATTTCCACATAAACCTTCTCATGATTTGTTCTTTAGATAGGTAATCAGCAAGTCGATGGCTTCCGTACAGATATGAGACCATTGAAGGGTGAAAGAAGATGTCAACCTCATAATTTTCCTCCATATAACGTTGTGGGACCAAGGGCATTCTTTAATCCCGTGCTGATTTAAGAGGTGGATAGTGAATCCATCTCAATAATCAAATGGTTAAGCTTCAAATTTTTAGTCATTATTAGGCTATAAAAGACAATAGAAAGTTTAGCTGATTGAATAGAAATTGGACAGCAAGGTGCATAGAAATACCACAAGCTTTTTCTTTTTTGGTCCCTGATCAGCCCACTGGCACCAGCAGCATGCTCTTTAAAGCTCCCATTCATATTAACCTTTAGGTCAGGCTAAAACGGTATTTCTCGCTTGACTAATCTGTAATGAAACTGAGTATTCATTTTACGAGAGGTGAAGTCCGATAACTTTCATGCCGAACCCACTAATATTTTGGGAGATTTACTGAAAGTGATGACCTTATGTATGAATGATTTAATGTGAATGGTGATTCTATCAAGAGTGTTGTTTCCAACACGATTCTTTCTATTATTTCTTTTCATTCATATAAACCAACAAATTATAAATGGAATCATAAGATGTTTTTTTTCCCATTATTCCAGCACTCGGTGCAATGTGTTATACAAACATGCCCATTCATTGGTGTGTGTGTGTGAATATCTTTTTTCATTTCAATCCAAATCAATTTAAAGTACCTGCATTCAAAAAATATATGTGAGATAGTTTCCTCAGTTTGCCTACAAAGTAGACATATTGAAGGGAATTTAAGTCCATTGAGCTTTAGTTTTTCATCCACTAGAAGGAGTTTGAGCATCAGTCTACAAATAAAAATGGATTGGGATGGCTTGAGTATAATTTTCCAGATCATATCACCATTGTGGAGTTCAAATTATGGAATAACTTCATTATTATGGTTTTTTAAAATAAAATTTTTGTTTTCTTTTTTATTCTGATCATATATTGTTTAGACCTATCCAAAGAATTATCTAAAATAACTTGTACATAATCATATGTTGGCCAGCTTTCCTTTATCACCACTGTCTGACTGCCAATATTTTGAAACTTTTTTATTCCCTTGTTGAGAGCTATGTGTGGTATCTTTAAGAAGTCCCCTAAGGGTCCAATTATCTAGCTAGAAGCTAATGCTCCCCCACCCCCCCCCCCCAACCCCTAGACCACAAATTCCTCCGATATCCCATTGATTTCAGTAGTTCCTTCCAAAATTATTAAAAAAACCCTTTGAGCTTAGTTTGCATAGAATTATTCATTATTGTGACTTGGAGGATATACATAGGAAGAGAAGTTAACACCTGTCACGAAGCATGGTAATTCTTCCCTCAAATGTGAGAAAGTGGTTCTCTGAGCTATGTATTATATTGTAGGTAATTTGAGCACATCATCAAATATCATATTTCTCTTTTTGCTAGTTTTCAGTTGAATGCTCAGATATTTCATTGAGAGTTTGTTGATTTCAAAGCCAATGGATTGAGCTATCCATTGCTTCTGTCCGCAGGGACCTCTTTGCTCAAAAATATCTCACATATGTTGCATACACAAACTTGTTATTACATGGTTTATATACTGATTTCTTCGGTGCTATAATTTTTTAGGTTCTTTTAAATGACATTTTTTGGTGATATACATGTGTGACATACAAGAGCTTGTTATTACGTGGGTTAAATGCAACCAAAAACTCTTCTTTTATAAGATATGTATTCTTTTAGTGACATATTCATCGATTTATATATTGTGTTCTCTGAGACCTCACATTTTCATAAAACTTTAATTAATTACTTATATTATCAAATTTATTGGTGTTATGTCTAAGGGTTCATTTTTTTAAGCCTTTGGGAAAGATAAGCTCGAGGATTTCTGTACCTTCAAATGATTGCACCGCTACTGTGGGCTTCAATGTTCCATACTCACTTCACGTCAGTCACATAGCTACCAAAGACGCTTTTGCATGTGTCCGCGGAGAATCACAGAAAATTGTGACTACTTTCGATGGGCAGATGAGCTAGAAGATTCAACCGCCGAGAGTGATCAGGCATGGAGAGTGTCCCTGGAGGACAGCTTAGCTCGGGACATACGTCATTTGCATTTTAAAATAAAATTATCGTATTATTAATTGTTA
Source organism: Papilionanthe hookeriana x Papilionanthe teres (assembly GCA_022702705.1). Classification (NCBI taxonomy): domain Eukaryota; kingdom Viridiplantae; phylum Streptophyta; class Magnoliopsida; order Asparagales; family Orchidaceae; genus Papilionanthe; species Papilionanthe hookeriana x Papilionanthe teres. The sequence continues at coordinate 18,980,205 of CM040436.1, forward strand.
TTTTCATAATCACATTCTTAATTTTGATAGTTATGCTACACATTATTTAAGTAAGGTATTTACATTCATTTGTAATGTTCTACACTAGATATTTACTTTTCAAGTATATAATGTACCCAGTATGAATAGCTTACATTGCAAACAACATTATCATACATGGGCAGAATGATCATTTGTCCAAAAATAACTGCTGCATAACTGTTTTCAAACTGCAAAAAATAAACAGACAAACAACTATCCGCAATGGCCTCCGCAGAATCGTTACGCGACAACTTATTATTAAGTTGAAGCTATCCCAAACAAACTCTTATTTTTATAAATTATAATGCTTGATGCATAAATACTTCAGCCTCATATTATGATCATTGACTCTCTAAACAATATTTATATGCCTTAATTCAGTTTATTCATTTCTTTATAATTTAAAAATAAGAATAATTTGTTTATATCAAATAGTAAAAGTCATGTTGAATAAAATTGTGAAATTGCAAATAAAAATAAAATAAAATTTGCAAATAATTAATGTTAATCAATATTTCCAAAAAATCTAAAAAATTAAATTGGAAAAAAAAATAAAAGAATAAACAAGTAGATTCTGATGAAGGATTCTACAGATAAACCAGGATCTATGTGAATTTTTCATTGGATTGACTTTTTAATTTTAAAAATGGCTATTTACATGCATACCACACAATTCATATATATTTACATATATACCTCCTAAACATTTACATTTATATATATGACAAATGTGATGCAAATTCTAGTCCAAAATATATTTATTGGCATAAATAATTATTTGCTAATATTATACTTCTAAATAAAATGGGACTAAAAGCTCTCAATACAACCTTGTGTTATGTTTTTTCTTTATGAATTCTATTAAAATATTAATACAAAAAATTTAAATAATTAATTATTTTTTGTAAATAATTTAGGTTTTTTTACACCACAAAATTTTATTTCAAACACCCAATCTAAATAAAAAATATTACATACGAAGTCCTGGATGCGACCCAAACATCTGCAGACTCAGATGTCCAAACTCCCATAAAATCTTGCACATGTATCCGATCGAGCCTACCTAAAAAATAATGAAAATGAGTTTATTGTGTTGCTATTGCAAAACAACGTCAATAATACTACAATAACACCGCAATACAACCTCGTGAAAGAAGTGCCAATAACATCGTCCGAACGACTACGCAAATAACACTCGCGGTTCCGCTTTAATAACCCCGCAAAATAACTCAAATAACATTACAATAACATCACAATAAGCACTCAAGTGATCAGATGAAATTTATAAATTCGTACCGAAAAAATTATAAAATATTTAAATTTTTTTCTTTTTAAAAATATAATTTATATTAAAAAACCTATGAAATATCCACCACAATAAATATATATATATATATATATATATATATATATATATATATATATATATATAAAGTGAAATAGAACTACTAATAAATTGTAAGGATACATAATAGTTCAATTGAAAGATCTTACATAAGGGACTTCCAATCTATCATTATATATGAGTAACTTGAGCTCTTGGTTGAAATCGATTTCCACATAGACCTTCTCCTGATTTGTCTAGGTAATTAGCAAGTCGATGGCTTCCGTACAAATATGAGACCATTGAAGGGTGAAAGAAGATGTCAACATCATAATTTTCCTCCATATAATCTTATGGGACCAAGGGCATTCTTTGATCCCCGTGCTGATTTAAGAGGTGGATAGTGAATCCATCTCAATAATCAAATGATTGGGCTTCAAATTTTTAGTCGTAATTAGGCTATAAAAGACAATAGAATGTTTAACTGATTGAATAGAAATTGGACAGCAAGGTGCATAGAAATACCACAAGCTTTTTCTTTTTTGGTCCCTGATCAGCCCACTGGCACCAGCAGCATGCTCTTTAAAGCTCCCATTCATATTAACCTTTAGGTCAGGCTAAAACGGTATTTCTCGCTTGACTAATCTGTAATGAAACTGAGTATTCACTTTACCAGAGGTGAAGTCCGATAACTTTCCTGCCAAACCCACTAATATTTTTGGAGATTTACTGAAAGTGATGACCTTATGTTTGAAGGATTTAATGTGAATGGTGATTCTATCGATAGCGTTGTTTCCAACACGATCTTTTCTATTATTTCTTTTCATTCATATAAACCAGCAAATTAAAAATGGAATCATAATAATAAATTCGATGTTGTTTTTTTTTCCATTATTCCAGCACTCGATACAATGTGCTATAGAAACATACCCATTCATTGGTGTGTGTGGATGTCTTTTCTCATTTCAATCCAAATCAGTTTGGATACATGCATTCAAAAAATATATGTGAAGTAGTTTCCTCATTTTGCCTACAAAGTAGACATATCGAAGGGAATTTAAGTCCTTTGAGCTTTAGTATGTCATCCACTGGAAGGAGTTTGAGCATCAATCTACAATTAAAAATGGATTGGGATGGCTTGAGTATAATTTTCCAGATCATATCACCATTGTGGAGTTCTAATTATGGAATAACTTCATTGTTATGGTTTTTTATAAAAAAAATTTGTCTTCCTTCCAAATGAGAGAATCTCTCATTTTTTGAGAGCACACCAATGGGTGGAAAAATTTACAAGAACCCCTCCGCATAAAATTTTGCCACAACCTCTTCTTTTCTCTAAATTTAATCCATAGCTTACAAAAATTAATTTCCATGGATTATTTGAAAGATATGAACCCCATAGCAAACTCTTTTTTGGGTTTGCATAGATTATGACAATTTGTCCAATACATTTCATGTCCCTAAACTGCCCATAAAAAATTATTAAAAAAACCCTTTGAGCTTAGTTTGCATAGAACTATTCATTATTGTGACTTGGAGGATATACATAGGAAGAGAAGTTAACACTGTCCGAAGCATGGTAATTCTTCCCTCAAATGTGAGAAAGTGGTTCTCTCGAGCTATGTATTATATTGTAGGTAATTTGAGCACATCATCAAATATCATATTTCTCTTTTGCTAGTTTTCAGTTGAATGCTCGTATATTTCATCGAGAGTTTGTTGATTTCAAAGCCAATGGATTGAGCTATCCATTGCTTCGTCCGTAGGGACCTCTTTGCTCAAAAATATCTCACATATGTCGTATACACAAACTTGTTATTACATGGTTTATATACTCGATTTCTTCGGTGCTATAATTTTTTAGGTTCTTTTAAATGACATTTTTTGGTGATATACATGTGTGACATACAAGAGCTTGTTATTACGTGGGTTAAATGCAACCAAAAACTCTTCTTTTATAAGATATGTATTCTTTTAGTGACATATTCATCGATTTATATATTGTGTTCTCTGAGACCTCACATTTTCATAAAACTTTAATTAATTACTTATATTATCAAATTTATTGGTGTTATGTCTAAGGGTTCATTTTTTTAAGCCTTTGGGAAAGATAAGCTCGAGGATTTCTGGTACCTTCAAATGATTGCACCGCTACTGTGGGCTTCAATGTTCCATACTCACTTCACGTCAGTCACATAGCTACCAAAGACGCTTTTGCATGTGTCCGCGGAGAATCACGGAAAATCGCGACTACTTTCGACGGGCGTATGAGCTAGAAGATTCAACCGCCGAGAGTGATCAGGCATGGAGAGTGTCCCTGGAGGACATCTTAGCTCGGGACATACGTCATTTGCATTTTAAAATAAAATTATCGTATTATTAATTGTTATTTTCATAATCACATTCTTAATTTTGATAGTTATGCTACACATTATTTAGTAAGCGTATTTACATTCATTTGTAATGTTCTACACTAGATATTTACTTTTCAAGTATATAATGTACTCAGTATGAACAGCTTCATTGCAAAACAACATTATCATACATGAGCGTAACGATCATTTGTCCAAAAATAACTCGCCGCACAATCGTTTTCAAACCGCAAAAAATAAACGTACAAACAACTATCCGCAATGGCCTCCTGCAAGAATCGTTACGCGACAACTTATTATTAAGTTGAAGCTATCCCAAACAAACTCTTATTTTTATAAATTATAATGCTTGATGCATAAATACTTCAGCCTCATATTATGATCATTGACTCTCTAAACAATATTTATATGCCTTAATTCAGTTTATTCATTTCTTTATAATTTAAAAATAAGAATAATTTGTTTATATCAAATAGTAAAAGTCATGTTGAATAAAATTGTGAAATTGCAAATAAAAATAAAATAAAATTTGCAAATAATTAATGTTAATCAATATTTCCAAAAAATCTAAAAATTAAATTGGAAAAAAAAATAAAAGAATAAACAAGTAGATTCTGATGAAGGATTCTACAGATAAACCAGGATCTATGTGAATTTTTCATTGGATTGACTTTTTAATTTTAAAAATGGCTATTTACATGCATACCACACAATTCATATATATTTACATATATACCTCCTAAACATTTACATTTATATATATGACAAATGTGATGCAAATTCTAGTCCAAAATATATTTATTGGCATAAATAATTATTTGCTAATATTATACTTCTAAATAAAATGGGACTAAAAGCTCTCAATACAACCTTGTGTTATGTTTTTTCTTTATGAATTCTATTAAAATATTAATACAAAAAATTTAAATAATTAATTATTTTTTGTAAATAATTTAGGTTTTTTTACACCACAAAATTTTATTTCAAACACCCAATCTAAATAAAAAATATTACATACGAAGTCCGGATGCAACCCAGCATCTGGCAGCTCAGTGTCCAAACTCCCATAAAATCTTGCCACATGTATCTGACTGAGTCTACCTAAAAAATAATGAAAATGAGTTTATTGTGTTGTTATTGCAAAACAACGTCAATAATACCACAATAACACCGCAATACAACCTGTGAGCAGTGCCAATAACATCGTCTGAACGACCATGCAAATAACACTGCGGTTCCGCTTTAATAACCCCGCAAAATAACTCAAATAACATTACAATAACATCACAATAGCACCAGTGATCAGCGAAATTTATAAATTCGTACCGAAAAAATTATAAAATATTTAAATTTTTTTTCTTTTTAAAAATATAATTTATATTAAAAAACCTATGAAATATCCACCACAATAAATATATATATATATATATATATATATATATATATATATATATATATATATAAAGTGAAATAGAACTACTAATAAATTGTAAGGATACATAATAGTTCAATTGAAAGATCTTACATAAGGGACTTCCAATCTATCATTATATATGAGTAACTTGAGCTCTTGGTTGAAATCGATTTCCACATAGACCTTCTCCCGATTTGTCTAGGTAATTAGCAAGTCGATGGCTTCCGTACAAATATGAGACCATTGAAGGGTGAAAGAAGATGTCAACATCATAATTTTCCTCCATATAATCTTATGGGACCAAGGGCATTCTTTGATCCCCGTGCTGATTTAAGAGGTGGATAGTGAATCCATCTCAATAATCAAATGATTGGGCTTCAAATTTTTAGTCGTAATTAGGCTATAAAAGACAATAGAATGTTTAACTGATTGAATAGAAATTGGACAGCAAGGTGCATAGAAATACCACAAGCTTTTTCTTTTTTGGTCCCTGATCAGCCCACTGGCACCAGCAGCATGCTCTTTAAAGCTCCCATTCATATTAACCTTTAGGTCAGGCTAAAACGGTATTTCTCGCTTGACTAATCTGTAATGAAACTGAGTATTCACTTTACCGGAGGTGAAGTCCGATAACTTTCCTGCCAAACCCACTAATATTTTTGGAGATTTACTAAAAGTGATGACCTTATGTATGAAGGATTTAATGTGAATGGTGATTCTATCAGGAGCGGTGTTTCCAACACGATCTTTTCTATTATTTCTTTTCATTCATATAAACCAGCAAATTAAAAATGGAATCATAATAATAAATTCGATGTTGTTTTTTTTTCCATTATTCCAGCACTCGATACAATGTGCTATAGAAACATACCCATTCATTGGTGTGTGTGGATGTCTTTTCTCATTTCAATCCAAATCAGTTTGGATACATGCATTCAAAAAATATATGTGAAGTAGTTTCCTCATTTTGCCTACAAAGTAGACATATCGAAGGGAATTTAAGTCCTTTGAGCTTTAGTATGTCATCCACTGGAAGGAGTTTGAGCATCAATCTACAATTAAAAATGGATTGGGATGGCTTGAGTATAATTTTCCAGATCATATCACCATTGTGGAGTTCTAATTATGGAATAACTTCATTGTTATGGTTTTTTATAAAAAAAATTTGTCTTCCTTCCAAATGAGAGAATCTCTCATTTTTTGAGAGCACACCAATGGGTGGAAAAATTTACAAGAACCCCTCCGCATAAAATTTTGCCACAACCTCTTCTTTTCTCTAAATTTAATCCATAGCTTACAAAAATTAATTTCCATGGATTATTTGAAAGATATGAACCCCATAGCAAACTCTTTTTGGGTTTGCATAGATTATGACAATTTGTCCAATACATTTCATGTCCCTAAACTGCCCATAAAAAATTATTAAAAAAACCCTTTGAGCTTAGTTTGCATAGAACTATTCATTATTGTGACTTGGAGGATATACATAGGAAGAGAAGTTAACACTGTCTGAAGCATGGTAATTCTTCCCTCAAATGTGAGAAAGTGGTTCTCTGAGCTATGTATTATATTGTAGGTAATTTGAGCACATCATCAAATATCATATTTCTCTTTTTGCTAGTTTTCAGTTGAATGCTCAGATATTTCATTGAGAGTTTGTTGATTTCAAAGCCAATGGATCGAGCTATCCATTGCTTCGTCCGCAGGGACCTCTTTGCTCAAAAATATCTCACATATGTTGCATACACAAACTTGTTATTACATGGTTTATATACTCGATTTCTTCGGTGCTATAATTTTTTAGGTTCTTTTAAATGACATTTTTTAGTGATATACATGTGTGACATACAAGAGCTTATTATTACGTGGGTTAAATGCAACTAAAAACTCTTCTTTTATAAGATATGTATTCTTTTAGTGACATATTCATCGATTTATATATCGTGTTCTCCGAGACCTCACATTTTCATAAAACTTTAATTAATTACTTATATTATCAAATTTATTGGTGTTATGTCTAAGGGTTCATTTTTTAAGCCTTTGGAAAGATAAGCTCGAGGATTTCAGTACCTTCAAATGATCGCACCGCTATCGTGGCTTCAATGTTCCATACTCACTTCACGTCGATCACATAAGCCTACCAAAGACGCTTTTGCATGTGTCCGCGGAGAATCACAGAAAATCGTGACTACTTTCGATGGCGGATGAGCTGAAGATTCAACCGCCGAGAGTGATCAGGCATGGAGAGTGTCCCTGGAGGACAGCTTAGCTCGGGACATACGTCATTTGCATTTTAAAATAAAATTATCGTATTATTAATTGTTATTTTCATAATCACATTCTTAATTTTGATAGTTATGCTACACATTATTTAGTAAGGTATTTACATTCATTTGTAATGTTCTACACTAGATATTTACTTTTCAAGTATATAATGTACTGGTATGAACAGTTCTGTTGCAAACAACATTATCATACATGGGCAGAATGATCATTTGTCCAAAAATAACTGCTGCACAACTGTTTTCAAACTGCAAAAAATAAACAGACAAACAACTATCCGCAGCGGCCTCCCGTGGCAACTGTTACGCGACAACTTATTATTAAGTTGAAGCTATCCCAAACAAACTCTTATTTTTATAAATTATAATGCTTGATGCATAAATACTTCAGCCTCATATTATGATCATTGACTCTCTAAACAATATTTATATGCCTTAATTCAGTTTATTCATTTCTTTATAATTTAAAAATAAGAATAATTTGTTTATATCAAATAGTAAAAGTCATGTTGAATAAAATTGTGAAATTGCAAATAAAAATAAAATAAAATTTGCAAATAATTAATGTTAATCAATATTTCCAAAAAATCTAAAAAATTAAATTGGAAAAAAAAAATAAAAGAATAAACAAGTAGATTCTGATGAAGGATTCTACAGATAAACCAGGATCTATGTGAATTTTTCATTGGATTGACTTTTTAATTTTAAAAATGGCTATTTACATGCATACCACACAATTCATATATATTTACATATATACCTCCTAAACATTTACATTTATATATATGACAAATGTGATGCAAATTCTAGTCCAAAATATATTTATTGGCATAAATAATTATTTGCTAATATTATACTTCTAAATAAAATGGGACTAAAAGCTCTCAATACAACCTTGTGTTATGTTTTTTCTTTATGAATTCTATTAAAATATTAATACAAAAAATTTAAATAATTAATTATTTTTTGTAAATAATTTATGTTTTTTTACACCACAAAAATTTATTTCACACCCAATCTAACTAAAAAATATTATATACGGAGTCTGGATGCAACTCAAACATCCTAGCAGACTCAGCTGTCCAAACTCCCATAAAATCTCGCTACACGTATCCGATCGAGTCTACCTAAAAAATAATGAAAATGAGTTTATTGTGTTGTTATCGCAAAACAACGTCAATAATACCACAATAACACCGCAATATAACTCCGTGAAGCAATGCCAATAACATCGTCCGAACGACCATGCAAATAACACCGCTGTTCCGCTTTAATAACCCCGCAAAATAACTCAAATAACATTACAATAACATCACAATAAGACTAAGTGATCAGCTGAAATTTATAAATTCGTACCGAAAAAATTATAAAATATTTAAATTTTTTTCTCTTTTAAAAATATAATTTATATTAAAAAACCTATGAAATATCCACCACAATAAATATATATATATATATATATATATATATATATATATATATATAAAGTGAAATAGAACTACTAATAAATTGTAAGGATACATAATAGTTCAATTGAAAGATCTTACATAAGGGACTTCCAATCTATCATTATATATGAGTAACTTGAGCTCTTGGTTGAAATCGATTTCCACATAGACCTTCTCCCGATTTGTCTAGGTAATTAGCAAGTCGATGGCTTCCGTACAAATATGAGACCATTGAAGGGTGAAAGAAGATGTCAACATCATAATTTTCCTCCATATAATCTTATGGGACCAAGGGCATTCTTTGATCCCCGTGCTGATTTAAGAGGTGGATAGTGAATCCATCTCAATAATCAAATGATTGGGCTTCAAATTTTTAGTCGTAATTAGGCTATAAAAGACAATAGAATGTTTAACTGATTGAATAGAAATTGGACAGCAAGGTGCATAGAAATACCACAAGCTTTTTCTTTTTTGGTCCCTGATCAGCCCACTGGCACCAGCAGCATGCTCTTTAAAGCTCCCATTCATATTAACCTTTAGGTCAGGCTAAAACGGTATTTCTCGCTTGACTAATCTGTAATGAAACTGAGTATTCACTTTACCAGAGGTGAAGTCCGATAACTTTCCTGCCAAACCCACTAATATTTTTGGAGATTTACTAAAAGTGATGACCTTATGTATGAAGGATTTAATGTGAATGGTGATTCTATCAGGAGCGGTGTTTCCAACACGATCTTTTCTATTATTTCTTTTCATTCATATAAACCAGCAAATTAAAAATGGAATCATAATAATAAATTCGATGTTGTTTTTTTTTCCATTATTCCAGCACTCGATACAATGTGCTATAGAAACATACCCATTCATTGGTGTGTGTGGATGTCTTTTCTCATTTCAATCCAAATCAGTTTGGATACATGCATTCAAAAAATATATGTGAAGTAGTTTCCTCATTTTGCCTACAAAGTAGACATATCGAAGGGAATTTAAGTCCTTTGAGCTTTAGTATGTCATCCACTGGAAGGAGTTTGAGCATCAATCTACAATTAAAAATGGATTGGGATGGCTTGAGTATAATTTTCCAGATCATATCACCATTGTGGAGTTCTAATTATGGAATAACTTCATTGTTATGGTTTTTTATAAAAAAAATTTGTCTTCCTTCCAAATGAGAGAATCTCTCATTTTTTGAGAGCACACCAATGGGTGGAAAAATTTACAAGAACCCCTCCGCATAAAATTTTGCCACAACCTCTTCTTTTCTCTAAATTTAATCCATAGCTTACAAAAATTAATTTCCATGGATTATTTGAAAGATATGAACCCCATAGCAAACTCTTTTTTGGGTTTGCATAGATTATGACAATTTGTCCAATACATTTCATGTCCCTAAACTGCCCATAAAAAATTATTAAAAAAACCCTTTGAGCTTAGTTTGCATAGAACTATTCATTATTGTGACTTGGAGGATATACATAGGAAGAGAAGTTAACACTGTCTCGAAGCATGGTAATTCTTCCCTCAAATGTGAGAAAGTGGTTCTCCGAGCTATGTATTATATTAGTAGGTAATTTGAGCACATCATCAAATATCATATTTCTCTTTTTGCTAGTTTTCAGTTGAATGCTCAGATATTTCATTGAGAGTTTGTTGATTTCAAAGCCAATGGATTGAGCTATCCATTGCTTCTGTCCGCAGGGACCTCTTTGCTCAAAAATATCTCACATATGTTGCATACACAAACTTGTTATTACATGGTTTATATACTGATTTCTTCGGTGCTATAATTTTTTAGGTTCTTTTAAATGACATTTTTTTGTGATATACATGTGCGACATACAAGAGATTGTTATTACGTGGTTAAATGCAACCAAAAACTCTTCTTTTATAAGATATGTATTCTTTTAGTGACATATTCATCGATTTATATATTGTGTTCTCTGAGACCTCACATTTTCATAAAACTTTAATTAATTACTTATATTATCAAATTTATTGGTGTTATGTCTAAGGGTTCATTTTTTTAAGCCTTTGGGAAAGATAAGCTCGAGGATTTCTGGTACCTTCAAATGATTGCACCGCTACTGTGGGCTTCAATGTTCCATACTCACTTCACGTCAGTCACATAGCTACCAAAGACGCTTTTGCATGTGTCCGCGGAGAATCACAGAAAATTGTGACTACTTTCGATGGGCAGATGAGCTAGAAGATTCAACCGCCGAGAGTGATCAGGCCGTGAGAGTGTCCCCGGAGGATAACCTAGCTCGGACATACGTCATTTGCATTTTAAAATAAAATTATCGTATTATTAATTGTTATTTTCATAATCACATTCTTAATTTTGATAGTTATGCTACACATTATTTAGTAAGGTATTTACATTCATTTGTAATGTTCTACACTCGTATATTTACTTTTCAAGCATATAATGTACTCAGTATGAATCAGCTTCATCAGCAAACAACATTATCATACATGGCGTAACGATCATTTGTCCAAAAATAATCGTCGCACAATTGTTTTCAAACTGCAAAAAATAAACAGACAAACAACTATCCGCAGCGGCCTCCCGTGGCAACTGTTACGCGACAACTTATTATTAAGTTGAAGCTATCCCAAACAAACTCTTATTTTTATAAATTATAATGCTTGATGCATAAATACTTCAGCCTCATATTATGATCATTGACTCTCTAAACAATATTTATATGTCTTAATTCAATTTATTCATTTCTTTATAATTTAAAAATAAGAATAATTTGTTTATATCAAATAGTAAAAGTCATGTTGAATAAAATTGTGAAATTGCAAATAAAAATAAAATAAAATTTGCAAATAATTAATGTTAATCAATATTTCCAAAAAATCTAAAAAATTAAATTGGAAAAAAAAATAAAAGAATAAACAAGTAGATTCTGATGAAGGATTCAACAGATAAACCAGGATCTATGTGAATTTTTCATTGGATTGACTTTTTAATTTTAAAAATGGCTATTTACATGCATACCACACAATTCATATATATTTACATATATACCTCCTAAACATTTACATTTATATATATGACAAATGTGATGCAAATTCTAGTCCAAAATATATTTATTGGCATAAATAATTATTTGCTAATATTATACTTCTAAATAAAATGGGACTAAAAGCTCTCAATACAACCTTGTGTTATGTTTTTCTTTATGAATTCTATTAAAATATTAATACAAAAAATTTAAATAATTAATTATTTTTTGTAAATAATTTAGGTTTTTTTACACCACAAAATTTTATTTCAAACACCCAATCTAAATAAAAAATATTACATACGAAGTCCGGATGCAACCCAAAGATCCATGCAATTTCAGATGTCCAAACTCCCATAAAATCTTGCCACATGTATCTGACTGAGTCTACCTAAAAAATAATGAAAATGAGTTTATTGTGTTGTTATTGCAAAACAACGTCAATAATACCACAATAACACCGCAATACAACCTGTGAGCAGTGCCAATAACATCGTCTGAACGACCATGCAAATAACACTGCGGTTCCGCTTTAATAACCCCGCAAAATAACTCAAATAACATTACAATAACATCACAATAGCACCAGTGATCAGCGAAATTTATAAATTCGTACCGAAAAAATTATAAAATATTTAAATTTTTTTTCTTTTTAAAAATATAATTTATATTAAAAAACCTATGAAATATCCCCCACAATAAATATATATATATATATATATATATATATATATATATATATATATATATATATATATATATATAAAGTGAAATAGAACTACTAATAAATTGTAAGGATACATAATAGTTCAATTGAAAGATCTTACATAAGGGACTTCCAATCTATCATTATATATGAGTAACTTGAGCTCTTGGTTGAAATCGATTTCCACATAGACCTTCTCCCGATTTGTCTAGGTAATTAGCAAGTCGATGGCTTCCGTACAAATATAAGACCATTGAAGGGTGAAAGAAGATGTCAACATCATAATTTTCCTCCATATAATCTTATGGGACCAAGGGCATTCTTTGATCCCCGTGCTGATTTAAGAGGTGGATAGTGAATCCATCTCAATAATCAAATGATTGGGCTTCAAATTTTTAGTCGTAATTAGGCTATAAAAGACAATAGAATGTTTAACTGATTGAATAGAAATTGGACAGCAAGGTGCATAGAAATACCACAAGCTTTTTCTTTTTTGGTCCCTGATCAGCCCGTTGGCACCAGCAGCAGGCTCTTTAAAGCTCCCATTCATATTAATCTTTAGGTCAGGCTAAAACGATATTTCTCGCTTGACTAATTTGTAATGAAACTGAGTATTCACTTTACCAGAGGTGAAGTTCGATAACTTTCCTGCCAAATCCACTAATATTTTTGTAGATTTACTGAAAGTGATGACCTTATGTATGAAGGATTTAATGTGAATGGTGATTTTATCGGGAGCGTTGTTTCCAACACGATTCTTTCTATTATTTCTTTTCATTCATATAAACAAATAAATTATAAATGGAATCATAATAAAAAATTTAATGTTGTTTTTTTTTTCCATTATTACAACACTTGGTGCAATGTGCTATAGAAACATACGCATTCCTTGGTGTGTGTGAATATATTTTTTTCATTTCAATCCAAATCAGTTCGGATTACCTGCATTAAAAAAAATATCTGTGAGATAGTTTCCTCATTTAGCATACAAAGTAGACATATCGAAGGGAATTTAAGTCCTTTAAGCTTTAGTATGTCATCCACTGGAAAGAGTTTGAGCATCAGTCTCGAAATAAAAAAGGATTGGGATGGCTTGAGTATGGAATAATTTCATTGTTATGGTTTTTTAAAATAGACGATTTACCTTCCTTTTTCTTCTAATCATGTCCTGTTTAGACCAATCAAAAGAAATGTCTAAAATAACTTGTACCTAATCCTGAGGATGTATGTTGACCAGTTTACCTTTATCACCACTGTTTGACTGCCAGTATTTTGAAACTTTTTTATTCCCTTGTTGAGAGCTATGTGTGGTATCTTGAAGAATTCCCATAAAGATCCAATTATCTAGCTAGAAGCTAATGCTCTCTCCCCCTCAACCCCAAGACCACAAATTCCTCCGATCTCCCACCAATTTTTAGTAGTTCCTTCCAAATGAGAGAATCTCTCATTTTTGGAGAGCACACCAATGGATGGAAAAATTTACAAGACCTCCTCTGCATAAAAATTTTCCACAACCTCTTCTTTTCTCTAAATTTAATCCATAGCTTACAAAAATTAATTTCCATGGATTATTTGAAAGATATGAACCCCAGAGCAAACTCTTTTCTGGTTTTGCATTGTTTATGATAATTTGTCCAATGCATTTTATGTCCTGACCTGCCCACAAAAAAATTATTAAGAACCCTTTGAGCTTAGTTTGCATAGAATTATTCATTATTGTGACTTGGAGGATATACATAGGAAGAGAAGTTAAGCATGGCAATTCTTCCCTCAAATGTGAGGAAGTGGTTCTCCGAGCTATGTATTCTATTGTAGGTACTTTTTAGCACATCATCAAATATCATGTTTCTCCTTCTGCTAGTTTTCACCTGAATGCTTAGATATTTCATTGAGAGTTTGTTGATTTTAAAGCCAGTGAATTGAGTTATCCATTGCTTCTGTCCGCAGGGACCCCTTTGCTCAAAAATATCTCACATATGTTACATACACGAGTTTGCTATTACATGGTTTATATACTGATTTTTTCGGTGCTATAGTTTTTTAGGTTCTTTTTAAATGACATTTTTTGGTGATATACATGCGTGACATACAAGAGCTTGCTATTACATGGGTTAAATGCAACCAAAAACTCTTCTTTTATAAGATGTGTTGTATTCTTTTAGTGACACATTCATTGATTTATATATTGTATTCTCTGAGACCTCACATTTTCTTAAAACTTTAATTAATTACTTCTATTATCAATTTTATTAGTGTTATGTCTAAGGGTTTGTTTTTTTAAACTTTTAGTAAAGATGAGCTCGAGAATTACTGGTACCTTCAGATGATTGCACTACTACTGTGGGCTTCAATGTTCCATGCTCACTTCACGTCAGTCACATAGCTAACATAGACGCTTTTGCATGTGTCCGCGGATAATCACAGAAAATTGTGACTACTTTCGATGGGCAGATGAGCTAAAAGATTCAACCGTCGAGAGTGATCGGGCATGGAGAGTGTCCTTGGAGGACAACTTAGCTCGGGACATATGTCATTTGCATTTAAAAATAAAATTCTCATATTATTAATTGTTATTTTCATAATCATATTCTTAATTTTGATAGTTATGCTACACATTATTTAGTAAAGTGTTTATATTTATTTGTAATGTTTTACACTATATATTTACTTTTAAAGTATATAATGTACTGGTATGAATAGTTCAGTTGCAGACAACATTACCATATATTGTCAGAATGGTCATTTGTCAAAAAATAATTATTGTACAGCTATTTTCAAATTGCAAAAAATAAACAGACAACTACAATTTATCCGCAGTGAGCTTCATGTAAGAATCGTTACGCAACAACTTATTATTAAGTTGAAGCTACCCCAAACAGACCCTTATTCTTATAAATTATAATGCTTGATGCATAAATACTTCAGTCTCATATGGTGATCATTGACTCTCTAAACAATATTTATATGCCTTAATTCAGTTTATTAAATTATTTATAATTTAAAAATAACATTAATTATCAAATAGTAAAAGTCATGTTGAATAAAATAGTAAATTGCAAATAAAATAAAATAAAATTTGCAAATAATTAATGTTAATCAATATTTCCAAAAAATCTAAAAAATTAAATTGGAAAAAAAAAAGAATAAACAAGTAGATTCTTATGAAGGATTAAACAGATAAACCAGGATCTATGTGAATTTTTCATTGGATTGACTTTTTAATTTTAAAAATGGCTATTTACATGCATACCACACAATTTTTATATATTTACATATATACCTCCTAAACATTTACATTTATATATATGACAAATGTGATGCAAATTCTAGTCCAAAATATATTTATTGGCATAAATAATTATTTGCTAATATTATAACTTCTAAATAAAATGGGACTAAAAACTCTCAATACAACCTTGTGTTATGTTTTTTCTTTATGAATTCTATTAAAATATTAATACAAAAAATTTAAATAATTAATTATTTTTTGTAAATAATTTATGTTTTTTTTTTACACCACAAAAAATTATTTCAAACACCCAATCTAACTAAAAAATATTACATACGGAGTCCGGATGCAGCTCAGCGTCTGGCAACTCAGTGTCAAGATTCCAATAAAATCTTGTCACGTGTATTTAACTGAGTCCACCTAAAAAATGATAAAAATGAGCTTATTGTGTTGTTATTGCAAAACAACGTCAATAATACCACAATAACACCGCAATACAACCTGTGAGCAGTGCCAATAACATCGTCTGAAGGACCATGCAAATAACACTGCGGTTCCGCTTTAATAACCCCACAAAACAACTCAAATAACATTACAATAACATCACAATAGCACCAGTGATCAGCGCCAATCATACCACCCAGATGATCACACAAATAACACTGAGTTAACACCACAATAACTCCCACAAAACAACTCAAATAACACCCGTGAACAGTGCCGATAACACTGCTCAGAGGACCACGCAAATAACTTTGCGATGTGTTGGGGTGTTTTTGACACTTTTTCGTCATTTTTTTGGTGGGCCCAGTCAGATACACATATGAAATTTTATTGGACTACGGACGTAAAGCTAAGTCCAGACTCCATATGTAAAGATTTTTTCCAATCTAACCAGCTGTAATGCAACTCATACTTTAGAAAATCCAATATAAAGAATTGACAAATGTATTTCTTCTTCCTCACATACATTAAAATATTCCTCTATGTGGAAACTAACTCCAAAAACACCTTATAAAAAGACAAATTTAGATCCATAACCTTACAACAATAAAAACAAAATTACACAAATCACCTCTCCAAAATCGCCTTCTGAATTGACTTGAAAGTTTTCTTGTAATTCACAAATCCCAAGAACCAGAGCTCGAACCCATCCACCGTAACAATATACATATATTTCTGACTTGGATTTTCCACATTCTCACTTGAAAATGCTCCCTGTATTTTCTTCAGTGGAATTAAAGCCTGCAGAAAATTGCAATTTTTAAAATTGTTTATGCAAATATTATTTAATAAGATTTACATTTACATATATCTAAGGGTGTCTGGGGCAGCGGTATAGTTGTTGTTCGGCGTTTTCTCGCACTATATTTTGGGGCATTTAGCAAAATTATGTTTTGCAATCTGATCTGACTTAAGGGCCCGTTTGGGGCGGTTTATAAGTGTTCATCGTACCGTTTGGTTTGCACGTTTCAACTGCTTATCCAATAAGCCAGTTTTAAATTCTTTAAATAAGCTGATCGCGGTAAGTGACCTGCATGTTCGGTTTTATCAGCAATTTTATGAATAAGTTTGATAAGATAAGCTCGCCCCAAACGGACCCTTGATGTGGTGGCTGATAAATAGCTACGGTCTACCTTTTTTAAAAAAAAAATTATAATAGTCATCACAATTTTCTTAAGAGCGGCTTCTGCTACAGGAGCTTCAAGCAGTATCATTACAACTACTTCTTCAAACAACTATTGTTGCCGCAAACAAACTCTAATTCTTCCAACTTAAATATATATAATAAAAATTATTACAAAAGATTTGTTCTGTACAACTTTCAGTCTTCTTTCTATTTTAGCACGTTGTCATAGTTTTGCTTTCGTGTTTTTTTCTGTAAATTTTCGTGCGAAAAAATTATTTTTTTCAACCTGATCTGTTAAAATGTATATGTTCTAAGAAATATGTTGTTTGATTATGTAGAAAAAATTATATATTTATAAGGACATTTTTTAAATAAATGTATAAAAATAAATAAATAAAAAATAATAATAAAATGAAAATTACAGAACTGACCTTATAAGGCACCTTAGTAGAATTTCCAATAGATGTAGAGACTTTGATTGCTCTCTCACTACAGAATCCGATTCTGTCTGTGGAGACGAAGAGGACCCCGGCTACAGGTCCGGCGGTGGTGGACATATAGCACTGCGACGCCTTCAGCAAATCCTCTTCTTCTCCGGCGGAGAAACTTTTGCGAAAAACCCCCTCAAAACCTCCGGAATTAATAATTCTTGCGCCCAAGCTCAGCTTCCCCTTCACAGTTTTTGATATGTTGTGCCCCACACTCACTGGAGAAAATAAACTCTTCTTAATCGATTTTCATTGATAAAATATTGCATCCGGACTCCGCATGAGGCGAATGGTGGGGCGCCACGTTGCAAGTGGGCCCCGCCACCCCTAAACTGGCAATAGCAGTGTATGGTAGCGAGGCCTACTTACCACAAAGCACCCCGCCATTGGCCCTACAGAGTTCATCTTTTCATTACATAAGTTTGAATTCTTAAGAAATTTACAAAAATACCGCACAATTCATATGTATTTACATGTCTAACCTCCATAGTTTTAAAAGACTGTAATAGAAGTATTATTAGTGCAATATTAAAGATTTGAGTGCTCTACGTGCAAATATAAAATATTAGGTGTTGGAGATGTAAATACATAAGAATTGATATTATTGTTTTTATTTGAAATTTTGATTAAATTATCATACTTATTTGTAAATTTTTTCGGAAAAGATTAAGGCCCCTGTTCCGGGCAACTTATTTGATGCGGTGCATTCGGAAAACACGTCAAGACTGTTTTGGGTAAACTACGTTTTGACAGTTTTTTCAAAAAAATTACATTTTTAAACTGCTAAAATCAGTGTTTTTACACCGTTTCCGACTAGGTGCGGTGACAATTTTTTAGTTACGATTTGTCTTTACTCAAAAAAAAAAAAAAAATTTAATAATCACTGTAATTTTTTGAACAACAGATTATTTTTCGACAACTTATAAACAGCTTATTAATAAGTTGCAGGTGTCCCAAGCAAAATTTTGACCAAAAGAGTGGTATTTTAATAAATATATAAAAAATACAGGACAAAAAGCAAATATAAATATCAATTTATATGTAAAATAAGGAATATTTTCATATATACTACTCAATTTTTATTTATTTACATATATATCCAACAAAATGTGCATTTTGCCCTTTTTAAGTTAAAATGGTGATACTTTTTATGCAATATGAAACAATTGGGTGGTATAAATGTAAAAAAGTAAAATTTAGGTGTTAGATATGTAAATAGTAAATACAGATGAATTGGGTGGTATTTATGTAAAAGCCACATAAAATAATTGCTTTGTAATTTTTATTTACATATTTTACATACCTGACTGTTCATTTCTCTTGATTCAATTTGATTATTTTGTAAAACATATTTATACTTTTAACCTCATAACAAATAATTTTAATAACTAATGTAAATATATAATTTAGTCACATTACATTCATAGTATTGCAAATTTACCATGATCTCGAACGCCATGCACAAAACTATCTGCTTTATTGCGCAGCTTGTTCAGGCGATCAACCATCGAATCCCTTCTCTCTGCAAAATACAACAACAATTTTTTATAAAAACAAACCTCATAATTAGAACTTTAATTGTATATTTACATTCCTACCAAACAAATAACCCCAAGATAGGGGTGTAAATGAGTCGGCTCTTTAAAAATGTCACTGTTCGTGTTCGGGTCATTTATATTTCGAACACAAAAAATTTGTTCGTGTTTGACTTGTTTGCTTAGCGACAGAACACGAGCTGTTCGCAGACAAAAAAACCATTTTGACAACCCGAGTCATGCATGCAATTGTTATGGGTGTAAGAGAGCTGAGCTTGAGCAAGTTCATACTCGATTTGTTAAAATATATCGTTGTTCGTGTTTGACTCGTTTATATATCGAGCTCAAAAAATTTACTTATGTTTGGCTAGCTTGCTTTATTTAGTCGAACACATGCTATTCACTAACAATGTTTTATTTTTATAACTCTATTTACATAGCCGTAGTTTTATGGGCAGGATGATATTTAAATCTCGTTATTTATATTAAAATATTCATTTAAATAGAATCTAAATGTTCTGCTCCTTTGCTTAACAAATGAATCAAATAGGAGCTATTTAATGAGCCTAACACAGGTTGTTCTCAAACAACGAGCCGATTTGACAGCCCTACCCCTAGACAAATTATGTTCTAATAACTTTGACAGTATATATGGATTAGGATTAACGCATAATTAAGCCATTTTACGTCTTAATTACGAATGAAAAAGATGAATAGAAATCAAGAGAAGGAGATTAATTAACAAACTATTCTAATCATACTAAATTTCGAAGCAGGAAAGCTGTTTAGAGAACAAGAAGGGAGATTAATTGCTAAATTAAGGGGAGAGTGCTTAAGCAAGAGCTAAATTTAATTCATAATTAAATTAATCCATTTTCAGCTTCAGACAAAAAAAGCTGATTGGAGAACTCGGGAAGGAGAGTAATCGCTTAATTACGCAGAAAGTAATTAAACAAAATAGCCATAATTAGACTATGCTAATCCTAATTAACTTCAAACAAAAAAGCTGATTAGAGAACAACAGGAGATTAATTGCACAATTGTTCGAAAAGAAATCAGCAAAACAGCTAAATATAATCCATAAGGAGACTGGATTAAGATTCATAAACATAATTAAACTTTCCCAATCCTTCTTAGTTACAAACAAAAAGCTGATTAGAGAACAAGAGGAGATTAATTACTGTTTTATTCAAAGAGAAATGAACAAGACAGCTAAATATAATCCATAAGGAGACCGGATTAAGACAAAAAGCATAATTAAACTTCCCTAATCCTTCTTAATTACAAACAAAAAGCTGATTAGAGAACAAGAGAAGGAGATTAATAGCTCAATTGTTCAAAGAGAACTGAATTGAACAACTTAATACAATCCATAAGGAGACCGGATTAAGATAAAAAGCATAATTAAACTTTCCTAATCCTTCTTAATTACAAACAAAAAGCTGATTAGAGAACAAGAGAAGATTATTTACTCGATTGTTCAAAGATCAATGAACAAACAGCTAAACATAATCCACTAGGAGGCTGGATTAAGATAAAAATAACATGCTTAAACTTTCCTAATCCTTTTTTATCACAAATAAAAAGCTAATTAGAGAACAAGAGAAGGGGATTAACAGCTTACTTGTTCAGAGAAAAATCAACAGAACAGCTAAACATAATCCATAAGGAGACTTGATTAAGATAATAAAACTTCATTAAACTTTCCTAATCCTACTTAATTACGAACTAAAAGCTGATTGGAGAACCAAAACAGCTAAATATAATCCATAAGAAGACTGTATTAAGATAAAGAAAACATAAATAAGATTTGTTAATCCTTGTTAATCACAAACAAAAAACTGATTAGAGAAAAAGAGAGTGAGATTAAGTGCTTAATTACTTAGAGATGGTCTCTCTGCTCTATAGGGTGGTCTGTAGGGGATCCCAGTCACAGCTTCTTCCTGGTTTTCATTCCTCAAATCCATTAGCAGAAGAAGAAGAAGAAGAAGAAGAAGAAGAAGAAGAAGAAAGGGGAAATTAGATTGGTTTGCATGAATATACAATAGTACTATATATATATATATAAGAAATATTAGGATTAAAAAGAAAAAATATAATAAAATATAGGAGAGAAGTGAGAAAAATGAGAAGGTAATGTTTTATTTATCCAAAGTTTACAAACTTGTTAGAATATGATTAATAAAATTATCTATGTATTACATACAGACCCCTAGAAAATTGCTATTTATAATCTACCTCCCTCTTTCATCAGTTCGGTATTGATTTGTAAATATGAATGTTTCAGGGGGTTTATGTGTAATTATTCCTTATATTATTATTATTTATAAATTAATTTGGCACTAAAAAATTGAATTTGAATGAATAAAACAGAGGAGAAGAGGTCCATATTGTAGAAGTGTGAATGGGGAAAGAGATGATTTGCCTGGAGCCAGGTCATTAATTAGCTTGTTTTTTTATTAAAATATTATTTACCATTTCTTATTAATTAGGAAATTATTATTTGAGTATGACTTTCTTTATTTTATTTAAAGTGTAGGATCATTTTACTAATTATCATTATAAAATATGAAGTATTGATTGCTCTAATTTTGTTACTTCTTTTAAATAGTTTACTAAAATATTGGGATGGAAGTGTGATATCTTGGAATAAAAAGTTATAATTGTTGTGTGCTATATCACGAGCTGTACGGGCTATGAACCATGTAAGTTGTAGTTGGTCATATAGGCCGTAAAGACAAACTGTGATGATGTCCATAGACTGCGGGGGCCAGAGTCGAAGGCACCACGTGCTATGAACCACATATATCATAGTTTGTCACATGGGCGTAACGACGAGTTGTGGCAATGTTTGTAGGCCTAGCGGGGTCAGAGTTGAGTGTTGCACGAGCTATAAACTATGTAGGTCGTAGTTGGTGATTACATGTACATACTTTATCCCACATACGGGAATGAGATACACATTTTTTTGGGTTACATTGTCTATGCATAGAAGGAATTTGGTATGCAGCGAATGGTGGTCGTGGTTGGAGTTGGCGGTGAGGCGGAAGCGATGGCCGCAAGTCCAAGGCTCTCGCAGCATGAGGTTGCGGTGGTCGGAAAAGGCGGTGCGAACGGAGATGGTGGATAAAGCAGTTTGAGTCAATGGTGGCAAAGTGGCCCGAGTCGACGACAATGGCTCAAAGCAATTGCTGGAAGAGGTGACTGCTAAAGTGGCTCGAGGCGACTGTGGCGGCTAGATCTGCAGTGCATGATGCAGGCAGCAACTTCCTTTTATGCAAGCTCTAGACTTGCTCTTTCTCCCAAGGTTTTGGTCCTCCTTCACGCAGTGTTCGGAAACTTTATTTATATAGTCCAAATTACAACCAAGACATAAATCCAAAATGCTTTTGCTCGGATGGCCCAAAGAGATCCCCTCCATCGGACTGAGTTGGATGACATTTGACTACCTTAATAATACTGGAATGTAGCTATTTTTGGCTCATTGTCTTTGTCTCATCGAGACACACGATTTAACTTTAGACCATGCCACGTCTGGTATTCATTTGATCTTCCAGTTATGCTTGAAAAGCTTCCGAAAGTGTTTTATCGGCTTGATTTGGTTTGATTCGACTCCGATTATACTGATTTTTGTACCATTGGGTTCATCTTGTCAATCAGTCAGTTTGACTATAAGTGTGATGAGATCAGACTTCTAGATGACTATTTATCGAAGTTTGAAAATTTTGTACTAAAAAGATTGTCTGAAGATCAGTGTCATGTCTCGAGATTCATGATAGAAGTGGGAAATTTGCTTAAGAAGTATCAATAATATTGTTTTGTTTTCCTAAAATTGACTAAACAACACTTTTTATAAGTTTCCTACAACTTTTAATTAATTACAATTGATGGAGAGGTCCATGGTTTATTCAAACACAATTTAGCAGTACTTAATATGAAGAATATTGTTTTATTTATAATTTATTTTATAATAATATTTTTGTTCATTGAATAAAAGTTAATAAAAAAAATCATCCAACGATACAAAATAATTCTTTTGGATATAAATAATTTAATATCTCAATGATCTTAGAATTCGAGGATTTTAATCCCTTTAAATTTCTCTTCTTTTTTTTAGATTGGTTGACGGGCGAAACTATCAACCAATTCTTAGCTCGCAGTCTCGTTAGGTTTGGGATTAGATCCCGTCGAGTACCACCTCCATATAACGGATAACTTGTCCGGATGGGTTTCAAACCCCGGATCTGAGAGGACTTAAACTGGCGAGCAGATGCTCTACCAACAGGCCAAGTACATCGACCACCACCTTCCAGCCTCCACCGATCGTAATCGGGCTATCACTCACTTCTTACAATAAGTTCATTCATCCGTTGACATTGTAATTCAGAAGACTTTGTAACGTTTTATGACAATTGCTCTTTATAATCATCAGTTTGTAGTCTCTTTTTACAACTGAGCCCGGTATCATAATTTTTTTCCTATGCCGATTTTCCACGTAAAAAACTTCTGGTTTCACTCATGATCATTTTTCTTTTATCCGAATATGTGTTGAATTCTCGTGCAACACTACTAAGACGGTAATTCACTACTCTTTGATCACGAATTTTCTAGTACGCATAATAAATTAAATATCCACAACGTACAAGTTGAATAATTCGCATTAATTAATATAGGCTAAAATTGAATTTCTTACAATTATTTTTAAATTGTATTTTTTTCAAGAATATTTTTTCAAAGTCTTCGTCTATTATAAGCGTATCAGATAATGCCTAAATTTTTTATAATATCTTGATGTTTCGATAAAATATAAGCGGTAAGTTCTGTCAGCATTTTATATCTGTTTTTTAAACAAAAGAATATTAATTACAATAAATTTGAGTTATGGATAAAGGAAATAGATATTTAGCAGAGGCTTAAATATCAGTTTTTCATGCGTTAGGCCTCGTGAAGCAGACCGAATCCCCCCGCGCTACGGGTGGAATTCGAACTCCTGACTTTCCGGGGCTTACAAGCCCCGTTCCACCAGACAAAAAACGCGGCACTTGTGAAACAAATATATATAAATATGAGTAATAAATTTAATATATCATGAACTTCGTCGCACTTTTAAGCAATAATTGTTTTAGATGGCTTCGATTTGAGCGGATTTATAATCAAGGTGATGGTCTCGACAAGATGAATGTGGTGATATCAAAATTAATTCGATTTGAGTTCAATCAAGCCATTAAGGTACTTATGAAGATTTTGGATAGTCAATTAAATTGTCAAAAGAACTTCAAATTGGATATATTTATATTGAGATTGAGCATGTCAAATAAAGGAATCTGACGAGTTTAAGTTCACTTAAGTTTCAGGTCGTTAAGTTCCTCAAATAATTAAAAAACCCTTATCTTTGGGACCATATGGGTTGAGGAGAATAAGAGGAATTTCATGGCTCGCTATGGGCTGAAGACCTCGTGATAACTCTCGGCATCATAGTCCATGTCACTGCTTGTTATCACCGACTATCCTTGTTTGCAAACGCTGTATCTCAAATACTACTATAATGTATAACATGTGTATTGAAGACCCAACAATAACTTCTGGTCTCTATAGCTGCCGACTACAACTAGTCCGTCGCCATCGACCACCGCCGACCAACACCTTCTACTGTTGCCGACCTCCAACCGCGGACGACCACTGCTTATGACCATTCTAACAAGGATTCAATAGTTGTTGCCAACGCCTTTATTTTTCATTATGTTGTGCACAAATAACTTGTAATCATGTAGCCAAAAAGCAGGCCTTGTCGTTGAACCAACGAAGCTGCCGCCACCGACGACGCCATCATCGGAGCTGTCACCACACCTACAATTGGCCGACCCGCCTTGTCGGCCGCCTATCTGATGTTTAACCGTTCAACCACCCACCCGACCGCCTGATGTTTTAGCCGGTCGACAACCTTAAGAATAACTAGTCGACCACCCCCTACTGACCACGTTGAAGAAAGGTGGTCGTCCACCCCGGAACGATCGACCATCTTAGTAGACCACCTGATGCTAACAATGATGGACTTGGGAAAAATTGCCCTTGCTGCTCTTATAAGACAGTGGAATACATCTTATTTTGTCT
This sequence comes from Papilionanthe hookeriana x Papilionanthe teres, assembly GCA_022702705.1. Classification (NCBI taxonomy): domain Eukaryota; kingdom Viridiplantae; phylum Streptophyta; class Magnoliopsida; order Asparagales; family Orchidaceae; genus Papilionanthe; species Papilionanthe hookeriana x Papilionanthe teres. The sequence continues at coordinate 19,005,779 of CM040436.1, forward strand.
CTCTCTCTTTTCACTCTATAAATTGAGGATGCCTTTAATGTAAAAATGGCCCATTTTTGACTCTCTCCCCCTTCATGTAGAAGGCTTGCTCCCTTTTACCCTCATATTGTAACCTCATTTGTGTAGAATATAAGGGCCGCAGAGCCCGGTCCCTCATAATTTGACTCTATCTCTTCGGCACGGTCCAAGAGATAGTTTTGGATTCAACAATAATATTCGGTGAAAAGTTATGGACCCTTTCTCCTCGAGATAAGAGGTGCAGTCACCAACTACGACCTTTTGTGATCATTTGATGCACTTGCAGCTTCCAACTATGGCTCATATGGTCAACTTACGCTATTGCAATCACCAACTATGACTTCCAATTATGTGTTTACAACTTATGTGGCCAACTAACCCTATTGTAGTCACCAATTACAATACTCTATGTAACAAACTAATGCTATTATAGCTTTCAACTATGATCTATGATACCAGCTGACAATATTATAGTCACCAACTACAGTTTGTGTGGCTTGTAACAAATTAATGATATTGCAACTTCCAACTATGATCTATGTGGCCAATTGATGCTATTACAACTTCCAACTGCGATCCATATGACCACCTACACCATTGTAGTCACCAAATATAACAACTGTAGCCAACTGAAGTTATTACTTTTCAAACTATGACATATGAGACTATTTAACGATAGTGCAGTCACCAACTACAACTTCTACGACCAACTAACACTATTATAACTTCCAACCATTGTCTTTATGGTCAACTACAATATGTGTAATGACCTAATGCGACATTTTTGACCAACTAGTTTTGACCTTTGTGGTCAACTATTACTGTAAAAATTAATGTGCCTTCTTTTGATTTTTTTTTTTTATCTATATTCGTACTAGATATTCGTGCAACGCTGATACATTAAATTATATAACACGAATTTGATATGCATATGCATATCGAGCACCTCAAACATTATATTTCCCTCAAGTCCAATAAACACAAATGTCAAAATACTATATCTCACTATATATAACATTAAAAATACATTTCACCAATTAAAATATCAACAAATATATGCAATATAACATTAGTAACACATATATTGTTCTCTAATATCATGAGTTAGTCAACAAGAAAATTTCAATGTATTAAATTGACAATGATATTGACTTTGAAATTATATTTAAAAAATAAAAAGATTACAATGAATATTGATAATGATTAGTGACAATTATTCTTTCAACAAATGTCGATACTAAGTATGATCACTCTGCATAAATAATATCAACTATAATTAACAAAATTAATCTATTATTAAATTCAATCTAATATTATTTTATCCCTAACCTATCAATTTATTCAGGAAATTCATAATAAAAATAAAAAAAATAATAATAATAATAAAATACTGAGTTGAAAGGTAAATTTTAAGTTTAGAAGTGATATGTCTCTAGCAAATCTTGATCATCCGGCATGAATCTCGAGGTATTGATACGGATCTCGATATAACTTTTTGAATAAGAAACTTTGTGACTTCAATTAAGAGTCATCTAGAACTCTTATTTCAGTTAACTTATGGTCAATCTGGTCGGATCGATGAGATGACCATAATGATATATAAATTATCTAATTTGAGTCAAATCAAGCCTAGATCAAGTCAGTAAACCACTCTTGGAAGATTTATGAATGCATTTGGATGGTCAAACGGATGTCGGATCTAGTAAGTTTATAGTCGAATCGAGCGTCTTGACAAGACGAATCCAACAAGCTCAAGATTGCTCAATTCCGATATCGTTAAAGCATTCAAATGTCTATCAAACGTTGTCATATTGAGGGAATCTCTTCGGACCGTTTGATCAATGTGGTTCATATTTATGCATTAATTACACTTAAACACTAGAGTCTCACCCTCTCATGAGAGGGGCTTGAGCATTGAGAGAGAACATGAAGCTTTGAGAAGGACCTGAAGTTCAACACCATCCATGCTATCGTCAATCTCCGCCAGCAGCCGTCGACTCCCATCGATCGTCGTCGATCACCGTCGTCAACCACTGTCGACCGTCGTTGACACCCGTTGACCAATGCCAGCCACCGTCGACTGCCGTAGACAACCACCAACCACCGCCACGCACTATTGCCATCTTTAATTACCACGGACTATCGTCCACCAACGCCCACCAACGCTGACCGCTTCTAGTGTAATTACTAGTTGTTTTATTTCACCCGAGTGAGTGCTGAATTCTCGTGCAATGCCACGAATTTTGTAGCACGCATTAAGACGGACAAAATGTAATATTTAAGATCATGGGTGGTGGTAATTAAAAATTGCTTTACGGCAGGACAATAACACTCAAGCATTACTAGGTCAGATTTTGATATTATGTAATTTGTATAATTAATGGGTAAATATCTTGTATTTTAATAAATTTCTATATTTTCTAATGGGCACTAGTGGCCAATAACTATAGTTTAAGTGCGAGTTTATATAAATAATATAAAATTATTTAAAGATAGAATAAAAAATAAAAATAAGATTAGCCATTCAACATCAACGACATGAATGCCACAAACAAAATTGGGCATTAATTTTTTTGGAGATGGAGAAATTTTCAAATTTCGAGCTATTATAACATATGGATGAATTTCATAAGCGAGACGAGTATAATAAGCGAGACGAGTATAGTAGAGGTTCGATGCATTATTAAGATTTTCTTAGCACATTTAAGTATATAACACGTGGTGGATCTGATTTGTCGTGTAGATTATGCTCAAGACATAGAGCACGAGATCCGGTTTACTCTATGGTGGGCGAAGAGGGGTGTTTCCGGACTCATTGACCTATTTCATATCACTGAATTTGGGGTTTAAAAGAGAGGCATGTGGAGAGTTCTCATTACATGTGAGGTTATTTTGGTCTTTTGTGCTGGTGCATACTGCCCAGTACCTCGTCGACTGTCAGATCTAGGCTTCGGTTGACGGCTAGCTGAAAAAGTTATCGAGTGGAAGTAGGTCCGGTGGAATTAAATCAAGTGGAATCAGGTCCAGTAGAATTAGTTCGGGCGGACGCAAACAAGGCGGAAGTAGGTCTGGTGGAAGTAGGTCGATAAGGGAAGCTTACTGGGCGGGTGTCCGACCAGGTAGGACTGATTGGTTGACTCGTTGACTCGGTCAAGAAGTGAACTAACGAGTATACGTGTTGTTACTTAGTTAATGGAATTTTTCTTAAGCTATGTCTATCTATCTCACTGCCTAAATTTTAGTATTATTTGGTAAGCAAATTGAGCTAACAAAGCTTATGGAAAATTAAACAAAGTTAAAGTAACATTTGTTGTGAAAGTGTAGTTAAAATTTTATTAAAATGATGCTTTTCTTTTTAAATTTGAGTGTGAAAAATAAAAATATTATTGTGAAAGTGTAGTTAAAAATTTTATATTAATTGATGGTTATATCTCATGAAAAGGTCAGAGTTTAGAACTCAGTTTTTCATATTAAATAATAGGGTTGAGGGTATTTACATGCATACCAGCTAATTCTTTTGTATTTATATACCAGACACTTAAAATTTAATTTTTATATTTATAACACCATTTTTTTCATATTTAATTTTTTTTAAGATAAGAGGATAATTATATAGAAACCACCTGAAACATTGATATTTAGAAATTAACAAATTAGATTTTTTTTTTTGAACTAGCAAATTGATGTACATACGTGTGTCACGATAAGATTATTGAGCTTGAAAAAAAATAAAAGTATGGGTTAGGGTTTTAGCATGATATTTGATGTTTGCGTGAGAATTTGAAAAGTGGATTAAGGGTCTGTTTGGGAGAGCTGCAGCTTATTAATAGGCTTATGCGCAGCAACTGCTGCGCAGATGCTGATGCTGATAAGGTGCTTGGTTGTTTGTTTTTACAGTTTGAAAACAGTCGTCATTGTAGTTATTTCTTGACAAATGATTATTCCGTCTTTGTGCAGTAACGATGTTTATAGCACAACTTCCATAACAATATATTTGATACTTTAGAAACAAAAATTCAGTTCATAACAGTACAAAAAATGAGATATACACCTCACTTAATAGTGCATATCATGATTACTAAAATAAAGAAAAAGACTATTAAAATAATATTTAATAATATGATAATATTATTTTTAAGATGCAGACGGCGTATGTCACGAGCTAAGCCATTCTCTAGGGATTTGTTCAATGCCCGGTCACTCTCGGTGGTGAAATCTTTTAGCTTATCTACCCACCAGAAGAAGTCATATTTCTTCGTGATTCTCCATGGGCAATCTATGGAACTCGTCTCCGTAGCTATGCGTAGCTGACATGACGTCGACGAGGACTTCAAGTTCACGATGACACACTAATCCTTGGGAGGTACCATAAATCCTCGAGTTCATCTCTCTTGAATGCTTTAAAAGACAGTCTATAGTCATAACACAAGTAGAAATTTATAAAAGAAGCAATCAATTATAGTTTTGTGCAGACGTGAAGTCTTAGATTATTCAGTATACCAACCAACGAAACTGTCATTATAAGATGACAACAGACCTTATAAAAATATATTTTTAGTTGTATTTAACCCACGTAATACCAAGCTCGTCTGTGTCACATATGCATGTTACAAATTTATTGTTAATAGAAATATCCATCACATAAATATTTAAATTAGGGTCATAGTCTTGCATCTTGGCCATACTATTGACATTCATAGGCCTAACTGTGTTAACGAAGTTATTACAATATGTTTGATTACCACTAGCGGGATTTTTGTGGTTATTTCTTCTTCTTTTTAAGGGAATAATAACATTCCCGACATTGGATGTAATCATAGGACAAGAGGCAAATATAGAGCAATTCTTGCAAGACACTAATTTTCATACATAAATAATTGGTAAGTAATTTCTTTGTCCATAGCCACAATAGTAATTTTATCAGGTACAATTGAGTCAATATTGATTTGCATATTAACTCTAGCATAAGTATTCCTTTAGCAGTTAAAGGATCAAAAGCTAATGGAATTCCAATTTTACTTGCTATTTTCAAACTTTCACTTTCAAACCAGCAAAAGATAGGTAAGTTCGGAAATCTAACCCACATAGGAACTTCTTTAAAGTCCTCTTCAAACGGTCAAAAATCATGAGACTGACGTTTAAACATAAAAGGTTTACCTCCAATGAATCATGATCCTTCAAAAATAACCTTCTCTAAATCTTCCGAGCAATTAAATTTAAACAAGAAAAACCATCAGTTAGAGAAATGAGTTCAACTGAATCTTTTGTTTTCCAAAACTTATTAATCACCTGCTGAAGATAACAATAGAAGGGTCTTTTACCTAAAGCGTAACCAACAAGTGGAAGCTCCCACTTCTTCGATAATTCATTTATTTCATTTTTTGATAAAATGTTTTTGTCATTAATAGATGGAACATAAGAAAGATTAAAAGATGTAGATCTATCAATATTAGATGAAATTAAGCCTTTCCAACTGAATGCCTGTACAGATCCTTGAATGGATCGAGATGGAGAAGAAATAAGAGGGGGAAAAATGGAGTCCATGGGGCAAAGCCCCCAAAAACCTAGAAGAGGAACAAAATAGAAGAAAAAGATGAAGCAACAAAGAGAAAAAACTTCTCTGAGATGGGGAAGAAGCGGTTTCTCAAAGAGAAAAAACTTCTCTGAATTACCACAGAGAAGAGACATTACAAATTTTACACCTGAACATTTTTTAAAAGAGAAAAAATTATAGAAGCTTAATTGATTTGAAAAGATTTCATTAGTGTATACATTATACGCGACAAATAATAATTTTTCTCGTAACGGAGGGAGAAGTTAATACATTATAATTCAAACAAATTATATAGATTAAATTTCATTGCAGAAGTCCAAGGATTATAGAAGCATTTGAGTTGTTTTCAATATATATATATTTTTTGTCCTGTGTTGGGTCATAATTCTCTGGGGTTGGGGATCACGTATGCAACATTATTGGCGCTAATGGCCAACAAGGTCACCAGGAGTCGGTGTTGTTGTTGACTTCATGCATCAGTCTTATAAGAAACAACATATGCTCACGATGTGCGTCGGCTTTCGGTGCGATTCGATTATCAATGTTATAGTTTATAATGTGTGGTAACAACGAGCAAAAGCTGTACAAACAATGGTATACTTCAACGATGTGCATCAGTATAAAAGGCGATAACATGCTAAGACGATTTTCATCAGCCTTAATGGTGATGACGAGCATCCTCGGTGTCCATCAGCCGTTTGACATTGGTTAAAAAAACATAGTTGAATGATGGAGATCAGGTGTCTGCAAATGAATAATGGATATCGAGATACTATAGTCGAGTGATGTTATTCATGCCTCCACAGACGATCACAAGTCACATGACCATGAATTGAAGATGGAAATGTTCATAACCAGGTGACAACGATATATCAATCGTAGTTAGGTTATAGAGGTATCACCAGTGATAACCATTTGTAAGCAACAAACATTTGAAGATTGTAGTCGAGTATAGATGATCGGGTGATCGTAACCAATCTTAGATTTCCTCTGAATGAGAAGTGATATTTTTGTTATTTTATTTTTGGTGATTATTTAAATAAAATTGAATAGAGATCTCACTCCATTAACTTAAATTTAGTATCTATAATTGATGTCTATTCAATCTTAAATCCTTAATAAAAAATGGGTTCTATACTTTAAAAAAGGGGCTCGCTTAGCGGCCAGCGCACTTTAGGCCCGCCCAAGAACGCTGTTCTAATGGAACCCTAATTCCTGACGCGCCGTGGAATCGAAACCCTATGCGGCAATCCATTATCTTCTTGCACAACTAGCTTCCCTTCTGGCGATTGATTATCTTCTTGTACTTCCACACATCCTCTGAGTCCCGGAGTCGCTCGAGCTCGCCAGATGACAACAACAAGACAGACTAGAGTGAAGGAGGGAATGTGGATTTACAGAAAGATTTAAAGGTGATTGCTTCAGATCCTCCTTTCTGAATTCGCACTCTGTTGTCTTATTTAGTACTGATAAGCTCATATATATGCCACTCAACTCTACATTAATGGATAGCGTATTTTGCATTTACGTGACTTGCGTTGAAGCTAGTGTAACAATGTTCCAGTTCTTGAATGTTTTCTTATTGAAAATTTGAACCTATTGGTCTCAGTTACTGCGTTAAAGCAAAGGATGAGCTTAGGAGGTGCGTTTAGGAACGTTATTCGTCCCCTGTCAGTAAGAAGGCTTTTGCCGATCTCTGCAAGACTAGCTGATGCGGTCCCCTTTCCTTCATCAATAGAGCAGTCCCAATGCCTTAGACCTACTTTCATGAATAAAGAGCCCTTGGGTCTTTCTTTTACGCGATTGTTCGGCACTTCAACTGGTGGTGCACCTTTCCAGAGCTTGACTGATACTCGTTTCCCAAAGAGAAGGCCTGGAACAAAGCCTCGAAGAAAGAGGGCAAGTCTCAAACCCCCAGGTCATCTTCTACCTACTGCTTGTTCATCTGAAGAAATTTTTTGTAGAAATTTCTTTTTGAACTTTGTGCTCGACTTTTTTAAGTAGCGCCCATTGAACATTTGTTTCCGTATTTCTATTGGCAAATTGTTTTCATTTATCACCTCACGTTGATTTCATGTGTTACCAAATCATTATTTGTTTACTATTAGTAACTACTATTGTTTAAAAATGTTTTGTTAAACTTGCTTTGGCAAGTAATTAGACTCTAGATGAACCAGGTGCCCTTGGCTTTGGTTTATTATTGATATTTGAACATATCTATGTGGTTCTTAAAACTTAAGCCATTTATTCGAAAACTATTATATGCATTATATTCATTTACATTTTTTTATTATTTTAAAAAAATGATATTCGAAGTAGGGTATATTTGTGTATGCTATATGTTGATGATATAGTTTTAATTGATGGATGTCGCCCAAATCAAGTAAAAAATTAAAACAATACATGTATTTCTTAATAAGATTAAGGTGTAGGAGAATCAATTTAAGGGAAGGCGGGAAGTTTTCAAGACTTGATAATTCATATTTGGGGAGGTGGAAGAGGACGAAGACGTTTGAAAGAGAGAGGCTAGGATAAGAGGATATCCAAAAAATCTACAAGCTGTCCACAAGGGAACACAATTTTTAAGTGGTTTGATTATGTTTACTACATCCATTATGTAGACATAAGAGAAGGATTCCACTATAATTGAGAAAATTTATATGGTATTAACTTCTCTTAGCTGAGTGAAGAAGCCATCCAATTGGAAAAAGAGAGGGGTGTGTTACAAGATTTTGGTGTCTTCATCACCCTAACCAATATTGTAGAAGATGGATGATAAATACCTGACAACTGATTATATACACTTTTTGGAATTTGGACATGTCACGGAAAGAGATGACATTAAAAATAAATAATTTAGATAGAATGTTTGGATGGAGTTGTGGCTCTGTCAACAATCGTTAAATGAAACCAATTGTTGATGATTTTTGACACTGGCATGATATTGAAGGAGATAGTTGGTTAAATCCTAAATTTGTTACGTTTTAGGCAATGAGTGGTGCTTTGGATGGAATGAAGGTTCGTGATGAGCCATGGTGATGTGATCATGATTTGAAATGATAAAAATGATCCGTTTTAAGTAGTGTGATAGAGTACTTCAAGATTTCATTGGGTGGATATGGTCTCTATGTAGTTAATTTGATTCAGTCTGACAAATTTGGTTATGTTGTTTAGTTTGAGATGTTATGGAATAGAAATTTTGGTTAGGAATTCTGGTATGCTACGATGATCATGAAGTTGATCTCATTATAGATTGCGAAACCAATAGCTTTAGAAAGAGGAATGATCGATGTAAAATTGGGCAAGCTGGTTGTATTGAGGAGTTTAAGCCAAGCTGAAATAGAGTATTTGATTAGGTTAAAAATCCTTCAAGTGTGATCAATCTTGCTACAATTGAATTTAATCGTTATTGTTAGATATGGTACGATGTGATTGATTAGAGCTAGTTGATAGGGTTCAGTTGTACGGAGACACGAGTCATGCTCGAGTGTGCTGTCAACTCGAACGCTGCTCAGTCCAATTGGAAATCAAGGTCTGATCTAACTCGAGTAAATCTAGAGTCTGGTTGTTCTAGCACATAGGTTTGAATTATATGGAGTCAGATGAGTTGGATTCTACATGGTATTAAATTGGCCATTCCTCAAGCTGAGTGGGAAACAAGGTCCGACATGATTTCAAGAAACCCAATGTGTGATTGTTGTGCCTTTGCTTTGTCATCTTAATGCGGACAATCAATTTTAAATATGAAAAAAGAGATGTTATAGTAGCTATAAGGGGTATCTCTTATGGTCCAACCTTCTATTTGCTTGAGCTAGAGTTTCCCTCTTGCTGTTAGAAGAAGGAATTCTTATCTTGTTGTCACACATTTAGATTATTAGAAGGCTGTCACCTGTTCGTATGTGCTGTACTGTCGAAAAGTGTATGGTTGATTAACCTCGATCTATTATCTGACTTTTGTATTTAAACAGAAAGCACCCTAGACGCTATGTTTTTGTTTTATTATGTATCCATGGTGGAGACTGGAGAGAGCTGTAGATTCTTTGTCGTCAATCAGGGAGACCTACATTGATTGAGTAGCAAAATTGTTGTTTGAGGTAGTCAGTGTTAACTCTTCATTTCTATTTCAGTTGGGGAATCTTAGCTCATTCTTTGTAGTATTTTTCTTTACATGTTGCATGTAGATTTCTAAATTAATTTTCATTGTATATGACGGCGATGAAATAAACAGTTTCGTGATAAGACTTATGATTATTCTTATATATACATGTTATGACCTAGGATGATATTGCATGATTGTATGAATGGATGGATGAGAATGCAAATGCGAAGGATATTTGTGATCTCCTTTGATTCAAATGGGATATTGGAGAATGTTTTGTGATCTCCACTGATTGGGATCTATATAACCTTGAGCCTAATGAAGTTGTGATAAATAACGTTGTGTGTTGTATATTGTGAACTATATACTGGATTCTATGTGATTTTTTTATTTGGGGACAATGTCTTTGTGATGGTATATGTGAGTGCAACTATGCCTAACTTCTTGTGTTGGACTTGTAGGTGCTTTCTTCGAATCTTCTTTATCAATTCAAGTATAAATTGTTAATTTCCTGTAGATTTCTTTGACGATGATGCAGCTTTTCTCTTGTTTTGCTAATATATTAAAAAAAAATTTCTCTTAGTTTATCTCGGTTGTAAATCCTGTGTTGGTTCTAAGAGGGGTGGGTGGAGATGAGCAGGAGATTTTCTTAGCTTAGTTGGTTTTGTTATTTATTTATTTTTATGTTTGATCTACATTGCTAGCGAGCCATGGTCTGTAATAGTTGATTGAACCTTTAGATGGACAAGAGTGATGGGATTTGGGTTGTGAATTTTTTTATGTTTGCGTATAATAGTAGGCTTGAAATTTAATAGAACAATTGGTGTTTTAAATGCCAAGTTGATGATCCCTAATTTAAGGGACTATGATGAAACTTTAAAAAGCGCTAAGGACAGAATTGTAGCATCTTTAAAGACGAGAACCAATGTGGAACACAGTCCATACATCACTGAACTAGTCGTTTAACCTTTTTTTGATTCAGGCTATTCCTTTTTTTTTTCCTCAATTTTTTTATGTGTAATCTGTGAATTTACACCTAGGTTTGATTACTTTGAAATGCAATCCCATGTGTTTTTTTACTGCAGTCTAATAACTGATAGAAAAGCAGTCCATGTCTGGTGAATTAATAATACCCAAATATATATATATATATATATATATATATATATATATATATATATAGACATGCAAATTGCACTAAACAGTCAAGCATTTAAAAGAAGGGGCATTTACGTATATACCACGTAATTTCTATGTATTTACATTTGTAACGCCTAAACTTTACTATTTTACGTTATACTATCCCAGTGTATCATATCATTTAAAATATACCACTATTTTAATTTTTAAAAAGTGAAATACATCTTTTTAGGCATAGCAAGATGGCGTGTATGTAAAAATTGAAGCCTAGATGTCAGATATGTAAATACATAGGAATTGAGTGTTATGTATGTAAATCTTCCTTTAAAGAAATAGCAAGCGAGTTGGTTACATAGTATGAATTGGTTGTGACATGCAATAAGCCCAAGTTTTCCTAGGTCTACCTCTGCCTTTCTTAACATAAGTTGTATTTAAAACATCTACTCTCCTAATTGGATCATTAGGTGGTCGACGTTTAATGTGACCAAACCATCTAATGCGACTCTCTCTAATATTATTCGTCACTTGTGCAACACCAACCCTATTACAGATATATTCATTTCACATTTTGTCTATAAGTGAAAGCCACTCATCCACCTAATCATTCTCATATCGGCAACACTTAACTTAGCATTATGCTTCTCTTTTAACGGCCAACATTCAACACCATAGAGCATTGCAGGTCTCACCATCATCCTATAAAATTTTCCTTTCTGTCTAAGCGGTACTTTTCTATCACACAATAGGCCGGACGCATTCCTCCACTTCAACAAACCAACCTGAATTCTACTATTAACATCCCCATCTATATCACCATCGCTTTGAACAATGGACCCAAGATATCTAAATCGTTCACACTTTTTAATAATTTGATCACCCAAAGTTACACTTATGTCACTAGAGCTACTATTACTAAAATTACATTCCATGTATTCAGTTTTAGTTCTCAAACGAAGACCTTTAGACTCCAATGTAGACCTCCATAATTCAATTTTTTCCTTGGGCTTTTTCTCTCGTCACGAAGAGGATATCATCAACAAAAAGCATACACGAAGGTACATCCTCTTGTAAATGTCAGTAAGACCATCCATAAATAAAGTAAAAAGATATGGGCTTAAAGCCGATCCCTAATGTAAACCAACAGAAATAATAAAATATTTGGTCAATCATTCTTCAGTTCGAACACATGTAACAGTTCTAGTATATACATCTTTAATGACTTGAATATAAGTCATATCGACACCTTTCTTCTTAAAGACTCTCCAAAGAACATCTCTAGGAGCCTTATCGTAAGCTTTTTCTAAATCAATAAAAATCAAATGTAAATCCTCCTTTTTATCTCTGTACTTCTCCATCAAACCTCTCAATAAATGTATAGCTTCCATAGTAGACCTGCCCGACATAAATCCAAATTGATTATGAGAAACCTTGGTAATACGTTTTAACTTGTGTTCAATTGCCCTCTCCCATAATTTTAAAGTATGACACATCAATTTAATTCTTCTGTAATTTGCACACTCTTGTGCATCTCCTTTATTCTTAAAAATGGGGACCAAAATACTCTTCTTCCACTCCCCAAACATCTTTTTAGTTTTTAAAATAATATTAAAAAGTTTATTAAGCCAAAAAACTCCCAAATCACCCAAACATTTCCACACGTCAATTAGGATATCATCAGGTCCTACAGACTCTCCAGCCTTGATTTTCTTTAAAGTCTCATCAACTTCTTTTCTACTAATGCGACGGTAAAAATGAAAAGTTTTATTATTATTAACGATATTAAGATCACTAAGGTCGATCACATTTTTAGCATCTTCATTGAAAACTTTATCAAAATAACTCACCTACCTATGTTGAATATCTTTTTCTAAGAAAAATACTTTTTGATTTTCATTTTTAATACACTTTACTTGAGTTAAATCTTTACTTTTCTTTTCTTTGTTTGATTAGTTTATACGTATATTTTTCGCACTCCTTAAGTATCTAACATATTACAAAGATCACTAAAAGCGAATTTTTAGCATCATGATTATTCTCGTAGACTTCCCGTAGTAGTTTTATATTTTTCTCGATTCTACGACTTTTACATTTAAACCAATTTTTATAACATAACTTTTTATATTTTATCTTTTCTTGCACATTATTATTCCACCACAAATTATTTTTATTTATAAGCAACTTTTTCTTTTGATTATCAAAGTACATCTTTAATTACTTGTTTAATAATATTAGTTAATTTTTCCCGCATAACATTTGCGTCTTCATGTACATCCCAAATATTTAAATCTTGAATTTTACTCATAAAAATAATTTTATTTGCGTTTTTTATGTACCATCATCTAATTCAACGATGTTGAATCCTAGTATTTTTTATTTTACAACTCTTCATCTTAAAATCTAGAACTAATAATCGATGTTGAACACTTAATTCCTCACTTAGAATGACCTTACAATCTCGATGATATATTCTTCTCAAATTAATTTTTAAAATTTTAAATCTAATCTCATTCATATTTTATCAGTACATTCATAATATGGTTGTATGGAGACAATGTCGGTATAGATAGAATAGCTGGATCTTATGACCAACAGCGGAGTTGAATCAGCAAAAGAAAACTAAAATTTAAATACACAACACACGATTTTTTATATATTTACATATCTAACACTGAAGTTTGTATCTACGTTGATAACACTTTGGTGTCATAAATTTATGCATAAAAAGATATATTTCACTTTTAAAAGGTTAGTAATAGCGGTTTTTTTAATGCTAGTTTAAAGGTTTGAGTTTTATGCATTTAAATTTTAAAGTTTAGTTGTTAGTCGTGTAAATATATAAGAATTTTGTGATATGTATGTGAAATGCCCAAAAGAAATGGCAAAATCTGTAGAAAGAGTTATGAGAATGATCGGAAGGGGCTTACTAGAATTCTAAAATAATAAATAGAAGAAGTTAAATAACTCACCACCAAAATATAATTTAGGCATTAGAGGGAAACTCAAAATGAAAGGAGACAACTTGATGATGTATCAGCTAATAAAACAGAGCAGCATTGTAGATCATTGGGTTGAATGTATAAACCATCAAAACTTAAATCAATGAATCCTAGTGTGGGAGAAATGTGGAAAATGTCAAGCTACCAACATTTTCGGCTTGCTTATGGGTTATTAAAACTTTATTTATTAGGCGCCGTTTTGAATAATTTTTGCTTTTATTTTATTTTATTTATGTTTTGATTTAAAAAGAAACATGTTTGGCATATTTGCATAAGATGGGGTCGTTTTTAAAATACTCAAAACATCTAAAAATTGTTTTAAGTGCTTTCAAAAATATGTTAATTTATTTTTTGAAAGAAATAATAAAAATATGTAAAAGGCATACTAAACAAACATGTTTTTTAACATCAAGAAAAAGGTGAAAATAAAAATGAAATTAAAAAACTAAATTGATCTCAAACATACCCTTAGTATCTGTGACTACTATTGTTGCGAGACTTCAGGCTACCAACGACAACTATTGATGCCTTACCTGGAGGTTTCAAATCAATTCCATGCGGTTCCTGTTCAAGGGAATTATTTGATTTAGCTGTTTTAAAATTTTAAATTGTGGATTATCTTGAGTTATGTACTTAAAATGACGTTTGGAATGCGATTGGGCTAATATTGTGTGAGCTATATCTACCAACTTAGAGGTGATAAATCTATAAACATATGTTTTTGAGTGGAGCAAATAATATCTATAAACATATGTTTTTGAGGTTAAACATTTTTTTTTAGGTTTTTACTCTACATTCATTTATCTGAAGTGTTGTCTAAATATTATGTTTATTCTTTGCAAATGGTTTTGTAGTGTTCATCCATTCACTCATGTTCATGTTTGTGGGAACGATGGTAGGGATTTTTGAAACATGAAGAACTTTGGAATCAATGAATACTGTATAAAATTATTAAATAATTGTAAAAGAAAGATAGAACCAGAAAAAGGTTTTGAAGCCAGCCTATAAAATCATGAGTGAGAGAGAGGTAGGGAGGGAGGGATTATTTTTTGTTTTTGCTTTTTTAATTAAAAAATATATTTGTTCAGTTTATTTTTATATATTCTTATTATTATTTTTTTTATTTTAAAGCAAATCAATGTATTTTTAAAAAAACACTCAAAATAGTTTGGTCAATTACATACACACCACCCAATTCCTTTTGTATTACATATGTACTTCTAAAGTTTTGCATTTTATATTTATGTCACTCATATATTTCATATCACATCAAAAATACCACCATTTAACTTTTAAAAAGTTAAATACGTCTTTTCATGCATAAGTAAAGTGGTATATATAAATTGAAGTTTAGGTGTCAGATATGTATATTCATATGAATTGAGTGGTATATATGTAAACCTTTGAAATAATTTTTAAAAGTATTTTTAAAAATAACTATCACAGCAACACCATCCACCTCTAGCTGCCACAAACCATAGGCCACCATTGTCACTGCCACCATCACTGCCTCACCAACGCTACCATTTCTCTTCCCACAATCATCACCATCATCGCTTAAATTAATTTATTTAATCTTCAATAAAATTAAAAGTATATTTTTAAGGTTAAACATTTTTTTATTTAAATCAAGTCAAACTAATAATAATAATAAAAGTGATACCGAAATGTTGCAGGTCCTCATGCTTGGATTCAATATGTTCCTGGGGAACCAATACCCAGAAGTCGTCCCAATGAAGGAAGCGTGCAAGGAAGAAAACGGATAAAGCGCATCTTGCAACGAAGGGCTTTTATTTTGGTACTATTTTTTTAACCCTATTTTCTCTTTTTGTAGCTCATGCACATATTCATTAATTCATGCTATTTTCATCTTATTCTCTGTTTCGTACTTTTCTTGCATTTTGTAGCAATTTCAGATTTTCTCCTAACATATTTTTATCTTCTATTACTAATGATTCTTCTCTTTTTCTATGAGTTTTTTGTGCGCATTTTATTCTTAGTAAAGACATTTTTCATCAGAAAGTTTGGGTCGGTATGACTATGAAGATGGTTTCTGGTCATTAGATTTGCTTTGAGATGAATGTAACATATGACTGATAAATTAATTCTTATGTTTCACTTGCACAAACAACAAACAAACAACAACAAAACCTTTATCCCTCTTGGTGGGATTGGCTACATGAATCCTCTTTCTCCATTGTGTCCTTTTTAGGGTCATATTTTCATTTAATTTTAATAGATTAAGATAATTTTTTATACAATATGCTCACGTCTTCTTAGATTAACCTCTGCTTTTCTTAACATAAGTCGAATCTAAAACATCTACTCTCTTAATTGGATCATCAGATGGTCGACATTTAATGTGACGAAACCATCTAAGACGACTCTTTAATTTTGTCCGTCATTAGAGCTACACTAACCCTATCACGAAAATGTTCATTTCACAATTTGTCTCTCAGTGTAAAGCGACTCATCCACTTAATCATTCTCATCTCGACAACACTTAACTTAGTTTTATGCTTCTCTTTCAAAGGCCAACATTCAGCGCCATAGAGCATTGCAGGCCTCACCACCGTCTCATGTTTCACTCATCTCAAAATAAATTCAATGGATGTAATACTCTTCTTGATCAAATTTGGGGCGGAATATCTTTACGCATACACTCAGTTATAGCATTATTCCTCCAATTTCTCTGATTTTTTATGGAGCTTATAGTGTGCTTATTTGGTTCATTTTTTATATTTCTTGATTCTCATGTCTAGGAAATTAAATAAGTGGAGTAATTGTAGGTATCTAAATCAAACTAATCCCATGTATTGTGAATCTACTTAGTAAATACTCTATATTTCAATGCAAACTGCCATTCCTCTTGCATTTTCTTGCTGAAAGATTTTTATAGATTTCACTTAATTCTCACGCATTTACAGATCAAACTTTGAATTTCTACACATATGCCACATTACCTATACATGAAAAGGTGTATATTTCACTTTTTAGACCTTAGAATAACGGTGTTTTATATGTGATATGAAAGATTTAGATGATATAAATGTAAAAAGAAAGTCTTATATCATTTGGTTAAATTATGTATTTGATCTATGTGATCTTTACCTTATGGGAAAGCTGCATTATTTTTCATTTCCTAACAAAAAGATATAATACTGAATTTTTTTTATTTATTTATGTTTTGTTTTGCAGACTGCCAAGAGGAAAAAACAAGCTGAATATAAAGTTGCTAGAAGGAAGAGATATATGGAGAGGATAGAGAGGAAGATGGCAGCTGTAGCTCGTGAGAAAGCTTGGGCTGAAAGGCTCAAAGAGCTTCAGGATATTGAAGCTCAAAATAAGGTTTCCATGGCTTCATAGCTTCATAATAAAGCCCATAGCTTGAAATTTAATTTTATCAACTTACACATACTTTTAAATGCTTATGATTTTGTATGTTTGTTTGATCTGCTTTGGTGTTGGAATAATGAGATATTTTTCATGATTCTATGTGCGTCTTTTATGTAAAAGTGTTCATATGTTTTGTATACCATAACTTTCATTAAATTTTGATGAAATTAGGTGTAATTTTTGGGTATGCGTGGGGAAAAAATATTACATCAGGAGCCTTGATGTAAAATTATAACATGACTAATCATAATGCGTCACGTGTTCGGTTCGGCTCTGTCATGCATTGAATTATTTAGCTTTTTGTATTCAATGAGGTCAGATCGTACACATGGTGCATTGCAATTGTGCATCAGGACTTTAGATGTAATATTTTTTTCTGCTTGGGGCAGCTGTGAAACAATTGTTAAGTTATTGCAGAAGAAATTGTTCAAAGCAAATTGCAGTGATTATTATAATTTTCTTAATTAGTGAAAGTTCTTAATTATAAAATATTTAGAATTGATTATTGTGATTAGATAATCTTATGAAAGTTATCTGCCCATATTGTCACGCTCCAAAAGAGCTCTTAAGAGAGGTGGGCAGCTCAGGGCTTAAATGATACTTTTCGGCTCTACACCTAGCCGACGTGGGATTTTTTGTCTGTTACATTCTCCTCTGTCCAATCACGTGACGACCTTGTCACGGATCGGCTACACTGAAGGTTTCACTGGACCGTGGAGAGTCCACAAAATTGGCAGATAATATTCTGCTCTGATATAATTTGCCACGCTCCCAAAAGAATTCTTAAGAGAGGTGGGCACTCCAAGACTTAAATATTGCATTTCGGCCATACACTTAGCCGATATAGGACTTTTTTGTCCATGACAATATGCAATTATTCCATACGGAGCGAGTAGGTATCGCTCCATGCGGAGGCAAATAGGATCGCGCCAAGTATGCGGTTCGCGGATCAGAAATGCCGCTAATACTCACAAATACCCACCCGTGTACCACCGCGTCTTATTGTCAAGATCACCGTCGATAGCAGTCAGTCCTCTCCGATAACCACCTCCAGCGATCCGCTAGTCACCGCTCCAAGTACTCTGCAGTGCCCATCCATACTGCAGCGGGAATACTTACTGCGATGCCATCCATACCCCGAAATCGATTCAAGCTACCTCAGTGGACCTTTCAATACACACGAATACCTTACCCTAACCATCAGTACCTGCGCGGTAAGACGATCAAAACTCGAATAAGCTTGCCAAGGTAAATACCTTTCGGTACTGCTCGAATATGTGTGTTTAACAAATAAATTTCACAAAAGATTTAAAAATATATAACTACACAACACAACTTTATAAAATACATATACATAGATAAAAAACCCGTTAAATAACACGAGTACTTCACAAAATCATAGAATAAGTCGACGGTATATCTTTTAATTTTTAAAAAGCAACTACATTATATCATTAGCATAATAACGTAATGTCTTTCGTTCCTAAGGAACCTGTCTCCCGGTAAATTTTTTAATTCTTATGTTTTTACATCTCTCACACTTAAAATTTCATATTTGCACTCATATGAAATCAAATCTAAGCATTATTTTCGAAAGTGAAATATTTATTTCTTATATATAACATTAGAACATCTAAAAGCTATTACTTGTAAATATTAAAGTTTAGATATGAGATATGTATGTAAATACAATAGACGTGTATTAAATATGTAAATATTCTCACAAAGTGGCATTTACATATATATGGATCGTCCTGTGTTTCATTTTGAGGTTTGTTGTCGCGGCCAATGCTTTTATTTCGGGGGGTATGGATGGAGTGCGCAGGTATTTCGGGGGTATGGATGGGTACGCAAGCGTATTCCAGTGCGGTGACTAAAGGATCGCGGAGGTGGTTACTTGGAGAATCTTGGATGGTTGCGTGCGGAGTCTTGGACAATAAGGCGCGGTGGTTACTGGGTGAGTATTTGAGAGTATTAATGGGTATTTCTGGATCCGCGAACTGCATACGTGGCGCGATCCTATTTGCCTCCGCATGGAGCGATACCTACTGGACTCTTAAAAATTAGAATGTATGGATAATTACATAATAATATTTTGGGGCATTTAATTGCATACAAACACCTAAACTCTAATTTTTATATTTATACCATCTAATTTTTTACATATCGTGTCACAAATATT
The DNA here is from genome assembly GCA_022702705.1 of Papilionanthe hookeriana x Papilionanthe teres. Classification (NCBI taxonomy): domain Eukaryota; kingdom Viridiplantae; phylum Streptophyta; class Magnoliopsida; order Asparagales; family Orchidaceae; genus Papilionanthe; species Papilionanthe hookeriana x Papilionanthe teres. The sequence goes on from CM040436.1 coordinate 19,025,164, forward strand.
TTAATTTTAATTTTTAAAAAGTGAAAAACATATTTTCTCGCATAAGATATATGTAAAAATTGAATTTATTTAAGATTAATTACATTTGAATTGCCAGTTCCTTAGAGCTTATAACCATTGCCAAAAAAAGAGGGAGAAATTAAAGAGAGGTTATAATTGTAATGCTCACTTTGGATTCATTTATTAATTTTTAATTTTTTCAAACTTTACTTTCAAACAGTTAAGATATTCTGTATAGTTAACACTATTTTTTATTTCTTAAAAAATATATTGATATCTCACCAATAAATTTTCATCATCAGCATGAATTTGGAGGTATGCCGCAAATTTCAAGACTAATCTTTTGAGCAAGAAATATTCAAACTTCAATTAAGAGTCATCCAAAGCTCTGATTTCAGCAAACTTATAGTCAAACTGACCGGCTCGATAAGACGGACCCAATGATATAAAATCTAATTCAATATGATTCAAATCAAATCCAGATCAGGACGTTAAACTACACTTGAAGGATTCCAGGCACATTTAGAAGGTTAAGCGAATGTCGAACTGGCGAGTTCATAATCGAATCGAGCGTATCAGCAAGACGAATTCAACGAGCCCAATATTGCTCAATTCCGACATCTTTAAGGAACTCAAATGTCCATCAAACACCATATGATCGAAGGAAGTTCTCTGAATCGTCTGAATAAAGTGGTTCATATTCCAACATTAATTGCATCTAGAACACTAGGAGCTTAAGCCATGAGAGAGAACTTGAGGTTCTAAGAAAGAGCTGAAACCCAACATCATCCCTACCGTCGTCAACCACTGCTGATAGCCGTTGACCGTCGCCGACCTCCATCGACCAGCGCCGATTGCCGTCGACCGTCGTCGACCATTGCCGCCTCAATCGACAGCCGCCGATTGTCACCGACAACTGCCGAACCACGATGATCATCGCCGACTGTCATCGACCACTGCTGACTGTTGTCGATCACAACCAATCGTCGTCGATCACTGCCAATAGTCGTTGACCACCAATGACGGTTGTAGAAATCCGCTAACTGTCGTCAACCACTGTCAACAACCATTCACAATCACCGGTCATCATCAATCAAAATCAGTAGCGCTATTGTCAATCAATCGCTATATCAGAAAAATATAATTACCCTTTCTCGTATGTATAACAAGAGACTTCTGTAATCATCAATTAATAGTGAATTCTTGCAGCTGAGCCATACCCCGTGGTTTTTATCTTTACCACGTAAAAACTTCTGCTGTCATCTCTGATTTTTTTTTTTATAATAAAATTTGGGGATAATTACATACAAACCACCCAAAACATTGATATTTACAAATTGTGATTTTGTTGAATGAACTATATGTATCATATGTGTCACAATCAAGCTACTGAGAATTTGATAAAATGAATTTATGAATATCCCTAAACAACTCCATGAGCCAGAGCATAAGCTAGTGACTTTAACGGAAGGTCCACTTGTCTCAATCTGTCAAGCTCACTTGTCGAAGTGATCTGTTGAGCTCATTTGTTGAAGTGATTTGCCGAGCTTTTTCACAATCGCCCATCAGAACTCATAGACCATCGAGATGAAAGACACCACTGGAGGACAAACATAAGTGCACATCCACTTATAAGCCCCCAGACAACCATATCACGACCTTCTTGCAAGGATATCATAGACAGAGCCTATACCGTACGACTTGAGTTGGATTTGAGTTGGACTTTGATTTGGATTTGATTGGACTTTGATTGAACCAATTTTGATATCATTGAGTTTATCTTGGGTCGAAACTGTCAGTTTGACTATAAGCTTCCCGAAATTGGGGCCCCCTGTGACCTTGAATTTAAATTTAAAATGTTTTTTCTTTTTTATTCCTAAACTAGATTAGGAATATTTACATATCCAAAACTCAAACTTTCATTATTATACTTATAACCCTTATGCATGAAAAAAACATATTTTACTTTTAAATGTAAACAATATTATGTGATATTAAAGATCTAAGTGTTAAGTATGTACATAAGAAAATTTTGGTGTTAGATATATTTATACATAAAAGTTATGGGATATGTATGTAAATGCCACATATATATATATATATATATATATATATATATATATATATATATATATATATATATATATATATATATATATATATATATATATATATCTAACACTTAAATTACAAATATACCATCTTATATATAGATGAAAAGGCAATGTGAAGGATTTGAGTTGTATAAATATAAAAAAACAGAGTTTAAGGGTTGGATGTGTAAATACCACTAATTTTTATTGTATTTTGCAATATGAATAAAAAATCAGCTAAAATAGGTTTTGACAAGAATGAGAAAACTATATAGTTTTATGCTTCTTAATTTATTTTATAAAAGTAGATATGTAAATACATAAGAGTTGTGTGGTATGCATGTAAACCCTTCATTAAATTGTTAGATAAAATAAATCAAGGCTAACACCTATTTTAAATATTTTACCTATATGAGTTTAGTGTCGGCTGCCCTCTGACTCGGTCGACTGGGCTAGTATGACTTTGGCTTGATCAGACAAATACAATTAGCTAGGCTTAGTCGGTGTTATTGGTCGGCTAAACTTGATTAACTTAGGGTCGGTAGGACTGACTTGACCGACTAAGCTTTCTCGATTGGTTGATCTAGTTTGGCTTCTAACCCTCGTTTTTTGGATGAGGGCCTCTGACAGAGGATGAATCACAATAACTTGATATATAGTTCGTTTATTGACTACAGGATCCTTTGGGATGATTATAATGCTATATTGTATATTGCCAATTTTAGGTCTTTGATGGGCATCCGTGGGACAACTAATGACATTGATGAACTAAACTATATTCTCAGGACAGATCGATATGAAGGTAGGCCGATAACTTTGCTCGACATTCTTGCAGTTGTTAGCTAATGTGCTTATCTGCCTGCTTCAGTCCGATCAGTTCAGACTGTGATTATTCTTTGTGTCCTTCTCCTCACTTGGATGACTACATCTGATTAGATAAGTTGGCATCTTAGAGCCCATTCGGGGCAGCTTATTTGATGGAGCGATGTTTTGAAAGCACACCATGCCTGTTTCGGTAAACTATATTTTGACAGCTTATACATTTTCAAAATGCTGAAAATAACGTTTTTACACTGCAGCTTATCAGCATATGATTTTGAATTAGCAGATTATTCAATAAGATGCACTGCCCCAAACAGACCCTTATTCTTCTGTCAGCAGGCCCTCTTCTATCGCGTTTTATTTCTTCTAACACATTAGATCTCCTAAAGAACGACACGACAAATTTTTTATTTTTTTCTTACACTGTAAAAAATAAAATTTTATTTTTATTAAATATTTACATTTTAAAAATTTAAAAATAAATAATATATTTTTTCACCTTTTTAATATTTTTTGAATTGAAATAAATTAAGGAATAATTCAACTTCTATGTAACCGAATTTCTCACATATCACCATCACTTTCTAAGGAATAAACCTCATATCATATAGAATTTCAATTAAAAAAAAATTATTTGATTTGGTCAGCAGAATAGAAGCAGAAGATAGCTTTATACTGCCTTAAATATTCTCAATTTCATTCTCATACACCCAATAACTTTTACGTATTTATATATCTAACATTCCCCCTTTACACATATGACACCGACTATTTATCATTTTAGTTTCAGAGTTTATAAAATATTGAAATAATTTATAATTATTTTAAAACTTTTATAAATTTTGAGACAATATTTTAGCGAAATAAAATTACACATTAAAAATAATATTTTATTTTTAGAAAGACCCTTTAAGGTTATAGATGTAAATATGAATTCCTTTATGTTGGCTTTTGTAAAATGCATAAAAAATTCTGTAATAAATATAATTAATATAATTTCTTCATTTTATGCTTTGATATTTAATTTTTTTTAAAATTATAAAAAAAATAATTCTGAGGGTATATATGTAATAAATATATAGATATATTTTTTGCAGAACTTTTTTACGGTCATTTGTCATTTGGTTCTTGGTCCAAAAAAGCAACCTTACCTACAGTGGGCCCGAGAAGGCCACGTCATACCCTCACGCGCTCGCCACGTGATCATGTGGGACCAGCTTTATTTACTTATTTATTTATAATATTATTTTATCGCAACAGAAATGATAAAAAAGGGGGAAAGAAGAACAGCGAAGAGAGAGAGGGGGGACGAAGGTGGAGCAGTGGTCTGAAAAAGCTAGGGTTTCGCTGCTGAGACGTGGGTTTGAGAGAGAAGGGATGAAGAGGGTGTTTTCATAGAGGTTGTATGCACGTGCGGGATCAGTAGCCGATCTACGGTGACGTCTAGGGCTTTTACTCATTCAGGTATTACCGTGATTCGCTCATCGAATTTTTTTTTGCTTGATTTCGTCATCTTTCGCTAGGTTTGGGTTGAGGATGCTGGATTTTAATGGTTTGTGAGTCGTATTGTTTCGGTTTTGGTTTTATTTTTCTGGTCGTGGAGTATTTGGAGGAATTGATTCGACCTGTGATTTGTGTTTTTCTGTTATTATGATTCATGGTTGATGTGCGATGCGGGATTCTTTGGTCAGAACTGATAGGCTGATTAGTGCTAAATTTGGTTTTCGTTTTTTTTTTTTCCTTCTTTCTTCTTTCATTAAGTATTTTGGTTGCTAATAGCGGAGGATTTAGCTGAAATATTCAGACGGCGAATTGGCATTGGTGATGCTTAGTAACTCAATGGAGGATAAGAGCATCGGTGTTTGCATTTATTTGTTTTTGCTATTTTCTGTTTGTAGAAGGAAATAGAGTCGGGTTGTTATTTGTGATGGGCTTTACTGCTTTAGGGATTTTTGGCACAATTTCCTTGAATGATATGGAACTCTGAAATGTTAATTAATTTGTTTTTTATTTTGATTAGGAATTAGGAGTTAATCAGCTTGTGGTGTAGTCTTATTTTGCTGAATTATTCCTACGATAAATTTAGTACTTGTGGAACTCATTACCTAATTTTAAAAAAATTGGATCAGATTGTTTAACAGATTAAGAGACAGAAAAAAACTAATAGGAGAGATACAGAGAAACAAATAGATAAGAATTCAAGGTGTGATTATTAGGATAATTAGGATATAGAAGAATTTAAAATTTTTGATGGCTTATTGTTTAAGCTTTTCAGGTGCAAAGCACAGTATCAGGAGCAGGACAATCTATTTAACCAAACTCAACTGATATTGATAAACATTTATAAGACGCTAAATTTAAATTCTATGGTGGAATATGAAGCAAAAAGCTGTTGTTGTACCATTCCAATTGAAATTTAACAACAAATAGTATTTGATCAATCATTCGATGTTCAAATGATGCACTTTTGAGCTTGATATATCTTTTGAAGATTATCAGAGCAAGAATAAAGGAGCCCTGTTTTACATCTAACAATGTCTATTGATATTGGTGTATGCTTATTAGGATTTAGAGGTTGTTTCTCTTGCAAAATTATTCATTGTCGAGTTTCATCGGGCAGTTTGGGATGATTCCTACATAAACTGAAGCCCTCTAGACCTTATGTGGTCTCTTTTTGCAAGAATTACGACCTGGTTAGTTTATTCTAGAAATTCCAGATTAACAGAATAGTCATGTAAACTTTTAGGGGTTTGTTCCTGAAATTATGAAAACATTGATAAGGCATTTTATGGAATAAGGAGATTGTATTGATTTCCAATCTGCTTTATAATTGTTTTGTAAATGCACTTTAGAGGCCGTTTGGTAATAGACTTAAGTGGGATTTAACTTAAATTTTGCTGGAACTATAACTTAAATTCGGTTTCTACTTAGTTTACTTCTCAGTTTTGCTCTAAATTCATGATATAGTAAATCCGTGCAAGATTTAGTGAATCTGGATTTACTTGATTTAGTAGATTCATGATTTACTAAAGCACTTAAATCCGTTACTAGATATCTCTTTATTTTGCCTGAGTTCTGGCAATATAGTTATTTAAATCCTCTTCAAGCTATCTTCTATGGGCCTTTTGCATGGTACGATATTGATCCAACTAGCTTTAACTACACAAGGAACATGTTGGCTCTAATTTGATTTTTTCGATTCAGTTAATTTAACCGCATGAATCGTTATTTGTTCAAATTCGTTTTTTTTTATTTTTTTATTTTTGATAGGTTGGTAGAAATTTTATATGGTCATTCTAGTGTATGTCAAGCTTTAGCTTAGTTGCTGGTGTGGTTATAGTTTGTTTCCTTTAAGGTCAATCATTGTTGTCTTTAAGTTAAGGTAGATCTTTTGACGCGGGAAGTGAACAAATGTGATAAAGGTGATGATCATGGTTTGGTGTTGCTGTTGCAGTGATGAGGAAGTGCATGAGCTATCCAATGCTTTGATCTTTTTTAGTAAGGCTAATATACTCATTTATAAATTTACGCACTTCCGAGTCCATCTTTTTTTTCTGAAGGAGGATTGACCAATTTTTTTACTATTTTTGTTGGTTTACATCAAGAATCGGCTTTAAGCCCATATCTTTTTTCTTTATTTATGGATGGTCTTACTGGGCATTTACAAGAGGATGTACCTTAGTGTATGCTTTTTGCTGATGATATCCTCCTCGTGGATAACACGGGAGAAAAAGGCCAGGAAAAACTTGAATTGTGGAGGTCTACATTGGAGTCTAAAGGTCTTCGTTTGAGTAGAACTAAAACTGAATACATGGAATGTAATTTTAGTAATAGTAGGCCTAGTGACAGAAGTGTAACTTTGGGTGATCAAATTATTGAAAGGTGTGAACGATTTAGATATCTCGGGTCCATTGTTCAAAGCGATGGTGATATAGATGGGGATGTTAATAGTAGAATTCAGGTTGGTTGATTGAAGTGGAGGAATGCGTCCGGTCTATTGTGTGATAGAAAAGTACCTCTTAGACTGAAAGGAAAATTTTATAAGATGGTGGTGAGACCTGCAATGCTCGATGGTGCTGAATGTTGGCCTTTAAAAGAGAAGCATAATGTTAGGTTAAGTGTTGCCGAGATGAGAATGATTAGGTGGATGAGTGGCTTTACACTTAAAGACAAAATGCGAAATGAATATATCCGTAACAGGGTTAGTGTTGCACCAGTGACGGATAAAATTAGAGAGAGTCGCCTTAGATGGTTTGGTGACATTAAACATCGACCACTTGATGATCCGATTAGGAGAGTAGATGTTTTAGATACAACTTATGTTAAGAAAGGCAGAGGTAGACCTAGAAAAACTTGGGCTTATTGCATAAAAAAATGATCTTAGTTTATTAGAATTAAACGAAAATTTGAATCTAAATAGGACACATTGGAGAAAAAGGATTCATGTAGCCGACCCCACTTAGTGGGATTAAGGCTTTGTTGTTGTTGTTGTCGAGTCCATCTTTTTTTTTTGTGATTGTAATTTAATTAAGAGTAAAACTCATTGTTGACAGTGATGATTATGTTTCTTTGTAGATTTTATGATGTATTAAGATATAATAATATTTAAAAATATTATTGATGCCATGATGATTAAAATAGGGAAATTTACACATACTACACAATTCTTATACTTACATATCTAGCACCCAAAGTTTGGTTTTTACACTTATAAGACAGTTGTATCATAAACTTATTACATGGAAAGGTGTATTTCACTTCTAAAAAAAAATTGATGGTAGAATTTTTTATTTAATGTTAAACACTTGAGTGTTATGCATGTAAATATAATATGTTGAATATGTGAATATATAAGAATTGCATGGGATACATATAAATATACTTATTCCCCATTTTGAAATAATCTGGTTAGAGAAGAAAAACTCCCTCTCCTTCTCCTGATAATGGATGTTTGAAGTTTATGTTACGAATGATCTGGCTGGGTGAGTTCTTAAAACTACTTTTTGTTGTTTAATATCTGTCCCATGATATCATTAATGAGGACTGCCAAATGGGTTCGTTCGATAGTGATGTGGTTTGATTTTAAATAAATAAATTATTATTTAGGTTTGGTCAACCAAACAAAAAGAATAATGCGGCGCAATACATGTATATTAAAGCTTCTTGTGGCAAAACCTAGAGGATTTTGAATAGCTGTGTGAGTCAAGTCAACTCATGAGCCGGCTCGACCTCCGCTCGATAAGTGGCTCGTGAAATGAGCTCAATGAGCTAATAAGCCAAGCTTAAGCTGGCCTTGAATCGACTCGTTAGCTCGTGATCAGGCTTGTTTAACTCAAAATATATAAAATTTGAAGACTTCATCTTCAAAGTAATAAAAATATTTAAAAAATAATTGTATTTTATATTAAATGATTTCTTATTATTTCTCTTCTATTTGCTCATTGTACTTGTCATTTTATTATAACACTACTTTAAATTAATATTATTTTATCTTTCTTATAATAAACAACCCTAAGCTTGAGCTCGAGCTAGAGCTCGAACTCGATAAAATTAATCATGCTTAAGCTTGAGTTGAGGATGGCTTTAGCTATCTAGCTCGATTCGATTCGTTTACACTCCAAATTCTGAACATGTTCTAAAAACTTCCGTCCTTTTCAGCTATGGGAGAACATCATTTTAACTGATATCTAACACCGGGTACTTCTTAGACTGACTGATTATTTGATCTCTCTCTATAGAGATCCCTGTAGGATCAAATTTTCTTCACTAAACTATGGATTTTCATCCTCGCTGAGTAGAAAGCCATCTGTAAACCCTTTTTTTATCACTTTCAGGCCAAAAGTGATCTCTAATTCATCGAATTTACAGTCTCCTCATCGTTGTGCTAAACCATCATTGCTGATGCCTTTGGGACAAAGTTGAAATTCACAGTACTGCCTTCATTGCTTCCAGCAATGAAAAACGCCATAGCTCTTCATATTTTTATAGCAGATTTTATGGCAAACAAAGAATGTTAAGGTGACAGATTTTCCGATGTGTAAACTCCTTGATTTTGGAGTTTTTTATGATTTTTTTTTTTAATAATTTGTGTAGTTTTGATTTCTAAACTGGTCATGCAATAATTGGATCTTTATTTATTTATTTTTTTTTGTTTCTAAGATCCTACTTGAAATCAACAAGTGGGGTGATGACGGTATTAGAGGTGTAAGTGAGCAGGGGTGGACCCAGGTAGGGTGCGTGGCGTGGAGGGAATTTACCGCCCTTAGAAAATAGAGGTTAGTTCTGCCCTTATAAATGACTCAAGCCGCCTCACGAGTCCACTCGGGCTTGACTTGATAAGTGGCTCGTGAATTGATCTCGATGAGCTAACACGCCAAGCTCAAGCCAGTCCCGACTCGACTCGTTAGCTCGTGAGCCATCTCGTTTTAAAAAATAATTAATAAAAATTGTATTAAAATTAAAAAAAAATTAATTAATTAAAAATGTTTAAAAATTGATTTTTTACATTTTTTATCAAGTAATTCTATTTTATTTTTCTTCTAAATGCTCATTCTATTTATCATTTAATTATAACAGTAGCTTAAATTAATATTTTTTTCTCTCTTCCATGCTAAACAAGCCTGCTCGAATTCATAGAATTAAGCTTGAGCTCGAAATCGGCTAAATTAATCAAGCTCAAGCTCAAGCTCAAGCGAAGGGTGGCTCGAGCTCGACTACTCGTTTGCACCCCTAGATGGTACTGTGTTTATATGCATTTAAAAGCTTGAATTTAACTTGATTAATTGTTATATTAAGTTTAATTTTATAATCATGATATTCATATATTGTTATTCTTTAATATTTTCTCACCATGTTATTTTATTTTCTACTTTTTCTCTAAATCTAATTTTCATCATCCGATCATTACAGTCGCCCAAATTAGCAATTAAGCATATAGTTTTAAATATTTTTTTTTTTCATGTTTCTCATATTTTGAGATTCATAATTTTGAAATAGTCTTTTTATGCTATTATTAATTTGAAAATATGAACTTAGCTAGTCTTTAATTTGAATTGATGGCTTAAATCTGTCTGCTAGTTATTGAAGACCTTTTAAATAAATGAGCTACGCATGCCCGTTAATAAAGTCCAATTAAGCCCGTTATGGTCATCCCTGCGGGCCAACAGTTGGCTCCTCTATCCAATTGTGTCTTTGCAGAATCTGCTCAGCGATGTTTTAAACAAAGAAAATAACTGTTTTTTTACTAGTGGAGATGTTAAGAGTGTCATTATCTTTTATAATCATCATGATTTTTTTTCTTCGGAGATTGCTTTGTGATGTTTAATTGCACTTTCATTTATATTCTTTTGTTACATCTATTCATTTTATTATTGTTAGTTTGATAAATATGATTGATTGGATGGTCAATTCTGTTGCACATTGCAGAAAATTGCTATATTTACTTCATTACACCTCTTTAAGCTGCACTTCCCTGGAGCAGCTAGAGGCGGCATACCTATATTGGAAGCATGACATAGTTCCAAGAGCTTATTATCCTGTGTTTTTGCAAATATGACCTTGGAAGATTTCTTCACCCTCACTGAAATGAAAAATGGTCTCACAACTTGTGGAAGAGTCGAAGAGCTTATATGTGTGATGCAAAAATTGAATTGTGTTACGAATAATGTTGGGGACGCAGCAAGGCAATGGTCTACGGTTGCCAGCACCTTAGCTTGCACGAAAAGTAGGGAATGCCTTTCTCTCTTTGTTCATTTAAATGGGTTAGGCTTTCTAAATCATTGGCTGCAGGAAGCTGTTAAATGCAGCAGAGATGCTGTTGACGGTGAGGATTTGATTAACACTTTAATAGAATCACTCGAGAAGCTCCCTACAAACCCTGAAAAGTTTAGTTCATCCGGAATATTTGCAACGGTTGAGAAGCTTTTGGGCCACAAAAATGCAAATATAAATGAAAGAGCACGAATGTTAATTGATAAGTGGAATAATGATAACGGTTGCCAAGAAATGGAGAAAGATAGTTCATGTCATGTTGATAGATATACACCCTCCGTTGAGTTCAAACACGCCATCGATGAAGTTGTTGACAAATCTTCTCGTCAAACAACTGACGAGGCAAGTCATGAAGTAGAGTCCAGTTTAATACAAAACCAATCAGTAACGAGTGACGATGATTTTCAGTTAGGGGATGCAGATGATCGAAAATGTTCAACAACGAGCCAAACCCTGCCAGTGATCTCCTCTGTCAAAAATGATGTATCTGATGCTGGTCAAGAGAATTATGCTGTTGAAGAAGGAAATTTAATTCCTAAATCAGAAATGGCATTTTCCACTACAACTTCATCTCCTAAGATTCATGTCAAAGATGATGATGCATGCAACACATCAGTTCGGAATGATGTGAAGGCAGAGGTGAAGGAGCGAAAAAGCGACTCATGGGAGTCTAGAACGAATCCTAAAGTTGTTCGAAGCGCATCGTGCACTCTAACACTCAACAAAGGAAATCTGGATCTATCAGATGCTAAGGAGGTCATTCATAGGTGTGCTAGTGTGGATGGTGTGTGGACTGAATATTTAAAGACAATGGGGGCCAAATCAGGCGAACCTGATTCAAGCTCCTGGAAAAGAGAAGCTGCAGAAAATAGTGGCTATGCAGAAAATAGTGGCGATGCAGAAAATAGTGGCAATAGCGACCCCTGTAATGAGGAACGTTCGAATACATGTGAAGGAGTCGATGCATTTATTTATGATGAAACCTCTAAGGCTTCAAATGATCAGGTAATTCGAGAAATGGAGAAGAGTTCTGATTCAGAAGCTGAGTCGGGAGAGATGGATGCATTGGAAATTGCTCGTCTAGTTGCAATTGAAGTTGAACGAGAGGTTGTTGATTACAGAGAGGAGTTATGTAGCTCTTCTTCTGAGTCGAGCTCAAATGAGGTTATCAACAATGCAAGTCCTATTAAAGGTGATTGTGATGTCACTTCTTCTCCTAAGAATGATGATCGCATGATTGCAGACACAGCTACAGATCCTTCAAAACAGGACCAGAGCTCAGAATGTCAAAATGGAGCAGCAGTTATTCAGGATTCTAGAGCTAGAACTGAAATGGTAAAATTTGATTTTGATTTAAATGAGGATGCCTGTACTGAAGATATTGATTGTGCGGTAAATCCTATTAACCCAAATAATCTAATGAACTTGTCTGCACCAATAGCTGTTTCTGCTTCCAAAGGAGCTCCTTCGTTTCTGATCACTCCGCTATGTTTAGAAGGCGGATTGGGTTGGAGAGGTTCCGCTGCTACGAGTGCTTTTCGCCCTGCATCTCCTCGAAGAACTTCCGATGGTGAAAAGTCTGAATCAGGCTCAAAATATAAACCAAATTTGATAGAATTTGATTTAAATGTTACAGACTGTGAGAATTATTTACCGTTGGATACTATCTCAGTACCTGTTTCTTCTGGTATACCTTCGTGGAACTCATCCTCCGAAGTCAGTTCGCTGAAGCCGGAGAGGATAAAACTCGACCTTAACAATAACGGAGAAGACCAAGCAACACCATCTCACTCACTGCTTGTAAAGCCTTATTTCGTAAGCAGTGGCCAAACCTCTTCTCCAGCATCGTCATCATCGCGAAAACCAACACCTCGCAAAAACTTCGACTTGAACGACAATCTTTTTTCATCCGATGCTGCTGTTTCCAAACACATCAACCTCTCCAAGGCAGAGAATGCCCATGGAGTTAGAACTGACGATCCAATAGTCACAATCATGGGCTCGAGAATGTCGACGGCGGACAGGAGAGCTCACCTCAATCAAACACATCCCTCCTACATACCGAACGGATTAAACTTCGATCCCACTTTGCCTACCGGTCCCATCCTACCTTACCCTCCTCACCCAAACTATGGTTACATCGCTCCGGGCACCGGAATGGCCGTACCTTTCCCGCCGGCGGTATATGGTTTCGGAAACGTCCCTCGCATGGTTGATTCTCGAGGGGCTACCGTCATCCCACAGTTAATGAGCTCAGCCGACGGTACACCGTTATCGACACTGCCTTACCTAATGAGCATAACGAACACCCCTTCGAGTTCCAACGGAGGCGCTCAGCCAGGTCTAGATTTGAATTTCGGTTTGATGGAGCCTGGAACTACTGATTTGGGTAATCTGGAACAGATTAACTCTGGAAATTCATTAAAAAGAAAGGAACCAGAGTCCGGATGGGACCCTTACAGCTTTGGCTACAAGCATTTGGCTTCATGGCACCGATGATTTGAACTTTCTCAGTTCATTATAACTTTAACTTCACTGTTTATTTTTCAGGGCTGCTCAATCTAAAGAAGCTCTTCAGCTGACTATCGGTTTTCTGTTTAATATGACCGGCCCCCTTCTTAAAAATTGATTGATGGGGCGATTCCATCGATTCGTCTTCGTCTTTTTTCTCGTCGCCTTTCTTCCAGGTATAAAAATTGAATAAGGCTCATTATATATGTACTCGTTCAGTATGATTGATTATTAAATCACATATATATATATATTTATATGTTCTTGTTTTTTTGTTATAGTGACCAGTCTTGCGAGTTGAGGGAGGGGATGGGATCTTCTATTTGTACATTTATCTTAAAATTTAGAGATGGTTCGGGGTGCCAGATTTCTTTCTTGGTTAATCATGCTTTTTTTTTATATAATTTCTTTAAGTGGAAATTACGCACAAATCACATGAAACTTGCCATTTACGAATCAACCCAATCTCTGTCATGCAGTTTTCAACTTCTAACTCAAACATCAAATTTCATGGAAAAACCACAACACTTATTTTTCATTTTTATCAGATTATCAGTAGTCTGATCGTGCACGAGCAAGTACATTGATTTGGTACAACAACAACAACAACAACAACAACAACAACAACAAAGCCTTAGTCCCACTAAGTGGGGTCGGCTACATGAATCTTTTTCCTCCATTGCGTCCTATTTAGTGTCATTTTTTCATTTAATTCTAATAAACCAGGATCCTTTTTCATACAATAAGCCCAAGTTATCCTAGGTCTACCTTTGCCTTTCTTAACATAAGTCGAATCTAAAATATCTACTCTCCTAATCGGAGCATCATATAGTCGACGTTTAATGTGACCAAACCATCTCAAGCGACTCTCTCTACTTTTGTCCGTCATTGGAGCTACACCAACTTGGATATATTCATTTCACATTTTGTCTCTAAGTGTAAAGCCACTCATCCACCTAATCATTCTCATCTCGGCAACACTTAACTTACTATTATGCTTCTCTTTTAAAGGCCAACGTTCAGCACCATAGAGCATTGCAGGTCTCACCACTATCTTATAAAATTTTTCTTTCAGTCTAACCGGTACTTTTCTATCACACAATAGGCCTGAAGCATTCCTCCTCTTCAACCAACCAACTTGATCTCTACAATTAACATCGCCATCTAAGTACATTGGTTCGGTAGTTAAATGAAAATCATCTCGATGCTTAATTTGTAAATATCAAATTTTTGGGTGGTTTGTATGTAATTCATCCCTTTCTTTAATTAGTCATTATGCGTTTATTTCTGAAAAATTACAGTAAACATTGCTAAATATGCTAATCTTGAGATTGTGGTGTTGCTTTTTAGTTGTGAAAGAAGTTAGCTTAGGGTACTACCCTGATATGATTTTGGATGGATTTGGATGCATGCCACTTAAATTCCTGGTTATTTACATATCTGACACCTACATTTCAATTTTTACATATATGCCATCTTGACCATGCATGTAAAGATGTATCTCTCACTTTCTTTATAATGGTTTTCTTCTAGCTATTGAATTTTCTTTATTAATCAACTAAATCTTTGGGGCATTTACATACATACCAGTCAATTACTATGTATTTACATATTGAACATTGAAACTTTGCTTTTTTTATATTTATACCAACCAAATCATTCATATCACATAAAAAAACCAAAACACTTTCATGTAAAAATTGCATATATAGGCATAGTGGTGTTAGGTGTGCATGTAAAAATTGAAATTTGGAGGTTAGATATGTAAATATATAAGAATGGGGCGGGCTTTTATGTAAATTTTTTATAATTCTTATATTATAACTTAGATTAGAAGACTTTTCTGTAATGGTATTGTGCAGCCCAATTTCATTGCTGATTTGGAGATATTTATGTTGGCTTAATTTTGGGTTTGCCATAGGAAAAAAAAAATATGATGTAATTGTATAATTTTTTTTTATCATGATGCATTTTAAAAAAGGGAAAATTTACAATACATACAACTTAATTTCAAATTTTACATCTTAGGGGAAATATACCCAACAAATAGAGCGTTCTAGTAGGAAGTGAATAGAGAGAGAGAGAGAGAGAGAGAGAGAGATAACAATAAAAGAGTGGAGTCTTTATTCATGATATGAAACTCTTTATTATAGGCATAGGTTTAATATTATAAAATAATATATTAATATCTTCATTATTGGTTTTTTAGAGGTTTTTTTTTTTTTTTTTGACAGTTACAGAGTTATTAACATATAATAAAGTCGAGAGACCGATTCGATCGATTATAGTTTGTTGATTGTCAGGTGAGTGTTGGCTTGATCGATATTTAATCCGAAAGAGAGCTTTCTATTGTTCATCTTGAGGGTTGATTCTGGTCCAGTGGAAAAATCTTCAGACACGTTACGTCGATCGCTCAAATAAGACGCCTCTTTTGTCAACATCCAGCGTGAGACCGGTCGGTCAACAAATTTTCCCAATCATAAGCATCATCTTCCTGAGTCGTTCATGTCTTGATATTCGTGCTAACATATTTTTATATGCACAAAATTGAAGTTCAAAAACTTTCCTTCATTTTCATAAATATTACGCAAAAAGATTTCTTTTTACAACTCAATTTCGATGTTTCTTTATATATGTCTAGGTGTATAAACGAGTTGAGTTTGAGCGAGTTAAATGCGTTATGTTTAGATCATTTAAATATTTTTTGTTTGTTTGAAATTCGTTTGTGTTTGAAATTGCTCAAGAACATTTGTTCGTGTTTGGCTCGATATGATGTTAGTGTTCAGTTTTAATTAACTCTTTAAATTAGTTAAAAAAAAATAGATGTAAGATGTTGAATTTAAATTTGTATATTCATACACAATAAAAGGTGCCAAGTCACATGATCACATAAGTTATGGTGATTCAAATTTATATATAAATATATTTTTTATTTCGAACAAAAACAAGCAGAACATGTTTGTTCAAAGGGTTATTTTTTTCGTGTTGGGCTCATTTAATGAACGAACTGAACATAAACTTATCACGAAAGAGTCTACTATGTACTTCAATATATATATATGTATATATATATATGCTATCTTATATTTGCATAAAATATTTTTTATAAGAACTTTAAACTGTTATATTTTTTTGTGACATCTAAAAGGTAAAAATTAGACTAAAAGTGTAAAAAAAATAAGAATTAGGCAGTATGTATCTATCGCTGCCAAGTTAAATGAACTGTAGCTAAAATTTTTCTTATTATGAACAATAAATGTAATTCAAGAGTCTTTGATTCAATTCTCTTATTAATTCAAGAGTATTGATCCTTTTCATTCTCGTCCTAATATCAAAATAATAATAATAATACTAATAATAATAAATAAAAAAGAAATCCAATAAACTACATTATTATATTTTATTTATTATGTGGCCGTTAAAAATAGACAAATCTATGGGCCCAAGCTCAACTCAACTGAACTTAACTTAACTTAACTTAACTTAACTTAACTTAACTTAACTTAACTTAACTTAACTTAGCTTAGCTTAGCTTAGCTTAACTTAACTTAACTTAACTTAGCTTAGCTTAGCTTAGCTTAGCTTAGCTTAGCTTAGCTTAGCTTAGCTTAGCTTAACTTAACTTAACTTAACTTACCAAAAATACATTGTTTATGTTCAAACAATCCTAATCATATTGTAAGATATAAAAGATTGTTAAGATTTAAATCTTATTAATTATATCAAAACACAATTTAAATATAAATTTATAGATTTTTATTTCATTTTTTAATTAACAATTTTATTTGATTATAAATATTTATAGCTCTATTGTCAATTAAATTCTTTAAAACTGCTCAATTATGTATATATATATATATATATAATATTAATGAGTAGTATTTCAAATTTAAACAAACTGAATGCAAACGAACAAATCTTTATTCATATTTGACTTGTTAACTAGGTAAAAGAATCAAACGAGCTTAACGAGCCAAACACGAATTGATTGCCCTAGACAAATAAATTTCATCAAATAATATAAAATTTTCATAACTTATAATTTATTATTTCCATGCTCTTTCTTGACCCTAACCTAATTATATAACTACAGTTAGCACTAAAAATATCAAAAATCAATTTTACAAAGGCAAAGGAGAATGTCCATTTTCTGCAAAATAACTAAAAAAAAAAAGGAAAAATTTTGCAAAAATAACTTAAAATATTTTGTATTTAAAATGGATTTATAAATTATTGAATTTATTAATGCATATAAAAAAATTCAATAATTTGAAAGCCCATTTTAATATAATTTATGAAAAATTGATTGCGGAGCCCACAATGAGGAAATTGAAAGAAGAAAGACTAACCAAATAATAGTGTAAAAATCTAAGAATTTTTTTTTTTTACAAAAAGATAAATAAAATGAAACATAAGGTTAGATCTGACATTTTTCTCAGCATGAATTCCTCAATAATCGTGCAAGAGAAGATGAAAGCCCTCCACAAGTCTACTTCCGCCGCTTATACCTGCGTTGAAAGTTTAAAAGATGATCAATATTCACATGGAAGAATAATCCAATGCTAGAAATACAAATAATAATAATAATAATAATAATATTATTATTAATGAAGTTATATATGCATAGAAACCACTCAATTCCTATTTATTTAGGTATTTACCTTTTAAACTTCAATTTTACATATTTACTGTTGTGCAATTTAGGGCGAACAGAACGCAAATCCAGAAGAAAAACACAGAGATTTAACGAGGTTCGGCAAAGATGCCTACATCCTCGGGAGCAGGGCGGCGAATTTACTATTTCAGAGGAGTTACAAGTTCGGTTCAAACATACCCATAGGATTACACATCTATTTATAGATAAACACCCATGGATAAATTACTAACTCGCCCTCACTCCTCCCAACCCACTAAACATGAAGGGACGCACCTCTTCACCAAGAAAGCTCCAACTACCTGTATATGAGCCACATACCTAACACTTACCAATATGCTTCCTTACCTATGCATGAAAATGATGTATATATATATATATATTAAAACTTCAAATGGTTGATATTTTTGGTGTGATATGAAATATTTAGTTGGTATAAACATAAAAAAGCAAAGTTCATTAGCTTGAAATGTAGTGAAAAACTGGAGGCGGAATTCTCGATGGAGTGAGGAGAACGGAAAGGGTTCTTCGTGCTCTGCTAGGGTTTTCGCTGCTTCTCGCGGCGCTTGGAGATCGGAGCTCTTTTCCTTGCTTTTTCTTACTCTCTTCCTCTGTATCTTCAAGATCTACCTTTTTGCTTCTTAGAAATGGCCGATCCTCTCAATCGACCTTCTTTTCTTGAAGCACTTAAAGGTAATATGGATTCTACTTCTTCTGCTAACAATGTTTGTTTGTTTCCTGTTTCTTTTCGTGATCAGTTTGGAGAAGATGGTTCTGATGGTCTGTTGAAGAAAGCGTCTAAGAAGAATGGTAAACCTGCGTTAATCTTTAACGAAGATGAAACCGTTCTTCTTGCAGAACCGTTAAAATATACTCTAATCGGTAAGTTTACGTATGCTCATCCTAGAATGAAGATTATACAAAGATATTTCTCTGATCTCAAACTTTTAGGTAAGTGGAATGTTGGACTTATTGATGGTAGAAATCTAATGCTTAAACTTGAAAACGAGTCGGATTATACTCAGCAATTTTCTAAAAAAGTTGTTCTTATAGATAAAGTCTATATGAAACTTTTTAAGTGGACTGTTGATTTTAACCCTAAAGAAGAGCCTCCAATCGTTCCTATCTGGTTTAGATTTCCGGGGTTAAAATTGCAATTCTACAACAAGAAGGTTTTATATTCTTTAGGTAAGATTTTTGGCTCTCCGATGAAAATAGATATGGCTTCGTTAATTACAATCGACCATCTAATGCTCGTATGCTGATTGAGAGGGATGTTACAGCTCCTTTTTGTGATTCAGTTTGGTTGGAAGATTCTAGTTCTGGTTATTGGCAATCTGTTGAAATGGAGTATATTCCTCCATATTGTAATAAATGTCGCATGTTTGGACATACTTTTACGAATTATTTTATTGTGCATCCGCATTTAAAAATCAAGCAGTCTAAAATTTCTAATAAGGAAGTTGGTATTTCTAATAAAGAAATTAACCAACAACCTATTTTCTTGCAAGAGAACATTAATAAAGATGCTAGATCTTTTATTAATGTGGACTCAAATATAATTGATATACCAGATATGCTGGAGAATAATGTTCCCTCTTCTTTACCTAAAGATTTACCTCCAATTGATTTACAATTGAATTCTGAACAAAAGATTGATGATATGAATGCTGTGACTGAGAATAAGATTGTTCCTAATGAGATTATTCCCCAATCTGTTTCTTTATTTGATCCTATTATTGGTAATGATATTGAAAATGTTGATAAATGAAAAGATATTATTGGAGATAAAGTAACTGACAATATGGATGTAGAAATTACCTTAAATAGGGCTGAACTTGAAGAGGATTGGCTAGTTCAAAAATCTTCAAGAAGGAGGAAATTTAAGGGGAGCAGGGAATTAAGTTATATCAACCCTGAGGCTGCTGCTGATCATATGGTCGGTAAAAGTGATCTCAATGAGGTAAATTCTACTTCTAGATCTACTAGAAGTAGGAAAGATATTGATGATGAATTTTAATACCTTAATTTGGAATATTAGAGGTATTTCTAAACGAGATGCCTCTAATAGACTTAAAAATTTAATTAGAAATCATAATCTCCACTTTTTTGGTATTCTGGAGCCGTTAGTTAATTCTTCTAATAATTCTAAATATGTTAGAAGAATTGGTAATTTTCAGTTTACCTCTAATGTGAATAATAAAATTTGGTTTCTATGGAAATATTTTATTAATGTTGAGGTTATTATTAATCATTCCCAGTTGCTTCATATGATTATTTCTTACATTGATGTTTCATTTCATTTCTCTATCGTTTATGCTGGCTGTACTAGGTATGATAGACAGATTCTTTGGAATTTGGCCCTACGAATGACCCCTGGCTTGTTGGAGGGGATTTTAATATGATTACTGCTGTGGATGAGAAGAGGGGTGGTCTCTCTCCTAATATTAATCTTATTTCTAATTTTAATAATGCTATATTTGAGGCTGAGCTTTTTGATTTAGGTTTTTCGGGCAATTCATTTACCTGGCATAGAGGTTCTGTGTTTGAAAGGCTTGATAGGTATTTTAGTAACTCTTCTTGGTGTAATCTATTTCCTAATTTTGAAATTTTACATCTTTCTTTTAATGCTTCTGATCATACTCCTATTTTGCTAAAGGTTTTAATAAATTACATAAGAAATCATATCATTTTAAATTTCTAAATGTTTGGTTTCAACATCCTAATTTTTTAGACTTTGTTAGAGCTAACTGGCTGTTTAACAAAGATGTTATTTCTCCCAATTCTGGGCACAAACTTTGGCATATGCATAAATATCTTGCTTATAAGTTAAGAGATTGGAATTGGAATGTGTTTGGTAACATCAATAAAATGGTTAAAGAGGCTGAGCTTAGAGTTAAAGATCTAGAGGTTCTTTATCTCCATAATATTATTAATCTAGATCTTTTTATTCAAGCTCAAAAAGACCTTACTTATGCTTATTAATATTGAAGAAGGCTTTTATGCTCAAAAAGCATCTAGAAATAATTTTATTAATGGTGATAGAAATACTTCTTTTTTCCATGCTTGCATCAAGAATAGAAGGAATAGAAATTTTATATATTCCATTCATGATATCAATGGTAATATTTTAAACACTGATGATGAAATTATTAATGATGGTATTAATTACTTTTCTTCTTTATTTACTAATGATAATAGTCCCCTAGATAGGATTAATTTGGATGTTTTCACACATTCTGATAAATTACAGCATATGAATTTTTGTTATGTACCTTCTTTAAATGAGATTAAACATACTATTGATGGTATGGAGGATGGGAAAACTGCTGGTCCTGATGGCTTTACTGTTGATTTTTACAAGCATAGCTGGGATATTATTAAAAATGAGGTGGTTAGCACTATTCAAGATTTTTTTGATGGTGTTGATTTGCTTAAAATTTTCAAATGTTCTAATATTGCTTTAATTCCTAAAGAGCATGATATTAAATCTTGGAATTCTTTTAGACCTATCAGTATTAATACTGTTATCTCTAAACTTATTTCTAAGATCATTGTTACTAGAATTCAAAAAGTCTTAAAGTCATGTTATTTCCCTTAATCAAACTGCCTTTATTAAAGGTAGGAGTATTTTTGATCATGCTCTTACTGTTCAAGAGCTTCTTTTTGATATTGATAAAAGTAGAAGGGATGGGAATGTTATTTTTAAAATGGATATTAAGAAAGCTTTTGATTCTATTAGGTGGGAGTTCATTCTTCTGGTTTTGAAGGCTCATGACTTCAATAATGAATTATGTAATTTGGTTTACAGAATTCTTAATAATAACTATTACTCTCTTCTTATCAATGGTAATTCTCATGGGCATTTCATGGCTACTAAAGGGATTAAGCAAGGAGATCCTCTTTCTCCTTATTTATTTATTCTTGCTTTTGATTACTTTTCTAGGAGTATAAATAAACTTTTTATGGACAATCCTTCTCTTAATTATGTGCATAAAGGTAATACTTGTATTTCTCATTTAAGCTATGCTCGATGATTTGATCATTTTTACTAATTCTAATAAGAATTCTATTAAGAAAGTTTGGAGTCTTATTAAACATTTCCAAAGAGCCTCTGGTTTACATTTTAATACTTCTAAGTTGTGTTTTTATGGTTCTAAATTTATCTCCAGCATTAAACTCAATTGGATTGATGGTTATACTTTATGCCATTTTAATGAATTTCCTATTAAATATCTCGGTTTTAATTTAGATAGGAACTCTAAAAGAGTTTCTTTGTTTTCTGATCTTGTGGATAAAATTAGGAAGAAATTTCATTCTCGGGAGAATAAGTTTTTGTCTTTTGGGGGTCGTATTACTCTTTTGAAGAGTATAGTTACTTCTCTCTCCTGTATTCTATACAGGTGATGAATGTTCCTATTACTATTATTAAGAAGCTTGAGATTTTATTTAACAGCTTTCTTTGGGATGGCTGTGGTAAGAAAGGGCTTCATTGGAAAAGCTGGGATAAGCTTTGTAAGCCTATTACTAATGGTGGTTTAGGTTTTAGAAGTATTAGAGATTCTATTAAATACAGTTATATGAAATTATGGTTTCATTTTAGGGAAAATAACTCTATTTGGGCTTCCTTGCTGTATTCTAAATACTGTGGCAATCAGCACCCATTATCTATTACATCTTCTAAATCTGATTCTTATATTTGGAAGGAGATGTTGAAAGTTTCTGTTGATGTTGAGAGATTGATGTGCTGGGATATTGGTTCTGGTAATATTTCTTTTTGGTATGAGGACTGGACCACATTGGGGCCTTTAGCATATAGTTATGGTGGTCCTCATGATATTTTTCTCACTCTTAATGACTTCTGGGTGGATAATAGATGGAATTTGCCATTGTTGAGGAATGTGCTTAAACCCTGTGATGCTAATTTCATTTCTAGCATTCCTATTGTTAATTGCAAAGGTGATATTCCTAAGATTAAAGGTAATACTGGTGATTCTATCACCAGAACTTTTGCTTCATTGTTCTCGCTCCTGCTTGGTTTTAATCTGGATTGGTTGTGGAATAAATGACTTAAGCCATCTATATCTTTTTTTTACCTGGAGGCTGTTACATAATTGTATTCCTATTGATGATCTTCTTAAACTTAAAGGTTTAAAATTTTTTTCTAAATGTTACTTATGTAAGGTTGAAGAGGAATCTATTATGCATACTTTCAGTTATTGCAAATTTGCTCAAGATATTTGGCAGAAAATATTTTCTTTATGTGGTCGGCTGGACCATTTTCAGAACTACACTTCTATTTCTGATATGTTTAATGACTGGAACAATAAAGGTCATCCGTTCCTTAGTTGTATACCCTCTATTATTGTCTGGTTTATTTGGATGACTCGTAATAACACTAAATTTAATGGTACAGTGATCAATTCTTTTCAGGTAATTGGTCAAATTTCTTCTTATATTCATAAAAGCTTAACTGTTAACGACCTTAAGTTTAGCAGTAATAAGTATTTTATTGCTTTAGCATATAAGCTTAATCTTCATTTAAGCTTTACCTCGTATTCTGTTGGCAAAATTCATTGGCTCAAACCTCCTGCTCCTTATATGAAGTTTAATACTGATGGTTCTTAGAATAATTTAAAAGTAGGTATTGGTGGCATCTGTCGTGATTGGAATGTCGTTCCTATTGCATGGTTTGCTGCTCCTATTTCTACCCTATCTCCTTTAATTACTGAAACTGAGGCTGTTATATTTGCTTTGCTTATTGCTAAAAACAAGGGTTGGCGTAATATCTATTTAGAAACTGATTCTCTTTGTTTATGGAATATTTGTGCTTTACATTTTGCTTGCCATTGGAGTATTGTATTACAGATTAAAAAGATCAAAGAGTTGTCTGCTGGAATGAATGTGATCTGGATGCATATGAAACGAGAATGAAATGTGGTGGCTGATTGGCTTTCAAAGCTTGGAACTCATTTGCAAAGGCCTATAGTTTCTAACTTTATTCCTGTGGTCTTGAATTCTGTTCTTGTTTTAGATAATTAATGTGTTTTTTTGTGTCCGGTTGAGTCGTGTGAGTTGTATGTTTTTTATTTTTTTGGAAAAAAGACCCAGTCTTTTATTTCTTTTTGGGTTTTTGTAAGGTGCGTGAGTTGGGACATTTTTCCCCGGTTTGTGCTTTTTTATTTGGAGCAATAAAATTGAGCCTACTGAGCTCTTTTATATAAAAAAAATTAGCTTGAAATGTAAAAAAAACATAGTAATTAAACACTCTCTTTTCAGAATTCTCCATCATGAAGCTAAAAAATAAAAAGTGCAGGGGTTTTTATGTAAAAACCACCCAAAATATTAAATATAACATTTTAACCATCTCAACTATAAATATAACATTTTTATTTTTATTTTTATTAGAACCAACCTTCGAAACCCACTCATGAGATCTTGAGTGAGGTGTTTGGTGTTGACCTCATTTTTGAGGTCATTCTTTTCTCCTTCTAGCCTAGGATCTAGCCTTAGGGTCTTCCTATTTTGGACTATCTTAGAGGACTAGACTGGGACCCACTATGTTTAGAAATTCGAGCCATTTCCTCGCTCCTCGAAGTTTCATATGGACGGTTTTAAATCTTCGACATCCAGGTTGGATCGATTAAAAGCCGACATATTGAAACTCTTGTCGAGTTCCTATAAGGATTTGAAAGACATAGGTGGACCCCACTCGCGTGCGACGTTTGACTTTTTGCCACGAGCAATATGTTTGACTATGGTTCTCGCTTAGGCGAAGACCGGTCATCAATTTGCTCGATAAATGGCTCCGGTCGGGTCAAAATAAATTCATTTTTGCGACGTTACGCAAATTTAATTTAAATTGATGCGACCGTCGGCGAACTTGTCCGGACGGCCACGGATGACGAAACGGACCGCGCCGATGCGTCCGGAACGTCGATTTTAGTCAGGAAGGACATATAACTTGATAGGGTTTTGAATCGGCTCGATTTGCATGTAAAATTGACGAATTTAAATAAAATAATAATAATAGTAATTTTTTTAATATAATAATATATATTAAATCTTATAATTACATACCCTAACTCACAATCACTGTTCATTTCCTTCTATTTCACGCGCTCGCCTTCAGTCCCCTTTCCCGTGCCCTAACCGGACCTCGCCCCTTTCTTCTTCGGTAATGACCGTCGTCGAGGCTTATTCCGGTCTTCCGGTCACCCCCTTTCTCTCCGATCTTGACCGACATTCACTGCCGGTCATAACTTCCGGTCGCCTTTCCCCTAACGGATTTTCCCGCTCAGACGAGTCAGGTAACCTCCCTGCACTCTACTGCGACTGTGGCTTCTTGGTGAGATGGTTTTCTTTACCTCTCCGATTCTTACCGGCGGTGAGTGTATACTATTCGTCCGTGCCTATAAATGCCCCTTTACGGAGAGATTTTTGGTTGGTTGGAGAATTTTTGATTCGTGCATTGGGAGAAAGTTTTCACGTCGGTGTTCCTTCTTGCGATTTCAGTTTTCTTAAGTTTGTTTTCAAAGCTTCTGGAAGTAAGAATTCTCCCTTTCTCCTGTTTCTTTCTTCTTGATTGCAAGACGGAATAACTAATTCCGTTATAGTCTTCTTCACTCTCCTTAATCTGTTTACGTAACTTTTCCTTATCAATACTTGCTTCATTTCTCATGAATTATGAAAAGAATCTTCGTGTTTATTAGCAATCTATATTAATTTATCGAGTTTGGATTTCTTCACTTAACTTACATCATTGATGGTCCGAAACGTTAGAGCATGATTATACTCGTGGGGGAAAATGGACCAAGAATTCGTTATTAGTTATTCCCGTTCTCTTTTGCATTGAATTTCAATAGAAGAACAGAGTTTTTTTTTACCTGTAACACATATTTGTAGGATTGATGATATTTGATTACCGGAATTTGTTACAGTTCTTGTAAACAAATTAGTTCACTGTTGCTAGTTTGATTCTTGCATCCCTTTTCAGGAAATTCAAGAAATCAATTCCTCTTTGCTCGCTCATTTATTTACTTTATAGTTTAATTGGAGAAGCTTCTATACAGTGAACGTATACCGTGAACTAGCTTTTGAGTATTACTTTGTATGGAATCTGAATTTGCTTATATCTTGAGTTGATTCATAAGCTTGAATGGGAATATGTGAACAGTTTTTTTTTTAAGATATGTGAGATGATGGATCTGATAAGTCTTTGAGTTCTTTTGTATTTTTGCCCTAAGAGAGGATGTTTGATACTATTTCAATTATTGAGTATAAACACTTTCATGGCAAAAGTTAAATCCATTGTCGAGCAAGCTTTCAATTATGGGTTTTAACTTTTCATTATTGGATTCATCCTCTGTTTGTTAGAATTTAATTTGAAGGCTTCCTATTAATGATAACATCCGAACTGAGAAATCTTTTGGATTATTGGATTTCAGAATGAAGCAAGCTAGAGTTGATTCATTAAGAGTTAACTGTGTTTTTTCTTTAACTGGAAATTCTTTCTTTAGGTATGTGAATTAGTGTTTCTTCTTCATTCTCTTCGAAAGAGTTTTGAGATTAAAAGTTCTTCTCCTCTCTCAATCATTTGAGACAAGGGGTTGGGATATTCTTCTTTTCCCTTTTTTTTTTTTTTTCATGGCAATGGTCCAAAGATGTTAAAGAAGTTCTCCATATATATATCCAGATTGTTATTTAAATCTTTCTATGTCTAATATCTACAGGTTGAATGGTTTTCATTCTAAATAGGCTGAAATGCTATACTTATTATTTATTAATCGATATCGTCCTATGTTTTATTTACTTCTTTAATTGTAGGTTGAGGTGAATCAAATTATATTTAAAAAAAAAAAGAGGGGAGCTGCTCCATGGCTTGTCGTTATGTTAACTGCTAGGGAGAGATTGAAAATTATTTTTAATATTGAGTTAATATTTGAATACTTTACCTTATTTATGCTTGTAATTATTTTATCTCCAGAAAGTTAGTATGTGCCCTATTCAATTTATACATATTTACATATGTAGCACACAAAACTATAAATTATAAGTGCAGAATTTTTCAGCCTTTTTGAAACATGATGCCTGAGTTGAAAAAAAGGATTATATTGAATCTCACAGCATTCTCATATATATACATAACTACACATGCTTGAATTTTAATATGAAACTTGGTAATTATCCATATGTTTGCACTACTCTGCACTGAGAACATGGTTTCCCGTGAATCCGTCTACTTGAAAAAATATATATATTGTTCAAAAAATGGGGACAAAACTAAAGTAGAATATAAGGTGTGGAATCCATTTTGGGTCGAAAACTGGCAGCAATGATTCTCGGCGGTGTTGATCATATTTGGATTTTGTTTTTTTTTTTTTTTTTTTTGAAGGAAATTTGGAATTATGAAAATTGACATTTGAATGGTTTGGATAGAGCCAAGTTTTCTTTTTAATCCTCTTCACTTTATTTAGCTGGAATAATACATTGGGATATGTCAGCTTCATTTATTATGGATTATGGCTCTTTTCTAGAGGTCAATAATAAAACTTTATTTGTTTATGAGGTGTATGAAATGCCAAAGTCTTGAAACTTCTTTGGGCTGATCTGTTGAAACCCGCTTTCCCGGATTTTTGGATATTTAAAATTGCAGTACTATAAGGAATTAATTTGATTTCATCTCCCTGTATTCCGGGTTTGCTAAAACAAGAATTCTGGAGGTTTATAAATCTTCTTTGGATCTGCTGTATTGAAACTGAATTGTGGATTTTCCTCTTGTTGCAAGAAATTACACACTTACATATGTATACTTTGGATATTCATATTATCATGGTTTGGATATTTACATATTCAGCTTTTTTTTTAGTTTCTCATATTTAGGGTTTTTTTGTAAGAAATATTTAATTCTTACGTTTCTGAACATACTATTCTATGAAATTCTTGTTGGTTAAACTTAAAAGACCATTCAGTTTTCTAATATGTAGAGAAATGGAAGCATAAACAGTAGGCTCAAATATAGGAAGTTCATTTCAGTTTTAAAATATAAAGTGAGTTAAGCATTTAAGGTGCATATGAAATATCAAAGTGGGGGCATAAGTTGGACATGCGGGGTACAGGCAATGATGCACACTCGAATAATCGTGCTTTTATAGCCGAGACAAATAAAAAAAAATCAATACTCAGAGATAGATGCCCATTTTACCTCGAGTTAGGTAGTTCTAATCCCTACTTTTAAGAAATCCGTGAACCAATAACAGATACTACGACGTCAGATGTTACACTGACACAGTAACGGATATTACAACGACAGATATTGCACCCGTACAACAATAAACACCTCGCTTGCACAACAGATATTACACCGCACTTGCACGACAATAAACACTGCACCTGCACGACAACAGATACTACGTCAACACATATCACCTCACACACATAGCATAACACATATCACATCACATACATAGCACAACGCATGTCACCTCATACATATATCACAACAAACACATATCACATCGAACACATACAACATATTAAATATCACACACAAATACCACACATAGCACATCATACATAACACATTTAGTATATCAAACCAAACACGACATATCAAACACATCGCATCAGACACAACACATATAATTATCAAACTTATCATGCACACCCTACACATTAAACATCACACACAAACACCACATATTAAATGTTATACATACACATCATATATTAAATATCACACACACACACATATCATTTATCAAATCACATACACTACACATTACCCTACCACACACTATCCATTAAACACTATACACTATACACCAGTTAACACATATTACACACCACAGACCAGATACTACAACGCACCAGATGTTACACTGATAAAGAGTTCAAATACTACAGTAACAGATACTTCACTCTCAAGGAATTCAGATACTACAAAACTGGTTCACTCACTAATTAAGTGGTAGGGATTAGAGCTAACCTACTCTAGGGTGATTTGCCGGTGACTTGATTTGAGATTGATACGGACTTCGATACTTCGGGTTGCTCGTGGGATCGAGATAAAAAGAAGTCTACGGACCGAGCCTATCCTCAAATAGAATTCTTATTCCCCCACTTTGATATTTTATATGTTTATGGCTAAACTTGATTATATAGTTGTTTGTAGCTTGCTTCCGAGGCATCGACGGAGTTGGCGAGTACACATTTATTTATTGTACGGTTCATTTACTTTCTTTTATTGCATGCATTCCTTTACTCTTTGTATATACATTTACCTGCATTTATACTTTTTCTTTCATGCTTGCCCCTAGGATAGGCCCTTTAGGGCATGTTTGTTTTTCTTTTCTTTACACATATTTTCCCTTATATATGCCCTTAGGATAGGACATTCGAGGCATGTTTTTTTCTCTTTTCTCTCCTATCTTTATCCTTTCTCGAGACGAGACGACAGAGGACGAATGGAGGACCTTCGATCGGACTTTCGTAGATTTAAATAACATCTATAGGACGTCGAGGTCGTTGTTTGATACGACGTGAACCCTCACACTATCTTTTAGGACTTAGTACGATTGTACATCGTACGATATAAGTCCTAAACTGTTTAGGATTCCGAGGTAGTCGTTTGACACGACATAAATCCTCCTATTTCTTTGGGCTATTTGCATATGATGTGCAGACATAAGCCCCAAATATCTAAATAATTTACAAGATTGAAACATCAAATACGATTTCATTTTCAAAGATACAAAGCCCAACCATAGGTTAGTTTGAGATGTCACTGAAGCTCCTTCAGTATCTTCGACATCCCCTACTTTTCATACCTTTGGATTCTGAGAATAACTGTTCCACGTTGAACCATTCCCTTTGATTCTCCTACAAGCAATCATGGAAACCTAAACGTTGATATTCTTGAAGACGAAGCCCATGATCCTTATCGAGAGTTTTCTTAGGTGACTTCGGTTGCTTAAGATGTAATTAACTATAGGGGCTTGCCTCTATAGGGAATTAGGAACCCGGATTAATCTAAACCACTGCTAATCTGTGTATTAGACAGGGGAATTTGTCGGCTATGAAATACGCAGACCAAAATAGAGTCATAAACTTTTAAGTTTGGATAGTTAAGCCTACTAACAAGTGGTACGCTCATCTTTTGGGATGATGTGTCACTTGTGGTATCGTGCTCAACTATTTAAACTATTTGATATGAGATCTATCTGGTCTCGTTATTTTCAAAATAAAACAATATATCACCATTTTCAAAATCGAAATAAAATACTTTACATATTACATTAAATTAAATTTCCAAATTTTATTTTCAAAAGAAAAAATTAGCCGACAATTTCTGGCGACTCCGCTGGGGACTAATTCTTCTTTCCATTTTGGATCATAAGGATTTGTCTTCATACATCGATAGTGTGCCCATATCCCTAGTGGGCCAGACTATCATTCTTCCGTCGATGTACTTTGCTCATTCCTTCCTTGAGCGAGTATTGTCAACTCCTTTTTGATTCTGGAGCCACTGTTTGATCATCCTTAAACAGAGAGGTTCCAGAATCTTGAAATCTTTAAGGTGGGATGGACCCCCAATAGGTGTGGTAGGTTAGGAGCGGTATATCAAAGTGAGTCCGATACGAATTTAATCTTTTATATAAATCTTTCAATCTCATATTGGATCATATACCTTTTTGTATTTGCTTTGCCTTAATTTTAAAATAAATCAACCAATTAAAACTTTCTATAATTTATTCGGATAAGACCTGAAAAGGACACCCAGTTAATCTTGATGTTTATTTCCAATGGCGAAATGTCTTCCCCGAAACCGATCTTCTCCTTCGCTATCGGAAAGGACATCGTTGTTAGCAAGAACCAATTGCTCGATAAGACAATGATCGAGTTTGGTCGAGGGTTTGACGATGTTGAAATCAAGTTCGCCAATGTTCCGAGTTGCCGTAGTGAAGTACGTGGCAAATAAGTCGATAGAACTCGTTGTTGAGTTCAATCCGAGGTCCGTTGACGAATTCCCTCCGCTGAAACGAGTACTAGTTGAGAATAACTCTGCTTCGTTCTTTGTGAAGTCCGTTACTAGAATCATCGACAACCCCAAGAATGTTTCGCTCGCTCCAGTTGACTTGGTTGTTCTTACGTCTGCTGTCTTGCTTCAACATTAGCAAAGGGAAAGGGCGTCCTAGTGAGCGATGAACCCGTAATTGAAGAAAGTTTGGCTTTCACTTCGCCGCCTTCGTTTTTGAAATTGGGTCCAGTTCTAGGTCCGCAACTTTGACTAGAACACGGAGGAGAAACGGAAACGGAAAATAGCCAAAGTCGAGAGATTGGAAGGCTGCTAAAGTTACTTGTTCTGTGGAAGTTTTGAGGAGGAAACCGAACTTCTTGAAACCTCACCCCTTCTTAGAGGAAGCGGGTTTCATCCTTTGTCCGTTGCCCCTGCCGAAGAAGATGCTTCAAGAATTGTCTGCTACGTTACTCGGTATCACCTCGTTGTAAGAATGAGAAAAAGAAGAAACCCGCTCTTTTCTTTGAAATTCGTCGTGTGTTTGAAAGATTGGCTCGGAGAGAGCGTTGTTCGATTCTTTGAGATACTGAAGAAAATTGGGTGTCTTTGTCCCACTCGCATATACAAGCTGAAATCTTAAAGGATGATAAACCCAACCATCGACATCATAAGTCCGATCAAAGGAATGAGACGTTACGGCCCCGTGTTTCGCTAAATTACGTACGGGAAACGTGTAGTTACTTCGGCGGATCATATCTTTACCTCCCATCGGAAGGTCACGGGACGCCTTGACTCGCAAAATCTCGCCTTGGACCGAGGATAGTTCCTTCGATTGGATCACGGGAAGTTACGTTCCGAAAGGAGACTCGAAGGAATGATAAAGGGTTGTCTACTTATAGTATCTCGGTTCTCGGACTAGGGAGCACACCACTTCTAGATGTGTTAGTGCTTTTAATAAGCCATTTGATTTTAAGGCACCAACGCTAAAGAAAATGGTGTGGCAACCTAAGGCTATTGAACCAATACCATGGAGAAGCCCAAAGTCGATTACAAGAAGAATGATTCTAGTCCCGAGAGGATAATTGGTACCCAGAAGCTAGCTGCGAAGGGGTTAGTTGTCGGACACCCCATGTTGATTCGACGAGATAAAGTAAATTTAATTGAAGTTAAATTGGAAAGGCCGAGAGAAGACATTCAAGAGTTGTCTAAGAAAAGGAAAGAAGAATCGAATGATGAGGAAGATTTGACGGATTACATGGATGAAGATTTTCGTTGAAATAAATATGGTCGAAACCGAGCATCTTCAAATATACGAGAAGCCCGATACAGATTGAAGGGAATATTATTGAAACATTACGGGGAGTTATTCGAGATAAAGATGAAGTAATTGAACGGTTGGAAAGAAAGATGGAAGAAATGATGGTTGCAATTATGACTTTACAAAGTCGACCTCGGACTCCGATAGTGGTTCCTGCCGAGATGAATCAACCGGAAATAATCCAGATTCACGATAATAATAAAGAATCTTCCAATAATAATGAAGGGCAGCCCATGAAAGATTCTCGTTCCAGCTACTATGCCGGAAAAGGATATCAAAAGTTTAATAGAACAACAGGTGAGAGAAGCCTTGGCACAATCTAAAGGAGGATCGTTAATTCGAAGGGTAGACCTTATCCCGAAGAATTCGACGCCGTTCAATACCCCAAAGGCTTCGTACCACCTTCGTTTAAAACTTTTGACGGAACGAGAAATCCACGACAACATGTTGCGCATTTTCGGGCCGGTTGTTGTAATGCGAGGAGGAAATGATGCACTATTGTTCCGACAATTTGTGAGTAGCCTCTCGGGTGTTGCATTTGATTGGTACGG
The DNA here is from genome assembly GCA_022702705.1 of Papilionanthe hookeriana x Papilionanthe teres. Classification (NCBI taxonomy): domain Eukaryota; kingdom Viridiplantae; phylum Streptophyta; class Magnoliopsida; order Asparagales; family Orchidaceae; genus Papilionanthe; species Papilionanthe hookeriana x Papilionanthe teres. Next base: position 19,057,901 of record CM040436.1, read on the forward strand.
CTGAATTACCGAATGGATCGGTCGAGACTTTCGCAGAACTAGAAAATCTTTTCGTTAAACGGTTTCTTTGGAGCTCGACACCATATCACCGTTGGTGATCTTGTGGTTGAGAAACAAAACCGGACGAAACATTGGTGGAATACATTCTGCGATGGAGGAATCTGAGCATGAAGTGCGAACCTCAGCTCCAAGAACAACACGCAATTGAAATTTTATTGAAGAGTATTCATGGACCGGTAGCATTCCTCCTTAAAGGTTTTACGATCAAGACATTTGAGAAATTGCTCAGTAAAGCTGCAAGTCTACAAGAAGAAGCAAAACAACTTGGTTTTATTGAAAAGACCGAGAAACGAAACCAATGAAAGCTTTTGAGAAGAAATCGCGATCGTCGCAACTATTGATAAAGGCGAACAACCGATACGAGATAAAGACGGAACAACCTCGACAGAGCCATCAATCTTTTCAACGAGTATAATTCACGAGTCTTCACAACGGAGACCTCCTCCGATGAACGAGAGACCAACTTTGTCTTTAGCGAACGATTAAGTAGGGTATATTCCTTGAAAGATGAAGCGGTTGGCAAGATGTTTTGGAATTTGGTTAAGAAAGCGGAATTCAGATTGCTCGAACCTAAGAAACCGGAAGAAGTGGATAAGAAGGATCATCCGCTATATTGCCCGTACCACAGAATGATCGGACATACTATAGAGAATTGCTTTGTTTTCAAGAATTGGTTGGAGAATAATCTCATGAAAGGGAACATAACGATCCCGAAAGAGTATATGAGAGAACCTGAAAAAGGTTCAATCAATACAATCTCGGTCGATCCTATTGTTCCAATTGATCCATATACAACCGATGATGGGTGGAGTACGGTATGGACTAAATCTTCAAAGAAAATATTGAATCGGTTCCGGAATGCTTCAACGCAAGCTGTAATTCGAGATCCAAAGCCTCGTTGAACCGGTGTTATTGGTTGGAGCGAGAAGATAAATCTCAAGAGAAGAATGAGCAAGTTATGGAAGATAAAATTGAAAAGTCGACTCGGAAAATGAGAGTTGTTGGTCCGAGATTAGTTGTTACGGATTTGGGAGAGAAATCTCTCAAACCGTTGACTTTGTATGATTTCTTCTTTGCTCCACGAGAGCACGCAATACTATGGAATTTGATTTCGGCTACGTTTTGGTCGTTTCGTTGGTAATGTGGTTGACAATAACCAACCTAATTCGATATTAATTTCGATCATGATAACAATTCTCAAATCGTACGGAACACCGATATGTGCGGTGATGATCCGAAAGAGATACGGATAATAACGGTTGTTGTATGGAAGATGAAACATTTATTCTAGAGTTTCGAGGATCTCCAATTGCAATAGAGCTAGAATTTTCTGATTCGAAGGGGTCTTGAAAGAGTCGGCTACTCCGATTCCGAGGTTACAACTTCGAATTAATTCCGGACTCGGAAGAGATAACGGAAATAAATTTGAGAAGTGGAAAGATATTACCCCCAAGAGTGGGTCCGAAAGATAAAGGAAAGCGAATAGACGATCCAGCTCCACCAATTGATGAAGTGCTTGTTCAAAAGGAAGATGAAAAGCCAAACAATAAAGTGGATTATAATGTATTAGCACATCTTAGGAAGTTACCAGCGAAGTTGAGTATATACGATGCTCTGATCTTATCAAAGGAGATGAGAGAAGCTCTAGTGAAAGCTTTGCTTGATCCAGACATCTGTTTGGCTCAGCTCGCTGGTGATTCCTTGGATGAGGTTTGTACATTGAGGGAACGAACAAAGATAACTTTTACGGATGATGATTTATTGCTTAGCACTGCTCGATCATAATCGCCCGTTGTATATTTCTGTCAACATTGGTAATGCTATGCTTATCTAGAGTGTTAGTGGATCCGGGAGCATCCATTAATATAATGAACCCGAGAACACTAGCATACTTGGATATTGATGCAAGACGATTGACCGCTGATAGAATGATGTTAAGGGGTTTTAACCGAGAAAGGAGAAAGAGCTTTGGGATCGATAACTTTCATCGTTGAGAATCGGTGAATTGACAACAATCGCAAAATTCCATATCATTGACTCGAAACATCATTTAATGCTCTTTTGGGCCGACCTTGGATTCACGAAAACGATTGGTTCCCTCATCACTACATCAATGTATAAAGTACTGCCAGGAAGGACAAGAATATTGTATAAAAGGAGATTTACAGCCGTTTTCCGTTCATGAAATAGGTATTCATGAAGATGCTTGCTTACTACACACCACCGAAAAAGATCGTTTTATCTCGAGATGTTGTTGCAAATAGAACAGAAAATCCAAAAAGCATACAAAGACAAGTTTATTCAGCGCCAATTCAACAATCTCATATCACCCCTCTACAACGAGAGGGTGAGAGTTTCTCCAGAACTCGCATCCGAGGTCGAGGCCGGGGACGAGGTCAAGAAAGGAACGATAAGGTTGTTGAATCGAGGAATCCGGTTATCAACATTGATTTGGAAGACGAGTTCGAAGATGAAAAAATTAAGAGAGATGCAATGACAATCGACCAAAGAAGACCCGGTTCCAAATCAGTTTAGAAGATGAAGAAAAGCGTGAACATAGTTCAATGTACGATCGAATCAATCGATATGTACAATCTATGGCCCTTACCCCAATTTATACTCATAAAATTGAGGGTTTGACGGTCAAAGAAGTACATAGTGCTGGTGGAAAACCAATAAAGTTTCACCGTGGCTCTGCATCTTCTAGTTCTGAAACTAATGTAAAACTAGAAAACGATCTTTCTTCAGAATTAATGGAATTGCCCGTTGAATGGTATTCTCATTGTGTTCAAAATCTTGCACAGCGTGGTATGGTACCCAAACAATAGTCGAAAGAACAATCGCATTATTTTGAAAAACTTTGGAATAATAACAATCGTACATTCAATTCTAAACAAGGTCTTGGGTTCGGCACGGTAGGACCAGTTGATGATGTGGAATTTTGCCTAGTTGTTACCATTGGACAAAATGAAGAATGTTTGGAAACTTTGGACAATTATGAAGATTCCATAATTGATGATGCCCTACCGAGTTTGAAGAAGAGATTAAATCAACAGTAGATGAGCTGAAAGAGGTTAACTTAGGGACTGAAGAGGAACCAAGGCCAACCTTCATTAGCTCTCTACTTAATGAAGAAGAAGCTACAGACATTATTAAGTTGTTGACTGAATTTAAAGACTGCTTTGCTTGGAGTTATAATGAGATGCCAGGGTTAGCATCAGATGTGGCAGTACATAAATTGGGTCTAGATTCTACAGCAGTTCCAGTTAAGCAAGCTCCAAGAAGGATGCGTTTGGATATTGAACAAAAAGTCATAACGGAAGTCAAAAAGCCGATAGATGCCAAATTCGTACGAGAAGAGCAATATCCTACATGGCTTGCCGAGCATAGTACCGGTTAAGAAAAAGAATGGTCGAAATCCGAATTTGTGTAGACTTCGGGGATTTAAATAAGGCATGTCCAAAAGATGAATTTCCACTTCCTATTCCGAATTGATGGTTGATATCGCATCATCTCATGCCATTTTCTCTTTTATGGATGGGTCGTCCGGTTATAATCAGATCAAGATGGCTCCAGAAGATGAAAAATTCACAGCTTTCAGAACGCCAATTGGAGTTTTCTGCTATACAGTGATGCCTTTTGGGTTGAAGAATGCAGGAGCAACATATCAACGAGCAATGACCATAATTTTTGATGATCTCATTCACAATCAAGTGGAATGTTATGTGGATGATTTAGTGATCAAAAGTAAACAGAAAGAAGATCATCTGTACGATTTGAGAATTGTTTTTGAACGGTTACGACAATTTAACCTCAAAATGAACCCTCTGAAGTGCGCATTTGGTGTGACTTCTGGGAAATTTTTAGGGTTTGTTGTTCGTCACCGTGGGATTGAAATTGATCCAGAGAAAATAAAAGCGATTGTGGAAATGCCACCCCCTAAGAACTTAAAGCAATTACGATCTTTTCAAGGGAAGTTGACATATCTAAGACGCTTTATTTCTAATTTGTCAGGAAGGTGTCAACCTTTCTCTGCATTGACCAAAAAGGATGCCAAGTTTACTTGGGACGATAAATGTCAATATGCATTTGAAAGCATTAAACAATATTTAATGACACCTCCCGTACTTAGCTGCCCCGATCCGAGTAAGCCTTTGATACTTTATACCGCGGCTTTAGACGACTCCTCGGAGCTCTGCGCTCGGGTCGATGATGAGGGTAAAGAAAATGCTACATATTACTTAAGTCGTCGTCTAATACCAGCGGAGGTAAAGTATCCGCCAATCGAGAAGCATTGTACGCTTTAATTTTCGCGAGTTCGAAACTCCGACACTACATGCTCTCTCACAAGGTCGATTTGATTTCAAAGTTTAATCCGTTGCGATGTTTGATAGCTCGACCGACGCTTTCCGGAAGGTTAGCAAGATGGGCCATGATATTATTGCAATTTGACATTACCTTTGTTCCGCTTCGAGCTATAAAGGGACGATTCTAGCGGATTTTCTTGCGGCACATCCGTTACCAGCCGACTCTCTTCTTAATGACGATCTACCGGATGAACAAATAATGAATTTGGAAAATTCCAATACTCGACGTTGGGAATTGTATTTTGATGGGGCCTCTTCGACGACGGAGGAATAAAGAACTACAAACGATAATACCCGGTAAGGCGAGAATGGATTGATATTCATTACACCGGAACGAGGAATGTTGAAGTATGTTTATCATTTAACGGAGCCGTGTACGAACAATGAGGCGAATATGAAGCTCGATAACGGGATTACAATTAGCGATACTCCTGGATATAGCGATATCAACATTTATGGAGATTCACAGTTAATAATTCAACAAGTTGCTGGCCAGTACAGAATTCTGAAGCCTAGATTGGAACAGTATCATCGTTATACAATGAAATTGTTGGAACAAATACCTAATGTGACACTGTACAGAATTCCAAGAGGAGAAAACGCTCTTGCAGATGCTCTAGCTAAACTTGCTAAAGAATTTGCATGTCTACAGGAAGATTCTATTGAAATAACAGTACAAGGACTTCAAGTTTTGTCTCGAATTGATACGGATACGTTAAACAAATTAAATGAAGAAGAAACGAGCAGTGGCGATTGCTTGAAAACACGAAGATTGGCGTCGGCCCTTCATAGAATATTTACGAGTCGGAAAAGCTACCGGATGATAAGTCGGCGACTCATCGGATAAAGAAAAGAGCACCTGTCGTATGCTTTAATTGATAATGTTCTTTATCGAAGATCCTTCGATCAAATGTGGTCGAGATGCTTGAACGGCTCGGAAGCTCAAGAAATTGTAAAGGAGGTACATTCGGGACTTTGTGGCGCTCATCGGTCGGGTCACTAAAATGAAAATGAAAATCGAAAGGCTAGGATACTACGGCTCGCGATGATGACCGACTTGTATGAAAATATCCAAAAGTTGTCATCGATGTCGGATACATGGAGTGGTCTTACACCGACCCCTAATGTGCTCCACCCGACGGTCGCGTCGTGGCCGTTTGAGTGTTGGGGCACGGATGTAGTGGGTCTATAGATCCTCCATCTTCAGAAGGACATCGATTTATCTTAGCGGCCACCGATTACTTTTCAAAATGGGCGGAGGTCGTACCGCTCGGAGAAGTGAAAGCGTATCATGTGTTACAATTCTTCAAAAATCGGGTCGTCTATCGTTTTGGCGTACCACGCAGAATAATTTCGGACAATGGGTCCGCTTTCGAGAGTACAAAAATTAATAATTTTGTCGAGAAGACATGGAATAGATTGGCGGTATTCTACAATATATTATCCTCGAGCAAACGGGCTCGGCCGAGGCTTTTAATAAGACTCTCGTCCAAATTCTAAAGAAAACCTCGAATGAAAATAAGAGAAATTGGCACGAGCGAGTTATTAGAAGCCTTATGGGCCTATCGAACAACGTTCGAACTCCAACACGATCCTACTCCTTATGCCCTTGTGTACGGGTCCGAAGCCGTTCTTCCTTTAGAAGTGCGACTTCCGTCTCTCGAATTGCTTGTTGCCGGTAAAATTACTACCGAAGAAAACGCTAAACTCCGTCCGGAAGAGCTGGAAAATTTGGAAGGAGACGGCTATTAGCACAACAAAATTTGGAATTATATCGAAGCTAAAATGGATTCGAAGCACATTATAAGCCGATCCGCCCAGGAACTTTCAAAGTTGGTGACCTTGTACTTGTTCTTAAGAGACCTATCCTTGCACATCGCAAGATAGGTGGAAAGTTCGAACCAATTTGGGAAGGTCCATTTGTGGTGGAGAAAGTTTACCCGGAGGAGCATACCGAGTTAATTGGATCGTCGAGGGGAAAGACCTATGCTCCTGATTAATGGGCGTTACTTGAAGAAATATTATGTGTCGTGATGTTTCAAAAGTGCGAACTTTAGAAATAAAGTCTTGTTCTTAGAAGCACCGACACCTCGATTGTAATCGGGTCCGAACTTAAATTTGAAACAAGATTGTTGAATAAAATTTCCTTTTCGATCTATAATAAAATTCATATATTCTTAAACATAATCCAATCATCATTCTCGTTCCTTTCACATGAATTTCAATTTTCATAATAAGCCCTATATTTATAAATAAATAAATAAAATATGTATATACACATATATAAATATAAATTAAAACAAATACATTCTAGATTAATACATATTGTTCTTGCTTAGCCCGGCTCGACATACTTGACCGTTTTCTGTGTTGTGCGGGAAAATGTCGAAGGAAGGCTGATTTTCGTCTTTAAGAATGGACTTGGTTTCGCTCTGAATAAAGAGAAGATTGAAGAGGGAGCAATTATAGAATTTGATCTGGATTTTGAACAAGTAAATTTGGAGTATGAAAGCTTGGCTCTGACGATTGTAGATCAGGAAGCATTCCGTGGTCAGAAGCCCATATTAACATTTAAAAACAAAGATCGACGTTCTTCGGAAAGAAGAGGAAAATAAATGAGGTTGAAACGGACTATCCTACAACCAACAAGATTAATTCGATGGTGAAGACTTCGAAGGCGAGCTTGTTGGTGCTATCCCTACCAGATGATCGGTTGGAAGGTAAGGCAACACTCACCCGCACTCGGAAGAGGAACCGGAATCGGCGGATACACAAGATGTTGGAACGGATGAAAGAACGGGGAGAGGATGAGGTTGTTGTTGAAAGGATGGCGATCGTGCTTGAAAGAAAAGATTTCAAATCAACCTGTTGAGGTAATCCCACCAAAGCGAGAGAAGGTCATGTCGAAACCTACTCTTCAAAAGAAAGATATCGAAAAAGAATATGGAGGTTGTGCCATACGTCCCACGGTTCGTAGACGGAGCCTCGTAGATTGCAAATTATTCCGAACATGAACTAGAAAGATATCAAAGAGTAAGAAAGCGGAATTTTGAACATCTTCAAAGACTCAGGGAAAGTACATCGATATATTGGAAGGCTTAGAATTATACACCGACGTATTTTACGAGCGAGAACAAAGAGAAATTGTGGATTGTGTTATTCTCGAGCAACAAATGGGACAAGCTGGACGCCTGAGAAGAAGAACTTACTCTGAACCCAGAAAATGGAAACGTGGAAAGGGACGAATTACCATACAATATGGGTGCTGTTACAATTTCGCTAAAGACGAGAAGGTAATCCTCCTGGCATAATTCGCCATGATGAAGTTGATCCATTACCATCATTCATAAAACGGATGATCAGACGAATGGTAGCCTGGCGAGTGCTCCCCGCCGATTGCATTCCGAACAGCTGTATTATAAATATATATAAGGAGGGTGACTGTATTCCTCCACATGTTGACCATCATGACTTCAAGAGACCTTTCTGTACCGTCTCGTTCGTCAACAAATGCAATATCATGTTTGGCACAGAAATTCGGATTATTGGAGATGGAGAATTCCGGGGACTCGTTGAAATTCCTTTACCGGTGGGCTCGGTATTAATCTTAAAAGGAAATAGTGCCGATGTGGCGAAATATTGTATTCCTGGCGTATCGTATGAGAGGATTTCGATCACTCTCAGAAGGATGAATGAAGACAAGATACCGTTCCGTTATAAATCTGATCCAGAAATGGAGAATCTCCGACCATATGAACTATAAGTTGTTTAAAGTTAGCACACCTCTTTATATATAGGAAGGATCTTTCCAGATTCTCCGATGTATGTTGAAGGTGAGGCTAGTCTCTATACGGACTTACTTGTTCGAATACATGATAGACGGTGGTGGATGTTCGGAATGATACACGGATTTGATTTGACATTCAAAGATATTGCGGAAGAGACATATAGATGTGTACGGATTATTCGTTGTATGATGGCAATGATGTTCTTCATGTTTGATATTCGATGTAATAGCATTTCATCTACTATTATATGATATTCGGTTTCGATCAAATATGATTAGACTCCTTTTGATGATTTAAAAGCAAATCTGGTTGATTGTTTGTCGAAAAACCAATAAATTTGGTTTATCGCAATTTTGGAAAGGCTAAGGAGCAAGAACGATGTGTAAAATAAGAAATATAATAATCCTTGAAAAAAAATTATTAATTAAAAATATATATAGATATAAATAAATGCCTAATAAAATATTTTTGGAATAACAAAATCTTAAATAAAATAATGATAATATGAGTTTGTTTCATATTTTTGCCAATTCTCATATATATGCAACTGCATTTCACAGACTTCACAATTCACACAATTCAACACTACATCTCTACACAATTCCCACATTTACGCCACAAGTCATCACATTCCTTTCGGGGTCAGTACCTATATTCTGACTCTCATTTTTCTGAGATCGATACCTAAATTTCGATTCTCATTCCGAGGCTGGTACCCATATTCCAGTTCTCATCTCGGGGTCAGTACCTATATTCTGATTCCCACTTTCTGAGATCGGTACCCATATTCCGATTCTCATCCTGAGACTGATACCGATATTTCAGTTCTCTTCTCCTGAGGTCAGTACCTATATTCTGACTCTCATTTTTCTGAGATCGATACCTAAATTTCGATTCTCATTCCGAGACAGTACCCATATTCCGAGTTCTCATCTCGGGGTCAGTACCTATATTCTGATTCCCACCTTCTGAGATCGGTACCCATATTCCGATTCTCATCCTGAGACTGATACCGATATTTCAGTTCTCTCCTCCTGAGGTCAGTACCTAAATTCTGACTCTCATTTTTTTGAGATCGATACCTAAATTTCGATTCTCATTCCGAGGCTGGTACCCATATTCCAGTTCTCATCTCGGGGTCAGTACCTATATTCTGATTCCCACCTTATGAGATCGGTACCCATATTCCGATTCTCATTTCGAGACTGATACCGATATTTCAGTTCTCTTCTCCTGAGGTCAGTACCTAAATTCTGACTCTCATCCTCCTGAGATCGATACCTAAATTTCGATTCTCATTTTGAGACTGGTACCCATATTCCAGTTCTCACCTCGGGGTCGGTACCCATATTCTGATTCCCATCCAGCATGCATATGATTTATACATAATTATACATATGATTTATACATATCTATACATGTTGTTTATATATGCCCTTTGGATAGGCTTAGCCCTATTCTTTCTCACTATACATTCATATTGTTTGAGATAGGTTTTATCCTACTCCCTCCTACTTTTTCAATACATATTTGGATAGGCTTGGTCCTATTCCTTCCCCGTCATATTCTCTCTGATCAAATGCATATTTACGAATCATTTCCTTGCATACATTTTGGAAATTCGAATTCATATCGTTGAATTGAAGGTACACTCGCTAATCCCAGTGAGAACGTAACTTCACTTCGATTCGATTCAATCTTTGATTTGTTTCGAGTATGGTTACTTGAACATTCATTTGTGATTGGGTTGATCATTTCGGTCAGCCGTGATAGCGCGCGCGTGCTTGTATAGACACCACACGCTATTGGGGGTCCATTTGTTGACCTCGTTTTTGAGGTCATTCTTTTCTCCTTCTAGCTTAGGATCTAGACTTAGGGTCTTCCTATTTTGGACTATCTTAGAGGACTAGGCTAGGACCCACTATGTTTAGAAATTCGAGCCATTTCCTCGCTCCTCGAAGTTTCATATGGACGGTTTTAAATCTTCGACATCCAGTTGGATCGATTAAAAGCCGACATATTGAAACTCTTGTCGAGTTCCTATAAGGATTTGAAAGACATAGGTGGACCCCAATGCGTGCGACGTTTGACTTTTTGCCACGAGCAATATGTTTGACTATGGTTCTCGCTTAGGCGAAGACCGGTCATCAATTTGCTCGATAGATGGCTCCGGTCGAGTCAAAATAAATTCATTTTTGCGACGTTACGCAAATTTAATTTAAATTGATGCGGCCGTCGGCGGAACTTGTCCGGACGGCCACGGATGACGAAACGGACCGCGCCGATGCGTCCGGAACGTCGATTTTAGCTGGGAAGGACATATAACTTGATAGGGTTTTGAATCGGCTCGATTTGCATGTAAAATTGACGAATTTAAATAAAATAATAATAATAGTAATTTTTTTAATATAATAATATATATTAAATCTTATAATTACATACCCTAACTCACAATCACTTTGTTCATTTCCTTCTATTTCACGCGCTCGCCTTCGGTCCCCTTTCCCGTGCCCTAATCGGACCTCGCCCCTTTCTTCTTCGGTAATGACCGTCGTCGAGGCTTATTGCGGTCTTCCGGTCACCCCTTTCTCTCCGATCTTGACCGACATTCACCGCCGGTCATAACTTCCGGTCGCCTTTCCCTAACGGATTTTCCCGCTCAGACGAGTCAGGTAACCTCCCTGCACTCTACTGCGACTGTGGCTTCTTGGTGAGATGGTTTTCTTTACCTCTCCGATTCTTACCGGCGGTGAGTGTATACTATTCGTCCGTGCCTATAAATGCCCCTTTACGGAGAGATTTTCTGGTCGGTTGGAGAATTTTTGATTCGTGCATTGGGAGAAAGTTTTCTGGCTGGTGTTCCTTCTTGCGATTTCAGTTTTCTTAAGTTTGTTTTCAAAGCTTCTGGAAGTAAGAATTCTCCCTTTCTCCTGTTTCTTTCTTCTTGATTGCAAGACGGAATAACTAATTCTGTTATAGTCTTCTTCACTCTCCTTAATGCATTTACAGAACTTTTCCTTATCAATACTTGCTTCATTTCTCATGAATTATGAAAAGAATCTTCGTGTTTATTAGCGATCTATATTAATTTATCAGAGTTTGGATTTCTTCACTTAACTTACATCATTGATGGTCTGAAACGTTAGAGCATGATTATACTGTGGGGGGAAAATGGACCAAGAATTCGTTATTAGTTGTTCCCGTTCTCTTTTGCATTGAATTTCAATAGAAGAACAGAGTTTTTTTTTTACCTGTAACACATATTTGTAGGATTGATGATATTTGATTACCGGAATTTGTTACAGTTCTTGTAAACAAATTAGTTCACTGTTGCTTAGTTTGATTCTTGCATCCCTTTTCAGAAATTCAAGAAATCAATTCCTCTTTGCTCGCTCATTTATTTACTTTATAGTTTAATTGGAGAAGCTTCTATACAGTGAACGTATACCGTGAACTAGTTTTTGAGTATTACTTTGTATGGAATCTGAATTTGCTTATATCTTGAGTTGATTCATAAGCTTGAATGGGAATATGTGAACAGTTTTTTTTTAAGATATGTGAGATGATGGATCTGATAAGTCTTTGAGTTCTTTTGTATTTTTGCCCTAAGAGAGGATGTTTGATACTATTTCAATTATTGAGTATAAACACTTTCATGGCAAAAGTTAAATCCATTGTCGAGCAAGCTTTCAATTATGGGTTTTAACTTTTCATTATTGGATTCATCCTCTGTTTGTTAGAATTTAATTTGAAGGCTTCCTATTAATGATAACATCCGAACTGAGAAATCTTTTGGATTATTGGATTTCAGAATGAAGCAAGCTAGAGTTGATTCATTAAGAGTTAACTGTGTTTTTTCTTTAACTGGAAATTCTTTCTTTAGGTATGTGAATTAGTGTTTCTTCTTCATTCTCTTCGAAAGAGTTTTGAGATTAAAAGTTCTTCTCCTCTCTCAATCATTTGAGACAAGGGGTTGGGATATTCTTCTTTTCCCTTTTTTTTTTTTTTTTTCATGGCAATGGTCCAAAGATGTTAAAGAAGTTCTCCATATATATATCCAGATTGTTATTTAAATCTTTCTATGTCTAATATCTACAGGTTGAATGGTTTTCATTCTAAATAGGCTGAAATGCTATACTTATTATTTATTAATCGATATCGTCCTATGTTTTATTTACTTCTTTAATTGTAGGTTGAGGTGAATCAAATTATATTTAAAAAAAAAAAAGGGTTGCTCCATGGCTTGTCGTTATGTTAACTGCTAGGGAGAGATTGAAAATTATTTTTAATATTGAGTTAATATTTGAATACTTTACCTTATTTATGCTTGTAATTATTTTATCTCCAGAAAGTTAGTATGTGCCCTATTCAATTTATACATATTTACATATGTAGCACACAAAACTATAAATTATAAGTGCAGAATTTTTCAGCCTTTTTGAAACATGATGCCTGAGTTGAAAAAAAGGATTATATTGAATCTCACAGCATTCTCATATATATACATAACTACACATGCTTGAATTTTAATATGAAACTTGGTAATTATCCATATGTTTGCACTACTCTGCACTGAGAACATGGTTTCCCGTGAATCCGTCTACTTGAAAAAATATATATATTGTTCAAAAAATGGGGACAAAACTAAAGTAGAATATAAGGTGTGGAATCCATTTTGGGTCGAAAACTGGCAGCAATGATTCTCGGCGGTGTTGATCATATTTGGATTTTGTTTTTTTTTTTTGTTTTTTTTTTGAAGGAAATTTGGAATTATGAAAATTGACATTTGAATGGTTTGGATAGAGCCAAGTTTTCTTTTTAATCCTCTTCACTTTATTTAGCTGGAATAATACATTGGGATATGTCAGCTTCATTTATTATGGATTATGGCTCTTTTCTAGAGGTCGATAATAAAACTTTATTTGTTTATGAGGTGTATGAAATGCCAAAGTCTTGAAACTTCTTTGGGCTGATCCGTTGAAACCCGCTTTCCGGATTTTTGGATATTTAAAATTGCAGTACTATAAGGAATTAATTTGATTTCATCTCCCTGTATTCCGGGTTTGCTAAAACAAGAATTCGGAGGTTTATAAATCTTCTTTGGATCTGTCTGTATTGAAACTGAATTGTGGATTTTCCTCTTGTTGCAAGAAATTACACACTTACATATGTATACTTTGGATATTCATATTATCATGGTTTGGATATTTACATATTCAGCTTTTTTTTTAGTTTCTCATATTTAGGGTTTTTTTGTAAGAAATATTTAATTCTTACGTTTCTGAACATACTATTCTATGAAATTCTTGTTGGTTAAACTTAAAAGACCATTCAGTTTTCTAATATGTAGAGAAATGGAAGCCTAAACATTAGAGCTCAAATATAGGAAGTTCATTTCAGTTTTAAAATATAAAGTGAGTTAAGCATTTAAGGTGCATATGAAATATCAAAGTGGGGGCATAAGTTGGACATGCGGGGTACGAGCAATGATGCACACTCGAATAATCGTGCTTTTATAACGAGACAAATAAAAAAAATCAATACTCAGAGATAGATGCCCATTTTACCTCGAGTTAGGTAGTTCTAATCCCTACTTTTAAGAAATCCGTGAACCAATAACAGATACTACGACGTCAGATGTTACACTGACACAGTAACGGATATTACAACGACAGATATTGCACCCGTACAACAATAAACACCTCGCTTGCACAACAGATATTACACCGCACTTGCACGACAATAAACACTGCACCTGCACGACAACAGATACTACGTCAACACATATCACCTCACACACATAGCATAACACATATCACATCACATACATAAGACAACGCATGTCACCTCATACATATATCACAACAAACACATATCACATCGAACACATACAGACATATTAAATATCACACACAAATACTACACATAGCACATCATACATAACACATTTAGTATATCAGACCAAACACGACATATCAAACACATCGCATCAGACACAACACATATAATTATCAAACTTATCATGCACACCCTACACATTAAACATCACACACAAACACCACATATTAAATGTTATACATACACATCATATATTAAATATCACACACACACACATATCATTTATCAAATCACATACACTACACATTACCCTACCACACACTATCCATTAAACACTATACACTATACACCAGTTAACACATATTACACACCACAGACCAGATACTACAACGCACCAGATGTTACACTGATAAAGAGTTCAAATACTACAGTAACAGATACTTCACTCTCAAGGAATTCAGATACTACAAAACTGGTTCATTCACTAATTAAGTGGTAGGGATTAGGCTAACCTACTCTAGGGTGATTTGCCGGTGACTTGATTTGAGATTGATACGGACTTCGATGCTTCGGGTTGCTCGTGGGATCGAGATAAAAAGAAGTCTACTGAGTCGAGCCTATCCTCAAATAGAATTCTTATTCCCCACTTTGATATTTTATATGTTTATGGCTAAACTTGATTATATAGTTGTTTGTAGCTTGCTTACGAGGCATCGACGGAGTTGGCCAGGTACACATTTATTTATTGTACAGTTCATTTACTTTCTTTTATTGCATGCATTCCTTTACTCTTTGTATATACATTTACCTGCATTTATACTTTTTCTTTCATGCTTGCCCCTAGGATAGGCCCTTTAGGGCATGTTTGTTTTTCTTTTCTTTACACATATTTTCCCTTATATATGCCCTTAGGATAGGCCATTCGAGGCATGTTTTTTTCTCTTTTCTCTCCTATCTTTATCCTTTCTCGAGACGAGACGACAGAGGACGAATGGAGGACCTTCGATCGGACTTTCGTAGATTTAAATAACATCTATAGGACGTCGAGGTCGTTGTTTGATACGACGTGAACCCTCGCACTATCTTTTAGGACTTAGTACGATTGTACATCGTACGATATAAGTCCTAAACTCGTTTAGGATTCAGAGGTAGTCGTTTGACACGACATAAATCCTCCTATTTCTTTGAATTATTTGCATATGATGTGCGAACATAAGCCCCGAAATATCTAAATAATTTACTAAGATTGAAACATCAAATACGATTTCATTTTCAAAGATACAAAGCCCAACCATAGGTTAGTTTGAGATGTCACTGAAGCTCCTTCAGTATCTTCGACATCCCCTACTTTTCATACCTTTGGATTCTGAGAATAACTGTTCCACGTTGAACCATTCGCTTCGATTCTCCTACGACAATCGTGGAAACCTAAACGTTGATATTCTTGAAGACGAAGCCCATGATCCTTATCGAGAGTTTTCTTAGGTGACTTCGGTTGCTTAAGATGTAATTAACTATGAGGCTTGCCTACATAGGAATTAGGAACCCGGATTAATCTAAGCACTGCTAATCTGTGTATTAGACGAGGAATTTATCAGCTATGAAATACGCGGACCAAAATAGAGTCATAAACTTTTAAGTTTGGATAGTTAAGCTCTACTAACAAGTGGTACGCTCATCTTTTGGGATGATGTGTCACTTGTAGTATCGTGCTTCAATTATTTAAACTATTGATATGAGATCTATCCGGTCTCGTTATTTTCAAAATAAAACAATATATCACCATTTTCAAAATCGAAATAAAATACTTTACATATTACATAAATTAAATTTCCAAATTTTATTTTCAAAAGAAAAAATTAGCCGACATTTGGTAGTTAAAATGCTAAACTTTAAATTTGGGGGGTTAAAATGTAATATTTAATTTTTTTGACGGTTGGTATGTAAAAACACCATAATATAAAATGAGCTAAAAAAACATTCTCAAACTAATTGTTGGACTAGTGTGGCCACATTTACAAACGTTTTTGACCAATAGTCAAAGTCGAATTAGATCTAGAAGACCTCTGATTTATCATTAAATTTCCATCTTGTGTCTCTAGAAATTTCAATGAAATAAACCCTTTTTTAAATTTAATATTTACAGACATACCCCTCAATTCTTATGTGTTTACATATTGCTCCGCTCATCTTCTTAGGTCGCCATCCTGCCAGACTGCATGGGCCGCTAAATCCAATCTATTGTAATCTAAGTTGACAGAGTTAATTGCTCTAATGATGTCACGCTTCTTAGAAACGTGCCTTGAAAGAACTCCTACAATATAGCTAACCTCTCTTTTTTTTACATTTATTACACTCTAGTATGAATAATATATTTTATTTAAGATTTAAAATTTGAGTGTTATATATATATATATATATATATATATATATATATATAGGGCTGTCGAAAAAGCTCGTTGTTCGCGAACGAGTTCGTGTTCGGTTCGACGAAAAGTTCGTGTTCGATTCGTTCGATAACGAAACGAGACGAACACGAACAATTTTTTCTTTCGGTTTGTTAAACGAACCAAACACGAAGAGTGATGTGTTCGTTCGTGTTCGGTTCGTTATTGTTCGAAATATAAAATAATTTAAAATAATTATATATAAAGAAATTTATGATATTTTAAAAATAATTATATATTATAAAAATTAATCATATTTTAAATAATTAAACTTCTATAAATTATAATATATGATAAATTATTTATAATAATAATAATATTATAGTATTAATTATATTAATATAAATATTATAATATTATAATTAATATACTATGCTTATATATTAAAATAAAATCCTAATCAAGACCCTAAACGCCTTATTCGGTTTGCTTCATTTTGAGGAAGTATGGGTTACCCGATGTGTACGGAATACCCGATCGGTTGCTTCATTTCGAGGAAGTATCCTATCAAAGCTGAGGCTTTCAAAAAGCTCGTTGTTCGCGAACAGTTCGTGTTCGGTTCGCGGGAAGTTCGTGTTCGTTCGATAAGCGAACGAAGCCGAACACGAACGATGACGTGTTCGATTATTTCGAACACGAACACTAGCTCTGTTCGTTCGTGTTCGGTTCGTTTACACCCTATATATATATATATATATATATATATATATATATATATATATATATATATATATATATATATATATATATATAGGAAAGTTTAGAAATCAGATAAAAGTCATTATCCCAACAAAAATGGAATAAGTCAATGGCTTTGACTACTTGCCAAAGGTGGAGGACGTGTGACCAATTCATTGCACATAGCAGCACTTGTCCATATGTTTATATATTTAATATTACAACTTGAAGTGCTCTTGCCTTGCAGACTGAAAAAATAGTGTTATAAATTTATTTATGAAAAGGTATATTTCATTTTTTTTTATCTAAGATTAAAAATTTGAGTGTTATATATACAGTCAGCCTCCATCTCCCTCCCCCATCATCTTTTTTTTTTTTTCATGAATTCCTCGCCAAAACCATCGCTTAATATGGAGATCAAGAATAATGATCTGGAGCATACTCAGGACTTCGCCAAGTCCACAAGTCTTGCTGGACTGGGAGCTTCCATTACACTTATGGTGAACATTCCGTCAAATGCGGCAGAGCACCGTGTCCTCGCCGCCGTCTACATCGCTGCCGCCTCCATCGGCCTCTTCACAGCCTTTGTGCTTGCTTTATGCGCTACCAAAGTGAGGGTGCCTTGGATGCTGAACAGCCTCATGTTTTTGGCCCTCGCGTCCGTGGCCATAGCATGCCTGCTTCAGCCGGTATTTGCTCTTTCAGCTTAGTACCTCCTCACTCATTACTTATGTATTTCACGGTCGTCAATCTTGTTGTTGTCTACTTTAGTCCCCAGTCTTGTATTAGTTAAAGACTTTCTATGAGCGAATAAAATGAGAACGTTATATTTTGGTTTTTAATTGGTGTAAACATATGAATATTTTGCTTGTTTATTAAGTGAGTTTCGGGACGTCGCAATTGTCATAAAGACAAACAAGTTATGGCTAAGCTGTAGCTTATGTGTTAATTCTCTTTTAAGTTTCTAGCATTTCATGAGTTCATAATTGGAATTGCAAATGAACATACATATACCTCGTCATTGAGTTCCTCTGCAATTTTGCAGTCATCATTCTTGTTTTTTTTTTTTGGGTCTACCTTTACATAACTGAGTTAACTCTGTTGGAGCTTCTGTAGTCCCCAGTTACACATTAGTTATAGACTTTTTTGTAAGTCAGCAGTATTGAATAAGATGAGAATGTTAAATCTTGTCTTTACTTGGTGTAAATAGGGCAGTAAACGAGGCGAGCTTGAGCGAGCTCAGGCTTGGCTCGTGTTCGGCTCGTTCGAAATTAGCTCGGCTCGAAATCGGCTCGTGTTCGAAATTGCTCGTGAAAGGTGTGTTCGTGTTCGGCTCGTGTTCGGCTCGAAATTGGCTCGTTAAAATTAATTGGAAAAATATATGTCTATCGCGGATTTGAACCTCAGACTAAATGAATGGAAACGAAGCATAACACATGCTACTACACAACGAATTACGATTTAAACTTAAATATAAATATATATAAATAATATATATAATAAATTATTATATAAATAATTATATGATTATTTTTTTATTTCGAGCGATTCGAGCCGAACACGAGCGAACAAACAGTTGGTCGTGTTCGGCTCGTTAACATTTCGAGCTTAAAAATTTGTTCGCGTTCGGCTCGTTAGGCTTAACGAACGAGCCGAACACGAGCTACTTAACGAGCTGAACACGAGCTGTTCGCGAACAACGAGCCAAATTGCCAGCCCTAGGTGTAAACATTTGAATATTTTCTTTGTAATTTTCTTATTTGTGAGTTTATGTTCTAATCAGATGAGAATGTTAAAATCTTTTCTAACACTCTTGCTTGGGTTAGAAAGCTCAAAAGGTGTAAAAAGAACTCGAGCTCGAAAGTTTCTTGGTTCAGAGAGTATGAGCCGAAGGCGACTCGTTCGCACTTGTTCAGCGGTGTAAAAAGAAACACATATGTTAAAAATGAAGATTTTATTTCTACAATTGGTAATACCTTCAAAGCAGTCGTCGCTGCACCCTTAAGGGGTGTTAAAAAAAGACATGACATTACCAGCTTGACTAAAAAAATTTGGGTTCAAATTGACATAGAATAATTTTTGGGCTAAGTTTGGGCTAACACGCCAACCCAAAATTAATCTGAGTCCGACCTGGAGTCCGGCTTGCGAAATTGAAATTGATTCAAAATCTTCCCACTAAAAGCCTATGCTTGTTCAATGCTCCATCTTATTTTGTAGATCCTACACCTTTCTTCCTTAATTATTATTTAATCATTTATCTTGATATTTTAGGGGTTAGATATGTAAATACATAAAAATTGGATGGGATGTATGTAAATGCCTCTAAAATTAAACAACTTTTATATACACCATAACATAATAAAACTAAAATAATACTTAAATTCCTGTTTAGTTGTGAAAGAAGTTAACTTAGGGGGTGATTTTGGATGGATTTGGATGCATGCCACTTAAATTCCTGGTTATTTACATATCTGACACCTACATTTCAATTTTTACATATATGCCATCTTGACCATGCATGTAAAGATGTATTTCTCACTTTCTTTATAATGGTTTTCTTCTAGCTATTGAATTTTCTTTATTAATCAACTAAATCTTTGGGGCATTTACACACATACCAGTCAATTACTTTGTATTTACATATTGAATATTGAAACTTTGCTTTTTTTTATATTTATACCAACCAAATCATTCATATCACATAAAAAAAAAAAAAAAACTTTCATGTAGAAATTGCATATATAGGCATGGTGGTGTTAGGTGTGCATGTAAAAATTGAAATTTGGAGGTTAGATATGTAAATATGTAAGAATGGGGCGGGCTTTTATGTAAATTTTTTATAATTCTTATATTATAACTTAGATTAGAAGACTTTTCTGTAATAGTATTGTGCAGCCCAATTTCATTGCTGATTTGGAGATATTTATGTTGGCTTAATTTTGGGTTTGTCATAGCAAAAAAAAAAAAAAAAATGATGTAATTGTATAATTTTTTTTTAATTTATCATAATGCATTTTAAAAAAGGGAAAATTTACAATACATACAACTTAATTTCAAATTTTACATCTTAGGGGAAATATACCCAAGAAATAGAGCGCTCTAACATATAACAATAAAATAGTAGTCTTTATTCATGATATGAAACTGTTATTTATAGGCATAGGTTTAATATTATAAAATAATATATTAATCCTTTCATTATTGGTTTTTCAGAGGTTTTTTTTTTTTTTTGACAGTTACAGAGTTATTAACATATAATAAAGTCGAGAGATCGATTTGATCGATAATAGTTTGTCGACTGACATCTGATTTTTGACTTGATCCATATCTAATTCGAAAGAGAGCCCTCTATCGATCATCTTGAAGGTTGATTATGGTCCTGTGGAAAAATCTTCAGACACATTATGTCGATTGCTCAAACAAGACACCTCTTTTGCCAACATCCACCTTAAGACGGTCGGTCAACAGATTTGGCCAATTAGAAGAACTATCATCTTCTTGAGTCGTTCATCTGTCTAGATATTCGTGCTAACATATTTTTATATGCACAAAATTGAACTTCAAAACTTTCTTTTACTTAATTTTCATAAATATTACGCAAAAAGATTTCTTTTTACAACTCAATTTCTATGTTTCTTTATATATGTCTAGGTGTATAAACGAGTTGAGTTAATTGCGTTATGTTTAGATCATTTAAATATTTTTTGTTTGTTTGAAATTCGTTTGTGTTTGAAATTGCTCAAGAATATTTTGTTCGTGTTTGGCTCGATAAGATGTTAGTGTTCGGTTTTTAATTAACTCCTTAAAATTAGTTAAAGAAGTAGAACTAAGATGTTGGATTCAAATTTGTATACTCATACACAATAAAAGGTGACAAGTATATATTTAAATTTATATATAAATATATTTTTTATTTCAAGCCAAAAAAAAAAAGAGAACATGTTTGATCAAAAGGTTTTTTTTTTTCGTGTTGGACTCATTTAACGAGCGAATTGAACATAAGCTCTTCGCGAAGAGTCTACTATGTACTTCAATATATATATATGCTATCTTATCTTTGCATAAAATATTTTTGTATAAGAACTTTAAACTGTTTTTTTTTTTTTTGTGACATCTAAAAGGTAAAAATTAGACTAAATGTGTAAGAAAATAAGAAATAGTTATTATGAACAATAAATGTAATTCAAGAGTCTTTGATTCAATTCTCTTATTAATTCAAGTGTATTGATCCTTTTCATTCTCGTCCTAATATCAAAATAATAATAATAATACTAATAATAATAAATAAAAAAGAAATCCAATAAACTACATTATTATATATACACCTGTTTTTATTTTATTTCTTAGAATATAAATAGAGTTGCAAAAGAGCTGAACACGAACGAACTCAAGCTCAACTCGTGTACGAGTCCTTAAAAAATACCATTATTTATGTTCAAACAATCTTGATCACGTTATCGTAAAATATAAAAGATTGAGTCAATATTTAAATCTTATTAATTATATCAAAATATTATTTAAATATAATTTAATCTATTTTTATTTTATTTAATTAATAACTTTAATTGATTATAAATTTTTATAGTCTTATAGTCAATTAAATTTTTTAAAACAGTTACTCATCAATTATATATTTATATATAATTAATGAGTAATATTAGCTCTTTCTCGAGACAAACCTAATTATATAAATATAACGCAGCACTCAGCACTAAAAATATCACAAATCGACTTCACAAAGGCAATAAAGAATGTTTATTTCCGGCAAAATAACTAAAAAAGAAATGGAAAAATTTTGCAAAAATAATTTAAAATATTTTGTATTTAAAATGGATTTAAAAATTATTGAATTTATTAATGCATATAAAAAAATTCAATAACTTGAAAGCCCATTTTAATATAATTTATGAAAAGTTGATTGCGGAGCCCACAATGAGGAAATTGAAAGAAACACTAACCAAATAATAGTGTAAAAATCTAAGAATTTTTTTTTTTTTTTACAAAAAGATAAATAAAATGAAACATAAGGTTAGATCTGACATTTTTCTGGGCATGAATTCCTCAATAATCGTGCAAGAGAAGATGAAGCCCTCCAGAAGGAGAAAAATTTGCGTACATAATATATGTGCAGATATGCATACATATTTAGGGTACACGGGGTTACAGGAGGTTATAACCAAGTTACAACCCCCCAATATCTTCTTCAATAACTCGATTATAACATCGATTATAACACTCGTGTACCCTAATATGTATGCATCTCTGCGTACATATTATATACGCAAATTTTTCCCCTCCAAAAGCCTACTTCCGACGCTTATACCTGCGTTCAAAGCATTAGTAAAGATTAGGGTAAACATCAGTATGTAATAAGCTGGAAAGTTTAAAGGATGATCAATATTTACATGGAAGAATAATCCAATGCTAGAAATACAAATAATAATAATAATAAGGAAGATTCATATACATAGATACCACCTAATTCCTATGTATTTATGTATTTACCTTTTAAAAATTCAATTTTACAAACATACCAGTATACTACATTACCTATGCATTAAAATGGTTGATTTTTTTGGGTGTGATGTGAAGTATTTAGTTGGCATTAACTTAAAAAGCAAAGTTCATTAGCTTGAAATGTAAAAAACATAGTAATCAAACGCCCTCTTCTCAGAATTCTCCATCATGAAGTTAAAAAAATAAAAAGTGCAGGGGGTTTTATGTAAAAATCAGCCAAAATATTAAATATAACATTTTAACCATCTCAACTATAAATATAACATTTTTAATTTTTAATTTTTATTAGAACCAACCTCCGAAGCCAACTCATAAGATCTTGAGTGAAGGTGTTTGGTAGTTAAAATGCTAAACTTTAAATTTGGGGTGTTAACGTTTTTGACCAATAGTCAAAGTTGAATTGTATCTAGTGTCTCTCTTTTAACTTGTTAAAAGCCAACTCATTAAGTTCAAGATTTACAGACATACCACTCAATTCTTATGTGTTTACATATAATATATCCAAATTTCAATTTTCACAATCTAATTTTGCTTTTTAAAAGCTGAAATAACAGTATTTTTGATGTGATATGAAAAATATAAGTGGTATAAGTGTACAAAATCTAGGTGTTGGATGTGTAGATACATAGGAATTAGTTAGGTATGTAAACTCACCCATAAAAAAAATTTGAGGTCACAGGATGTGACATGATGGATTAGAGGAGCAATTGATGGAGCAAACATTCTATAGATTATACTTGCAGTCTTAGAAGAAAGGAGATCATTCAAAACTGCGAGGGAATAAAGAAATCTAGGCGACACTAATGAAATATATATTGGCACTGAAGGTAGAAAAAAATATATATAAAATAGGTCGAAATCAAAGAAGTTTATGGATTGAAACCAAGAGGGACCGAAATATATATATATATATATATATATATAGATGCATGAGAAAGATGTTAAACTCAGTGCAAGTTTGTAAAAGCAAGACCATGGGGAAAAGTGACAAGATGAGCGTACTCAAGAAAGCAAAAGAGGATAAGTTTGGGATGGGTGTAATTGAGTCAAGCTGGTTCAGACTCGACTCATTAACGAGCTTGCTAGTCAAGCTTATCAAGGCAAAAACTACAACTTGAACTAGAGCTTGTCTAGGTTTGGCTTACCAGCTCGCAAGTCAGCTCAACTAGCCGATCCATGGTCACGTCAATGTCAGCTCCGGCAAACCGTCGTGGCACTGCTCTAGCCATTGATGCATGCTATTGCTGAGCTCTCATGTTAATTTGATCTTTGGCTCGAGCTCGTGAGCCTGCTTACGTCATTGTGAAATAAGTTCAAGCTTAAAATTTGATAAACAAGCCAAGCTCGAGTTAGGCATGTTTTGAGCTTGGCTCGACTCATTAACACATCTGGTTTGGGAGACAAATTCAGCCTGTAGCAGCATTGTATAAAAGAGGCGGAGGCATGCGAATGAGACTCAATGGAGACCAGGAGGAGATTAAGCAAGAAAAACACACATTTGGGGAAGTTCCTATGCAGGCGAAAGCTCGCGACGAGCTGAAGATGAAGGAAAGAGGAGGATCGACTAGTGATACCATAGAAAGACAAAAGAGCAGGCACCATTTAGTCACAGAGGACAAAAGAAAAACATGGGCATTCTAGATAAAGTAGGATGGATGCTAGAGAGAGTGAAGATGGGCACTAGAGTGCTCGTGCACAAGCGAGAGAATGTGAGAAGATCAATAGACATTGTCAGCGTTTTAATGAGAGTGATTGCAATAAATGGCAATGAGTGGCAGTGCTCAAGTTTTATGTACAAAAAATAAAAAAGTATGACAACAAAAACAAAAAAAAATAAAAAAAATTTCATGTACAAAACAATTTCGCAAGAAAATTTTTACCTAAAGAACTGAATATTGCTATGCTATTCATGATTAATATCAAAAGTATGACACAATTTCTAGACAATAATGGCTTCAAAATATGTCAACGTTCCACTCAATGTTTTTGTTACTAGGTATGAAATATAATCACCATTATCTTTAGCACGAGAGGAATAATTTTCAAGTGCATTTGCCAGTCGTTCAAAAGTACGATAAAGTTAAAATTTGAAAAATAAATAATTTAAAAACATTATTAAAGCCTAGGATACCTACAATTATTTCAAGAAAATAGATGAAAAAGCATTCAGATAATACCTTGATTTGCTCTTGAAGGAGCTCTTAGGCTTTGTCCTTCCAAAAGCTTTATGACTTCTCGCATCTTTCGGTTTTCTTTCACTCATCTCATTCTGGAATAATTCTACCATCTCATCTTTCCTTTGAAGATTCTTTTCAGGTCTTCTTGCTCTTTTACTAGAATTCCTCAAGCCCTTCCCAGCTTTCATAGATTTAGCTCGCCGATAAGCTAGTTCAACTATAGACTGTCCAGTTTTCCCTTTCAAACCAACTCTACCAAACTGCATCAAAAGGGAAAATAAAAAATTAGGGGCATTTACATATCACCCGCCTAACTTCACTTTTCTACATTTATACCATGCAAATCTTCCTTATCAAATAAAAAAGCCACTATTTTAACTTTCAAAAAGACAAATGTGTCAATACATAAGAATTAACTGGTATGTATGTAAATTTTCCAAAAAATAAAATAAGAGCAGTCAAAAGAATAAAAATTTCATGTTCACAAACAATTCGTGCTAGATTTTACTGAAAACTAATCACAGGCATTCATAGAAATTGGAAGCTATTCTCCTGTTCAAGTTTTTCCTTACAAAATAGAACTACACCGTGGACCAGAAAACTTGGGGCCGTTCATATACATAAGCACAAAATTCTTATGTATTTATTCCTCATAACCAAACTTTCATATTTACCCAAATAGCACTCAAATCATTAATATAACATAAAAAATAGCGCAATTAAAACTTTTTGAAAGTTAAATATATATTTTCAAGCATAGGTTTAAAGCACCAAAGTACTATGTAGTATGTGTGTAAATATAAAATTATAGGTGTAGTATGTGTGTAAATATAAAATTATAGGCGTGAGATATGTAAATACATAAGAATTGTGTGCTGGGTAGGTAAATTTCCCAAATACTTTAGAGCTACATGGAACAAAATGCCAAAGCTTACATGCTGATATAACTACCATT
Organism: Papilionanthe hookeriana x Papilionanthe teres; assembly: GCA_022702705.1. Taxonomy (NCBI): domain Eukaryota; kingdom Viridiplantae; phylum Streptophyta; class Magnoliopsida; order Asparagales; family Orchidaceae; genus Papilionanthe; species Papilionanthe hookeriana x Papilionanthe teres. Next base: position 19,083,728 of record CM040436.1, read on the forward strand.
GAGGACAGAAGAGAAAAAGGATAAAGGAATTATGATTAGAAAGTAAAAAACACCTAACTTTACTTTTTTTACATTTATACATCCAAAAAATACCACAATTTTAACTTTTAAAAAGCTGAACCAAGCGTGATGATAAAAATATTACACATTTCAATTACTCAAAAGCTGAACCAAGCGTGATGATAAAAAAATTAAATATTGAGAAAATTCAAGCAGAGAAATTTTCAGGATAGTATCAAACTAGACAAAAATGGGGTTGGCATGGAAAGAGTACAAATCTTTTTTACTATGAATAAAAGACACCAACCTGTTCTGGATTCTCGGATTCTTCCTTCTCTAGCATCTCCCTGGTAGCTTCCAACCTTCGCCTCTTCTTCCGTGGCAAATTTTTCTGTTTAATTATGGAGAAGGAAAAAGATTAAAAGAGAAACTTCTAGAAGAAATTAGAACAGATAATAGTTACCTCACGTTCTCTTTTTCTTTTTTCTTTCAACTTCTTATCTTCTGCCTGCTGCGCACTCATCACCACATTACAGCCACTTTGACCTTTGCTAGCAAATTCCTTGTGATCCAAAAAAGTAATTAAGGGTTTGAAGTACAGAATAGAATCATCAAAAGAAATTAACAACAGTTAATTACAACGTAATAATGCAAGAAGACAAAAAAGCATTGAAAGAAACATAAAAGAGTAATCTAAGGCAGCAAATTTTAAGGTAAACCTTAACGATTTAGATTATCCAAAGCATCTATATTTGCAAATGTTTCAGCATGACGAATTGTAAGTTTAGAAAACAGGAATAAAAAATAAAGTCCTGAAGTATCATCTTTCAGAGTTCCTATTCTCTGTTGGGATGATGTTCCAAAAAAAAAAAAAAAAAAGGGATAGAGATGAGGCAATAACAAAAATTTGCGTAAGACATGGGTGCCTCATGACCGAAGGTGGAAGCAGCAAAGCTGGGTGCCGGGAATGCACATATATTAAACTTTAAACATTTTTGTTTTGCCATGAACTGCAGCTGAAGCTTGGCTTTGGGGAGGAATATCAGAAAAAAGTGTCAAAATAGTCCCCTGACTCTTTGCAAGGGGGATTTTTGTCCTAGAGTCTATAAGGTGCAATTTTAGACTCCAAAATTTTTTAATTTGGGCTGCAATAGTCTCCACGGAGGACCATTTCAGCCCCAATTTACACTTTTGTAGACTCTCGGACTAAAATGGCCTCATGTAAACAGTTAGGGGACTCCTTTAGCACTTTACTCAGTATATAAGGAAGATAGGAAGTCAAGCTCTAGGTGAGCTAAATAAGTATCTATATAGATACTCATGTTTACTGTTATTCTCAAACCAATCAATTCGTCTGATTATTTCTTCAGTTCCGTGCTAGGCAGCTAAGCAAATCAGTAGACGGCTGAAGTTAGCTACTGGTTTGAAAGGAATTGGCAATAGAAGAATAATAGAAAAAATAAGAAAGGAAAATTTTAACTGCGACAAAGTCAATTTGAAGTAAAATCACAAATGAAATTATGTAAGGGTTAATTTAAGTTTAATTTAAAATCTTCATAAATTTGAGGAAAGATTGTGAGTTAATTTTTTCATACGAGGAATTGAGCTCAAGGCGAGCCTCGAGAAGATTCTCATAGTGACTCATGAGGCTGGCATGGAAACGGAAGTGAGACTTACAATTGCAAAAAGGAAAAACAATTTCTATAGGATTAACGTTGGTTACTATTTTTAAGTAAATTTATTCGTTATGCATTCATTTAGAACTTCTTACATATTATGCATATTTGATCTAGATGACAGTACAATTAACTAATTATCGCTTAGTTGCAGTTTTACAACCTATTTAAAGAGATGAAATAACTATTACAAACATTAGTTTTTACCTGTTTATTGTGTATATTGTTAAAATGATTATTACAGGTACACATATTACGAAATAAATATAAATAAAATAATTATAAAAGAAAAAGCGAATCAAGAAGATATCATGTGTTGTGATACATAAATAACTATACCGATGGCCTAAACAAAAAAAGATAATAGGCTGATGAAACATGCCTTGGAAAAAAATGACTGAATTGTCGAAGGTTGATATTAAGGTCATGTTTAATGGTATTTAACATGATAAAACTTCTCCTGCAATACTTAGCTCAATCATCATTTGATTAATTCTAAAGAAAATAAATTACAAAGTACTGAGACTTTGATCATATAACTATATTGAATGTTGTATTCAAAATCAACACCATTTATTTCCAATACCGCTAAATCTATTATGCTTGAGGTTGTTGATGTCTGTCAATAGAAACACTATTAGCATCATAATGGAAGCTCATGAACCATTCATGCCAAGATTATCAACAACAAAAACAAGCCTTTGTTCCACTAAGCGGGTCGGTTATGAATCTGTTTTCTCCATTGTGTCCTATTGACTGTCACATATTCATTTAATTCTAACAAATTAAGATCATTTTTTATACATCATGCCCAAGTTTTTTTAGGTCTATCTCTACCTTTCTGAAGTCAAATTTAAAACATCCACTCTCCTAACAGGGTTGTTAGCAGGTCGACATTTAATGTGACCAAACAATCTTACTCTCTCTAATATTATCTATCAGTCGAACTATTCCAACACTTTCATGGACATTCAAAAATTTTTTTTCTTTAATATTATGGTTAATTTTAAGTATAATTAGAATTTCATAATTTCCATTTTTAGTGTAAATTCTCCTCATAGATTTTACAAATGATAAAGAAAGCTGTTGTGCAGGTTAATTCTTCTCTTCTTGCCCATAAGTTGGTTTCTTAATTTAAATGACACAGAGACTCCATTAAGATAATTCCCTTTTACCTTTTCATTAGGGCATTATGAAGGATCACAAAATGCATAGGGCTGCTTCTAATTGGATTGATGACTGTTGCATTACTAAAAACTAGCAGACAATTAAAAATATTCAATTTATTATGATATTCTTATCTTCAATGGAGCTTCTATAATACAAGCTATTTATCCTAAGATATTCTTCACATTTTTTTGATAAAGCTTTTAGACTCGAGAACTTCCGACCAAACTCATAATCATGTTAATGAATCCTTTTCATTTCAAGTACCTTGATATTCCTCTTAGCATCAAAACAATTCCCAAATCTTTATGGAATTCAATTATTGAACCAACCCATAACAAATTATCTAGTTTGAAGGGTGGATTCTTTCATTAAGTAGGAAAGTCTGACTCTTATCAACTATGTCATCAACTGCCCTTTAACGCAATCTTATTATTTTGGATTATATTATATTATATTATTTTATTTTTTTCACGTTTATTAGTTTGGATATCTTATTTGGATGATTAAGATATTAAAAAAAATAATTAAAAAAAATTCTAGGAGGAGTATTCATCCTCTCGGTTGGATTAAAATATGCATAACAAAGAAATTTGGAAACGAAGTGTGCTAAACTTATGATATTTCAACATCTCACTTAAACCTAAACTGGTTTAAGAAACTACTAACACTAATAATTCTTCATTAGCTTGCAATATTATCAAGGAGAAGTGTTTTAAGGATGAAGTTCAGATGAACTTCTGGAGGAATTATTCTTCGAATTATTCCTTAATATATCTAGAAATTTCAATAATGATAGCTCTATTAAATTTAGAAATGAGACTAGAAAAACCATCCTGCCCGTATTCCTTAATATATCTAGAAAAGTCGATATTGATAGCACTATTACATATTGCAACTAAGCGGATTCTATACATTCCTATATCAACTGTATTCAAAGGCCACTTCCAATAGCTTAGAATCTAAATTGCAAAGTTTTTAAAGCACATCAGACATACTTCGGATGTTCTTTTTCTAAGCTTTATGGAATATTTAGCATGAAAGAAATAAGAGAAAATTTCAAAGAAAAAACTCTTAAAAGGTAATTTATATACCATCACTTCCCTTGTTTACTTTTGAATCTATTTTTGCAAGAAGAGAAACCAAGGACCATATTGTCAGATAAATTTAGATATTTTTCTTTATCAATATTATCAACATTATTGTGTATTCATCATACTTCGCAATCTCGTGTACCTTTGTGCTTTTCCATCATTTATGTTAAGGGCTTAGTCCCAAAATTTTCACTAAGACCAAAAAACATTAGCGTGAAAACATGTTACTATTTGTATGGTTCTGGTTATTTATGATATCAGGTTCCATTCCTTCAATAAAAGGGTGCAGCTATTTGATTTTGTAAGGTGCCTTAAATTCACTTTATACGGTATACACCAACGAGAGTAAGTTTAGTCATGGATCAAACTCCAGACCCAGTCACAATATCCAAAAACTTAAGGTTCGTTTGGGATCACTTTTGATTTTGATTTATAATTTTTTATTTTGTTTTATTTTGCATATCTTTTTATACATGAAATGAAACATATTTGGTGTTTTATAACATTCATAGTTATATTTAAAAACCTTGAAAAAAAAACTCGCTATTTTGAGTATTTTTAAAAATAAATCAATTTATTTTTGAAAATAAAATATAAAAGCATGCAAAAGAATATACTAACAAACATATTATAAAAATAAAATTAAAAACAAAAACATAAAACATAAAACATAAAACAAAAGTGGTCACAAAGTAGCCCTTACTTTTGAAGCCTTTGCCAGTAGTTTTTTCTCTTTCTCGGTGGCAAACCAAGTCTTCTTTGGGCGCGAAAATATATCCTCCTTGTGCTTTATCATGTTCTCTACCTGTGATTTCAAACAAAAATCAGCTAATTAAATAACTATTTATATAATTAAAACAGCTTTACATTTAAATATATAAATCCACATACATTGCACACAATTCTTATGTATTAACAGAAATCTCATCTAAACTTTGATATTTACATGCATAGCACTTTGGTGCTTTATATCTATGCATGAAAATATATTTTGTGCTTTTAAAAAGTCACAATAGTGCTATTTTTTATGTGATATTAAAAGTACGAGTGATGTGTGTAAATATGAAAGTTTAGGTGTGAGATATGTAAAGAAATAAGAATTGTGTGCTATGTATGTATGTGCTCCTTGTAAATAATCTGATTTTATTGGAAGAAAGCCAAAAGATTGAGAGTATGTAGAACCTTTGTTGCTTCCATCTCAACTTTTCTTAATTCTCTTTCTTCCCTGAAAATAAAAAATAAACAAGAAAAATGTAAAGGATGAGCTCAACAAAAAGTAAAAAATTAAGAGCAAAACAAAAAAAAGAGACCTCTCTTCCCGAAGAATTAAAGAGATTTGATCTTCATTTTCTTCAATGAAACGACTCCACTCAGCAATTGGTTGATCCGCAACAATTCGACTTTTCAGTTTTGAACCTGCTCTTTTTGCCTGTTAAGTGAGAGGGTTAAAATTAAATCAGAGCGAACCACACATGCTTCTTAAACATATATTTATTCGCATTAATCAATTAAATCAATCAGCAATACAGCAGGAAAGGCAAATAAAGAAAGGATGATTTACATACATACAACTGAATTTCTATGTATTTACATATTAAACACCAAAACTACAATTTCAACATGCATACAAGCTTACCAATGCATGAAAAGGTGCATTTCACTTTTATTAAAAAAGTTAAAATGATGATATTTTTTATGTGATTTGAAAGATTTGAGTGGTAATATGTAGAAATTAAAGTTTAGGTGTCCAGCATGTAAATAAATAGGAACTGGGTGGTGATACCAGAGCTAACCCAAACCACAATAAAAATGAAAATATTATTGCTGAAATTCAAATAGTAACAACGGCGACTCTTCAAATAGGAAAGAAATGATAACAAATTTAAAAAGGACACTTTATTGCGACGGCGGAGGTGGTGGAGGGCCACGGGACAACAGGCAGGTTTCATATGGGGAGGCAACAGGGTAGAGGCTTGGTGGGGGGGGGGGGGGGGGGGGGAAGTTGGGGTGGGGGTGGGGGGCTGCGGCAGCAGGTGTGGTGGCTGGAAGGGTTGCCGGCAATAGATATGGGTGCTGGGAAAACTAACAGTGGTAGGAACAGCAAAGGGAGGGTCGCCAACAATAACTATGGGTGCCAGGAAGGCTAACGGCAGCAGGGACAGCCAAGGAAAGGGTCGTCGGCAATAACTATAGCTACTGGAAGGCTAACGGCAGCAGGAAGTTAGGCAAGGGCTTGTGGCTGGGCAATGGAGGGGCGCTAGAAAGGAGTCAGGGTAATTGCTGGTGGGGGTTGGAAAGGAGGGCGTAGCAGGTGCAAGGTTGGAGAGGGCTAGACTATAGCAGCAGAGGGTTACAAGATGGCTGTCTAGGGGCAAGAGGGGATGGCTGGGTAGTGGAGAGGGGGGATTTCGGGATGTGTAGGGGAGGGGAGATGGGTTACGGTACAACAAAGGAGGGGAAGAACAGGGAGGCAACTGCAGCTAGGCGGCAACAAGGAAGATTTGGTGGCTGCAGAAGACAGCTGCTGCTGTCCTTGGCGGGCTGCAGCAAATACGGAGACAGTGGCAGCGAAGGGGAGGTTGCGGAGGAGGGGGATCGTTGAGAATAATCATCACCTCGAAGCGAGATACAGCTGGAGCACCACTTGTTCTCGGATACAACCCTGAAAAAGAAGAAAGAACGACGACAACTATCCCTAATAGAAAGCTGAAATCAAATTCACAAAAAAAATTACCCTAATTCAACAAACATACATACAAATAGAGATGGAATAGGCGGGAAACGAAAACAGAAAGGGACCAAGATTCCCGCCATATGAAAACAAGGAGAGGGGGCCAGTCCAGCCTCCTGCTGAACCGAACCCTCTCTTGCTAAACCAGCTGAGGCCGATTTAGCCCCCAAGCACCGTGTCAGTCTCTCGGGAGTCGCTCCCCGAGTCGCTCCTGCTGGACCAAACCCTCATTCGTCGAAGCTTTTTGCCTCCTAGCAGTCAGATTGATCATGTTGCAAGCTCCCAGTAAACCAATTTTGTAGGGGGCGTAGTTCCAAAGAACATCTTCATAGAACAAGTATCCATCCTGTTTTGGCATAATCCGAGCTGGAGGTACACAACGACCTAGGTTTTCCCGAGCCAAATTCTGAACAAGTAAATATATATTATACTTCTCTCACTCGTTGTACCCAGCTGGATGTGTCTGTTAAATAACACTGTGAGGGGGGGGGGGGGTCAACTTTGGAACGACATCTATAATAGGTTGGGCCACCTTGATTTGTAACCACTCGTGAGAGTCATTCTCTTCTTCTCCGGAAGGACCTGGATCCCACGATAGAATATTCATTTTCCCAAAGATCCTAGTTGCGGATCATCCATTCTATCAAATCTGCTATCGCGAGGTACCTCGTTGAACCAATTTTAATCTCCAAATGATGCACAATTGTCTTCCAAAAGTAACTAAAAATCTTCTCACCTCTGACAATTTGGACCTCATTCCGTAGGGGCAACTCAGGAGGCATACTTTATATCTTAAATGCCTGAAATCCTTTTATCTGAAATTGACCTGTGTCTAGTATCGGCTTCGCAAGCTCATGGCCCTTTTGGACATCCAAAGTCAGTGTTGCTGATGTTTCTCTCAACGCCTGTCAAACGGGAGCTCGAGGCATCACAGTCTCATACTTTGCATGAACGCCCCTTACATCAAATTCTCCACCTTCTAAAACAACTATTGTTACCTAAGTTGGAATCTCTCTCCTAGGGTGAACTGGAATCAATAACATCTCTTTTCTTGTTGGCTGCAAGTTGAGAATCCCCTTTGAAGTCTTCATCTTCTTCCAGATCAACTGTGTCATTGCCCAATATTTTAACAACACCTTGCTAGTGAAACAGCTCACCCTTCTGGTTGTGCATTCTGATTCACCATGTCCAAATCCGTAGCAGTTGCAACACTTCTTGGTTGTGATAGATTTAGAGATGTGATACCGGAGGAGACCCCAATCACCATAAAATAGAAAATATTATTGTTGTCATTCAAAAATGATTACAACATAACACATGCAAACAGAAAAATAACACATTAGGGCAAAGATGAAAAAGGGTGGGCTGTGGCGGAGGCAGTGGAATCCGAGATTTGTATAGGCGAGTAGGGTTTTGATGACAACCTTGAAAAATGGGGGTGGTTGTTATGATGGGAAGAGCTGGCTGGAGGGGGGAGAAAGCAGCTGGCGACAGTTCTAGGAAGTGCTGGAGTGTGGTGCGGCAACTAGAGGATGTGGAAGGGACAACAGTGTTGAGAATTTTAGGGCATAAAAAAGCAAGAATCGACACAAATCCAGAATAAAACACAAAGATTTAACGAGGTTCAGCAAAAATGACTACGTTCTCGGGAGCAAAGCGGATGCTTTCTTTCAATTTCAGAAAGAGTACCGAATACCCCTTAGGGATACAATACGCATATATACTCTGCTCGCGAGCTCCACTAGCTCACTCGCATTCCGCTCTAACATCTATCATTTATCTGGTATATCTGGTATGTGAGTCATACCTAACAGGTAGAAACTGAGGTTGGGGTTGGGAACGGGTAGGAATTGAGGCTGAGGTTGAAACGGGTAGGAAGCGGGAGGAGCAGAAGGGTAAGGGACTATGGACGACACAAAGGGCTTACGGCTTGGCGTTAATGTGGCAGGGAGAGGGAGGGTAGAGTTGTTACAGCAGTGAGAGACAAGGAGGGATCTCGGGATGGAGGTATAGAGGGGCAGGCGGCTGGGATCAGAAGATGGCGAGAGTTATGGGAACTTTGTTGGCTTGTTATAGGAATGATGGCTTGGAGGAAATAGCAGGGAAGCAAGCACCAACCTATCAACGGTTGGCAGAGAGAAACTGGTAGTAGGAGTGTTGGAGAGGGATGGGGAGTAGATAATCACTACCGGGGAAGGGATACAGCTGGAGAACCACCCTAACCATTGGATATAGCCCTCGAGGAGAATACAGGGACGCTGGCGGCTATCCACACAAACCTACAACAACAACAACAAAGCCTTAATCCCACTAAGTGGGGTCGGCTACATGAATCCTTTTTCTCCATTGCGTCCTATTTAGTGTCAAATTTTTGTTTAATTCTAATAAATTAAGATCATTTTTTATGCAATAAGCCCAAGTTTTCCTAGGTCTACCTCTGCCTTTCTTAACATAAGTTGTATTTAAAACATTTACTCTCCTAATCGTATCATAAATAATACAAACTTAAAAGCACATATAAATAGACGTGGGAGGGCGGGAAATGAAACTAGGAAGGCAGAAAAATTCCAGTCTAATGAAAAGGGGGAGGGAGGGACTAGCGCCTTCTCTCAACTGAACCAGTTTGGGTCAAGCCGGCTCAGCCTTGGACGAAAACCCCCGTGTCAACATGCGAATTCGTTTCACCCACTCTGAATCAGCTTGTCCTCTGACGGGGATCTAAGGAATTCTCCTGGGTGTAATATGGCTATAGGATTCAAGGTTGAACTCTGCCTGTAAAATATGAGGGTCGCTCGGTGATGTCGCCTCTCTACTTCTGAAGCTACGGTCTACACCCTCTGTTTATAGTAAGCTGGTACGAACTTGTATTGTGTCTCCCGCTTCATCTTCAGATTCTCTAGATTTCCCCTTCGACTCCTCTGATCACGGTCGATGGTAACCTCCCATTGGATTTCATCCTCAATGTTCTAAACCTCCACTGAAGTTGGTGGATCTCTTGACGGATAGACTCGAACATGTATCTCCTTAGTGATTTGGCTATGGTTTAGGGTTGAGAGATGAAAGAGGGTAAAAATAATTAGTTTAAGGTTGCTAGTTTGAAAATCAGCAAGGGGGAATTTGGGATGTGTGATAGTGGAGAAGGGAATTTGGCAGAAGAAGAGAAAAGTTTTGGATTATGGCGGATTCTAGGAAACCCCGGGTTAGTATTGGGATTAGACTAGCTCTGATACCAAACGAAAGCGAAGTTAACCTAAATCACAATAAAAATGAAAATATTATTGTTGAAATTCAAATAGATTACAACGACTCCTTAAACAGGAAAGAAACGATAACAAACATAAAAAACAACACTTTAGTGTGACGACAAAGGTGGTGGATGGCTACGGGATAGCAGGTAGGTTTCGGATGGGAGGTTGCAGTAGCAGCCTGAGGGCGGCAAGGGAGTTGCCACAACGGGGTTGAGGGGGGGGGGGGGGGGGGTGCGGCAGCAGGTGTGGTGGCTGGAAGGGTCACCGACAATAGATGTGGGTGTTGGGAAGGCTAACAATAGCAGGGCAGGAAACGAGGGGACTACGGGTGCTGGAAGGCTAACGACAACAAGAAGGTGGATGGGGGCTTGTGGCTGGACAAAGTTGGGGAGCTGGAAAGGAGTCAGGACAATTGCTAGTGGGGGTTGGATAGGAGGGCGTAGCAGGTGTGAGGTTGGAGAGGGCAACGGCTGGAGCAGCAGAGGGTTATGGGTGCCTGTTTAGAGGGAAGAGGGGATACAGGTAGGGGTGTAAACGATCGAACACGAACGAACAGAGCTAGTGTTCGTGTTTGAAATATTCGAACACGTCACTGTTTGTGTTTGGTCCGTTTAACAAACCGAACGAAAAAAAAATTATTCGTGTTCGTCTCGTTTGCTTATCGAATGAATCGAACACGAACTTCCTAGTGAACCAAACACGAACTGTTCGCGAACAAGGAGCTTTATTGACAGCCCTAGCTTTGATATCATACTTCCTCAAAATGAAGCAAATTGATCAGGTATTCCATACACATCAGGTAATTCATACTTCCTCAAAATGAAGCAAACCGAATAAGTCGTTTAGGGTTTTATTTTAATATATATTATAGTATATTAATTTTAATATTATTATATCTATATTAATATAATTAATACTATAGTATTATTATTGTTATTAATAATTTATCATATATTATAATTTATAGAAGTTTAATTATTTAAAATATGATAAATTTTTATAATATATAATTATTTTTAAAATATCATAAATTTTTTATATATAATTATTTTAAATTATTTTATATTTCGAACAATAACGAACCGAACACGAACGAACACATCACTGTTCGTGTTTGGTTCGTTTAACAAATCGAACGAAAAAAATTGTTCGTGTTCGTCTCGTTTGCTTATCGAACGAATCAAACACGAACTTCTTGACGAATCGAACACGAACTCTTCGCAAACAACGAGCTTTTTTGACAGCCCTAGATACAGGGATGGTTGGGTAGTGGAGGGGAGATGGGTTACAATACAACAAAGGAGGGGAAGAACAGGGAGGCAGCGGCAGTAGGCAACAACATGGAAGATTTGGTGGCTACAAAAGACAGCAACAGTGAAAGGGAGGTTGCAGAGGAGGGGGATCGTCGAGGATAATCAACACCTCGGAGCAATATACAGCTGGAGCACCACTCGTCTCCGGATATAGCCCTGAAAAAAGAAGAGAGGATGCTGACGGCTGTCCCTAACAGCTGAAATCAAACTCGCAAAAAAACATAACCCTAATTTAGCAAAAACACATAAAAATAAAGATTGAATAGGCGAGAAACTATAATTCCCCCTCAATGAAAAGAGAGAGAGAGGGGTATGTATATAAATACCCAATAAAAGAAGAGCAGAAATTTTTCTGAAATTTACATCTGCTAGATAACATTTGAAGATATAAACTGCAAGTCAAACCATTGTAATACTAACAAAATTGCATTTCAAGAATATCAAAAAATAACGTATTTCAACATAGTCAAGCTTTAAGTGCACAGATAAACAACCAGAGAAAATCTTACAATGGCCTTTAAGAGCGAGCGATCACTATCAGTGACGAAAGTAACAGCATATCCTTCCCTTCCAGCTCGAGCAGTTCGTCCAACACGATGAACATAGCTGTTGGTAGAAACATATGTGGTCATAGATAATCGATCTTAAATAAAAAAAATGCAAATAGGTAACATTTTACAAGTCACAAACCCTTAATTTATTTTAAAAATATTTGTTACTTACATTAAAAACCGTAAATCCAAAGAGAGACAATCTAAATGATAATTCAATATTCTTCTATTAAAAACAATGCTAAGAGATTCACTACCAAGGAAAACACACAATAAGTAGAAATTTATGCACTTGCTGACAATAAAATTTACCATAATTGAATAAAATCAATCATAAAATCAATTCAATAAAAAAAATTAGAACATCAAGTAAAAGTAGAGAAAAAAAAATTTAAGAAAGCAGATTAGCTTTCGAAAAAGTCTTCATGACTAACACTTGATAACGCAGCAGACACAGGAAATAAAAAAAATAATAGCACACTCAAGTATATCTTTCATCAAAATAATTTGATCTGAGTTCTATATAAGCCCAAGTGCGTAAGCCCCTTAGTTATAATTGCATAATTCACTCAGGAAACCCTACTAATCAATCAAAGCAACTCGAACATTTGCACACATTTGTTACAAACAAAGAATTGCAATAAAAAAGAAAACGCATTGCAAAATATAAGCTGCAAAAAGTGCCAGAGACGACATTTAAAAGATAGAGCAATCTAAGCAAGGGAGAAAGCTGCAACAAATTGAAGCAGTACAAGTCTTCAAGTAGGCACAAAGACCAAAGTGGTCATAAAACAGTTACCAAAAATCAAATCAGGCCAAAAATATTGAACTTATTTTGTTTTCAGGCTTTTTTGGAGCCATATTATAGTTACGTCCAAGTATTCTATTATCTTTGTCAATTTATTTTATAAGGTTAAATCATCTACTTTGGATAATTTAGATTTATATTTTTTATAGGATCACTTGAATTGAAGATTAAATGATTATTCGGTTTCTAAAATATCAATTTTCAGTATTCGGTTGATGGTTCGGTTTTGTATTTCATTTAAAGAAATGAATCGAAAAAACAAAACTTCAAATTAAATGTTGATGATACACGTGTAAGATATATAATTCTTGTTGTTTATTCATGACCCAATTCAACCAGGTAACTAAATTTCGGTTTGTTCAAAATTGAACCGCTTAATCCAAATTAAATTCGATTACTCGGTTCGGATTTATAAAATTTTGATTGGTCTAGTTTTCTTGGATTTTTTATTTCGGCTACAATGTTGGGTAATGTGGAGACCCGGTCCACCACATGTTAGCTTCCTAATTAAGGGCTACCTACCGCTCACCTACTATATACCACCTACCGCTCAGCTCTACCTCCCACCTACCGCTCCTACTCTCCCACCTACTGACTCTCCTTTATTCTATAAATAGCCTCTTTTAGGCTATTGGATTATGTATGATCAAGCTTATCAAGAGAGAAAGAGAGGAAGATAGAAAGAGAGGAAGGGAGAGATGAAAATAGAGTTTTTTGCGTAAAAGTCGAGGCGCTCGACGGTGTAATTCATCGAAGTAATAAAATCCTCTGCATCTCCGTGAACGTAGGTAAATTTGCAGAACCACGTAAATCGCGGGTGTCGCTCCGGTGTTTATTTTCCGCGTGCGTTTTTCGTTCGATTTTCTTTATTGTCATCATTTTTCACAACGATTGGTATCGAGACCGGTTCGGATGCGAGGAAGAATGATGGCGGAGACGAAGTGAAGGTTTCGGGGATCGAGGAATTCGACGGCGCCGATTTTGATTCTTGGAGAATGCGGATGAAGACTACCTCCATGAGAAGAAACTTCGTCTTCAGTTGCTGGGCGAAGCGACCGGAGAAGATGGACGAGGTCGATCGGAATACGGTAGATCGACGGGTTCTGGGGTTATTCGATTAACCGCATCGAGATCGATTGCACACGACGTTATCGAGGAGAGGACGCATCGCGGATCTCGTGGCGAGCTTTGTCGAGTATGTATGAAAAGCCGTCGGCGAATAACGAGTGCGATCGATGAAAAAGTTATTCGATTTGAAAATGGCGGAAGGTACGTCAGTTGTCATGATATCTGAATGAGCTTTATCTTATCATGAAATCGATTGTCGTCTCGTCGAAATTGAATTTGATGATGAGATACGAGGCGATATTATTGGCCGTTCGTTAGAATAATTTGAGAATCTATGAGGATGTGCGATCAATGAGTCTACGATAAATCTAAGCTAAAATATGATGATATTCGTGATTTAATTTTGGGCGAGGAGGTGCGTAGGAAAGATTCGGCGAGACTTCGTGTTCGAGTTCGCGACCGAATGTTGATTTCGGAGGGAGATCACATGACAGAAACTCAAACAAAGGAAGATCAAACTCAAAGTACAGAGGCAGGAGCAAATCAAAGTCTGGTCAACGAGCAACCTGCTGGAACTGTGGCAAAATTGGTCACATAAAGAAGAACTGCAGAAGTCGTAAAAAGACGGAGAACATCGGTGCTAATCGTCATGGTCGAAGAAGCTCGGGATGCTGCTGCTGCTTGCCGGTTCACGACTCCATTGACGAATGGATGCTTGGACTCCGGGGCATCTTTCCATACATCTTCCAATAGAGATTTAATGCAAAACTATGTTGCGGTGACTTTGGAAAAGTATATCTCGCGGATGGAGAAGCTTTCGAATGTGGTTGGAATGAGAGATATCGACATTGCACTTTCGAACGATAACGAGGTTGACATCGCAAAAGGTCGGACACATTCTCGAACTAAAAAAGAACCTCATTTACGGTGGGCGAACTGATGAGTGTGGACGTTCGATGAAGTATTCTCGGATGGCACTTGGAAGGTTACTAAAGGAGCACTTATGCGGCTCGGGGTAAGAAAACGGGTACGCTATATATGATTTCTTTGGTTTAATTAACGATGTTGATACTCTTGTTGTAGAGAGCACGACGAAGTTGTGGCATTATAGACTTGGTCGCGTGAGTCGAAAGAGGTATGAAGGAACTTCGATCCGGAGGCAGCTACGAAGCCGAAGACGGTTGATCTTGGCATATGTGAGAGTTGCATTATGGGGAAACGAGAGGAAGGTCGGTTGCTTGAAAAGTAGCGAGGACGCCAGGCGGGAAAGGCTGGATCTTGTACACACGGATGTGTGGGGACCTTCCCGTGACATCTCTTGGAGGCTCTCGCTACTACGTCACATTCATAGACGATCGCGGCGAAAGGTATGGGTCTGCTTTCCGAGCATAAATCGATGTATTTAATGTGTTCGGGACTTGGAAGTCCATGGTTGAGACGAGACGAGCTTAAAGTTAAAATGTCGAGGTTCGATAATGGTGGTGAGTACATTGATAGTGGATTCGAGGAGTATTGTGCGGCTCGGGGCATCGGAATGGAGAAGACCATTCCGGGGACACCGCAACGAAAATGGTGTTGCGGAGCGCATGAATAGGACCATCGACGAGAGGGCTAGAAGCATGAGATTGCACGCCGAACTACCACCGGCTTTTGGGCGAAGCGATCGGCTGCGGTTATTTGATCGACGAGGGGCCATCCGTTCCATTAAACCGTGAATTACCCGAGGAGGTATGGAGTGGGAAAGAGGTCGATTTTCTCGCGCTTAAGACTTTTGGTTGTCTTTCATATGTTCTTATTAATCCGGATGCTCGTAAGTAAGCTTGAAGCTAAGTCGAAAAGTGTTACTTCATTGGTATGAAGATGATGCGTTTGGGTATCGTTTCAGGATGATCGAGATCGGAAGATCATACGGAGCGAGAACGTGAGCTTCGATGAGAAGATGATGTTCGAGACAAGCCGTCTGATTTCGAAAGCAACACCTGTAGAAATGCGAGTTGGTAAAACTCGATGATTTACCGAGAGGTTACGATTCGACGACAAAGATGAAGGTGATGAAGAGAGTGGGTCCGAGGCACCCATTCCTATTGTTCCGTGAGTCGGTTTCGAGCAATCTACCCCTACGAGTTGCGGTTCGCGGGTCGAAAGGGCTAGACGTTCTCAGCAGAGGTATTCTCCTGCTGTAACTACATTCTGGCGACGGATGGTGGAGAACCTCGAGTTATGAAGAAACCTTGCAAGATGGAAATTCGAACAAGTGGGACCTAGCCATGAAGGAGGAGATGGATTCTCTGCTAGAAAATCGGACTTGGGAGCAACGGATCTTCCACGGGGAAGAAGACATTACGCAACAAGTGGTGTATCGGGTGAAGACTCAAGCGTGATGGCGATAAAAGGTACGAGCGAAACTTGTTGTAAAGGTTTTCGGCGAAGCATGGTATTGATTATTCGAGATTTTCTCTCCAAGTGGTGAAGCTTACAGCCATCGGAATAGATGCGTCGCATGGTGAGCTGCGAAAATCTCTTCGTCGAGCGATTAGATGTAAAAACGAACTTTCTTCATGGAGCACTCGAAGAAGACATCTACATGCACCAGCCTGAAGGGTTCGCGGTACAGAGGGAAAGGAAGACTCGGTTGCGGATTGAGAAAGAGCTTGTATGGCTGCAAGCGAAGCTCGCAGACAGATGGTACGAAGTTTGATAAATTCATACTCAATGCGGAGTACGGAAAATGTCGGGCGGATCATTCTTCGCTATGTCGGGTATTTTGACGATTCATATATCATCCTACTTCATTGTATGTGGATGATATGCTTATCGCGAGTAGCGATTTATGAGATCGATAATCCGAAGAATCGGATGTCGAAACACTTTGCGATGAAGGATTTGGGAGCGTGAAGCAAATCCTTGGCATGAAGATTATCGGAGACGGAGTCGAAAGGTACGTTAAGACTTTCATGGTTGAATATGTGAAAAAGGTGCTTAGCGAGGTTCAATATGGACAAGGCGAAACCCAGTTAGCACACTCTGGCAAGTCATTTCGGACTCGGCGAGAGTCGGTCACCACGTCGGAGGAGGAACAAGACTACATGGGTAAGGTTCCTTACGCTTCACTTATTGGTTCACTTATGTATGCTTATGGTCGCATTGAGACCAGGATATTGACCAATGCGAGTGGGAGTTGTGAGCGGATACGTGAGTAATCCAGGGGAAAGAACATTGGGACGCCGTGAAGTGGATCTTCGGATACCTAAAGGGCTCTTCGAAACCAGCTTGTGTTTCTCGGGAAAGAGCCTAGAGGTACGAGGCTATGTTGATGCAGATTTAGTTGGAGATATTGACGGTAGGAAGAGATACTACGGGTTATGTTTATACTCTTGGTGACTGCTAACGGTGTCATGGGGCTCAAATTTACGAAGACAGTTCTTTGTCCACTACGAAGCTCGAGTATGTTGCAGGATCGCAGGCCTGCAAAGGAGATGATATGTGCTGCAAAGTTTCTTGGAAGAATTGGGTAAGGAGGTTCGAAGGGCACTCTCTACGGTGATAGTCGAGCGCTATATTCTCGCTGAGAATCCCGCATTTCAATCCAGGACCAAGCACATTCGGATCGGTATCACTTCATACGATCATTATTAAATGACGAACAGTTTCTACTGAGAAAATTTGTGGAGCAAAAATCCTGCTCGATATGTTGACAAAGCGGTGTTACTCTTGAGAAATTGAAGTTGTGCGCGAGCTCGGTTGGTCTTCAACTGAAGACGGAGGCTTTGAGTTGCGAGAGGTGGAGAATATCGTGTTTGAGGAAAAGTTTGGTACGAGCTCTGCACTCCGGTCTCCAGTGGGAGAATTGTTGGGTAATGTGGAGACCGGTCCACCACATGTTAGCTTACCACTGGGGGCTACCTACTGCTCACCTACCATATACCACCTACCGCTCACCTACCTCCCACCTACCGCTCACCTACCTCCCACCTACCGCTCACCTACCTCCCACCTACCACCACGTAAATCTGTGTGTCGCTCTGGTGTTTATTTTCTGCGTGCATTTTTCGTTCCAATTTTACTTTATTGTCATCATTTTTCACAACATACAATTGGTTTGATGAATTTGAAAACCAATTCAACCAAACCCACTGAATGATCGCCCATGATCTATGTAACCCAAGTTTTTTATAGATTGGGATCCATGTTCTGTATTAACCTTATTTATAATTGATACTGGATGTAAAATTTTGTGGCCAATAGACTTTTTAGATCCAATTTGTGTGCATGTAGGGCTATAAATGAACCAATGCATTCGATGAACAACTCAAACTTGGCTCGATTAGGACTTGAATATGTTTTTTTTTTTAATTAGTGAGCACACAAACTTGAACAATTTTAAATAGCTCAAAGTTTAAATGAACTAAACACAAATATGGTCGAACTTGTTTATTTATGTTCACAAACAAACTCTTTGTTGTTCAACAAATAACTTGCTAAATACTCGAGACTCGGCTCGTATCATATATGGTATATTATTTATAAAAGTTTGATTACCTATAATTTATTTAGTTGATTTGAAAGTAATGTATTATTCTATTAATAATAGTTGCATATTAATTATCAATAATATTCATTAATTATGGTGTCTTGTTGGTTCAGCTAATGAGAATGGCAATTCTAAAAATTGTAGATTTAGTTGAGGGATTTTGAAAAGATAAGGAATTCCGATCTCAAATTGTATGATGCACAACTTCTTATACTGGAATTAGTACCAGTTTAATTATTTACTTCATTTATTAGACTTTTTTTTTGTTGCACTATTTTAAAATGATTGGGCAACAATAATATGATATCATTAATATGTTATATTGATTTGCCAGTTGAGCTAAATTTTATATTTTAAAAAAATTTATGCATTGAAAATAAATATGATGGATTTCTAAAAGTGACCATTTTTTGTTCATCCTCTTCTATTATGCTTGATCTGGATGCAATTGGATTTTCTCAATTATGTTTACAATTGATGAAAGGTTTCACATTTATGAGTTATTTTGTACCACTAGTTCCTTCAAATTTTTTTGCTCTTGTTTTCATAATCATGTAGTTCAGTCATTTGCTTACATAATTTAGTCAATCGTTTATTTATTTAAATTTGTAAAATTATTTATTGAAATCAAGATAGCTCGTTCACTTGTCATAAATAAATAAAGTTCAAGAATTGAATAATTTAAAAAAGTTAAGCTTGAACAACATTTGAAAGGTCGACACAATTTCAAGCCGAACAAGAAAATATTTGTACCAAGCTAGTTCCAATTTATGATCAACTCGGCTCGATTACAGCCCTATGTGCATAGATCAACCCAAGTTGTGTACAAAGTTTTATTCTACTTTCTTTCAGTATATGCCAAATCAGTACCAAAAGGCCCTATTAGTGGTAGCCATAACATACTCATCAATGATGAATGGCGCAACAAAGCACAAAGATTTCCAAGGAGCCATAGCTTGTAGAGTGTAGCGTGTTGTGTGCCATTCATCATTATAAATATGAATAAAATATAGATAAATATGAGATATTATTAAATTGAATTATAAATCATTATGATAATAAACATAATAGAAGTGATAACTAAGTTCAAGTGCTCAATAACTCAACCATTTAATATTCCATTGATAATTTATCTCTAAAATGAATGTTATCCTTAATGTTCTTCAAAACATTCATAATCAATTTCCATGGACAATATTGCGCCACTAACAATATTCTCCAAGCTAATCGACTGACTGTTTGCATGCAATTTTATCTGATAATATTTGCATTACCATGGCATAATCGCAGCAGAATTTACATATATATCAAATATATAAGAAAATTTGATAGCATTGTTATCTTCTTTTTGAGATTTTTTAGGCTTCAATTCAAAGAGAGTTTTGCTCTCTAAATTAGTTTAAAGTTGTTGATGACATGTTTTACTTGATCATACGGGCAAAAAAAAGGCAACAATAGCTCTTCAAAATGAATTGTTGTGATTACTGAATGCTGGTGGCCAACACAAGGAAGAAGAAGAGGGCCATCAAATGTTCCAATGTGAAGCTGAACAACTCCCGCCTAGAAAATTTGTTCAAAGAGACAAGGCCCACAAAAGTATTACCTTAAACCAATTATATGCACTGATCAACACACAAGGTGTGAAACAAACTTGACGATTGGTCCATCACAGAGAGGAAGACCCAACAGATGCGGTGGCTATTTTGTTCAAAGTCCGAGAAGCTAATCTTGAAGACGAGATAAGTTGTAACCTATTTCGTTCAAAGCCAGAAATGTTGCAGGTGAAGTCAAAATCGGGAAAGAGACGACGCATTACAAGGAGGATGAGCAGCGACTTCGAATTTTTAACATGTTTTGGATGTATATGCCCTATTAAAATTCATTTAGCATAAAATAGCACAATGGAAGTGTTGACCTCGTTTTTGTCGAGGTTTAGTTTTCCTCCTAGGATTTAGGGTTCTAGCTTTAGGAGCTTCCCCGACGATCTTAGATTCCTAGCACTGGGCCCACCTCGCTTTAGAATGCTCGAAACCACTTCGACACTCTTTTAGAGTCCCGGACGGAGTTCCTGACCTCCAGCTCACGACGGGTAGGTTGGAATTAGCGTTAGGACTCCAAATCGAGTTCCTATAGGACCACCGGACCTTAGGATAGCCTCGTGCACATTTTTCGCACTACCGAAGCACGAATCCCTCGAGCCACGGCGCTCGACGCTCTGAATTCTCCGTGACGGATCGAGATTGAAGCCGGAACGCCGCGACGATCAACGTCGAGTCGAATTCCGGATGATGCCGGATTCGACGCGCTTTCGACGCGACCGTCGACGAGGTTCTCCGAGCGACCTCGGATGACGAAACGGACTTCGCCGTTGCGTCCGGAACGTCGTTTCCACCTAAAATTGATATTTAATTTGCGACGATCGCTCGCCGGGACGAAAATTGCGGTTTTGGGCTTATTTTTAATAAAATTAATAATATATATATATATATATATATATTATATTTTAAACCTAAACTAACCCCCCGACCACTAATATCTACCCGTTCGATCCTTGGCTTCCTCCCCGGCTCGTTCGATCGAGCTTCCGTCCCTGCTTCTCCCGCGCTCGTGTGTGCCTTCCCCTGGTGACCGTTGCTCCCTCGAGCCCCGCGTGGTTCTCCCCATGCCTCTTCGAGTGTTATCCCTGCGCGAGAGTCACCTCGCGTGATCTCTCGCGCGCGTCTCGCCTCCCTCGCCGATCTTCTCGCGGCATTTCCCCATCCCCCCATCACTTCCTCGATTTTGTTGGGTTCGCGGTAAGTCTCGGCCCTCTCCTCCCTCTCCCCGCCTATTTAGAGCCTTGTTTTGGGCTTTCCTAGGGGCTGGCCGATTATTCCCGTGGAGGTGGGGAGTCGGCTTGCGGTTCGAAAGCCTAGGGTTTTCCTATTCCTTGGGGTGTTCTACGTTAGCCGGTAACCCTCTTCTTCTCCTCTCTTCCTCTCGGTCTAGCCAGGGAGGCCGTGATTCTTGCCGATTGGTTCGGCCCTCCTCGTTTCTTGCTTGCTGGGTGTTTGTATCGCTATGGAATGATGTGTTGGATTGCTTGAGATGATAATTCCTCGCTTTTCATCTTTAAATGGCATGCTTGTGTAGTCTTGCATATAGATTGGAGGAATTTCCTTTTTACTGCTTATAGTGAAAGAAAATGGAGGTATAACTTGTATGCTTAGCTTAAATGATAATCCCTCCTCTTTTCTTTCTAATGACATGCTAGCACTTTATTATAATTTCATTTGGTGAAGGATTCACTTGAGCCTTGTAAACATGTGGGTCACATTTCGCGCTTCATTCTAAGCTTTTCCTTATCAAAAGCGCATGTTATGGAGAAATTTACTTTAAGTTTGGAAAGATTTTATGCTTATTCTAATCTGAAATATATGGTGGCCTTCTATTTTGATGCATTAAGAGGCAGGGAATGGCTATTCCCTTAAGCTGGGTACGGTTTTGGCTTTCCTGTATGCGGTTTTGGCTTTCCTGTATTTGGTTTTGGTTTTCCTGTATTCGATTCGACTTGGTGAGCTCGTTTTCATTTCTTTGCTCTTTGCAGCTAGCCCCTTGCACTTGGTTTTGGGCTCGATTTTTTCGTTTCTTGCTCTTGCGGCCGCTCCTTTGCTCTTGGCTTAGGGGCTCGTTTTCCGTTCCGTTGCTCCTGCAGCTAGCCCCATGCACTAAGAAGGGACTCGGTTTTGTTTCGTTTTTTTTTTTTTTTTCTTTGCTCTTGCAAATGCTCCATTGCACTAAGAGGGGGGGGGCTCGGTTTTGGTTCCTGCTTGTCCTGCAACTTCCCCGGTGCAGCCTTTGAATGGCTCGGGTTCGGGTCTTTCTTGGGCTCGGTTTGTGCTTCTTTTAAGCTGTAGGTGGGCTGAATTGCTTGGTTACCGAGTGAATTTGATCTTGAGCGTTTGTGGTGAGCTAGACTTGATGTAATTGGCTCCCTAGGTCTAGCCGTGAGCTTCTTTATGGAAATTTGGCACTTAGTGGTGGCTCGGGTCTATGTCTTGAATTGGCTTAAGAAAGGCTATGTGTGAATCTAAGTCTCATGGCTATTTGGTTAATGCCTTTATACATGTTGATATGAGCTTGGAATTTAATTGACTGTTGAAGCTTGTCCTTTCATTGGAATTGGCCGTGAGCCTCATTGTGGCGATTTGAATTGTCGGGGCTTTACCTCTTGTCGCCCTTTATTGTAGCTTAGGCCGTGAGCCTTTGCTCCTCGTTTTTAGCACTTGGCGAGAGCCTCATTTGGATGTTTTTTGTGATGGTGGCTTTCGCTCTTTCTGCCACACTTGTCTATGGAATTGATTTAATGAAATTTGGAAACGCTTCCTAGCTACTTGTGGGAAATAAATTGAGCACGATATACGGAATACTTGCTTGGAGGATTTATTTGGTGAAATTGATCTTAGTTTGGTGGCTTATGGGCATCGTCATTCACTTTCTTATGTATCGAAGGATTATTGATTCTCCTTTTCTTGTAGCTCGAGTCCCGAGCCGGTGGGAGAACGTATCGGGGAAGCTTGTGTTTCGGAATTGAAAGTCGATGTGGGTTAAACGCTCGAAGTTTTGTGGTAGATGCTCTCGATTTAGTGGCTCGAGTCTAGGACCGAGCAGTGGACTTCTCTTTATATTTTTCTTGATTTTACGATCTTTGTTGGGAAAGGAGTGCGTTCTCAGGGTCTAGTCCTCACCTCTCAGAGACCAGTTGTGGTGCCTTTAGGTCCTTTTTAGGATATGTGAGGTCGGTCGGGAGTCCAGGGTGACTTATGTGTTTTTCGATTATTGGAAATCGACTCACTTCTTTCGAAATTGTGTTAAGTGAGCCGCTTTCCGTCCTCCTTTCCTCGACCTCTCGTCCCTGAGTTTCGCCTTGTTTCTTGGCTCAAGCACACTGCCTACGGGGGACGTGTAGGTGTGCGCATATAACTCCTTGGGTTATACGTGGGGCCATCAGCAGTGCTGTAAGTGCGGTGGGGACATGGATGAGGCTGCAAAACGAGAAAAATTACGAGAGCCATAGAATGGGCCGCTCGACTCGCAGACTACGTAGAGAGTAGAGTAGGAATCGCGGAACCGATTCGGCCAGTCCTCGGGGTTCTACTGCAGACGATCTAATGTTCGTAGAGCACAGTCACTATTAGGATAGTCAACCCGTGATTAAAATACTTTAAGACGAAAAAAAATACATATGTTTGAAAAATACAAAATTACCTCCATCTACTACACAGACCTCTTACTCTGATCTTTGCTTGCATGAAAACAAAAAATGAAGTGTGTGAAGATTTATAAAGGTCCACTGGTTCATTATTCGAGTCGGATTAGGACTCGCCTGCCGAGAAGTCGGTCCCAGTAGTCGGCACTCGAGTCCGGACATTAGCACGATTCCGAGTCCGAAACACTAGCCGTCTTCTGGTCTTTCTTTCCAGGAGGGCTTATGGCTTTCTTATGGTTCGCCTAATGAGTTTAGCGGGTCGTCTCGTGGGTTTCTCGCGGTCTTTTTGCAGTTTTCTACGGTTTTGTTTTGTCTTGCGTTTGTGAGCTTTCTCGGAGTTTTCTACGGACGTTTCTTTTCTTTCTTTCCGACTTTCTTGGTTTTCTTCGCTGATTTTCCTCGCTTTCTCGCCGTTTTCCTTCGTTTTTCTTGTTGAGTTTTCGAGACTTCACTTTTCTGTACACACTGTAAGCACTCTGTTAATTTAGGTCGTTTTCACTTACTACTTCTATTCTCGCTCTTTTAGATCTGACAAATCTACTTGCGGGAAATAAGAAAAATATAATAAAAAATATAAAATAACGATAAAGCGAGTATACATTGTATGGGATAATGAAAGCATACTGATCTCTCTGTGATGATCTTTACTTTCCTTCTTATTATACATGCTTGGCATATTTTACTTTTCATGATATACTTTCTCTGTTAGTACAGGTACATTTCTTTCTCGATGCATATCTTCTTAAGCATGTTTTACACTTCCCGTACTTTCTCCTCGTTCAGCGTGTTTTACTCGTTATAACGTACTTACTTCGCATTTAACGATAATCAGCATGCTCCCGTTTCTTGCTTCTTTTGCTACTCTTCACTACTTGATTCTAGTACTTCACTCACTGAATAAAAATAAATAAACGACTTGCATCGCTCACTTTAAGCTTAAGACTTGAAATCTAACTGCAGATTCTCGCTACGACGTGGAAGCTTGGAGCACGGTGGGCAGCACGGCCATCTTCTTCAATAGAACCCGTGTCGACATCAAGTAAACCATTCTTTAGTTTAAATAACATGCCCCGAGACTTCGAGTAGTTCGCCTATGCAGCGTAAATCCTCAGCCCGATTCTTTTAGGCGCTGTCTGCACCTCCCGTGCGATATAAGCCCTAACTCGCTTAGGTTTCAGAGGTTGTCGTCCGATACGACGTAAGCTCTCCTGTTTTTCGGGTAGTTTGCATAATCGGGACGTTATGCGAAACGTAATTCCTATAATTAATTTGCGGGATTGAAATTAAAATAAATCTCTTTCAAAATTTAAAGCCTTACAATCATAGTACTGGGACGTTATCGAGGTTCTCAGAGATCCGTGATATCCCTACCTTCTTTTCTTTGACTCGAAATAGCTATTCTCTTTGCGCACTTTCACCTATTGGATTTTCTACTACCAAATTTCGTTGAAAACCCTACCTTTCAGATTCGTGAAGATAGAAACTCGCGATCTAAATCGAGGAGTTCTGCCAGTGACTTCGGTCGTTTGAGGGGTAATTAACTATAGGTGCTTGCTCTATAGGGAGTTTTAAAGACACGGATAATATAAACACTATTTAATCCTTTTGTATTAAACGGGGAATTTGTCGGTCCACATAAAGGTTTGCGGACGGAACGGATGTCATGAATTTTGTGGTTTATTTGATCGAGCGATATTGTCGAGTAGGGTGTCTATTCTTCGGAATAGATGCGTTACTTCGCGATATTACTGCTTGTTCATTCAACTGCTTAAACGAATGAGATCCGTCCTTTCTCATTCTAATATTCTAAAATTTAAAAAATCTTATTTTCAAAACTAATATGCATATATCCATTAAATTTAAATTTAAAAAAAAAAAAAAGAGACGCAACTTTAAGCGGCCGACAGGAAGCAATGGGCCACACATTATGCGTTGCCATTTTAGCCCCCAATGTTGCATAGAGATAGTGTCAGAGGTGAGCCATGTCGCACCATGCAATATGACAATTGGCATTAATGACATGTCTAGCCATAGGACAACTGCTATAAGTCAAACTAGGCCCAAATAGATCTAAATCAAGCCCATTTTACGGATTACATTCAAAATTAAAAATATATAGGAGAAAGAGGTGCCAATAATAAATAGTAAAGTCAAATACAACAACAACAACAAAGCCTTTGTCCACTACGTGGGGTCGGCTACATGAATCCTTTTTCTCCATTGCGTCCTATTTAGTGTCATATTTTCATTTAGTTCTAATAAATTAAGATCATTTTTTATACAATAAGTCCAAGTCTTCCTAAGTCTACCTCTACCTTGCTTAACATAAGAAGAAAAGTCAAATGAGAAGAAAAAAATTAACTTATACAGACTAGATGCACTTTTTGCCTCTCTTTTCCTTCCAATACATCCTATTATTGTTTTCCTGGACTAAAGCTTAAAGGCATTATTGCATGTGCCCACTTGGTTTCTTTTTAAGCAGAAATATTATAACAAGAAAATGAACAGAGTACAAGGATAATTAACAAGAATTATAAAGAAAATAAATAAATAAGCAAGATAAAGATAAAGTAAAAGTGCAAGTCACCCTGAATATAACAAAACTACAAAATAACTTATTTGGATTTCCAAACTTTAAATCTAATGAAAACATGAGAATGACGATAAGTTTATTTTTCTAATTCTTACCTCACCTAGTAAATAAAATGTAACACCTCCTATCCACTAGAAAGTCAATACTGAAAGTAATCTCATAAGATTATAGAGCATCATGACCAACAATGTGATCACAAATTTAAGAGAGGAAAGTAGTTGATACAAAAAGCGGGTCACGATCAACAAAGATGTGTGGGATGACAATAAGCCACAACTGTATGGCAAAAAGAAGCAGGCAAAAGAGTCTCTGAAGCCAAAAAGAACTACTTCCAAGTTTTGATTGCAAACCAGAATTAGCAAAGATGATTCTATAGTGATTGCTGATATAAGTTAAATTTTTTGCTCAAGTTGATTATTTGTCATTAATACATGGTTTACTCACTAAGCAAAATTTTGGTGCAGACTTTACATGCCTCTTATTTTGTCTTTCACAACATTTGGAAATATTTGCAAGCCTTCACTTCATGACTCCAAGTTGCGAGGAAACATTATCCGATCAGTATCCCAAGCTTGACTAGGCTATGGTGCTCAAACATTTCTAGTTAAAGAGCAGTGCTGTCGGACAAGACACGACTACGGTATATATCAGACACAACATAAAAGTGACAAATTTAAATAATATTTAAAAAAAGGGAGACACATATCAAACAGCCATGCCCTAAATTAGTCAATATATATATATATATATATATATATATATATATATATATATATATATATATATATATATATATATTTCTATTTATTATTACAAAATTTTCTATTTTTATTTAAAATTTAAAATTATATCGATTTAATATTAGACAATACTTATTTTTTCTATTTCATAAACCAAATAATATTTTTGAATCTTTTAGCTTTTGAAAATTAATGTTAATAAATTTCTTATCATCTCTTCTTTATTATTTTATAAACTTATTTATTTAACTTTTATTTTTATATAATTTATATTAGGAAAAATTACATAGATACCACTCAATTCTTATCTATTTACATATCTAATAGATAAACTTCAATTTTTTATATCTATGCCACCTTACCTATGCAAGATACGTGTATTTCACTTTTTAAAAGTTAAAATAGTACTATTTTCGATGTGATGTGAAAGATTTGGGTGGTATAAATACAAATGCCCCTTTATATTATAGTACTATATCCTATATTTTTAAAAATAGAAGTGTCACGTGCCCGTGTCAATCATGTCCATATCTCCGTGTAAGAATATTAATTTAGTTTCCCATAAATATTTATGAATATATCACGAAACTAATTTAGGAAATTCCTTCAGTTGTTTAGAGATTCCCTAACCCATCCTGACCGTTCATGCTGACTCCACT
Source organism: Papilionanthe hookeriana x Papilionanthe teres (assembly GCA_022702705.1). NCBI lineage: Eukaryota > Viridiplantae > Streptophyta > Magnoliopsida > Asparagales > Orchidaceae > Papilionanthe > Papilionanthe hookeriana x Papilionanthe teres. The sequence goes on from CM040436.1 coordinate 19,111,155, forward strand.
CATAGCAGAACCACACTGTTTTAAAGTGGTGCGATGAATTGCCACTAATGGCTTCTACTCATTACAATCAGCTGTGCGAAGCATTAAGTATCAGATTTGTGGGACGTTAAAATTGTAGTGCTTTTCAATATTATGTTAAATAAGAGATGTTGAGCAGGTTAACAGCACCATAGATACGCAAATATGTATGAAATAGATCAACCAAAGAAAAATTTCCTCTACAGGGTAAGAATGGCCGATCATCATTAAATGGGAATCAATTGATACTTAAGAAAATATTTATGTATTCCTGGAGATCCTAACAGTTTGTTCACCAATGGGCTTTCAGGAAATATCACAACTTTAGATGAATTATTTCAGTAACAAACACAACCGACATCTAGAATTATGAGGCAACTGATGAAAGGATAGCCATACATATGCACAAAAAAAGGAACCTTTGACTTGCTAATAGTCAACACAGAAAGGGGATGAGCATCATGTTTTAGTCAACATCAGCAGATATAAATTTCTTTGATGACTGATTAAAAAAAATGGCGAATGCTAGAAATTAAAAAAATGCAATGATACGATGAACTATTAAGTCATATCAAGCAAAGAATCTCGTACTAATGAAAATGAAGAAAACTTATCATTCTAGCTTGATAAAATCAACAGATTTGGCAAGAAAATCAAATTGGCTGTTGTAAAAAGAGATGCATGGGAGAAATTTTATGCTCTACGTTAGTTAATAATGTCATTGATTATTAAAAACTTAAACGTACTCCTTCAAGCAAACAAAAAATATAATGAAAGAGCATAGTAATTAGTAAATGTCATATAAAGGAACAAGAATCCATTGAAAGGCAGTCAAATGATAAACTAAAATTTCCTTCTCATTTGGTTGATCTCTTAAAACAATACTCGTTTATATCTGAATGCCAACAAAAGTTACAATTTTGTTTCATTCTGAATGTAAATAAGCTTCCAGTTAGTAGAAAAGTGACGATCTCACCAGATCCAATAAAATAAAAACTTACCAAACTATTAATATGTTTTCCTTGATAAAAGTGTTGACCTCGTTTTTGTCGATGTTTAGTTTTCCTCCTAAATTTAGGATTCTAGCCTCAGGAGCTTCCCCGACGATCCTAGATTCCTAGCGATGGGACCCACCTCGTTTTAGAGCGTCTGAAACCACTTCGTTACTCTTTGAAATCCTGCACGAGATTCTGTACCGCTAGTCTATAGACGGTCGGAGTTAACATCAGGAATTCAAATTAAGTCCCTATAGGATCATTGGATATTAGGACAGCCTCGTGCACATCTTGCACTACTGGACGCACAAACTCTCAGTTTACGGCCTCGACGCCTTCAATTTCTCTGCAGTGGACTAGAGCTGGAGTCAGAACGCCGGGATGACCGACATCAAAGTCAAAATTTCAGAAAGGACCAAATTTGATGAACTTTCGGCGCGACCGTCGACGAGGTTGTCCGAATGACCCTGGATGAAGAAATTGACCGCGCTGATGCGTCCGGAACGTCGATTTTTCCTAAAATTGATGTTCGTTTTGCGACAATAGCCCGTTGAGGACGAAATGTGCAAAACGAGAATTATTATTATTATAATAATAATAATACTTATATTATATATATATATATATATATATATATATATATATATATATATTTCCTCTCTGATTAAAAATTTTTTAAAGCCCAAATTCCTTCCCCCGTTCGATCGGCCCGGCTCCTCTCCCGTTTGCACGATGGGGAGACTTCGTTCGTCCCTCTCCCGCACTCGAGCAAGTCGCCCCGACCGTATCCTTCTTCCCCATGCTCGATCGTATCCTCTGCGGTCTTCTCCTCCTCGAGCCGCACATATTCGCTCCCATTCCTTATCCCTGGTTGCGACGTCTTCTCTTCTGCTCTCCCCGTGCGAACCCGTGGCCACCTGCTCCTTGTTGCGTCGTTTTTTTCGCTGCTGCCAGGATCCCCTCCACTTGAGCTCGCCTCCTGTAGGTAAATTCAGCACCCTCTCCTCCCTCTAGCCTATAAAAGAGCTCTACTTGGGGCGTCTCTGGGGCTGGCCGAATTTTTAGAGGAGGGGAGGTGCTGCTGGACTGAACCTTGGATTTCTTGCTCCTATTGTGTACTCTATACTAGCTGGTAACACTTTTCCCCCTTCTCTTTTACCTAGTCTTGCTTTGTGGGGCTTGGGTTTGTTTCACTTTGCCCGGCTCTGTTTCTTCTCCCTGTTTAGTCTTTCGGCTGAGCACTCATGTGCCATGGAGTAGCTTGTTTACTTGCTTAAATGATTGTTTCTTTTCCCCCTCTCTAGTGGCATGCTAGTGTGTTGTTATATTGAAATTTGGGGGTGTTTTATCACTTGAAGCATGTGAAGGATAGAAGTGTGAGCATATTCTAGGATTTATACTTTATTATTTGTTTGAAATGGTGCAAGAATGGCATGCTATTGTCTCTTCATTTTCTTTTAAGCAAGTACAAAGTATTAGAAGTGTGGCCTTAAGATCATGCTAGTCCTCTTTATGAGTATGTTGGGATATGTATCGTATGGTTTTACATTTATGCTTATCTAATATGAGATATTAAAAGGCTCATTCGTTCTTGCAAGTATATGGAAGGCTCGGTTTTAATGTCTTAAATTTTCTTTGGCTCAACAATGCATGTTAGGATTGATTGGGAAAGATTTTATGTTTGTTCTTACTTGAAGCATGTGGTTTCATATTTTGATATATTGAAAGCATGAGGATGTTGTTGTGGCTCAAGTTTGACTATTATTAATGGCTCGGTTTTCAGTCTCGAGCTGAGGCTATGTTTCAATTATATGAACTTTATATATGGAGCTTTGCAGGACCTGTTTTCTGGCCTTGTGCTGGGCTGCGGTTCTAGCATTATGAAAGGCTTTGTTTTGCCTTTATTTCTACCTTGTCTTGATGGCTTAATTGGGAGTCCTTGCTGGACTCGGTTTTGCCTCGTGCTTGGCTCGGTTTCAGCCTTCTTGTGGCTCAAATATTGTCTTTGTGCTAGGTTTGATTTCAGCTTTACTATGGCTTGGGTTTGGGCCTTATGTTGGCTCGATTTCAGCCCTATGATGGTTCAATCTTTTGGTCTTGTGCTGGGTTTGATTTCAGCCTTATTATGGATTCGTTTCTGGCCTTGTTTGGGGGCTCGGTCTGCTTGCTGGAGCTCCTACCCGAGAGCCCATTTTGATATGTTAAACTTACCCCTGCTCAAATGCTTTAAGGGATTTATTGTTTTTGGCTTCGTTTGGGGGCTCAATTTCACTGTGCTAATAGTTTGGTTTTGTGCTGGGCTGCGGTTATGGCCTTGTGGTGAATTCTGTTATGCCTTGTGACGGTTTGGCTCTAGCCCATTTTGATGGCTTAATTTGGGAGATTTCGGGATCGTGGCTTGAGACTCACTTGGTTTGCTTATAGAATTAGGTGATTGAGGATTATATTTTGGGGCATCTTTCCTATGTTTTACTTGGTGGAATTGGAGCTAATTTGAAAGATTTATGAGAGCTTGTTCATTCACTTTCTTATGTGTTGAAAGCCTTATGTTGGTATGGTTTTCCTGTTATTGTTGTAGCCGTGAGCTTCCTCGGCCCCTATTGCCTTGGCCGTGAGCTTCTTTGGCCCTGTCCTGTTTTGGCCGTGAGCATTTACTTGATTTTATTGGAACATTTCGTGTTTACGTGATGCGTTAGGCTGTGAATCAAGTTGGGAGTAGGAAAATTTCAATATATGGAGTTCGGGAATGCTAGTGGGGGTCTTTCTTGGATTACTCCTCTTTGGTTTAATATATGGAATTCGGGAATGCTAGGGGTGTTTTAGATTAACCCTCCTACCGTTTTGGCCTCTCTTTTCTAAAATGGATTTCGAGGTGGGTTAGTCTTATTTCCTTCCCCTTTTGCTCTTTTGGTTTGTTTTCTTTCGTTTTTCTTAGTTTTGGTTTTCGTTTTGTTTTGGGGCATAAAGTGGTGATGACAAAAGCACACCGGTGGTAGAGTGGAATGATATTTCATCCTACGACATCAGGACCCACTCCAGGGACCCGGTGAACAGTAGGATGACAGTATCATTCACCGCTACAAGACTAGCGGGGCACCCGTACCTTCTTAAGTTGTTGCCGATCCTGCGCCCGACGAAATGATCGACTCGTGGACAATTATAATTTTCAAAATTGATAAAAAAAATGAATTTGATAAGAACAGATACAATATTTATAAAAAAATATATATATATATATATTTCCCTACAAACAAAATCAACACAACCTTCTTTTGTATGCCTGAAATTCACGTGCATGCTAAAAATATGAATTTTAAATATATAGCTTGGTTGTCCACTTGTCAATTACTAAGTCACGGGCTCGTGAACACGCTTCACATGTTAGGTTCGATGAGGACAGCCTTCTAGTTGAGTGACGGCTTTATACATCCGGGTGACCAAGTAGCCTTCGACGACCCTCGAGTGAAGATATACATAGTTTACGAGCTGCTCCGACCACTAGTCTTTGCGGTTTCATCCGGATTTTCGTATGATTTTGGTGAAGCACTCGAGTGCTTTTCTCCGGAACTTTCCGAGGTTTTGATGATTTTATTTAAATTGTTATTCATTTTCCCGAGTTTTCTACCGTGAGTCATTCACCGTTCTTTCTTGAGTATTCTGGACGATATTTCTTTTTCTGCTTTGCTTTCATGATGCATTTCAGTCTGCTACATCTAAGAAAACAATGAATCTCCCAGGTATACAGGTTTGTTTTATATTTATAGCATATTACTTTCCTGTTGTACCTGCCACTTTTCTTTTCTCACATGGCGTATTGTCGTATCTATACTCTTTCATCGCATACGCTCATTGTTTTTCCCGTGATATACATCCCACTGTTATGCTATATACCTGTATCTGCTTTAAATAAGCTTTCATAGAGTATTTGAGGATTACAACTATAAGGCCGACTTGATTCGACATCATAACCCGACACTCTAGAAAACTTGAACTCGTCACGACAAGGAACTTGGAGCTATACGAATGAGCAAATGACGGCATCTTTAATAATGAAAAGCATGTCTTTACCAGCTAAACCATTTCTTAGTAATTGAACAACAATCCATAGGATTTCGAGGTTATTCACCTAGTACGACATAATATCCTCAACCTCTCTTTAGGCCTTTCGTATAGCTCTGCTGTACAATATAAGTCCTAACTCGTCTTAGTATTCTGAGGATGTCGTTCGTCACGACCTAAATCCTCATATCTTCCAGGCTATTCGTGTGATCGTTTCACACAAATGTAAGCCATAATTAAATAAAATTTGCAGGATGAAACCTTTAAATAATTTCTCCCCTAAATTCAAGCTAAACAATAGGATAGCTTGGGAAGTCACCGAGGTTCGCATCCGGATGTTTGACATCCCCTAGTTTTTCCTCATTTGGATTCTACAATAAATGTTCCAAATTTGAGTCAATCCTTTTTCACACCTCTTTGTCCGATTTCGTTGAAAAGTTCTATCTTTTGACCTCCTTGAAGATAATATTTCCTGATTTTTATCGAGAGTTTTCTTAAGTGATTTCGATTATCTAAGATGTAATTAACTATAGGGGTTTGCCCTTATAGGAAGCTTTTCCGAACCCAGCTTAAAATAAACTCTTTTTAATTTTTCGTATTAAATAGGGGAACTTGTCGGCAAATTAAATGGTTTCGTAGACCAAACGGACGTCATATATTTCTTAGTTTATTTGATCGAGCCTCACCCTCAAGTCTTGTGTTTATCTTCCGGGATAAATACGGGTATTGAGGTGTAGCGCTCTTTCATTTAAACCATAGAAAATATGGGGTTAGTTTGATTTCACATTTTTCTAAAATTATATATATATATATATATATATATATATATATATATATATATATATATATATATATATATATATATATATACATATATATATATATTATATATATATGTGTGTGTGTGTGTGTGTGTGTAAATTAAAACGTCATTCCGAAGCGGGATACGAGATTCCGATTCCGACGACCAACAGCTTCCAACGGGCAACTCCACACCCAAAATAACACCGACAAAAAGAACTTTCATGTAAACCAATGATATAAAGATAACGTAGATTACTAAAGCCTTTTGCTGTTTCTCTATTAAAACATCTAATCTTCTTTATAAAACTTTAATTAAAAAATTTGTTGGACCGTTGGATCAAGGTTTTAATGTCAATAGAAGACCATACCAACCTTGTGATATCACGTGGACATGCAAAACTTATAACCGTCTGAACACCAACAATGTCGAGTCCCTGGAGAAATAAAAAGACGTGCATGCAATGAGTAAATTGAGAAGTGATAAAAAAGAAAGAAAAACTATAGAAAAAAATAAATTGCATGTTTTGACTCCAGATAAAAGAGATACTGGAATAAAAGCCTAAATCAGGCATTACAGCTCATATGTTTATTACAAGCAAAAACAAATCAGAATGCGCTCTCATTTGGTTAATATATTGCAAATTGCACTGCAATTTGTTAATGAAAAACTTATCCATAGCAGTAAGAGAATGTTCATAACCTTTGGAATTGGAATTGTTTGGATTTTAAATTTGCTCCTAGCATCATACAAAAGGCCTCGAAGTTAATTTCAAGTTAAGGCAATTAAACTAATCCTGTCTTTAACATTCTATCTCCTAATTGTATTCATCTTCCTCCTTTTGTGTCCAAAGAACAACCTGTCATCCCCTCCATCCCTCCCTCCCTCCCTCCCTAATTAGCTTAGATTTAGAAGTTACTCAATTCATTCATCAAAATCCTCTTGATTTCATCTCGAATGGGTATTCCATGTTACATGATTGAATTTCATAAAAACCCTATTTTTCACATGAATCATAGAAAATCCTAAATTTATGCATACTAAGAATTCTTCAATGTAAGAAACCCTGAAACAAAATGTATGAAGTTGCAACCTAATCGCTCCTATCGGTTTAGAAAGCCTTTTGCATCCCATTCCTGTATTAAGAGATTACATGGAACCTATGTGTTGCAGCTTTAATCCATAGATAAAACATTAACTTAGGTGGCTAGGAAATTAAAAATGAGATCAAAAGATATAAAAATAAGGAAGCATTTAAAAATAATAGAAATATGCACGGATGAAACAAATGTAAAGACATACACGAGCAGCAACATCAGTTGCAATAAGAAAATCAACTTGCTGCTTCCTAAATAGCTCCAAAGCCTGAAAAGAATTACCAATTAAACGAATTATGCATTAAAATACAAAAAATATTAATTAAATAGAGAATATACTCACAGGTTGAATAAAATCATATTATAAATTTATGAAAGAGGTTAAGCAGCTTAAAATTTGTAGAATGCCATGTTAATATCTTAGTGGAAGTTGAATCATTGCCATAGAACTAGACAATTAGTCAGAATTCCAGTTAATACATCATCCTTTATTTTTGTTAAACCTTTGCGAATTTGATGCGATAAAAAGAAATTTTTACTAAATTATATACATGGAAGTTATCATCAAGGGCTAAATAGTACCTCTTTCAAGCTCATGGTAATTCATTTCTAAAGCTTCAATAACTAAAAGAATATTAAAAAACAAAAAGAAACGTAATACTAAACATAAAAAAGATCAACACTGCTTATTCATTCAATCATCAATAAAAATCATAGTTTTCATCAAGGGTTCCTATCAGGTACTAACAAACATTTAAACCTAAACATACTCTTATTAAAGAAAAAAACCATAATAAAAAATTCAAATTTAAAAAGTAAAAGAGAGAAAGTCAATATTAAAAGAGGACCAAAAAATGTTTGAAATGGCTCAACTCAAATCTGTTATGAATTTCAACTTCTTGTAACTGACCTATGGAAATGTGGACAGGACTTTTTGGACCAATTTGGTCCCATTCAAAGGTCTATACTAAAAAAAATCCCCTGAGATGAAAGCGCTCTCCTCCAGAGAGCAAGGATTGAAATAATCACCCAAGAGTGCAAAATAGGACTGACATAGGATTTTTTTATTAAAAATCAACAGACAACTCAAATTGTTAAGAGAAGATGATCTCATGGGGGTACATCATTGGAAGATCCGTCAACATGAGGGCACATATAGTAAGCTCAAAGCTGAAAATATTTTCATTTTTGCATCTCACAAAAGATCCGTGATAATGCTTGCAAAATCACACTTCCTGCTACAATGAATATTTTTTATCTTTTTAATATTGCTAATACATTTGAGTACTTCTCTCTAGATGAATAATTCTTACAATTATCAAACTCCAGAGTCAGTCTTCCTTAAGTGGAAGGATTGATGCATCACAACGCTACATGGATAAGTGACTAATTTTAATTTCAAATTAATATAATTTGAATTTTGGTATTCCTTTTCCTTCTTCAATAATTTAGTTTGTTGTGTATTTTCCTATTTTGTTTTCTCTTTCCTCTCTTAGGAGGAAGCCTTAAAAATAGGACCTATGGCTGAAAGGAAGGGAGATCCAATTAGGTTAGAGTTGTATATTATTTTTATTTATATTTCTCGCATGTTATACGTATCAACATATTTTAAACAATTTTTCAAACTCCAAAAGTTCAAAATCCTATGTTGATTCTAGAAACTTAGCATTTTCCAAGTTGTCCAAATAAGCTTCAAGATAACAATGGATTACAGGAATCAAGACCCTTGCTAACCTACTGACAATCCTTCTTGCATTTTTGCAAGATTCTCAAGATATGCAAGTTGTATTTTTAGGTTACTAAAGCATCGTCTATCCCCTCGCAAAGTAAATGTTGAGCTGGTACTGCCAATGCTACTACTTTCATAAAACTATAGAGTAACTTCAGAGGTATGATAAAATGATGATGCATAAATTCATTCATAGTAATATTCGAATCCAAAGCTTCTGTATTTCCCTTATGTTCAACCTATAAAGTTAAGTAAATAAGAGATTCGTAGAGACCAGCTGCAAAGCCGCCTCCACCATAAAAATCAAATTTCTAAGAAAGGGCCTTTATATGACTTTGCACAAGAAAAATTGTCAACCCAAAATGAATTGATGTAGTATGCAGCAAATATTAATCTAGATTATTTATAAAATATTCTAGTGTTTTGAATTATTTAAGGATGGTATTTAATGTTAATATGGTTTCAGGAACAACATGGATTTGAATTCAAATTAATCTGATTTTAATTAACAGCTTCTATAAATAAGGATCGAAGGGTTGTTATTTTGATAATAAAATACAAATGAAAAGTGAAGGATCCCCTCCTCACAACTCACTCTCCTCTCTACCTGCATCGAGCTTGTCTTACAACCATAGGATTCCTTTCTCTTTCTTATACAAAAATTTACTCGTCTCTTTCATAGCACACAATTGCCATTACACTCAACAATGGAACTTATCTCTTGGTAGAAGTTCATAGACGTTTTGTTGATTGCTTCCTCCCTCCCTCTCTCCTACTCATCAAACTAAAACTCAAGGAAGAATAAAGAAAAAATAAGGACAAGCGGAAGGTGAATATCCATAATGGACTAGCATTAAATTGGCATCATATTAATTACCAATCTATATTAGGAAGAGGATGATAAATTTCAACCGAAAGAAGAAAGAGACGGGAACTTATGTGACTAAAGGAGAGGATAATAAACTATTCATTCTATTTGATCATTAATGATTATAAGACAACTCTTTTATTTTAATAGCTGATGGTTTGATTTTAGTTTCAAAATTTTGAGAAAAATAGACATAATACTGAATAGGCTCAATGTCTTTTTCCCTTTGCTTTCATTTCATTACATAATAATGTTACAATTTATTTTAGGTACAAAATAAAGTGCATAATCTATTTTAGGTAACTTAGTAATACATATTCTTAATCTAAATATTCAGCTAAAAGGGAAATATATCATAATAAAGGCATTATAAATAATTTAAATAAGGAAGCTCCTAATTATTAAAAACTCATAAATTAGCTGCATGATTTCAGTCATTCCTGATTGACACCCCCCCTCAAATTGATGCTAACTGATCAGGAAACATCAATTTGCCAACAGGAAACTTTATCGAAAGTGTCGAAACCGAGAATGTTGGAACCTCAGAGATAGCTCCTGAACCATAGCATGATTTGAGCAAAGAAAAGCAAGAAATCATTTATCATTGTCGTCCAGAAATTTGAATCATAGTCACAAGAAGGATCTGCTTCCAACTACACGATCCAAATGCTATCGATCATAGCCCACAAGTAGGATCCAGTTACACGATCCAAATGCTATCGATCATAGCTTACAAGTAAGATCTGCATCTTGATCCAAATGCTACAGATCATAGCCCACAAGTAGGATCCACGTCCTGTTATACGATCCAAATGCTATTGATTCTTCCTGCGACGACAAAGACGATTTTTTCCTGATCTTCACACTAAAAATGTTGAAGCCGAGATGCTGAAGCCGTGAGTGCCGAAGCCGTGAGTGGCAAAGTTTTGAGTGCTGAAGCAGAGTGCCGAGGTTGTGAGTGATGAAGCCGAGAGTGGCGAAGTTGTGAGTGCCGAAGCCGAAGATCTAGGGTTTGCCGAAGCCGGAATCATCGGTCTAGGAAGGAGTGTCGAAGCAAAAGCCGTCGGTCTAGGAAGGAGTGTCAAATCGAAGAGGAAGCCGAAATAGAACGAAGACGACGCAAGCGAAGAAATAATGAGAAGAAGAGCAGACGAGCGAAAATCAAGGCAAATAAATAGTTCCTCCCTTCTCGTCTGACGGTCCTCCAACAATTATCGGTGGTTAGAGCAAAAATTTGGTTCTAATACTATGTCAAAGTTTTGAGAAAAATATGTTGAATTTTGAATTGGCTCAATGCCTTTTTCCTTTGCTTTCATCCTATTAAATAATAATCATACAATCTATTTTAGGTACAAAATAAAGTACGTAATCTATTTTAGGTAACTTAGTAATACATATTCCTAATCTAAATATTCAACTAAAAGGGAAATAAATCAGAATAAAGACATTGAAAATAATTTAAATAAGGAAGCTCCTAATTATAGAAAACTCTTAAATTAGCTGTCTGATTTCAATCCTTCCCGATTGATATTTAGTTGTTTATCAATTAAAAATAACGTACAATGTTTCAATTTTAAATTTTGATATAGTATGTATTTGCAGATCTATAATTCAGTTTTTAAAATTGACATAATATATATTTGTAGATCTAAAATTCACATCGATTCTTATTATATGCTTGAATTCTATAACTTAACAAACTTACAATACTTGTCAGTATGAATTTTGAATGTGCGCAGTGGCCTTCAAACTAGGCATGCACTTCAAAACTTTTTCACTTAATTTAATTTTTATTAACTAAATTTATTTGTTTAGCCTTAATGTAATTTATTTTGCACAACTTTACTTTATAATATATTCATGCTCTATTATTAATGTGGTATGTCATATTTAATTCTTTACACCTCTACATAATTCACTATTAACAACTTAATGTGAGTAGCTAAAAAACAAAGCATAGGTAGGCCGGATATATAAATATATATTACCGAAATCCAGATTTGCTTTGCAAGTTGTGCTTCCAAATAGTAAAAATCTGCATGCCACATTAAAACTTGTAGGAGTATTTACATACATACCACGCAATTCTTACGTATTAACATATCTAATGCCTAAACTTTCATTTCACATTTATAATACTAATAAAATGTAACATCAGATCAAAAATGCCATTATTATTAAGTTTTTAAAAGTTAAATACGCTTTTTAATGCACAATTTTATGAAAATAAAATGTTATAAGTGTAAATGTCAAGCTTTAGGTTTTCAGATACGCAAATACATAAGAATTGTGTGCGACATATGTAAATGTCCCAAAGTTTTAAATTGAAGACGATGTGTACTCATGTTCATATAGAAACATCTATAAGAGCATTAAGTATATTTTTTCCGCAAACTGCATTCATATTAACAAAGTGAATCGAATTTGACAAGATTTTGATTAAAAGTAATCAGGAAATCTATATAATGCCAGCTGTGTAATTAAATACAAAATCAAAACAGGAAGTGTGGATTTGCAGTTTGATAAGTTAATGAAATTATAAGACACATTAAAGATCTTGTGCTCTAGCTTTACACCGCTTCAGAAATACAAGCAAAAAATATAGCAGCAACAAATAAATACAGCTAATTTGCAGCAAAATCTTCAAATAAACTGCTAACAGTATTACTGTGTCGCTAACTGTACATTAAAAAAAAAAAGTACTATAGAAAATTTTTTTAATAAACCACTTAAATCATAAAAGATACTCACATCAAGACGCTGAACTTGGGTGAGATTACCATGAAGCTCTGCTGCTTTCAACCCAGCCAAACCGAATATAATCTTTAATCTATGAGCTTCTAGCTTAGTTCCGCTGCCATTAAAATAAAAATATTTAAATAAACAAAACAATAATAATAATCACATAAAAAATAGCATGAAAAATATGACAAAGAATGCAAAGCAAAAAAAGTAGCATGACTATAGTGATAGTTAAAAAGTATACAAATTGTGTAAATCAAATTGAGAGAAGGAAATGTAAGTATTCGATTAACCCTTATTAATATTCAAGAGTTAATGACAATGAAATCATGTATAGTACAACTTGACACACACACTAAAAAAGCAACCAATATTGGAGGCATCAATAGTATTCCTATGCTTGTAATAGGATAATACCTGAAAATTATCACCTTCTCTGTGAAGGTCTTGAAACAGAGTGCAAGTAGAACAGCCTCCTGGTTTGCTTCGCGTATTCGCCGTATCCTAACTATTCTGTGCGAGAGAAAACTTGTAAGTCAGAAAAGCTATATACAGCACATTTTAAGACTGAGTACAATAAGGTTTATATAAATATCTGATACGCTATCGACATTTTAAAAAAATTCACAACTAATATTAGCTAAGAATCTAAAAAAAGCACACAGATGTAAAGCTCACGGCCAGGAAGTGAAGCGCTAGTTTAGCACAGAAGTCTGCTTGTCGTAACATACTCTGAAAATCTTAGTAGTCTCCAGACATGGACTAGGGGTGTAACCAAGATTGTGAAACAAATTAAGATTCATTGGTTCGAACGGGTTGAACTGGATGACATAATAAATATATAAATTAATTAAATATGACCTAAATAATACAATAATAATATAACAAATTACTAATACAAATGTTTTTGGGCTCGATTATAAATGAGCCGAACATGAATAAATATTGTTCGTTCATATTCGACTTGTTTGACTCGAAATAATTAAATAACTAAAAAATAATATTTATTTATATCTTTTTATTTTAATTTTTTATATCAATTAAACAAATGCTAAAAGTTTTTTTCTTTAAAAATTAATTAAGTGGTATATTTATAAAAATACAAATTTAGGTGTTAGATATGTAAATAAATAAGATTTTAGTGGTATGCATGTAAATATTCCAAAAAATATCAAAAATACAAGTTTAGGTGTTAGATATGTAAATAAATAAGATTTGAGTGGTGTGAATGTAAATATTCCTAAAAATATAAAAAATATAAGTTTACGTGTTAGATATGTAAATAAATAAGATTTTAGTGGTATGCATGAAAATGCTAAAATTTATTATTTTTAAAAATTATTGAAGATGTATATTCATTAAAAATACAAGTGTAGGTGTTCGATACAACAACAACAACATCAAATCCTTTATCCCACTAAGTGGGGTCGGATACATGAATCCCTTTTCTCTATTACGATCTATTTAATGTCATATTTTTATTTAATTCTAATAAATTAAGATCAATTTTTATACAATAAGCCCAAGACTTCCTAGGTCTACCTCTGTCTTTCTTAAAATAAGTCAAATCTAAAACAACTACTCTCCTAATTGGATCATTAGATGGTCGACGTTTGATGTGAACAAACCATCTATGACGACTCTCTCTAATTTTTTCTATCAATGGAGCTACACCGAGTATCACAGGTATATTCATTTCGCCTTCTGTCTTTAAGTATAAAGCCACTCATCCACCTAATCATTCTCATCTCGGCAACACTTAACTTAGTATTATGCTCCTCTTTTAAAGACCAACATTCAGTGCTATAGAGCATTGCAGGTCTCAACGCCATCTTGTAAAATTTTCCCTTTAGTCTAAGCGGTATTTTTTGATCACACAAAAGGCACGAAGCATTCCTCCACTTCAACCAACCAACTTGAATTCTACTATTTGGATGACTTAGTTTTTGGGTATACATGGAAGCGGTTCCTTCTATTTTTTGGCTCTTACGGGTACATGGCTGACATGGATGCTACTGCTACATAAGTTTTGTGGTTGGATTTCGCATTTGGACTACATTTTCACACCTTCACTGTCTTATTCTTTATTATGTTATCCTTCAGTCTTTTTCTACTTTCTGCTAAAGGTGGAACCCCTACTGGTGCTTATCGTATTTTTTTGGGTTTTATCTTTGCAGTGGGATTCCATCTTCAAACCCATTTTTGTGACTCTTTTTGATGAATATTATGGAGCCGTATTGCTCCTTTCATTTCTCTCTCTCTCTCTCTCTCTCTCTCTCTCTCTCTCTCTATCTATATATATATATATATATATATATATATATATATATATATATATATATATATATATATATATATATATATATATATAAATATAACATTATGAACATTTTGAGGTACTATGTTTATATTATCATCAGCATTTCACCTACAAATTGAGGTAGTAAATATTAGTCATGAAAAATTATTATGACATTTGATTGTAAAAAAAAGTTTTAAAAATTGGAGGGTTGAAAAGATATATAAGTCATGTAAAATAGATAAACAAAACTTCAATTAAAATTGTTATTGGATGAAATCATAAAGCCCTTGAAAGCTTATAAATTTTATCTCTTTAACATTATATGAAAATACTGATGTTGCTAGATGATTTGTACAAAATATATATAATTTACAAGATAGGTTAGAAAGCAGTTTGAATTGCACAATCAAAAATATTTTGACGTTAAAAAAAAAAACAAAAGTAAGCTCAGGTGTATAATAAAAGTCGCTTTGTCATGACTTGCATTCAACTAGCACATTTCGGGAGAACAAGATATACAAAACTTCTAACAAGTACCCATGTTCTTTTCATAGTAGGAAATCAATTTTAGTGATTATGCTTTAAAATTACCTCATGATATGCCTATATTTAATTTAAGAGAGATATATGGAAATATCCAAAAAGGTTCATATCCTAATAATTGTTTGTAATATTTCGACAAGAGAGATTTATGTTGTAGTCATTGCTTCTACAATCCCATCATTCAATTTTTTCAACCAATTTGGATGTTAAGAATATCATTTCAGATTAAGTAATACATGGGAAAAAAATAGTTGACCAAGGAGGGACAGCAAAAGCTATCCCCTAGACTCTTAAATGACGACATCGATCTTAACTCTCTAAAGGAGAGATCTTTGAACTCCGTCAGAATTAGATCAGGCATTTAAATTGACAAAATGAGACTACAAGAGCCAAAGGCGATAGGAAAACTCTAATTTAAATAGGTTTTGTTTTAATTTTTTAAGCCTATTTTTCTTTATGATGATGACATTCTACATTTTTTTCCAATAAAAATTAGTTTATTCATTGTTTATTTTTTCTTAAATAAGAATAGGTTTAATTTGAATGTTTATCATGATGGATATGACTAGAATTAATAATGTTTTAACCCCCCCCCCCCCCAATCATTCATGTAGCCAATTGAGTACTCCAAATATTAAAATTGTGCATGTGGATGGCTCCAAGTTGTGTATGTGGAGTCATTTACAATTTCCCCTACTAAAAGCTATCCCCTAGACTCTTAAATGACAACATCAATCTTAACTCTCTAAAGGAGAGATCTTTGAACTCCGTCAGAATTAGATCAGTCATTTAAATGACAAAATGAGACTACAAAAGCCAAAGGCGATAGGAAAACTCTAATTTAAATAGGTTTTGTTTTTAATTTTTTAAGCCTATTTTTCTTTATGATGACATTCTACATTTTTTTCCAATAAAAATTAGTTTATTCATTGTTTATTTTTCCTTAAATAAGAATAGGTTTAATTTGAATGTTTGTCATGATGGATATGACTAGAATTAATAATGTTTTAAAACACCCCCCCCCCCCCCCATCATTCATGTAGCCAATTGAGTACTCCAAATATTAAAATTGTGCATGCGGATGGCTCCAAGTTGTGTATGTGGAGTCATTTACAATTTCCCCTACTAATCACACTAATATATATATATATATATCCAAATAGAAGCAATACATGAGAATCTACCAAAACATTGGACACAAACATACGGCATGCACCTATGGATTGTATCATTCTCAAAAGTAAGTTACAACCATAGGATGAAACATTGACAAATGAACAAGTATTGATGAATGCCGAAAAATAGGACTCAAATTTAAGAGAACTTCAATAATATTGTTTTTTATTTTTTTTTCTTTTTTTTTTTAAATCAAAGATGGACTAAGAGCTACTCTTAAGCTACACATTGTGACTTGAAAGGATATACAAGCTTGGATCAAGAAACAAACAATATTAAATAGTACCGCTGCACAAATCAGTCTTCACCCAAAACCTAAAATGGCGGGAGCCTTGCCTAGGATATGTACCTTATTTCATGATTCTTTAACAAGCAGTTTGTCATTTGCTTCATAAAAGGATATGACATGTATGAACATGCACATTTGAGATGTTCTCTATTATGCATACGGAATGGGGTTGTAGGACCTAAAGCTAAAAAGAAACTAATTGGGGTCACGCATGACCATTAAACTCCTTTTGAATATCCAAGGGCCTGTTGCTCCACCATCTTGTACTTCTTCAATTTCTAAATCTCAAATTCAAAAAGATACTAAATGTAAAAGCAAAACATAATCAGAACAAGATTACACTATTTGAATAAGCTCTATAAGAAAATCATATATAAAACAAATTGAACGCTAAAAAAGGAAACTGAAGCACAATTCATTCAAAAAAAATCATATATATGAAAAATGAAAATAACATACTCCTCTGTCAATGTCGTTGGTCTTTTTGTAGACGGATCAGCCTGTAAACGTACAGGCTTGTTCAGTGAGAGGACGACAAGCCGATCAACTTCTTCAGTCATAGTAGCCGAAAAAAGCATTGTCTGTCTCCTCTTTGGGCACAAGCGAATCTAAAAATAAATAAACATCAATGAGAAGATGGCTATTCACTCCCAAATATTGCTAAGAACAGAGCAAATCAACTATAATATGTCCCAATACATTCATTAAAAGTGAAAGATTTTAGTAATTTCCAGAGGCAATTTTTGAGAGCTTGACTGGAGTCAATGAAACAAAAATGGCATTACAAGCATATCTTAAGGAAACAATTTCAAAGATGTAAAAGGCTAATGCACTCGCAAATTTTAAGATGCTTCCATTTTAAAGATTACACACATGGAATATAGCAACATATAGAAATCAGGTCATTGTCAAACTAGTTGACCATGAAAAGAAAGGCAGATGACAGTGCCAAGAACGCTTCATCAACAACAACATAGAGAAAATTTGGCTCAATTATACCTTGGAAGAATAATCGCATTTACATGAACTATAATATTTATTAGATTATTTAGTAGATCATTATGATAGATAAATTGTTAGCACTCTAATCATCCAGTCATTAAACAACAAACAAATGCATGGCAATATGTAAATATGAAATGCCTATTCTGATGAAACTATTATAGCATTATTAGCCAAGTCCCAATGAAAAGTGGCGGTTATTTCCTTAGTTACAGATCTCTCAAACAGCATAGCAAAGCACTAACTATGAACATTTTTATCAAACTATTACGTGTTGAGAAAATATATGAATTTATGTCGTAGCTTCAATCATCTTTTCAATAGTCGCTTAAATCATCTTTTTAACAATTAAATAAGTTTCCCATGAGAAGTGAAATGGTTCAAACATCTAAGTATGGATGCAAATTTGAGCATGCACACAAATTACACAAATAATTAAAAAATGCCTTCTTAAAGAGTTACAAAGGTCTCTCGTATATATTCAATCGTGCACATGAAATTTCTAAGAGAGGAACCTTTCAAAATTGTAGAGTAGGCAAAAAATAACTGCAAATTTAAGAAGAATTTGAAAGAAGCAAAATGATACATGAGGCTCCAAAATTAGAACCAATTGTTCAACATGCAGACCCAAATTCAATACATAGCTTTTAGAAGCTCCTAGAGGGTTCCAAGAATCTTCCAAGGCAAGCCCAACCAAATCCAGCCATTGATTTTTTATCAAGAAATTTTCTAGCTATCGTATTGTCACGGTTTGATGTGGACAGCCACAAAGTGATGCATTCCGCGTGTCAGAATCAAATTTGGTGGAATTTTAGATTCTACTATTACCACTGATCCTCTAGAATGATTCTTTTGCTGCTGAAATTGGATTTACATCTGCGGGGGGAAAAAAAAAAAGACGACCACTTAAATTGCAGGCCCAAGAAAGATGTAGACAGCCACCAAGTTATGCATTTCGAGTGTCGGAATCAATTTTGGCAGAATTTTAGACTGTAATATAACCACTAATCCTCTAGAATGGTTCTTTTGCTTCTGAAATTGGATTTACATCTGCGAAAAAAGAAAAAGATAGACAGCCACCTAAATTGCAGGCTCAAGAAAGATGTGGAGAAAGGTTAAAAACTATGTCATTTAATTGCAGTGAAATCCCGAATGCCGCTATGGTCTCCTCCCTTGCTCACCTTTCCACAGAAAATCTACCAAAAAAATAAGGACTCCTCCCACCAATTCAAGTAAACCTAACCTAAACTTCACCGAAAAAATAAAGACTTATTTTCTTTTTAAAGGGATTGGGAGTTTATAGGCTAGCAACTCCAATTGACATCTAGAACCCCCAATTACTAAATTACCCAACATAGAAAATAAAAATCATATTCATTAATAAAATAATTAAGCATGCATCACAAACTTTGTCCTCAAAATGGGAATTAAATATCACAAGTCTCACTAGTTTCAGTACATTCTAAAAAAAGGCTTCCGTCATTATGTAAATTGCAATCACAACAAAAGAAAGCACTGCCATTGTCACCAAAGATCACAATTGAGATTACATGGCAAATCACCTATAGAAACACGCAAAAATAAGAGAATGCATAAAATGCATAATCAGCAAATTAACGATGCATAAGGACCTTCTTGATATCTCATAACATGATTAAATTCCAAATTATGTAATACGATATGGTATTAGTATTTACCCAAACAGGGAAATTCATAGGCAGAGAAAACATTAAGAAACCAGAAAATATGCATGAACTGACAAATTAGAGTGAAATTACAAAAATACCAATTCTTGAATTTCACCACTAAAGCCAAGTTCCAAAAGACGATCTGCCTCATCAAGGATTAGAGCAGCAAGATCTTCTAGCCCAACTGACTGTGAGTTCCTCAAATGATCAATAATACGCCCGGGAGTTGCTACAACAATATCAGGCATAGATCTTAGGGCCACCTCTTGAACCTGCAAGTTCAAAGTATCACTGCCTAAAACAAATGTAATGCCAAAAATATAGCCAATGAAAGATAAATATCTGAAATTAAATAAATCTGTCACATAAAATTCACATAGATCTGTTGTGTGATCTACTAAAGCAAAAATTGCAGCTTAAAGTCAATTAAGCACAGAAATTATAAGAAAACAGAGCACGATTTGATGAGGCTAAATATATGAGAATGTGGGTTAGAAAAGATATTAGATGCAAATAATATATGAATAGCAAGCATTTTGGTGTATTCACATGGTCGCATCGAACATAAGCTCCAAGAATTCACTGGTATAATGTCTGGCAGACAAAAAATAGTAGAGGTTTACATACATATCTGTTAACTTCAATTTTGACGAGGTCTAATTTTCTTTCTAGGATTTAGGGTCTAGCCTTAGGGTTCTCCGTTTGATTATCTTAGAACCTTAGTAAATGGACCCACCTCATTTTAGATATTCGAACAACTTCTTTACTCGCTTTTGAGTTCCGCATGTGCTCTTGATCTCTAGCACTTAGGAGGTTGAAACTACATGGGAAACTCAAAAGGAGTCACCATAGGACCTTTAAACCCTAGAGTTGCCCTATGCACAATTTGCATCTCCGCGCGCACAAACATTGTGATTCGGTTGATTGACACATTGAATATTTCAATTCACGCCACCTACGTATTTAAATATGCTATAATTAATCAAAATCAAAATTAATTTTTGAAAAAATCGATCGCGAGCCTAAAATTTTAAGAAAATCGAAGTCGACGTATTTTAGGCCAGATTGTCGACGAGTTTGTTCGAACGACCCCGAATGACGAAACGAAGTGCGTCGACGTGTCCAGAACGTCGAATTTACTTAGAAAAGACATGCACTTTGCTATTGTTCCAAACCCGAATAAACCGCACAAAATTTGACGAGCTTACGTGAAATAAAATAATAAACATAAGTTTTCATTTTCCTAAATCCCTAAATCCTTAACTTACGCACCCGATTCGTGGTTCCCTCATTCGGTTGGCCTCTTCTTCGCGAGCCGAGTACGTTCCCTAACTCTTCTTCCTACTCACGACCCAGGCGCAACCCTAGCCGCACCTTCCTCTCGCTCCTTCTCCTTCCCGAGAAGAGTTGACCTCGCTCAACATGTTATGCTCAAGAACCTCCTTCCCGAAGCCGCGCCAGACTACGAGCTTCCTCTACTAGTTTGACCCTGGCGAGCTTGTTCCAGAGGCACGAATGCGGAATGACTCTCTCCTTCTCGATACCTTTCACTCCCTAACCGAGTCTTCTTCCTTGTCGCCCTTGCTGCGATCTGCTGGTCCCCTACTTATGTTCGGCTCACCCCTTGATGGATGTAGGTAAGCCCTCTCCTCCCTTGGCTATTAAAACCACATCTGGGGGGTCTTTTGGGGTTGGCCGAATTTTTTTTTGGAGAGGGGGAGGTGCTGCTGAAACCTCAAGTGGTTTTTCTTCTTGGTTGGCTCTTACCTATATTGCTTGGTGTTTGGTTTTCTCTGTTTCTATTGAACGGAAGAGCAAAGTGACCCCTCCCCATTTCTTCTTCTTTCTTATTTGTTCTGCCTTTGTCACTTTACTTGGAGTTATCCTTAGTTATTTTCGCTCTGTAAAAAAAAAGGGATAAAAATAGAATAAAAGAGGAGAAAGGAGATGAACATGTGAGTGGCTTATTTACAAAAATCTAAGAAATGTCATGCATTTATTTGAAAAATGGGTTACTTGCTTGAGCGTGAGGGCTTGAAATTTTTTATACTTTGTAGGTAGAGATTTGAAAGCTTTGGTGCCCTATTATAAATTCTTTTCTTTTAATTACGTCTTCTTTTTTTTTTGGGAAGTTTTACATGTATACCATTCGGCTCTAACTAAACCTTCTCTAATCTTTTTCAAATTGAGATGAACATCTCGGGCTTTTTGCCATGTTTATACACTTGTCACTTTACTTTAAGCTTAGTGTCACTCACATGTTTGATATTAGCTTGAGAAGGATGAAATGACATGTTCAATAACTAGATGGGCTTGGGCTAGACTTCATGCTTTATTTATTTATCTCTTACTCATCCAAGCATCGTTTCGATTCTAGCATCGCACTATATTGGCTAGATGTTTAAATGTGAGGCGTGTAAGCCCTTTTTCATCTTAAACTTATAGTTTCGCCATTTCATTTGTTGCTTGAGGCCTTGGAGTTTGATATTGCTTTAGTCTTACATATTTGGTACTTGAGAGCTTGTCATTTGCAAAGCCTACATCTAGTGACTTGTTGCTTCGCTCTCTTTTAAAAAAAAAATCTGAGAAAGTGTGGGGTTCTTTTTTTGCAAAATCTGAGAGGTTGAAGTGGTCTTTTTGCAAAATCTGAAACATTGAATGGCTTATTTGCAAAATCTGAAACATTACAAGGCTCATTTGCAAAAATCTGAAACTTAGGTGCTTAATATGTAAATGCATAAAGAATTGGATGGCATGTAAATTTGTGTTGAGGTTCTTACCCATCTTGTTTTATGGAAATCCGAAAATTCATATATATATTCATTTTATGGAAACCATGGAAATGAGCTTGTTGCTTGAATGGTAATATTTCTCGTGATGATAGTTAAGGATACATGAGAGTTTATAATATTCTTTGTTATGTCCGCGTTGGAATTCACTTGTAAGGTCACAAGAGAGCTTTGCATATCAAGCACCCAAAACCATGTTTACATATTTCACATACAATTCCTTTTGCATTCGCATGTAAATGATTGAGATTTATTAAATTGTCTTATATGATTAAAAAAAAACAAAAGAGAGCAAGAGATAAAGAAAAGATAAGGTAGAAGAAGGGCTGGTCTATGCTTTCTTGCTTCAAACTTTATCTATGGTGACATAAATGCTTGGCTTGCAGGAAGGTTCGATCTCTTAAGCATGAAATATTGATTATGCTAGTGACTTTTTTTTTCTCTTGTTTGCTTTTCCTTTCTTAAGTCATGGATGAATGTGCCTATAAAATGCTATTTGATATCCACTTTTGGCGACTTGGTTTTGGTTCGATTTGGCCCTGTTGTGGGGAGTTGAGCTGCAGCTTTTGGGACTCGGTTTCGACATGGTTTGGTTCGGGGCTGCGGTTTGACCTTGTTTTGAGGATGTCTGGCTGCAGGTTTTGGCTTGGTTTTCGCCTAGCTTTGGGCTGCGGTTTGGCCTTGTGTTAGGGAGATCGGTGCATTTGCATTAGTACAGTTTTGGGTTTTAAAAGCATGTCTTTTGGGCTTTGTGACTTATTCTGGTGATGTTTGAGTCGTAGTTTGTGGTCCGTATTGGTGATGTTTGAGTCGTAATTTGTGGCCCTGTTGCGGTGGTGTTTAGGCTCCGTTTGCTTTCTCTCCTCCCCTCTCTACAATCTTCATGTGAGAGTTATTGATGCCTTACATTAATATCGAGAAGAGGATTCAAATACTGCATTTTGGAATATTGGGATGATGAAACTTTAAAGGAGGCCTTTCACGTCGCCGGGTGTTGTAAGTCATTTTGAACGTGGTTTTGAAGCTCGACCCATCTTTTACTCTTCCGCTCTTTTAGGTGGGTCGTTTCTTCCTCTCTCACCCAATTTTTCTTCTTTTCTTTTCTTGCTTCTTGGTTTGATTTAAATACTTATGTTCAAAGCATAAGCGCGCATATATAGCTTCTGTTATATATCAACCATTAAACAAGACTGTAAGTAGGATGATTCCGGGGTTTAGGGCGACAATGAAAAAATCACATAGATATATGTGAGGAGTGCTAGCACAATCCTGACTCAGTGACCTTAGGAAAATGAGGGATTGACATCACCACCTCTCTAACACCTAGTAAAAAGTTACTCATTGCTCTTACAGTTAGGTGGAAGTTTCAGCCTAACAATATGACCGACTCATTAACTTCTAAAGTATGATAATTTCTTTAAATTAAAATACATACATATATACATGATTAGCTAAAATTTTTTTTAAGTGCACGACAAATCAAAAATTTCTTTTGAAGAAAATTAAATCTTTCATAAAAATTTTCTAAAAAATTTCACGGGTTGATCATATGAATCAGGTTAGGAACTACCCATATCTGTGATTGTTAGGCCGGTAACTTTTTACTTAGTGTTGGATCACACATGCATGGTGATTTATTAGGGCCCTAAGATCCTGATTTGACCCAGGGTCCTGATTTTGAGTCCTCCCCAATTATAATGCTTACGGTTTTCTTCAGGTTTTCTGTATGTTTCCTACGATTTTCTTCAAGTTTTCCATGGGTCGTTTATGGTTTTGCTCGAGTCTTTCACATGATGTTTTATCGTTTATTCTCTCTCTATATATATAAATGTGTGCTTACCCCCACCGGCTAAACTCTCTACCACACTTGCTCGCTTGTACTTGTGACTCTAATCCTATTTGCAGGAAATAGCAGACCCGTCAGATATACAGGTTTATTTTATGTTTACAGTAGTTTAATTTCTTTGTTGCACATTTTATTGGTTTTTTTATTGTATATTTTACTGCAATTACTTTACTGTTGTTTTCTTTATTGCGCATTTACTACTGTATTTCCTCTCCTGCACATTTTATTGCTTCCCTTACTGTATAGTTTACTGCATCTCCTCTACTACTGTTTTTTCTTTACTGCACCTTCTATTGTTTCTTTTATTTATGTGTATTATACCCTTTTAGAACAGTGGAACATTAGCCTAGTTTTGTAGGAGATATACAACGGCGGACCACTAACCCAATAATTGCATGTACACCTTAAACCCTAAACCCGGAACTCGATACTGCTACGACATGGATCATGGAGCAAACTTCGAGGGCAGCATGACGAAGATGCAGCAGATGAAGTACTTCTGCTGACGATCTACAACAGCAAAACAAGTCTACACCAGCTAACCATTTTCTTAGTTTAAATAACAAGTCACAGCACTTCGAAGTAGTTCACCTAGCGCGCCATAAATCCTCATCTTATCTTTTAAGAATTTGCACAGTCATGTTGTGCAATCTTAAGCCCTAGCTCGCCTTAGGATTCCGAGGTCGTCGTCCGATACGACGTAAATCCTCTTATCTTTTAGGTCATTTGCATAATTGGATATTATGCAAGTATAATTTCTATAATTAATAATTGGCAGGACTGAAATTTAAATAAATTCATTTTCCAAAATTTAAAGCACAACAATATGATATTTTGGGAAGTCACCAAGGTTCTCCTCGGGATCTGTGACATCCCTTACTTTCCTTTACTTTGATTCCAGAAATAAATGTTCCTATTTGGTCCCTTTCCCACGTGACTTTTCTATGTCCAACCTTGAAAACCCTACCCTTTGAATTCATGAAGATAAATACCTCTGTTCATCATCAAGAATTCTCTAAGGTGACTTCGATCATTTGAGAGGTAATTAACTATAGAGGCTTGCCTCTATAAGGAGTTTTAGGAACCCAGGTAATATAAACTCTATCTAATTTTTAATATTCGGTAAAGGAACTTGTCGGTCAAAATAAAATGTTTGCAGACTAGAACAGATGTCATAAATTCTGTAATTTATTTGATCGAGTCATATCATCAAGTAGTGTGTCTATTCTTTGAGATAGGTGTTTTGCTTGTGATATCGTGCTTGTTTATTTAAACTACTAGATGAATAAAATTCATCTATCCTCATTTTTCAAAATTAAAATATTATTTTCAAAAATTAATATATATATATATATATAGATACATATTAAATTAAATCAAAACCACATTACATTTTATATTTTTCAAAATTGACATTTTTCAACGGGCGACAATATTGCATAATTCTTATGTAGTTATATTTAAAAGTTGAAGTTTGATATTTACACTTATAACATCTTGGTTTCAAAAACCTCTGCATTAAAAAAAAACGTGTTTCACTTTTAAAAAGAAACAGATTGTGATATTTTTTGTGTGGTGTTAAAGATTTATCTGGTGTGCATGTAAATTTAACTGTTAAGGTGTTAAATATGTAAATACATAAGAATCATGTGGCATTTATGTAAATGTCCCAATGTACTATTACGAGATTAAAGATAAATTGGTAAAACACCAACGAACAAACATGTTATCAAGATAATTGGAAACAAATAAATATACATATTAAAAAGGAAAGCAAAATAGGTTAGATGCTATGCTTTTCTCATATGATAAGTGCTTACAAATCTCTCCACTCGAGAAAAAAATTCCATTTTGCACGTTATAGGATCAGAATGATAAACAAACAGAATATCGAACCTTTGATGAAAGCCCTCCAACAACAAGACAACACCTAATATCTGTGAATTGAGAAAGCTTCACTATCATACTATGCACCCTGCATTGCAAAAGATAGCTCAATTTTAAGAAATTTTAGTTAGAAATCTTCAGAAGATATAAGAACTACAATCCCAAATAAATATAATATTGAAAAACTAATTCAGAAAAAACACCATATATATAAGAAAAGTAAACTTGGAAGTATAAATTATGTGAAGGAAGGAAAAGCAAATGAACATTAAAATTAAATTCTTATTTAAAAAAAAAATAATATTGTACTAGAACCTTATCATATCCCGTCTTCACATCTATTAACCATATTTACACGCCATTTCTAATTATGAAGTAGTTTACATCCATACAAAATCATTGCACTCAGGTAAGAAATTAGATTATCCAGAAACATAAATTAAAAACTAAATATGCATTGAATTTTGAGTAAATATTCATGTTTTAAATAAATATTTGTGCTTTTCTAGAAGAAATGAAAGAAAATATTTGATATTCTGAATTCTGAATTTTACGTTATATATCTACTAACAGAAATTAATGTCGCTATTTTTTGGTTTCAAACATGCGATCCAAGTTACGCACCACTTAAACAGCAATTCCACAATTTCGATAACGGGTAAAGATGGCATTTCAAGTTAATTTCAAATTAATCTAATGTTTTGTAAATTTTTTTAAAGTGACGGTATCTATACTTCCTCTCGAAAAAATAATAACATATAATCCTAGAAATATAATAAAACAAAATAAAAATAAATAATGTAACATGATTATGATTCATAAATACAAAAAGTTATAATTACAAATAGTTATACAACTAAGATGTAAAATCCGCTTCTTTTTCAAAATCCAAATTTGATAATAAAGCATATGATAATCATTATTATGATATCTTGATGTCTAATATATCCTTTTTAGGTGTCTGATTATCCAATATTATTGTAAAACATAGCATTATAAATGCATAGAACATTAAGCGCAAGAGAAATATTATAGTTATCATGCTGGTCCCAAGGAATGATCATATTGTACAAACACACATTTATACAATTGTTCGGAGTAAAGATATTTATTGGTTCACAAAGTTGTCACTCAAAATAATTTTAATTTGAAATGCTGTCCTGAATAACATGTATTTTAAAATTGTCAAAATACTTATAAATAACCTAAGGCTGCCAAAAGAGATCATCCATCAATCCCCATAACATCAAGAATTTCCACAATGAACATTAGGAGGAATACGGTGGTAACGAAAACATGGAACAACATAAGTAATAATATAACTATCAACAAAACACCTCAACTTCTATGACAGCATAGATTGCATACTGTACAGAGTACTAGATACTTCAAAAAAAAATTTCCAGCTGTCTCCCATTTATTTAAAAAGAAAAAAAAAACAAAGAAATTTACATACATACCCAAAAATTCTTACATATCTAAAATTTGAAGTATGATATTTAACTTTATAACACTTTAATGTTATAAAAATATGCATGAAAATGTGTAATTCATTTTTAAAAAGTTAGTCATAGAGGTATTTTTAATGTGATGTTAAAGATACGAGTGGTATGCATGTAAATATCAAAGTTTAATTGTTAGATATGGAAATATATAAGAATTGTGTGTTATGTGTGTAAATGCCCCAAAGAATTATTGTTCATCGGAAGCTACTTGCAAGAGAAGACCCTCAATGCACCGCATGTGTCATACTAAATAAGGAATATAATTCCCTCCCATGTTAAAACGATAGTCCCCTCACTTTTGCGTAGATTATTTTAATTTCAGAATTTATAAAAGTGTCAATTTAGTCTCCAGACTCTTTTAATAAGAGTTAAATTCAACCCCAATTTAAAGAATTTGACGTTTTATAGACTATCGGACTAAAATGATCCCATGTAAACATTCAGGGGATTATTTTGACATGTTACTCATGACAATAATATTGTACAAGCATGCAAGTTTCACCAAAATAATTAACGAGAAATAAAAAAGACAGAATATGAGTAGTTGACTTACTGAACAGCAAGCTCACGAGCAGGAGTTAAAATTAGAACCCTGATTGCATGGACATGCTTTGGCCGGAAAAGCAAACGCTCCAACACAGGCAACGCAAAGGCAGCGGTCTGGTTGGTTGAAACAAAGTAGCAAATTACTTGTAAAACTTACACATTTAAGCGAATAAACATGTATGTAAAACAAAAAGAAAAAAGTACCACGAGAACAGAGAAAGCTCTAAGTTATTACCTTTCCAGAACCAGTTAAAGCACTACCACAAATGTCACGGCCAGTTAAAGCTAAGGGTATGCATGCAGCCTGCATTAAACGGATAGTATAGCCAAAGTTCAGAGCGCTAACAAGAATTATAGTGATTGTGAATGCTAGGTGGAGAAATCAAAGTCTCATAAAATAACCACACTAAACCAGTGTGGATATTGCAATTTAAGGGTTTCAAATCAGGTTCGTGTGTAATCCAAGATTGACCCAATCTGAAATTGGTTGACCCGAAGCAAATCCGAATATTAAAAGGGTTCAGAAAGTCCAACCCGAAGTACAATAATTATTTGTGCCAAATTCGGATCAATTTAGAGTCAATTTCGGGTCAATTTCAAATTGTTATCCCAGCCCGAACTTGACCCATATAACTAAATGGGTTAGGATTCTTAACCCAAACGCGACCCAAAAATTATTCGGATCAACATGAACCCCAATTTTTCAATTCGAGTTCAAGTTGAGATGGCGTGTAGGGTCAATTTTTTGAAAGCCCAATCGCAATTTGTGTTTAATCACGAATACATCATAACATGGTAACTTGGGCAGTAACTAGCACAAATAAAGGTAAAGACGCAAACCTGAATTGGAGTTGGTTTATGGTACCCCAAGGCTTCACATGCCTTAAGTAAAGGTCGTGACAGATTAAGCTCAAGAAAAGAATTTGCATGAAATGAAGCTCCTTCAGCTGATGCAAAAAAATCAGGTGTACCCGCACTAGTGTTTTCAATAAATTTGTTTTCAGATGGAAGACTTTCCTAAAAAAAATATAAATAGTCATTCAGATAAATATATACATCTAAATGCAAATTTGAATGCATGCATTGCAAAAAGTAAAAGCTAAAGCATAACATAAAATAAAAAAAAACGATAATAATAATGATAAACTTCAAATGAATTTAATTCAAAGGTATGTTCAAATAACATCTTAAAAAGAATAAAATAACCAACGATAGATAATCAATATCATAAATGCGTAAAAATATGTATCAATCTGAAAAGAACACTCGCAATAAAGTTTCAAGCACATTTATAAAGCCTATAGTTATTTAGAATTTAAAACAAAATAAAATCAACAAGCTTCCACATTCAAAATAGAGGTAAATATTATCCATAAAAGATGTGGTACTTAACAGTGTTTTCACTGATGCTTGTCCATTTGTAAAAATGCATTTATCAATATTGTGCCCATGAAGATAAAGTAATTTCCTTACGAGAAAAAACAAAAAAAAAATGATTTTTAAGGATCAAAAGTTCTCTACAACATGATGGGAAAAGACCTTGTTATTTGTCAGTGAGCATAAACAAATATTTTTGAAATTTCAGTAGGTCCTATGTGTATACATTTAAATAAAAAAAGGCGAAAAAGAACATAAATAAACAAACCAACATGTGAAAAGCATAGAGAGTTGAGCTAACATTAACGCAACATTACATCTCCTGATACTAAAATGTTACTTTCAAAGTTATAGATTACATTTTTTAACTAGAAGTAAACTCACCATACTAGACATAAATACTGATAATGAACAAACCAAATAAAATTATAAGAGAATTAATGGAGCCACAGCAATTTATATATAAAATAAAAAATACATAGTACATCTAAATTCGTGAATTTGTGGGATGTAAATGCAACAACAGAAGAACTGCAGCCCTTTCACTGTAAACAAAACACATCTCAGAGAAGCTATAGTAGCAGCTCATGCTTCCATCTCGCCTACTCTGCGATTCAATAGAGCTTATACGGCATATATTTAGGCGTGAGAACAAAACAAATGACATTATTTCTTTCATTTTATGCCAAAATATCGATAGAAGTTACCTGCTTAGGAGCTTCGTCCTCTGATTCATCAACGCTTTCTTCTTCTTCTTCTTCTTCTTCTTCCTGGTCTTCCTCTCCTTCCTGTTGTTCGCCCATTTCATCCTCCTCAACGTCTTCGCTATCATCATCATCAATGCTTCCATGGTCTTCCCCTTCTTCGTCGTTCCTAGGCAGCGATACAGGGCGGTTATCGAGAGCTTTCGAGATCTTGGCATCTACAGAGGTGGTCCTCCGCCTCTCGTGCTCATCATAAACAGACTCGGAATAAGAACCAAACTCCCAAGGAGATTGAAAAGCTCTTTCTTCCCTGTCCACTTCCTCGTCCGAGCTTCCGGCGTCGAAACAAAACCCGGGATCCATCGCCGTCGCCGCTGTGTGCGAAGGGTTTCGAGCGGGGGGAGCGAGGGTGGGGGCGGGGAGGGTTATATTATTTAGTTAATTTAATATAATTTAAATTAAATTAAATTCATTAGTTGATTGTTAATAGTACATTTAATAAACCGATTTAATTTAATTAACTTGTGCATAATTTGTATAAACTTAATAGATAAATAATTTATGATTAATTAATAAAAGCAAAAAATTATTAAGATTTTATTAGTTAAGCATAAATTAATAAAATTATATTAAGTTATATATTAGTTTAATATTTTTTTAATAACTAATAATAATCCTAGAGAATAAATAATTAATCAATAACATTATTAACTAAAAAATAGATAAATTAAATTAGTTTTAATAATTTCATCTCTCATAAGTAGTATTATATTTATAATTGAGCATTCTCAATGGCTTTAAGAATTTAATATATTTTAGGGACTACTTGGTTGTTAGGGCTGTCAAAAAAGCTCGTTGTTCGCGAACAGTTCGTGTTCGATTTTCCAAGAAGTTCGTGTTTGATTCGTTCGATAAGCAAACGTGACAAACACGAATAATTTTTTTCGTTCGGTTTGTTAAACGAGCCGAACACGAACGAAACCAAACACGAACAAGTGATGTGTTCGTTCGTGTTCGGTTCGTTATTGTTCGAAATATAAAATAATTTAAAATAATTATATATAAAAAATTTATGATATTTTAAAAATAATTATATATTATAAAAATTTATCATATTTTAAATAATTAAGCTTTAATAAATTATAATATATGATAAATTATTGATAACAATAATAATATTATAGTAATAATTATATTAATATAAATATTATAATATTATAATTAAAATATTTTACTATATATTAAAATAAAACCCTAAACAAAACCCTAAAAACCTTATTCGGTTTGCTTCATTTTGAGGAAGTATGGATTACCTGATGTGTACAAAATACGTGATCAATTTGCTTCATTTTGAGGAAGTATGCTATCAAAGCTAGGGCCGTCAAAAAAGTACGTTGTTTGCGAACAGTTTGTGTTTGGTTCTCCAGGAAGTTCATATTCAAATTTATTCGATAAGCAAAAAAGACGAACATGAATAATTTTTTTTTTCAGTTTGTTAAACGAACCAAACACGAACAGTGATGTGTTCGAACATTTCAAACACATATTCTAGCTCTGTTCGTTCGTGTTCGATTCGTTTACACGCCTATTGGTAGCATCGTTAAATAGAATTTAGGCATAGATTTATATGAATTTAACATAAATTCAACCAAATATTAAAAGCATTATATCAAGATTATGCACGTTCAGAACACCGCCACATCACTTGCTGATTAGGAATATGATGACGTGGTGCTTAATGGTTGGCCGTCCGAACATGCAATGTCTGGATAAACTACCACATTTTCTCAGAATTCGGATTTATTAAATCAAATCGCAGGCCAGACTTGAGAAATTTACTCCGTCATCAGAAACGATCTCCATCTCCGTTACAAAAAGATTTCATAAATTTGGATTTAACAAATCATATTCAACATAAAACCAAGGTGCAACCAACACCACCTTAAACAATTTTTAAGATTTAAGCACTATAATTTACAAAGTTCATAGTTACAAAAATTAATAAATCATATATGGCGCCAACAGCCCCTTAAGGTTTTAACCGAAAACATGAACGAGTGAAAAATAATTTGAGAGAATGAGGAACAGAGTTGGTGTACTTGTATGCTTTTGGTTTAATATTCAAAACGCTATTAAAAAAATAAATGGTTTTAATATTATGTGCATTTGAATATATATAGATATATATTATATTTATATATCTAACTGTTATGAAAATTCGGAGCGAGAAACAAGAATCGACACAAACCAGAAGAAGAACACAGAGATTTAACGAGGTTCGGCAAAGAATTGCCTACGTCTTCGGGAGCAAGCCGGCGAATGCACTATTTCTGAGGACTTCAATTTCACATCCCATAAGTCACGCATATATATAGACATATATTAAACCCACATATAAAATTACAATCACGCGCTCGCTCCTCCCAACCCACTAACTTCCAAGAGACTCCTTCTCACCAGGAGTCACACCTCTTCACCAAGAAACTCCAACTCCCTAGATATGAGCCATACCTAACACTAACATCTAAATTTTACAATTTTATATTTGCATCACCCCATATCTTTCAAATAACATGAAAAAATGTGAAAACCATCTTTTTCATGGCATGACGTGACATGTAAAAAAGCGATGGGATGGTGGCGCGATACCGCACTGCAGTTTTTTCTATTTGAATAAATTATATTCTGATAACTTTTTCAAAAAGTTGCTGCCGAAATCAGTGTTTCCCCATCAGTCTTACCTAGGTGCAGTGACAGCTCTCTTGTTGCAGCCTGACTTTTTCAAAAAAAAATAAAATAAAATAAAATAAAAATATAATAGTTACCACAACTTTTTGCAATTTCAGATTATTTGTCAGCAACATCATAGCTATTTTTTAATAAGCTGCAGCTACCGCAATCAATCCCTTACTCCCTTAGGCATGCATGTGAATCTTCTATCATTTAAATCACTAGAAAAATAGTTTGAAGGAATCAACAAACAAATCCAATGAATTTAAAATCTATCCTAACCCAATTCATTAACTCATCAAATGCATCCATAAAAAGGTTTCAAATGCAAAAAACAAAAGAAAAAGAAGGGAAAAAAGTTAAATTGCAACATTTCCTGTATCAAAATAAGGCGCCAAAACATTCAAATTACATCAAATTAACAAATAAAAATTGCATCTAATGAACAAACAGAATCAAAATGCTTCTACTGTTAAACAAAGGAAAAAATGGCACAAAATTGGTGATATAAATAGAGCTCATAGGTACAATTTTACGGTAAGGGAAAGAGCTGCTCAGGCCATTTTGGGTATGCACGCTTGTACAAGCTCATGCATACAGTATCATGCTGCTGAATAACACCATTGAACAGACATTTCATAGCACCTGAGCACATGCATGAGAGAAACATTTTAGTATTTACATAAAGTTTGAGGAAGATTTACATAAACATTGCTTTTTTTACATTTATGGCACCCAAATATTTTATATCACATACAAAAACACCGCCATTTAACTTTTAAAATTTGAAATACACCATTTCAAGCATGGGTAAGGTGGTATTGTATGTAAAAATTGAAGTTTAGGTGTTAGATATGTAAATACGTAAGAATTGAATAGCATGTATGCAAATCTTTGAAAGTTCTAATGTGAATACTTGTGCAAACTTGACTTCGCGGTGCGAGGATAGTAAAAATTGGGAACATTAGTATAAGTTACGTACAAATCACATGATTCTTATGTATTTAGATATCTAAATCCTCAAATCCGATATTTACATACATAATATTTTAGTGTCAGAATCACATTAAATCCATGCATACAGACTTGTATTTCACTTTTTACAAAGTTAGAATTAGTGATGTTTTTTTTTTTTATGTGGTGCCAAATATTTGGGCGTTTAAATATTAGAGATTGAGTTTTAGATGTATAAATATATAAGAATCGTGTCGTATGTATGTAAATCCTCTTCTAATAGATGAAAAAATACTACATCAGGAGTTCTGATGCAAAACTACATCAGGACTCCAACGACAGTACACCACGTCTACACTGCATCAGAACCATAAATTAAATATAGCAATCGTGTGACGCGATGCACTTTCAATGAAGTCTTGATGCAGTTTTGCATCAAGATTACTGATGTAATATTTTTTTTCCTGATAGATAGCATAAAGAAACAGGAGTTCCATTGTAGGGGAGAAAAAGTCAGGAGTGGTGAAAGTATTTTACCATGAGTTCCAACAGAATCTTTTATTAATCCTCGGCGACCGCATTTAGTGTACAGCTCCACTGGCTGAAAAGAAGGGGAGAGATCCAATTCACTAAGATGGAACTTTACAGACATACCACCCAATTGCAATGTATTTGAATATCTAACACCAAAACTTTAACTTTTTACATTTATACCACCCAATTCTTACATATCACACAAAAAATACCACCATTTTATTAACATTTAAAAAATGAAATACACCTTCTCAAGCATAGGTAAGATGGTATGTATGTAAAAATTGAAGTTGAGGTGTTAGATATGTAAATACATAGGAATTAAGTGGTGTGCATGTAAATCTTTTTATTAAAGAAGAATGAAGAGAATCCCATTGTAGAACAATTATAAGCAGTAGTTTTGAATACCTTGAACCATCTAACATCGTCAGGGTTGTGAAACATATATCGCACAGTAGCTTTCTTCTTTGACACCCTTAGGGGATAACTGCATCATAAATGGAGAAACAAAATTAAGCATTCTATCTGCATAAACAAAATGTTCAAAAATAAAAAAGAGCCATTTACATACTTATCACATAATTTTTATATATTTACATATCTAACCCCTAAACTTCCATATTTACATGCATAAGCCTTGATATCACGTCTGAAATACCACTATTATTAACTTTTTAAAAGTGAAATACAACTTTTCATGCATAGGCTTTTAATACCAAGAGGTTATAAATATAAATATCAAACTTTAAGTTTTAGATAGGTAAATGCATGAGAATCATTGGGTGCTTCATTTCAACAGGTATTCAGTCATTACTATTGTCAACTAGAACTAAAATAAAGAAAATCATCATAACAAAAAAGCACGGTTACAAAGCTGAGTGCCTGTTTGCAAAAAAAAAAGTTAAAGGGCATTTACATATATACCAGCCAATTTCTATATATTTACATATCTAACATCTAAACTTTGCTTTTTTACATTATACTACCCAAATCTTTCATAGCACATAAAAAATACCCCATTTTAACTTTTAAAAAGTGAAATACACTTTTAAAAGGTGGTATAAAAATTGAAGTTTTAGGTGTTAGATATGTAAATACATAAGATATGAAGGGCAGTTTTGTAAATCCTCCAAAAGTGAGAAGAAAATAACTAGAAATGACAATAACCATGGCTCATTCCAAAAGACTAAGCTTCCTAACACACTAATATCATCAAATTAAGTGTAGGTAGAAGCAGCAGTGATAAAAAAATAAAAAATAGACTCAGACTGAGTTTTACAAGATAGTTAAAATAGCAGCAACAGAGCTTTGGAGCAAACAAATTCAAAGTCTAAAATAACTGAATCCATGAGGGAATGGCATCTAATTCTTACGCTGAGACATTAAAATGAAATCCTATGCTCAATTAACAAGTTCGATCTCATGAGCTACCATCAAAGTCTACTGGGCAGCTGTAAACAAACCAAAGATTAACTTTAGAGCCTAAAAGGTAGAAAAATATTGGAAAGAAGAATCATTAAAAAGCCATTGTTATCTAATCCAATAAGGTTATGTTAAATCCCTACTATTACTTATTGATCTTAATCAGGAATCTGCCAAAAACAGAATGGTCGTTAGCTAAGAAACACCACGTGTTCCGGCGGTAAATCTGTGTTTATTAAAATTCCAACAATCCTTGGATATAAGCAAGCAGGCATTTGCAAACATACCACCCAATTTATACGTATCTATATATCTAACACCTAAACTTTAATTTTTACATTTACACCACCCAAACCTTTCATATCATGTTAAAAATATCACCATCTTAACTTTTAAAAAGTGAATTACACATTTTCATGCATGGACAAGATGACAAGGTCTGTAAAAATTGAAGTGTAGGAGTTAGTGTTGTAACTATATACGAATAGAGTGGCATGAATGTAAATCTTCCTAATTTCTTTTCATCGGCGAATATGAAAGAGAGTAACTACGGTCATGAAAACTTACCCAGTTAAAATAATTTTCTTTAGTATTATCCTGTAAGGATCGACACTTCTCAAAGAACCCACAGCGGCAACAGCTGGTAAATCTCCATGTTTGTTCTTCAAGACAACCAATGGCATGGGAGGAAAACAGATGGGTGCGTAAATGGAGGCAATAGAAAAACGACCTGGGAGTAAAAATCTCTCCATCTTGTGCTTATCTGAATTGATATTATCAGAAGAAAATATTGGTCTGTCAAAAGAGTAAAGGGGGGTCAGCCATGGCTCGAATGGTAAAATGTGCCAAATTATAATAACTGAGTTAAAATAAAATACCTGGCAATAAATTGGCGAAATCCAACATGGAAAGTAAAGATTTCCTTTGATTTGATGGGGTCGTCATAGGAATCATGTTTTTTTATGCTGCGATGTGTAAAGAAATATGGTTAACCCCAGAGCCAAGAAATTTCAAACAGCACATACTACACTTCAGAAACGAAGTAATAAATTTAAGAGCTTTACAATTCGATAATATCTGAGTTTGGTGGGCAACAAATCTATTTCAGGTATTATGCCTAACCTGTAGAACCACAATCAGGGTTCACCAATTGGCGTAAACTTCACAGCTTTAGTAAGCTAGGATGAGTTTAATAAATCAAAACTGACGATGAACTGACGGTGACAACGATGTGTGTGTGCGCGCGCGCATGCGTGCGTAAACTAAATATGTAAACAATGTACTTACGTACAAACGTATACATAAAAATATATAAAGAAAAAGTGATGCAATTTTCTCCACCTAGGAGAAGAGATGAAAATAACTTACGATCTTACGGTTGATTGTAATTAATAACATGAGAATAACAGATGGATCAAGTTCCACCAATTTATCTGAACATGAGATGTATACTTCGCCGCCACTATTTTCAAAATTTGAAATGCATGTCTGCCGACACTGCAAAAGAAAATAAATTCTACTATTTCCTCCAACGTTATTATCAAAAGCTAATTTGAGTGCTAAGTTGATCAGATGGATATAAAGCATCAAAACATCTGGGCAAATACACACATACCACACAACTCTTATGCATTTAGATATCTAACACCTAAACTTTCATATTTACATGCATAACACTCTAATCTTTAATATCACATAAAAAATACCACTACTACTAACGTTTTAAAACAGAAGTACAACTTTTCATGCATTGGTTCATGATACCAAAGTGTCATAAAAGTAAATATCAAAATTTAGGTGTTAGATATGTAAAAGCCAAATAAATTGTGTAATGTATGTAAAATTGCCCAAAACATACTAGTGCAATCCAATTAAATTGCCTACTTGATCCTAGAATCTTAGAACTAAGTGCAAGAGAGTCGATTATGAAAAACCAAAATTACGTCCCTCAACAAAACCATAAACAACAGTGATGATGACTCCGATACCTCTCACATTCAGAAGAAGATGGCAGCTATGTTTTCAACCAGAACAAATAAAAGGAAACAAACAGCATAACATTAAATATCCATTCGAAGGAATAACAAAGAGGCGATATAATTTCATAGCTAAATATTGGAGAATTAACATACATAGCACGCAATTCTTTCGTATTTAAATATCTCACGCCTAAACTTCCATATTTACACAAATAAACATTAAAAATAACGCTATTACCACTTTTTGAAAGCGAAATGCACCTTTCATGCATAGGTTTAAAGCACTAGAGTATTATGTATGTAAATATGGACGTTTAGGCGTGAGATACGTAAATACATAAGAATTGTGTGCTACATGTATAAGTTTTCCAATCCATCCATCCAGTCAATACAAGTACCTGAAGTGAAGAACCGACATTTTAGACTCATGTTGTAGAAGGCCGCAAGCAACAACTGGAAACCTTTGCGACAAGTGATACACTTTAGATGCTAAATCAACAGGCACATCTTTCACATGGAGTCTCACATATGAACCAACTTGAACGGAACCGTCCACATGTTCTTCATTTAGAGCTTTAGCGAGGACATGATTTTGGGTTTTAGTAAAATTATCAAAATTAAATATTTTTGCATACTCTGGAGGTAAAGATTCCTGTAAAAGGGAAAAAAAAATTTATAAAGAATTTGATGATAAAATTAAGTCAAAGAGATAGGACAACAACTCACTTGAGGATCCCATGACGAGGTCCTAAAGGATTTCAGACCTCTATACTTTGCAAAACGCTTTTTAGCTGGGACATCTATTGGAGTATCCACTTCATCTGGAAACTCTGGAAATTCACAAAGTAGTCAATATCATATGAAGCTCAAATAAAAAAAAAGGGTTAGCTGAGAGATACTATAAGAATTATTAAAAGAAAATAAATTAGAAGTATGCATCAACCTTTCCTATATTATGAGTCACATGAAGCTCAAAGTATTAAAAAAGAAGCAGAGAGATACTACAAGAAATTAATATGCATCATACTTTAATCAAATAGTTAAAAATGATTTGTTTCAAATCCAAACATAACCAAAACAAAATGAGGAAAACAAAAAACTAAAAAATATTAGTAATTCCAAGCTGCTCCTAAGTTTCTCATGAGATCCCAAAAAAAATTAAAAAGTGAAAGACCATAACAGATAGTTGATACCATCCAGTTGGTAGTTGTATCAATAATAGACAAGAGTTTCAACTCCTGGTGAATAGTCGAGAAAATAGTCAATGAACATAACAAAAAGTATACAAGAGAATACCAAAATGATTTAATAAATCAAGTGAAGACAATGCACAAGGTGAGCAAACATGAACAACCAAGAGCATGAGTAAGAGCACTAAATGTGAAAGTGAGCAAACAAGTGCACACACGTGAGAAGCAGACAAGTGCATGCGCAAACACAAAAGCAAGCACATAAAAGTATGTGAATGAGAGCTGCCAAGTTGCAATTGTGGACGGTGAATCAAGGGCAAAAGAAAGATAAGAAAGAGAGGAAAAGAAAAGAGTGGGGGGTGGTGGGACAACTGCAAGGTTTAACCTTGCACTAATATCATACAGGTACCTATATAACAAGGAGAACATAAAAGGAAAATGAAAATAAAAGAGGCATTCTCACTTACGAAGAAATACTATAGTAATAAACTATATAGTGAATACAGCATTTTCTTATGATAGCAACTACAATGGAGAGTCTTACTAATATCTATCCAAGAATAATTAAATAGAGGGCAAACCAGGAACAATGGTTAAACTTCCTGGTGATGCGGGGACCAGAATGCTGAAAATGAGATAGGACAAGATCAAACTAGGATAGGATTTCATCTCACGGAGTCCATAAGCGGAATTTTCCCGCATGTTAGCTGTGTTGAGCCTGTGGGGTCCTATTTGCTTTATTTTGAATATTAATTAGGGTTTCTTTTGCTTTGAAGTATTTAAATAGGGGATGAACCTTGTCTTGTAAACTTTTGGGTTCGATTTGATAATGGTAGAGCTTTGTTTATGTGAAATTATCCTATTCAGCGAGCTATATCCTCTTCTTTCCTCATGAGTGTATATTGAAGACAGCATGTGGTAGATCCTCTACGTCCTCCTTTCCTCATCCGTGAATTCAGTGTTCGAGTCGCCAGCCACCATCTTCCTTGCTGTTTGCCACCCGTAAAGCCGCCAATCGGCTTCAACACCTTACCAAACTCCACCAATTTTGCATATTCTCCTCCTCTTACCATTTTACAACATCTGCACACTAAATCTGACCTACAACACCTTCTAGAAATCCTAAAATGGTGTCACCTGGCCTCCAAAATAATCTAGAGATCCAAAGTTAAGATGATATGGAAGGGATGCAATCATGATTTAAAGGCTCGTCTATAAGCATAACTAACAAATAAATTATAAAAAATTACCGGCCTGTTGAAGAAGGCCACGTAACCAACATCGCAAATAATTAAAGGAAATTTTAGTTCAGTACACATCATTCCATTCCCATTTACTTGTCCCACTATTATCAAACAACCGAACTTACAGATACAAAACTCCTCTCACAACAGATTCAATTACAAGGAAAAAAAATACCTTCATCCAAACCACATGCATCTTTAAGTTTCTTTATCTCCGCCTCTATCTGTTCACTCGTCAAATTTGCATCCTCCTACAAAGCAAAAATTAAAGTACAGAGTACAGTAGAGAGCCCAAGCAAATAACTCATCATGAGTGGAGTTTGGCATAAAAATGACATTCCAAGAAAGAAAATATAATCATATGCTATGGAAGAGCAAAATAACGGTAAAGTTTTAGTCAAGTTGAAAACAAAAAATGAGAAACCCAACAAAGATAACATAAGATTACTAGATTTTGTAACATATTTTAGATGCAATGCAGTTAGCTAATTGGCCTTTTGAAATCATGCATTTAAAAGATGTAAATTTACCTTTACAGCATGACAAAGACAAAGAGCATCCGGGGAAAAAAAAGTACATTAATCAATTCATATTACATCAACGTTATCAAGTAATAAGCAATTCTCCCATAAACTTACAGCCATTTCAGTGTCTGCCTCGGTTTCTTCATCAAAATTTTCCATATTATGCGTAATTTCACTGTCTGATTGATTGGATCCTACTTGCGCAAAATTATCTTTTTGTCCATCCAAAACCATACCATCACCTTCCTCAACACTGCCTTCAGAAACATCATCATCGGACTCTTCAACTATCCATGCAGCCTGCATATATTATGGTCAACAAAGCCTCATCAATAAAAAAAAAAAGGGAAAAAAAGACGGACTGATAAAAATAATAACCTGATAATCTGATGTTCCTGGGGGAAGCTTCTTCCTTCGTAATTTTCGTCTTTTATTGTTTTCATCAGCTTCCGCCATATCTGCTTCCGTAGGCCAAGTCTGATTGAATATCAAAAACAATGTTAGGAATATGATGCGCTCATAACAATAATAGTGTAGTCCTGATCCTTTTTAACATTCTAAGGTGGTGCAAATTCAAGTAAAAAAATAGATTCGGTTGGCTTGTGCGTCAATAAAAAGGGTCAGAAGATGTACCAACAAGATTTGTATATAAACTAATGCAGAAAAATAATGAAGGAAAAAAAAAGCAGAAAAAGGGAAATGAATTAGAAGTTGTTAAATATATATATAATTTAACAACTTAAAAAATACTCAACAAGAATGGTCCAAATGAATGAAAAATGAGAATTCTTGAAGTGACCACAAATACATAATAGTAAGAGCAAAATTAGCAATATTAATCATAATTATATCAGGAATGAATGAAGAAGTAGGATCTTGAAAACTGACCTGTTCCCCAGAAAGAGGGTCTGGTATATTCTCAACAACCAGCGGTTCCTGCTTTAAGGCATCAGGCTTTAATGTACGAACAACCTGCAAAGTTTAAGAGAAGAAAAGTAGTACTTGTGTGAAACAATTATATGCTAATAAAAATTTACAATTGCACATATATATAGCATTCTCAATTGACAAACACCAGAAATATAATCACAATCTAATAATCTATTAGGCAAGTATAACAAGAAAGCACAAGAAGATACTTAGGTAACATACATAAAGATATGCATGTTCTATAACGAATGCCTCTGATTCACTACACAATGCAACATTATAAAAAGGTTGGGAAATTGCATCCAGTAAATAAAAAATTTAGTTAATATGAAAAGCCTTAAAATTGAAGGTCTATGATATTGATATGCTCAAACAAAATGAACCAAATTCCTTGAGCACAAATTATTGTTTGGCGGCAGACCACTTAACTTTGTAAATTACTTCTTCTCTAGCATCAATATCTCATAAAAGTAAAACGAACACTCTCCTAAAAATAGAATAAAACGCTGAACTGTAAATGCTTATCTGCAAGCATCAAAAAGACCCTCCTCACCTTGCTTACCTTTAACAAAATGGAAAGTACGCCGTACAATCTATTAAAATAGTACAATTTTAACAAGTGAAAAAAGTTGCAACAAAATGTGTCTTTAAGTTGAAGCAAATTCACGAGTTCATAATTAAAAAGAATTCGCTGAAGTAGAATAGTAGTAAAAGCGGAAGAAAAAGTTGAAAGATACGCTTCTGCAATCTGCTTAAACAGTACGATTTTCATGCCAAAAGTAAAATAAAATGATGATAAAATATATATTTAAAAAATAAAAATAATAAAATAAAAATGTTATTGCAAGCCACAATTCTATCATCAAGAAGGATCCTCTCAAATAGGATAGTAAAAAAGAAGCGACCCACAGAACATAGGATCGCATAAACACTTACAGGCATCAACTAAATTTCTTAATTCAACTGGATGCCCGCATAAACTTTAAAAATTCGGGTACAGAAAAGAAAATGACAAAGCTTTTGGTTCATAAATTTATAATGGAAATTTATTGATAAAAACTTAAATTTAACATCAGTATTATGCATAAAACAAAAACATCAAAGATGCAGAAGTGAAAACGGCCAAAAACTGCAAATCACACTCAAACAAAGTTTTGAACAACCCATAAAGCTTACTTCAAATCATGATTTGGATGGCTTTGAAGTATGCAATTGTACTCATACAATTCAAGGACAATTATGTTCAAATGCATGACCACTAGTGGCTCAGGGCTCTGCTGAATAGGTGACTGATCCAACTAGGAAAGCTGGAACGGTTCAGAGAGGGGGGCATCCCAGCCCAATTATTTGGGTTAGGGTCCCAAGTGCTCCTAGATATCTATTATTATAAATATGTTCTTTTCTTTCTTTAAGGTTACTTCTTTGCCTTGAGACTTCTGTCAGGACCGCCTCCAACATCCCCTCTTTTCCTTTCTAGGGTTGTATCTGAAGACAAGAAGGTGCTCTGGTTG
Organism: Papilionanthe hookeriana x Papilionanthe teres; assembly: GCA_022702705.1. Taxonomy (NCBI): domain Eukaryota; kingdom Viridiplantae; phylum Streptophyta; class Magnoliopsida; order Asparagales; family Orchidaceae; genus Papilionanthe; species Papilionanthe hookeriana x Papilionanthe teres. Next base: position 19,154,137 of record CM040436.1, read on the forward strand.
TAACTCATCCCAAGGTATTTTGTGTCCTTATCCCCCTCACCTGCTCGCTACCATCCCACCTGTGTTCCTTCTCTTCCCGCTTCTGTGTCGCCTAACATTCTACATCCTTCCTGCTGAACCATGGATCATCTCCTGCTCTCCCGCTGTGCTGTCAACCTTCCCACAGCTACCTTGCTAAACCGCAACCCATCTCCTGCTCTCTTGCTGTGTACCGCCACCCTCCCTCCAGCCTTCCTACTGTGTTGCCAACCTTCCCACAGCCTCAGCCACAATCCATCTCCCACCTTCCTGTTGCACCACAATCCCACCCTACACCCATCCAGCCGACCACCACCTATCCCAATCCTTTCTCGCCGCTATCCCCGGCTTGTCTTTTTTTTTTTTTCCTTTCTATTTTGAGACTTGATAGTAACCCTATTGGTTCTGAGTAATAAAATCTATTTTCCCTATTGTGGTTTGGGTTATCTCTGGTATCAACTAGAACAATGTGGAGGTACCTAACGCTAGCCACCATACCCACATCCTGCTTAGATGCTGCTGAACAGGAGATTAATTAATTCACTGGTTTTGGCAACTTCCACGGCTAGTCAAGTGGAGTTGGATTTTGTACGAACAGTTTGTAGAACTTGAAATATGCATTTAGTCAAACATGTTCAGTAAAAAGTAAAGTGCCAAAATAATCACTCAATTATTTACATGATGTCATTTTAGTAGAGTTTATAAATATGTCAAATTAGTTTCTAAACTCTTTTAATATGGACTAAAATAGCGATAGGAACTGGCACAGATCTCCACACAAAAATTAGGGTAAAATAAATGTACTTCTTCAATAACACAAACATCAAAACATATAAAGAATAAAGATCTACAATTTGAGAGGTAGGCCATCTCTTCCAAATCCTACAAATCGAAAGGTACGAAATCTATCCAAAATCGTAACCCTAAGATAATAGACTCAATCTCATACATAAGCCTAACCCTAAACATATTATTCTTATTTAAACTAGCAACAATAATAATAATAAAAGACTAAATTGTTCTTGGGCTAATAAGAATAAAATTTCTCTTATGCACGGGCGTAACAAATAGTCTCCTATTTAAGCAGCAATTAAAAGAGTTTGGTGGCTAAATTGAAACTTTTGTTGACTTTGGGACTAAAAAGAGCCCGTACAAAGAGTCAAGGGACCATTGACACTTTTCTCACTCGGTAAAAGATTGAATCTTGAGATCAAACAAAAAGAAAAAAGATTCATATTGGTCGTCAATTTTTTTGGAATAAGGCAAATGGCAATAATGATTGAAGAAAATTTACCGAAGAATCAATGATGAGCAAAAAACATAAGCATGCATTCGCCAAATAGACTATACGAAAAGACTCGAAGAAACTTTGATACTAGTTATGCTGTTCAATAGGCATAGCCTGACAACAAATTGACGCAAAAGCCTAATTTAAGAATGTTAGTAGATTTATACCTCTATGCAATTTCGATTATCCGAGTCCATCAAATTAGAACCCTTTCTTTCGTTCAAAGGCACTGGATCCTTGAGAACATCAATCTTATCAAACTGAAAATCCCCAGCACCTGAAACATGAACCTGAAAGAAAAGGATGCAAATGTGAAGCAGCACCAAATAGTTAAAGAGTAATTTACACAAAGATAATAAGGATAGGCATCTCACAAGCTGGTTCACTGAAAAATTGTGAGCTCGAACATAGCCACACAGAAGTAAGGTACATTTACCAGGCTTGTTATTTTCAAGCTCCAGACCAACCTAACAATTTAAAAAAATAAATGTAGTGTGTGGTGGATAAAACGAGATCATGTATAAAGATTAAAAAGCCTTTGTTAATGAAACCGTGATTATAAAATATTTGCATAATAGTCTGAACAACTTTTTTTATAATTTTTGCTATTAAATTTCTTCGGTGATGACATCAGATAATAAAAAAAATAATCCCTTCATTAGAAATGGTCACCAATCGGAATGTTCAAGCTTGATTCTAGAAAAAAAAATATCATGATATTCTTAAGCAAAAAATAGAACAAAATTTAGAAAAACATCGATTATTTCTCCTTGAATGTAGAATTATTTCACTATTTGGTGGTTAATGCACACACAAGACTGCTGCCCAACCGACCTATCAAATGTCCAAAGGATCTAACTTCAATTCAACCAAGTGAAGATGTTCAATTTGATGACAAAACTTAGGCATCAAAAAGCTCAATATCGAATTGAGAAGTAACAAACTTTATATTGTAAGCTTGAAAGACAGAATAATTGACATCTTAAGAGGAAAGATACCACAGGGACACTCGTACAGGTTTATAAAAATTAGAAGTGCTAAAATCAAATAAGGCACTCACTAATTGGAAAATGAAATTAATATATGTAAAAAGTGCATTAACATTTGAAGCCTCACCCTCGTACGCTTGAGAAGCACAAACACAATTCTGAAATAAAAGATCAGGACATATCAGGCATAGAAAATATGTAATCTAATGTTAAGGATAGGCTCACTTGTACAAAGAATCAACCATTTTTAACCTTGGAACCTTTTTTAAATTGAGTCCAAAAAATTGAAGTGTCTCGAAAAAAAGACAAGTCTCCATCAGAAAAAAAAAGAAAAAAAAAAGTTAGTTCACTGTCATACAGCTTAGATGAATGTTTTCAAAATATGCAACTCAACATGTACTAGTACTAATCAGTAACTAATCATATGCTTAATACGCCAATATTACCTCTTGTGACATAAGGTAAGGCCGTTGGCTTCGCCAATGTGGCACAGAAAGGTGTTGCTCCTTGAAAAGCCACAAGAACTGCAAAAGAGGATTGGGAAAGTACATAAAACAACTTGAATGAGAAATAAGGTTGAACAAACAAAAAACTGGTGGTTCTTAAGCAATCTTTTTCTAAGAGCTGATTAGGCATCAATGTCATTATATATATATATATATATATATTTATAAAATGTGTTTGTTTAGTTTGTTTTTTGCAGGCTTTTATTATATCTTTTTAAAAATAAATAACTTGCATTTAAAAATACTCAAAACAGCTTTTGTGTGTTTTTAGTGTTTTCAAAAGCAGTCAATGCAATCAAATGTATTTAATTTCAAATCAAAACATACATAAAACAAAATAAAAATGAAAAACAAAACAAAAACAAAATCCAAAAACAAAAGTGATCCAAAATGGAATGAAAGGATTTCCATTAAGAAAGAACAAACATGTGGTACCACCTTATGCAATTCTTCCTTCGTATCTGCTGGATAAAAACGACAATCCTCAGGCAGCTCAGAACCAAGACATGAAATAGCAATCTTCTTCGCATCCTGTTTCCCTCTCGTACTAGCAGGAAGATCCTACAGTAGTGAAGAAAAATACCAATCCTCTAACTGCAAAATAATAAAATACAAAGAAGTTGTGTGAATCAACAGTGTCTAACCCGAATTAGGACAGTTGTACTGGGTAAGCCAATGGCTCTGAAAACAGAAAGGCACTGAATTCCAAACGAATCAATGGGGCTAGTTTCACAGCCATCATCAAAGGAGTTGGCTGATACCACAAAAGCAATTAAATCAGCAACCTGAATTGGAAATAACATACAATGAATTTGTAATATAAGAATCATTCACCGCAAGGAAAAAACATCAGATATGGTAATTTCAAACTACAAAGCATACCTTTGCCATCTCCATGCATGATACCAAGTCACCATATGGAGCTACCAGAACCTAGAAAAATATAGAAAATTAGAAACATAGAAATTAATACTTTTAGAAAGACACATGCCCAAATTATGGCCTAATAAACTAAACATGTCACTTGTCGTAGAGTTTGAATTTGAATATTTGGTATAATTAAATTTAATTTCAAGGCTTCTATTTGAACGCAAAATATTTAATCAAATATTCAATGACCTTCATGATCCTGAAGCTTGCTTAGATTGGGAGTCTAATATTAAAATTTTATTTCTTCAATATAAAATGAGTGACTAAAAATGTTTCAGATTTACCAAGATGCACTTGTCCAAATCAGTTGAATGATATTGGAATGCTATTATTCCGAATGTTAACACATAAGGAGTTCCTCGCATCTTAAATTGGCCTAGATGAAAAGATCACTAAGGCAAAAGTATTAATCACCCCACCAGAGTACAAATCATAATAGGGCTCTCACAAATTATAAGCGAAGTTTTCAATCAATTATTATTTACCACAATCAATTTGAAGAGCTTCTCTTGAAGTGTGAGATTTCTAAAAATGATTTGCCTTAATGGCCTTCATCCTAGCATAGTACTAGGATTGTTTATATACAATATGGATCGTATTTTATAAAAGCCCTCGAGGTGTCTGCCATGAGGCATGCCTCGATTCGAGTCGCTACTTCGACAACTCAGAATGTAAGCCTCGCAGGTGCAAGTGAGGCTTACGCCTCAATACAGAGAGGAGTACACCTCAAGGTGGTAATGCCTTGAGGCAGTTGAGGCGTCACTCAAATTTAAATTAAGTATCACCTTCATGCATTAGCCATATCACGGATTTAGGGTTGAATGTTATTCCAAGGAACATTAAGGACGTGCAACGCTTGAATGGTCGCATAGCCGCTTTATCCCGCTTCTTGGCTCGTTATGGGGATAATTATCCGTCGTTCTTCAAGATATATAGAAGTGCTTGGAACACCGATTTTCAGTGGACAGATAACTGTCAGATCGCTTTCGAGCAACTCAAGGCATATCTGGCTTCACCGCCCCTCCTCTCAAAGCCTGTCCAATATGAGATGTTATATATCTATTTTGTTATTTCACCTCACACAATAAACTAAGTCCTAGTCAGGTTGGAAAGCTCGGTTGAAAAGCCAATCTACTCGTCAGCAAGATTCTCTCTGATACTGAAAGTCGCTATCCGATGACGGATAAGACTGTGTTAACCCTGGTATTTTCAGCAATGAGATTACGCCCATACTTCCAGGCTCACACTATCGGCGTCTACACACAATGACCTTTGAAGGCTATCCTCCAAAAACCAGAAGCATCGGAAATATTAGTTAAATGGTCAGTATAATTGGGAGAATTTGACAATCATTATATATCATAACCAAACATCAAATCACAAATGTTGCCCGACTTTGTGGTAGAATATACAGTGTCTGCTTCTGATGAGCCACATTTTTCTCTATTACGGGCATTGCAGTGGAAACTGTTCGTGAATGGAGCATCCAAAAACTCTGGAGTTGATGCTGGAATTCTATTCATTTCCCCAAAGTAAGACATCTTGGTGTACGGGCTCTGCTTGAGATTTCCAACCACCAATAATGTTGTCGGTTACGAAGCCCTTGTCACCGGATTAAAACTCACCATCAACCATGAAGCACGAAATATGATTATATATATTGATTCTCAGCTCATCGCATCCCAAATAGAGGGAGAATTTGACGGTCATAACTTACAACTGGTGTAGTATATCAGTCTGGTGAAAACATTTCTCACCTGAATTAAAACATACCAGCTCATTCACATACTTCGGGAGCAGAACACCTGAGTCGGTGTCCTCTCCAAGCTTGTTACTTCGACAACTGGAGATCTCTGTAAGGAAAGTGCATCAAGAAGATCCACTTTCACAGCATTCAAAGCCTATGGGCGATATTGCGTATAGATAACCCAAAGGAGCCATCCTGGATGGATCTCATCATCTCCTTCCTCCGAGACGGAATGTTGTCTGATGATGCTACTGCGTTAATTCACCTTCGTCGCATAGCTGCCAACTTCATCTGTATTGAGGATGAACTATATAAAAAGACATTGTATTTTCATATCTCAAATGTCTTCCCCAATATAAAGCTGATTACGCTCTGCAATAGATTCATTCAGGAATATGTAGGGAACATCTCGGGGGTAGAGCTCTTGCACTTAAAATAATGAGAATGTTTCTACTGGCCCATGATCAAGCAAGAAGAGTTGGACTTTGTGCAAAAGCGCAAGAGGAATCAACTACACTACAATCTTACGCATGCACCACCAGTAGAACCTGCGTCATTTCTAAGCCTTTGGCCTTTCGCCCAATGGAGATATGGGAATGTTTCCAATGACTACTGGTCAACGAAAATTCATTACAGTAGTTATCGACTACTTCACAAAGCGGGTAGAAGCGGAGCCGCTCGCTTAGTTCACTGAAGCCAATGCCAAGCAGTTTGTCTGAAAAAACATTATTTGTTGCTTTGGGCTCCCCGCGAAGATTATCAATAATAATGAGACTCAATTCTTTGTAAAGGCTTTCAAATCATTCTGCAATTATTTTTACATCCAGCTAATGCACACTGCCACCGCGGCGCATCCCCAAACGAACGGACAGACAGAAGTGGCGAATCAGACAGTGCTCAAGGGGTTGAAGAACCGTCTTGAGAAGGCTATGGGCAGTGGGTGGAAGAACATCACAACGTCCTCTGATCGTATCGCACCACCTCGCGAACTCTAGCCGAGGAAACTCCATATAACTTGTGTTACAACTAGTTGATATCAGAGTTCCAAACTCACGAGTTGACTTTTGACTTTGATAGCAACGAGGAAAGCTCTGACGACATTTAGATCTTCTCCCAAAAACACAAGATATGACCCACCTTAGAGATGCTTCCTACAACCAAAGAGTTGCTTGTCACTTCAACCGAAGAGTCAAGCCTCGGCATATCTTTATCGTTAACTTGGTATTGCATAGTATTGAAGTCGTCGGTCGTGGTCTGCAATGCAACAAACTGTCCTCCCTCTGGGAAAGCTCATATATCGTCGTTGTCATGATCAAGACTGAAACCTTCAAGCTCAATGATTCAAAGCCCCAAACTTGGAATGCAGAGAATCTTCGTAAGTACCATCAGTAACACACCGGTCATGTAGTCCATATTTGTTATTATACGTTATATTGCATCTTGCATACAGTGTCAATATGTTAAACTTATTAAATGAATATCATTCACTCGTTTTCCCCAATACGAAGGATATCTTTAGAAAGAGTAACGGTTAATTTACGAATCACTTCATGATATCGACCCGAAAAATACACAACTTCAATTGCATCTTAGTCAGAGCGCGATCAATCCCAGGGGGATTCGATCTAACTTCTTCCATATGGGTTAACATCACTAAGTTTTTACTCTAATAAACAACTATGGATAAGTTAACAATCTTTAGTGCACTACACCTGATCCCTTCCACACCGATTCGTATGTGGCAATGCTCCAACAAACAACCTCGGATGGGTTAAAAATTCCTAGGTGGACTTTTCTTGGCTTCTCCCATACGGGTTAACACTATCGAGTATAATATTCTGATGCACAACCTCAGACAAGTCAAAGGCCACTGGTGATTTATCCTCACAGCAACTTTCTCAAATACTAGAACTTCTAAATGACAAATGGTATCCACTGCGACATGAAAAGAAAACATGCTTTAACATTATCACAACAAATATAACCAACAAAATTAAATAACTAAATAAGATGACAAGAGCATACTATTATCCCTTATATAATGTTATTCTCAAAAGCTGAAAAAGAAATAGCAACATATTAATGCTTTATACAACATGACAGAAGCAAATACGCTAAAAGCATATAAAAGTAGAGCACTAATCGACGTCAACGTTCTCCTTCGCCCCTCATCGTCGTTGGAGAACACCTTCTTTAATTCATTTTTAATGTCCGCATCATCACAATCTAGGGGAGAATCCTTTGAAGCTTTGCTAGGAGTGAGACTTGCCACGTCAATCCTGGTCGACACTACGTCACTCGACTCTCTTTTAGGAAATCCCAAATGAATCATTCCTCGATTAACCAATTTTGCTACTATATTGTCTCAACATCAAGTACCCGGTCACGAGCCTCATAGACATGATCTCGAAAGATAGTTCTGAACGCAAGCGAGTTCCTGAAGTCCTTGACCGTTCTTTGCTTAACCTCTGCAACATCAACATTCTTTATATACCTCAAAAGTCGGGTATCATCCTCCTGGTCTGATATCGTTGGCTTAAGGGTGTTCACTCAGATCGGTTCGTGCCTCCACCAACGACTCTCGAGTTCTCTCCAGATCCTGAAGTTGTAACGATAAGGAATTCATCAATGTTGAGAGTTTTATCTGGCACGTCGTCAATTGTGATTCCAGATTCATGACTCACTCAACCCTGGATTCATACCGGCGCTTGTACTCGCCTTGAAGATATTTGATCTCAATAAATTCAAAGTTCCAATTTCTCGGAGCCAGTTCTAGCTTCATCTAGATTTCCACCATTTTATCCATCTGCACACAAAAAAGTCTGGTCAGACATACAATAATTATACAGTAGCAGAAGATAAAAAAAACTTATAAAACTCACGATCTCTAAGAGCCCAGCACATTCATGAGACAACACATTCTCAAGAAAATGAATGGTTGGAGGACTGGGCAGAGACTTTCGGGATTATTTAACACTCTTATGTTGTTTCCAAGGGAGTAATTCAAAGTCGTTGTTCATTGGGGACCGCTTTGAGGATGTCATGGGGGTTGGCTCGGAAGGTCCCTTAGATTTCTTCAATCATTCGGGGTGGAATGAAAGTTTAGTCTTGAACAATAATTTATTGCCCATAAATTCATGAATAAATTATGCCTCGAACAGTATCTCCTTGAAGTCACGAAATCCTAACATCGACAGTATTCCTTCTTCAGTAGTCTGAAAAGAGAGACAACTATTGGAACCTTCCTCGCCTCTCATGGAGCTCCAATCGTTCTTCGCAAAAAAAGAATCTCACGGATCATTTCCTTATCGGTTCCTTCAGGCGAAATACCACACAGTGTGCTTAAACATCAAATGATCATGCGCGTCACTAAAGAACACGCACAATCATGATAAAATTGTCGGTTTTAAACGTCAAGCTGCGGCTCCGAAAAAAATAGTCAACCCGTTAATGAGTATCACCATCCGGCAAAACAGCTGAGCAATGCAAACTCTGAACGCCTTCATGATTTCGAAAATTCAGGCGCCAGCAGAAATCGTAGGTCGACTCAAGGCTGCCTCATGAAGGGTAATATACCCAAAGAGGAAAATACGCTCGATCGGCTGAAGTCGGCAATTTCACCACCATCTCGTTCAAACAGTTATACTATTTTCAAAACAAAATCAAGTCGCTCTCTGTCAGAATTGACGCCACATCCTCCGTGTTCTGGCCCTTCTTCTGGTTCTCAGGGGAATGAGGTTCTCCAGTTGTCGTCGTTTCCGCAACAAGAAAGAATATCTCATTGCTTATCTGCTATGCAAGATAGTGATGGTTTTCCTCTTTGTCGTAACACAAAAAAAGATTTTGTTGCTCCCCTGCTACACAGGACGGAGACAACTTTCCTTTCGGTAGTAACAAGAAAGAAGACTTCGTTGCTCGTCTGCTAAGCAGAACAGGAACAATTTTCCTCTTAGTCGTAAAACAAATGTTCTCGTTGCTCACCTGCTACCATAACAGAGACAACTTTCCTCTTGGCAACGACACGAAAAAAAAAACTTGTTGCTCGCCTGCTACAGAAGACAGCGATGACTTTCCTCTTGGCCGCAACTCGAAAGTCGTTGCCTGGCTGCTATGCAGGACGAGGACGACTTACTTTTCCTAAAAAGTCTCGCTAGCAGAAGACTCCACTCTGCATTCACCCTCTTTTTTCTTTCTCCTCACTTGCGGTTCTTCCCTTTATATATAACTTATATTCATAGTCTTAAAAGGAGACCTGGCATTAAAGTTAATCATTAAAAAAAACTGAAATTTGCATTTATTCACGTCATTTCACCTTCTAGTTTAGGGACTTCCATCTCTTTGTCTTCTATCTTCTTTATTCAAAATTTAGACATAAAAAATAAAAAATATTTCAGGTATTTAAAAAAAAAATCTTCATATTCTCTTCTTTAATTGCTATAAGTTAAATATATTTAACCACTTTGAATACACTTCAGCAACTTTTCAAACCAATTTTTAATATACATATATATATATATATGGAAAAAAAAAAACTAAATTTCGCTCCACGTTTGGTCCGCATTCCATCTTTTAACCTTCTGAATTCCCTCAATACAAATAAAAAAGGGGCATATGTTAAAAAAATAAAAAGAGTAAAAATCTTCTCAAATTTCAACTTTTCGGTGGCTAAAATCTACTCAAATTCCACCTTTTTCTGTCTAAATCCCACAACCGATCCAAGTCTCATGGGTGTCCAGCTCTGCGCCGGTTCAAATTCCAACGACGCAGCTCCTAGACCGGTCCAAATCCCGCAGCCAGCGATCTGAATTCCCTGCACCTGTCCAACTACCGTGGCCCACCTTCCAACCATCCAAATTCCTACGGTCTCGTCCCGCCGATCCGGCTCCCCACTCACATTTACGCGACCCGTTGTGCCAGGTCACAGTTGCCTAATGAATCAAGTCTTTCGAGCTCAAATTGAGAGATATGTTGTGGTCTACTTATATGATATTTTGATTTATAGTAAATCCGAAGAAGACCATCTGCAGCACCTTCAGACGGCATTCGAGTCTTAAGATCTGAACAACCATACACCCACCCCAAGAAATGTCACTAACAGACCAAGTATGTTTTTGGGCTACATTATGTCTAGCACGGGGATACAAATGGACCCCACAAAGACAAGGCAATCGTAAGTCGGATCGCGTCGTAATCTTTCACCAAGTTTCGATAATTATTAGGGCTAGCTTTCTTCAATCGAAGATTTGTTCACAACTTCAGCACTATCACGCCCCCTTCATAGAGCTGTTAAGACAAAAGGAATTCACATGGACGATACAGCCCAGTCAAGCTTTGAAATATTGAAGGAAAATTTCACTCAAGCCCAGTTCTTGCTTACCAGATTTCAACCAACCATTCCAAGTTGAGTGTGAAACTTCCGGCGTAGGTATTGGCGTTGTACTAAGTCAATGTGACCATCTAATTGCCTATTTCAGTGAAAAACTAAACGAAACTTGACGAAAATACTCCAATTACGACAATGAATTTTTCGTCATTGTTAGCGCTCTAGAACGCTGGAGTCACTGCCAACTCAAAACCGAGTTCGTCCTCTTCACAGGTCATGAAGCCCTAAAATTTTTAAACACAAAAAATAAACTCAATTGGTGTCACGCTACCCGAGTGGAATATTTAGCGTCCTTCCAATTCGTACTCAAGCATAAAGCTAGAAACCAGAACCGCGTCGCCGACGATCTTAGTCGTCGTCAACTTCTAATAACATCCTCGCAAGCACACGTCGGCTTTGAAGTTATTAATGACCTATATGAGATCGATGAAAACTTCGAGGAAATTTGGAAACGGTATCAGGATAAGCCTCATGGGTAGTTCTACCAAATAAATGACTACTTGTTCCGTCACAACAAATTATGCATTCCCCGATGTTCACTACGTGAAGCTATCATCCAAGAGAAACACAGTAGCGGATTAGTTGGCCATTTTGACAGAGATAACTCTCGCACTCATGAAAGAAAATTTTTTTTAGCCCCGACTAACACAAGATGTTGAGCGACACGTCCGAAAATGTAAGATTTGTCATATCGCCACAACTCTCGAACAAAACACAAGATTGTACACACCTTTACCGGTTCCTCATGCGCCTTGACCGATGTCAGCATGAACTTCGTCGTAGGACTACCACGCAGACAAAGAAACAAGGACTCAATCATGGTCGTAGTTGACTGATTCTCCAACATGGCGCATTCCGTCGTTTGCCACACGTTAGATGCGTCTCATATCACCGATCTGTACTTCCGCGAGATTGTTCGACTTCACGACATTCCCAGGACCATTACTTCCAATCAGGACGTTGAATTCTTAAGCCACTTTTGGCAGAGTCTCTGGAGCAAATTAGGCACAAAACTTCAATTTAGTTTTGCAACACATCCTTAGGCAAATTAGTCAGACCGAAGTAGTTAATGGGAGCCATGGGCATCTTCTTCGCTGCTTCATAGAAAAAAAATATCAAACATTGGGATCTCATTCTAGCTCAAGCCGAATTTGCCTACAATAGATCGACAAACCAAACTACAGGAAAAACTCCATTCGAAATTGTGTATGGCCGCAACTACATCACACCCTTTGAGTTGGTCCCACTCCTAACCCCATAGAGATCAACAAGCATGTTGCAGAACGTGTTCCCAAATACAACAACTCCACGAGGATGTTGGGAACGTAAGTTCAAAGCAAAACCACTAATATTAAGCCCAAGCAAACAAGTACAGGAAAAATGTGACATTTTAATAAGGTGACCTCGTATGGATACGACTCAAGAAAGAACGCTTTCCTGTAGGAGCATACAACAAACACAAGCCTAGAGCAGATGAACTTTTTTGCATTTTAAAAAAATTGAACGACAGCACATACGAAATTGATCTGTCAGGAGACTCCAAAATTACAGCAACATTTAATGTTGCAAATCTCACTCCTTAATACGAAGACCCAGAAGCTTTGACAAAAGATATTGAATCTCCACCAATCCTGAGGGATTGACACCGGGGTTGTTCGCCCACACCCATCGATCGGGCGTGATAAAAGACCAGCCCAATAAGGACCGTTCCAACAATATTAAAAAGAACGTCGTAATTACCCCCTCCCCCCTCCTCTGTCACGATCTCTTCTCCCGTGACCTAATTATCTGCATAGACGTTGCAGCCCTCTTTCTCCTAGCCGTTGCAGCCCCGCCTCTTCCTCCTAGCAGTCGCAACCCCGCCTCTTCATTTCTTATCACTCCTCCCCTTTCTTTATTAGATCTTACCATTGCCAGCTACTAGCCTTCCCTCTATTTATATGTGTTCTTGCTTAAGCCCTAACCAGTAGTTGATTTTCTGATTTTTGATATTGTTTATGGTGGTATCCCTCTTGCGAGAGCTATATCCTTCAGCGATGTGGTGTTAGGGTTGTATCCCGCCAAAGGTGGTGTGCATCCCCGCTTCGCCTCCTCCTCTCGGAGTAACTCTCTGCTACTGTCATCCTCCCTCGCTCGAGCTAGCAGGGCCGCCACGCCCCATACCCACCGCAGACTGTAGGAGACCCCATACCCTCCCAGCTCCTCTCTGAGCCCCATCCATTTTTAGCACTTCCCACAGCCCTTCGCATCCCCTCCAGGTTCAAGTCCACCACTCTCCAAGCTCCACCTCCCCTTGCTACGCCTCCCCCGTTAGCCACAGCACCTCCAGGACCTCCCAGCACCCCCATTTCAGCCAGCAGCAGTACCTGCAACCCACTTCCGGCCCTCTTCCGGCCAACTATAGCACCTGCAAACTCTCCCGGCACTCCTCTAGCACTGACGCTCACTCCGACATCTTCTAGACGTTGACGACACCTCCCTAGCCTTCTGGCAGAGCCATAACCTCCACCTAACCCGAATCAGGACTGTTTCTACTCTTTGTAGTGCTTATTGTACTATTTGTTCAGTCGCTTATTCGTATATTATCATTCACAAGTTGTTTTCGTCTAAGATTCCATCTTGTACTTTCCTTCGAAATCATTAATAAAATTGTATTGTTTTGAGTCGTGGTTTGGGTTATCTCCATATCAAGTTCCCAATTGTCGATTACAAAGTGAAACTAGGCTAATGTAGAGCAGATTAAGCCAAGTATCAAGCCTTTTTAATCCTTTATTTTATTTTTGTCCAAATTAATGAAATTGTTATTAGAATTGTTTTATTAGGTTTAATTGAACTTTTGGATAACATCAGGTTCGAATTTTAGCATTTGGTAAAATTATATTAAAATTCAAAAGACTTGATCAAATCTTTGTAACTGCATTTCTACGATTAAGAATTGATGGAGTGTATTCAGATTATTTGAAAAATTGAACATTCATATCTAATTAATGAAATTATTTGCAAGGATAATCGAGCATCTCCTTATTCAAGTTGTGTATGTGTATCACTCCAAATTTTATAGGGAACTTTTCCTCTACCAAACACCATCATATTCAAGCATTTTCCAATATAAAATATTAAAAATTAAGGTGTAGACATGAGGAGTAAATATCAATGACATAAACACGCTAGAAAAAAGAAACAAAAACATATGTAGATTACCGTGGTTCTAAGTTTATAAGTTTGAGAAGCCACTGTTGCTGAAATGACCTCTGATTCTTCACCAGACAATAATATAAAAAGTTCCTTTGCAAGCATATTCAGATTCAGAGATGAGGAAAGTCCACAAAGAACCTGCAAGGACGTACAATCTGAATCACCAATATTTCTAACAAGCCAAATTTCAAATATTAGTCAAATTATATTCAAATAAATCACACGGAGCGACATCCCAGACTATATTGTAATGCACTTGCAGAAGTGACAAATAAAGAAAATAGTTAAATGCAAGCATGAATAAGAGGAAAACCATTTCGTTGAGATGATAGTATATTTAATAGCTAATAATATTAAGTTCAGAATGGGAAAATAATCAAATAAAATGACCCTGCGACAATGCTATTTCCGTAACTCTAGTTGCTAAGACCAACTTGAGGGATAATCAGTGTTACTAGATGAAATGCCTTAACTGTGCATGCTTAGATTAATTAAGTAGTTCCACAAAGTCATTAAATAATCATCATGATTGCTCCTCCTAGCTATTTGAAGTCAAAATAAAGAATCATTATTGACCAGCATAATTGCTAAGGGCATGTTTGAGATCAATTCAGTTATTTGTTTTTTATTTTTTTCGTTTTCTTTAAAAAGTGTGTTTGTTTAGTGTGTTTTTCACGTGTTTATATTTTTTTTTTCTAAAACAACTTAACTTGTCTTTAAAAACAGTCAGAAAAGATTTTAAGGTGTTCCTAAAAACAATCATACTTTAATCAAATAGCAAAATATGTTTTTGATTCAAGTCAAAAAACAAACAAAACAAAATATAAATATAAAATATAAATAAAAATAAAAAATAAAAAAATAAAAAACAAAAGTGATCTAAGAGATGCATTTTTAGTTGATAATATTTTAGTTAATTTCTTTTGTATAACTTCCAAAGCCAACTTGGTCTTTGTTTTGTTATTTTACCCATTGTCTATGTAGTCCTTTACCCAAGCAATGCACACAACTGGTCAAGCCCAAAATCTCTACATTCTATTTTCTACCATCTTATCCATTATTAATCATATTCTCAATTCCACTACACTCCACCTGCTTTCTTGTGCCTCCTTTTTCACACTTAGCTCATATGAGTCTTACAAGCCTACTACGTGACAAACTATGTATTCATCTAATATCTATAGAAAGATAAAAGAATTATGAAAGCAACTTTTCGTTCACTAATTGGGGACTACAAACTCAAGTGCTGTTTTTGGCATAAAATATAATGTCTTCCTAACTAATGTCAATACAACAGAAGAACTGTACCATGATACACTGATAAAAGAGAGAAAAAAGGTGGAGTTAACAATGAGAATGACAGAAAATAGCATGAATTTTAGTCCTACAATCAATAAAAAATGTCAGAGAGAATAAAATAGAGGATGGCAGGCCAGACTTCAAAAAGAAAGAGAGAGAGAGAGTCCAAACATAAACTAAGAATTTACACACAATTTTTGATGTATCCTTCTTAAGCAAAAACCAAAAAGTGAGTGTGTGTGCACGCGCATGTATTCTATATAAAAAACAATTGTTTTGAAGCATAGGCCACTTACAATAATTCGTGGAGAGCTAGATGGTCCACTTGAGGCCCTCTTCTCTTTCAATAAAGTAGCCCGCTTCTGATCACGCAACTAGAAAACATAACAAGCGACTAGTGAATATAATGATTTGGACTTGCTGCCCAAAAAAAAACAAAAGCTGCAGATTTCAATGCATACATAACTAATAAAAATGACTAAGATCTAACTTTGAGGAAAGCCAACAGGGTTTGCCAAAAATTATTTGGCAGCATAATTCACTTCCCGCTACTCCTTTCTGGTTAGGAGGCGAGAAACATATGTGAAAAGAACCTCAACTACCCAATGAATAAGTCATTAACTAGCATTATTTACCACCAAAACTTCGTGGTGAATATGGAGGAAAAAAATCATTCCAGAATTGGAAATTTAAGATAAGAGAATTTTCACCTACCCGAATAACAAATGTTCGATAGATTTCAATATTACTGAAAGAATTTTTAATGGTGATCAGAAACCTTACCGGTATTTGCATCCCTTTGGGTTGATGAAAATTTGATTAACTGTTCAAATGCTAAGTAAACTTTCCTATGTTAAGTCCAATTTATAGTTGATGAAGTGCAATTAATCTAGTTTCTTCATAAAAATAATAAAAAATAAATAAGAAAAAATCTATCAATATTAACTTTGCAGCGATTTACATTCTATTATGTTTCATATGCAAAAATCGAAATTTGATGGAGATTAAAATGTCTGCACCAATCGGAAATGCAAATAATGGGAATTTACATAAGGAAATCAGCAAATTGATCATTTTTATACTTTGTAATTTTCATTTCATAGTTTTGTTTTCATTTAAGGTGTATTCGTTTGAACATGCTTGTGGTGTAGTCTAAAACGGTGGGCTGTGACCTCTACTATTCTGATTTCATTGGTCAGCTCAAGTATCTGATCCTTGAGTTGATTTATTTCCTAGCTGTTTCTTGGGTCGATACATGCATTCAACAATTATAAATGGCCTGGCTCACTGTTTGGGATTCAATTGATCTATTATGATGGATAATTATTTGTTGTCTTAAGGTTTGTTTGGATTTTTTTTTTTTTTTCTAAAAACATGTTTATTTATTGTGCTTTTTACGTGATTTTATTCTTTGTTTCTAAAAAATATAGCATTTTTTTAGAACACTCAAAAAAATAATTTTAAGGGCGTGTTTGGGATCAATTTTGTTTTTTGTTTTCTCTATTGTTTTTTAGAACATGTTTGATTAGTATACTTTTTACATGTTTTTTATTTTTTGTCTCTAAAAACAAATTAACATCTTTTTGAGGAAAATCAAGACAACTTTTAATTGCTTTTGAGTTTTTTTTAAAAACAATCATACTTTAATCAATAGCCAAACATGATTTGTTCCATAACAAAAATATAAATAAAATAAAATAAAAACAAAAAACAAAAAATAAATAATAAAAGTGATCCCAAATGGCCCCTTCGGTGTTCAATTAAGAGGATTTGATTATCTATGGGCAGCTCCATAGGGAGAAAAATTTGTGTACGTAAAGCGTATGCAGCGCTGCGTCCGTCATCCAAGGCCGCCACGTACGTATAACTTCCATGTAACCTACCTGTAACTTACAAAAATAAGAAGGTTACAGACGGGTTACAAGGAGGTTACAGTGGATAAAACACAGAAATACCCCCCAATACCCTCTGAATAACTTATATGTAACCTGGATGACGGATGCAGCGCTGCGTACGCTTTCCGTACGCAAATTTTTGCCTCCATTGGACCCCCGTGAGTGAGTTTCATCTAATTAATGTAACAGTTTAATGCATCTGATTCTTGTAGCAGCTTCAAGCAGTTCAAGAAACTATAGTTTATCTCATAATGCATCATGAACAAAAGAATTCAGCTCTTATCTTGACACCATTTCTATTTATTTCAAAAGTTTATCCCTCACAAGTCTTCACTAGGTTATTTCCTGCTGAATTTTAGGGAATTTATGTTTTATAATACCATAATTTGAGTAACGTGCAAAAACATTTCACTTGATAGAATTTAATGTTAATGTTCAATCCTATGTAGTTGAATGGATGATTTTTTAGTGCAGTGTGAGATCAATCACAACTTTTCATGAGCAAAATAGTTTAATGCATTTGATTTAAATCCAAAAAATAAAATAAAAAAAAAACTCCTGGTTTTCTAAATACATACATTTCAGTTACTCTGCACCCCAAAAATGCATATACTTTAAAATATCAAAAAAGCAAACACTTCGTAAATCAATTAAATATCTTATGTATATCTGGTGATAGAAAAGGATAAAATCTCAAGCTTAAAGATACCAATGAGAATTACATACATTAAGTGAATACAGTGTAAATAAGTTCGTTCAATCTTTTTTTTTTAAAGTAAAACTAGAATTAATTTTTCAAAATACTAAAGTATAATAAATTAGAAACAAAGAAAATAAGGTATTAATTATGAATGAAAAAAATGAAATTGTTGGTTTGAAAATTATTAAATGATAATTATAAAGAAGAATGTATTGTATGATAGTAACAGTGAACAAAATAATAGGATATATTGCAGATTGATCAAAGGAGTGAAGTAGGGTTAGCCCTGTAGAAATGCATAAAGGTAAAATGTTGAATCCTAATGACATGGCTATTACAATTAAGAGAATTGAGGGAACTGCTACAATGGTTTCATTAACAAATTCTTTCTGGAATTTCAAAAACTAAACGAATAAACAATGATTACACAATTACTTTGTTGTCAATTACAAATGAAAAAACAGATTAAATGATTATAAACAAATCAAACTTAGGAATCATACATGAAGTTATAAGATTATATAAGAATATAACGAACTATAGACTATAAAAAATTCATTAGTTTTGAAGGCAATGGTTTCATGCCAAGGAAATCTGCCATAAAGAAATTTTGCTATTAGCAAAACTCATAAAGAGAGTATAAAAGAAGTTCCCTTTTTTATCTTAAGAAGGCATGTGAACGAATATTAAGATAAATGATTAAATAATAATTAATGAAGAAAGATATAAGCTCTACAAAATAAAATGGAGCATTGATGAAGCATAGGATATTAGTTAAAGTTCATCATGAGACAGTCAGAGAGCTTCCTACAAATTAACTGAATGATTCTCATTCCATAACCAGTACTTTTGGCCATTCAACAACCACTAAATGTAGTAGAAGAAAGGCAATCCTACCATCTTGCTACGCTGGATCCGAGTAGCACGGGCACCCTTCATGGAATTCTTCTCGGGCTTAGCGATTCTGCTTTTAACTGAAATGGAATACAACGGTTAAACAAGAAAGTGTGGCAAACATAAAGAAAATTTAGAATTGAAATCAATTTTTGCTTTGCGCACCAGCGAGAGGAACCTTGTGCGCCTGCCGTGAGGACTTGGAGGCGAAGCGGCTCTTATGAGCCTTGTTCACTTGAACTTTAGAACCCCCCATGCTGTGTATAGCCGATGATCAGTCTAGTACACGATCTGAATTTAGATCGAAAGGTCAGAATCAAGATCAGCTCAAGTGGACTGTTTGGCAGCCGATTTTAAGCTGGATTTACGCAGTATGTTCTGTAAGCTACGATCCCGGCTCTGCCTTCCCAGCTAGCTATGTGGCGAGTGTATCGCAAAGGTTCGATCATGGAGTCGATGGTTTTGGGTGAAACCGAGAGGAGCAAGGGTTTAGGGCGTAGGGGGAAGAGGGAGATTAGGGTGTGGTTTTAATTTATTTTTGTTTAAAGTTAATTTTATTAATTTAACTAATTGTTAATTAATAATTACTTTATATATTATTCAATTAATAATATTTTGATAATTTATATGTAATTATTTAATATTTAATTGATGAATAAAAATATATTTAAATTTTCAATCATTTAATCAAATTTTTAGTGATTCATAGTATATAATTAATAATTGATTAATATAAAATTATTAATTAAAAATTAACTTTTCTACACAAATTTTATTAATTATTAATTTATATAATTAATTATTAGTAAATGTAAATGCGAGTTTTTTTATGTACTTCGAAGCTTTGGATATTGATTTGTATTTTTTTATTTAATATTTATCTTTGGATGTTCGTTCTGACGAATCCTGCTAAATTCTTCTAAAGTTGTCAAACTGTTTCTTATGATTTATCATGATTTACTTAATAGCACATCAAACAGTTTTCAGAATTTAATCATCTCAGGATTTGATAAATCTGAATTTACAGAATTTAGTATATCCTATTTCAACAAAATCCTACTTTGCATCTAAGCAGCCCCTGTGAATCAGTGGATTTAGTAAATCTGAGATGAGCAAAGAGAAATAATAGAGCGAAAAGGCTTTACATTTTCAT
This sequence comes from Papilionanthe hookeriana x Papilionanthe teres, assembly GCA_022702705.1. Lineage (NCBI taxonomy): Eukaryota > Viridiplantae > Streptophyta > Magnoliopsida > Asparagales > Orchidaceae > Papilionanthe > Papilionanthe hookeriana x Papilionanthe teres. The sequence goes on from CM040436.1 coordinate 19,174,134, forward strand.
TGGTTTCTAGTAGGAGCAGAGAGGAAGAATAAAAAAGATTGGAGTTTCAGTGGTCTCTCTGAGTCATGATCCCGTCGTTTCCTCCTAGCTAGCTTTAACGGTGACAGTATGGGGAAGGTTCATTCAAGAAGGCGATGGTTTTGGGCGAAACCAATATGGGGAGTGACATAAGCGAGTATTGGGCAGAGATGAGAAGTTTTGGGCGAAACAAGGAGAGGAGGAAGATGTCGAAGAGGATTTTGAGTAGACAGATGAATAGGAAGATAGACTGGTTTTAATTTATTTTTATTTAACTTAATATTATTATTTTAATTGAATAAAAATTAATAAATAATTTATATACTATCAAATTAATTATAATTAGAAAAATGTACATGTATTAAATAATTTTAGATTTATATTTTTAATAATGGATTAATGTTAAATTATTGATTAATAACTAATTATCATTAAAAAAAATATTAATTTATATAACTAATTATTAATTAATATAAATGTTTTTTTATATATAGTTTTTGAGGCTTTAAATACTTTTTATATTTTTTATTTAATATTAATTTTGGACGTCAGATAAATATTGATAAAATATATTAAATCCTTTTAAAACAGTCAAAAATTTATCGAAATTTATCAGAATTTACTTATTAACACACAAAACAGTCTTTAGAATTTAATCACCTCAAGATTTGATAAATCTAAATTTATAGGATTTATTAAATATTATTTAAGTTAAATGAATCGATATGAAAGATTTGAGTGGCATAAATGTAAAACCTGAGACTTAGATATGTAAATCTTCCTAACATAAATAAAGGGGAGGAAAGAGTGGCATATTTGGTGCATCAAAATAATTTTGGGTGGTATATAGGGGTGTAAACGAATTAAACACGAACGAACAGAGCTAATGTTCGTGTTTGAAATTTTCGAACACATCATTGTTCGTGTTTGGTTCGTTTAACAAAACGAACGAAAAAAAATTATTCGTGCTTGTCTCGTTTACTTATCGAACGAATCTAACACAAACTTCTTGGCGAACCGAACACGAACTGTTCGTGAACAACGAGCTTTTTTGACAGCCTTAGCTTTGATAGCATACTTCCTCAAAATGAAATAAATTGATCAGGTATTCCGCACACATCAGGCAATCCATACTTCCTCAAAATGGAGCAAACCGAATAAAACGTTTATGATTTTGTTTAGAATTTTATTTTAATATATAGTATAGTATATTAACTATAATATTATAATATTTATATTAATATAATTAATACTATAATATTATTATTATTATTAATAATTTATGATATATTATAATTTATAAAAAATTTAATTATTTAAAATATGATAAATTTTCATAATATATAATTATTTTGAAAATATCATAAATTTTGTATATATAATTATTTTAAATTATTTTATATTTCGAACAATAACGAACCGAACACGAACAAACATATCACTGTTCGTGTTTGGTTCGTTTAACAAACCGAACGAAAAAAATTGTTCGTGTTTGTCTCGTATCCTTTTCAAACGAATCGAACACGAACTTCTTGGCGAACAGAACACGAACTATTTGTGAACAACGAGCTTTTTTGACAGCCCTAGTGGTATATATGTAAGATATGTTATTTAAAAAGTTTTGTGTGGTATGCATGTAAATCCACCAAAAAATATATAAGTTTCAAAAAATAGTACTAATTAAATTAAACATATTAAGTTACAAAAATCAAATTGTTTATAATTTAGTCATTATATGAGTTGATAATTATTAATTATTTAGGATGTCATTTTGCATAAACGTTATTTTAATTAATTTAATCATCATTGATTAAAGTCTGTAATATTCAATCAATTAAATTCATTAGAAATAAATTATTAAGTTATTATAAAAATTAATATGAGTTAATTAAAAAATATTCATTATAGTATTTTTGATATTTTTATGCTTTAATTTGACAAAAATATAAATTATTAGCGCTACTTGCAGAGCACATGAAGTCGCATAAGAACCATGGCAACAAGGAATGGAGAAAATTAAAAAAGATATAAAACAAAGATTTTGAGTGGTCTTTATTACTTCTGTTGCGTGCTAGCAAATTTACGACGGTAGAGTAGCAGATTATCATCGCGACATTGTATTAGAATTCAACACGCACTCAAATGAAAGAAAATAACTACCAAAACACAAGAAATTTTTTACGGGAAAAACTCGGAAAGAAAAAGTACCACGGCGTCTGGCCCGATTAAAGATATTCATTATAACTTGATGATTATAGTTACAATATTTTATCTCACAAGTGTGAAATAGTTACACAAACTATTAAGTTATAATATTAGTACGCTGATAAACTTGTTGTAAGAAGTAGGCAGCGGTCGATGGTAATCAACGACCGTCAACGAGTGGTCGTTAGCAGTGGTAGGCTACTGTTGGTCGGCGGCAGTTGGCGACGAGGTGATGCTGGATTTCAGCTCCTTCTCTAAGCTTCAATCTTCTTCAGGCTTCATATCTCTCCCCTCATGAAAGGAGTGATCTTTATTTATAGAGTCGGCATTACAATTAATGATAGAATATAAACCACTCTGATCGGAGGACTCTGAGATATTTCCTAGATCATGCGACATTTCATGAATATTTGAATATCATAACGATGTCAAATTTGAGCGATCTTAGGCTCCTTGATTCTTCTTATCGAGACGTTCGACTCGACCGTAAGCTCGTCAGATTCGACATCCGTTTGACTTACCAAATATGTCTAAAAAACTTCTAAAAGTGGTTTAATGGTTTGATATGAGCTTGATTCGACTCAAATTGACAAATTTTGGTATCATTGGATATGTCCTGTCGAGTCGGTTAGTTTGACTATAATATTACTGAAATCTGAGTTATGGGTGATTCATAGTCGAATTTTTAACATTTCTTACTCCAAAGATTGCCTTGAGATATATGTGATCTCGAGATTCATGTCGGATTATGGGAATTTAATGATGGCGTATCAACTTCACATCGAGAACATTCGAGTATTGGATCTTGCGCTCTAAAATGGCCTATGGACCATGCTTTATAGAGTTTTGCACGCTACAAGGAAGACTGCATTTTTGAAATATTCAATATAGGCATGTTAACAAAATGATAAAAATATATATGAATTTCTGTAGTTATAGGTGTCAAATCGGATTCACTGACTGGTTCTCTTCTGATCCGAACTTGCCAAGCCTTGAGAACGGTTGACCATAACTCCGCTCGAATATTAAATTGGTCGGAGAGCCTGACCCAAACACGACCGACCTTCAACTAGTTGACTTGAATCTGACCAGGATAACTCATTTATCATAAAGTAAGACAACAATTCAAGTTGATTTATGGCCATCGTCTGGTCAATTTCGAGTAATTGGGAAGATTTTGAGTCAGTTTCGATTTCGCTAGTTGGACTCGGATCAATTTTTTTGGGTCTGCGAGACAGCTCAAAACTGGCCAAAAAATTTTCATGTCAATTTGAACCCAATTTTTTTAGTCAAGTTGGCAATGTCAGGTCAATTTTTAGCTCTCCTAGCTGTAGTGATAAGTGCTTTGAATGTCTTACTGACTGAAGAAATAAAATCATCATTTTTAATAGATGTGTTTCTTTTACACCCCTGAATGAGTGCTCATAGTGTAAATGACTTACATTCGGCTCATGCACTTTGAACCAAGTAACATCCGAGCTTGAGCTCTTACAATGTGCTCTTTGAGTTCGAGCTTTCTCACCCAAGCAAGCGTGTTTCGAGCCCGAGCCAATCAAAGCAATCCGTCATCTCATAAGTTTATGCTCTATGAATCCAGTAAGTGCCCTACGTGCAAGAGCGAGTAATCTCAGATCTAGTGCTATAGTTTCTGGCAATTTTAAGTAGCCGTATTGGCTTTGTCATGAACTATATATATTTGGGTGTACATTTAGTTACTAAATTTTCTTGTATATTTGAACAATGATCTATAAAAACAATAGGAGTATAAAAAAAATACACCACTTAATAGCAATATAAGGATTTCAATAAATTTATTGAGTTGAATAATTACTTTATCAAATATAGTGCTTATTTGATCAATCATGAATATAAGCATAAGGTTGTCATTTTAAGATTGCAATGTTTTATCATTTTTCCCCTTAAATCAAGCTATTCAACTTACATTTTATCAACATGTTTAATATTATAAATGTAGAGAGTTATGAGATTATATGAGAGGAAGCAGCAGTCGGAGGATGAGAGTAGTAGCGGTTGGAGAAGAAGAGGAACGAGCGAGACAAAGAATCGAAGATGAGTAACGCGAGGAGCAACTCGTTTTAGGCAATATGTGACGCTCCCAACAGAGCTCTTAAGAAAGGTGGGCAGCCCAGGACTTAAATACTGCTTTTCGGCCATATACCTAGTTGGTGTGGGACATTTTGTCTGTGTCATTCTCCTCCCCCCAATCACGTGACACTCTCGTCATGGATCGGCTCCACCGAGGGTCCCACTGGACCGTAGGGAGTCCACACACCTGGCATGGAGTATCCTGTTCTGATACCACTTGTCACGCTCCCAAAAGAGCTCTTAAGAGAGGTGGGCAGCCAAAGACTTAAATACTGCTTTTCGGCCCTATACCTAGCCGGTATAAGACTTTTTGTCTGTGACACATAGCTCAAAATACATGTTTTTGAAACAATAAAAATACAATTTCCGTGTTTTAGATATTTCGAAAACACCTCTCATGTGTTTTAAAATTAAAATTAAAATATAAAACAAAAAATGAATAAACAAATACGATTTTTTAAGTTTGTTTTCAGTTTTTAGTTTATACAAATAAAAATAATAAGAATAAATAGAAAGTGATCCCAAAAGATCCAACTTTTCAAATCGGACGACTATCCGTTGACTTCGTGCGCTCTGAATTCGACGAGTTCTTATCATTCAGTTTATTTTCATAATTTCTAATACCAATATACACATAAATTTAATATCAATATGCACATAAATTTAACATAATTTTTTTTATTATTTTAATAAATTATTGTGTTAGTAATTATTGATGTTATTATAATGCAAAAGAGTTTATAACTTTCTAACTTATATGTTATTTTATTTACTATGTATAAATTAATTCGGAAGTGGCATTAAACAACTTGTTTTAGGGCTGATTGTTAAACGCATTATTGGTGTCATGCATTATTTGTATATGGATTTTCAATTGGTTGATGTCAAATTGATTAAGAAGGGATCCAATGTAATTTTTTTTTTAGTAAATTCATAATTAAAATATACCGTACGGTTTGCATCACGACTATCTCAGGGTGTGACACGACACGTAAAGTAACGAAGCGTTGTTCGGAGTACAGTCCAATGTTGTGGAGCAACAAAGCACTGTGTGAAGTAGCAACTATTTTGACGGAGCAGCGAAAGATTTTACAGAGCAACACGTCGTTCTGAGTATCGCGCAACAACTCACTTCAAATACGACGCAACAAAATTTCGACAACTGCAACCGATATCGACATTCGTGCACCATAACTAATTGACTATTTCCCGCCCGTGAGATAATGAGTTATATCTGTACTAATCAAGCTATAATGAAGTATTTCTGATAGAGCTATACCCTGTGATTTTTTTTCCATATTATTATATCTACTTATCATCTTTATTCTCCTTCTCTGAGCGAGTTTTGAATTTACTTATCATTAAGATGTTAAATAATCACTCTGCAGTCGATAATCTTCAAACACTCGTTCCTCTTTTTTTACGAAATCAAATGACTCCTTAATAAGTAAAATAATTACATTTTAGTTGATAATCAAATTTGATTATATGATTGATAATTTTTTTTAAAAAATCTAAATAAATTTAGTATAATAAATTAGTAATATAATAAATTAAGATTATGGTAGCTTGATTCCATACTCCTTAGTGAATTATTATTCTCAAAATATTCTTCTCTATATTATCCTTTTGCCACGCGGCTCAATAACTTGGATATGGTGGGGCCCATGTGGTAAGCAGGATGGCCAAACGTTGAAAGTGTGAGGAGTGACGTGGCGCCACGTGGAAGCCGCCAAACTTCTACGTTTGTATTATATTTTAAATATTGATTGGCATCAAAACTTCGTTTTAAGAAGGCAAGTCACATAATTTGGTGGTTAGGTTGGAATCTTAATCAAATGTCATTTTTCTTAAGTAGTTGAACCGTTAGGGTTTATATATATATTTATGTATGTGTGGACATGATTGAGACGTGTTAGAAAAATCGCAGCGGTGGAGTAATGAGTTATCGTCTAAGCATGGGTACTGAGATTCAACGCAAACTCAGAATAAAGAAAACAACCATTAGTGACACCATAAATTTTTACGTGAAAAACTTGTAAAGAGAAAAACTACGGGGTCTGGCTCAGCTGAAGAAATATATTATAACTAGATATTATATGTACGGTCCCTCGTCTCATAGGCGAGAAAGAGTTAAATACTTTTAAGAGTTACAATGTCGGTGCACAAATAAACTTGTTGTAAGAAGTGGGCGGTTGTCAATCGCGATCGGTAGAGGTTGATAGGTGATTGATGGCGACAGAAGTGCTCGACGACAGTCGGTGGTTGTTGACGACGGTCGGAAGTAGGTGATCGATGACAGTTGGGGGTGACGACAATCGGCGGGTGTAGGCGACAGTCGGTGGTGGTTGACAGTAATTGGTGGTAGTCGACAGTGATAGAGGTGGTGCTGGACTTCAGTTCATTCCCAACGCTTTAAGTTCCCTCTCAAGCCTCCTCCCTCCAAATCATGAGAGAAGTGAGACTCTATTTAAATTATTATGGGTCCTACTAATGCAGGAATATAAAGCACTTTAATTTGATGGTCCAGAGAACATCCTTTAATTAGACAACGTTTGATGGACATTTGATTGCCTTAACAATGCTAAAATTGAGCAACATTGGGTTCGTTGGATTCGTCTTGTCGAGATGCTCGATTCGACTATATACTTGCTAGATTAGACATTTGTTTAACTTTCTAAACATGTCAAAAAAACTTTTAAGAGCAGTCGTATGACTTAATATGACTTTGATTTGACTCAGATTGAACTAAGTTTGGTAACATTGGGTTCTTCTTTTCAAGCATGTAAGTTTGACTATTAGTGTGTTGAAATCAATGTTATAGACGACTTTTTATCGAGTTTTGAATATTTATTGCTAAAAAAGTTACCTCTAAATTTACATCATACCTCTAGAGTCGTGCAGGATCGCGTGTGTCTTCCATTAATATAACACTACATATCAACTTTTTAAAGAATAAGATTAAAAAATATTTTACTTTATATAATGTTTAATTATTTTTTTAAGCGGCATTATTGAATCCCGAAACTCGAGGGGACTTATGATATTCAGAGAGGCTGCTCTACCAACAAGCCATATAACGCGCTTAGATATCTAAATACATAAGAATCGAGTAACATGTATGTAATCTTCCAAATGTTTAGATGTATTACTAATCTTTAAAATGTCAAAATATGCATTCATAAGACTCATTTCATAAAAAAATGCTAAGTTCATATAACACAAGGTTTTATATTACATCATATGACATTAGTTTATTTATATTTATAACCCATTGTTATTGCAAACTTTGCATGAAAGTTTATAATTTATTTTTAAAAGTAAGTAATACTGATATTTTTTTTGTAATATCACAAATTTGAGGGTATAAAAATTTAAATATTAGATATATAAATACATAAAAATTATGTGATATGTATGCATGGAAATATTTTTTAATTAAATTAAATTGCTTCCAACCATGAATCATGTTTTAATAATAAACCAACCACATTTTATATAATTATTTTGATGTATTATCATTAATTACATTATTTAATATATGTAAAGTGTTTGGAGTCATTAGCATTGCTTTCAAAAGATTATTTATAGTATATTTGGTCATTTTTCTCGGTCGGAAAAGTCGAGTAACCGCTAAGTACTATAAAATGTCGATGTAAATGACGTACTTCAGCGCTATTGCCGATGACATGTATCAACGTTATTGGGTCAATGGGCTATGAAATCGGGCGACGTTGGCATTATATTCAATGACATTGATCAACTAGATTAATAATCACATACATCAATGATGTGCCTCAGCCTTAGAAGCCATTAAGTGCTTTGACGACATGCATCGATGTTATAAGTGATTGCGTACGTCAACCTTAAAGGAGATAACATTCTTTTGATAGGACGCGTCGACCATGTACAATGGCCTCAAAGGGGATGGCAAACATTAATGGCATGCATTGGTCTTATAGATGATTGAGAGCAACATAATGGAGTAATGGTAGTCAGATGATCGTTTGATGATCAAGTGATCACAATCGGGTGATGGACGTCTGGCAATCATAGTTAAACAATGAGATCAGTGATTGTAGACGTGTGATCATGATCAGGCGAATATATTAGAGCAATGTAAATGGGGAAATGAGGTCAGACGACTATATTCAAGAAATTATAGATCATTGTCGGGTAATAGTGGTGTACCCGCGTGACAAAAATCTAGCGACTATAAACAATCAATAATGGACGAGCAATGATGGTTGTAAGATCATATATAGGCTAAAGTTTTATCGGTGAAATTTGAACAATGGTTGACTGGTGTCAATTGCGGGAAGACCATAGTTTGGAGATGGTGATCATGTGATTTAAAGTTGGACAACGGTGATTGGATGACAACAATTAGATGATAGTTCAGGGACGGAGGTCGTATGATCATAACTGAGTGATGATGACAAGAATACTATAATCAGGCTGCATCATACGAGCAACTTTGATAATTGTTGTTAGGTAATCATAATTGGATAAGTGCAGATGGACAATTGTGGTTGACAAGTTTAGTTGAACGACAAAGATCAAGCGAATGAAGTCAGACATTGAATATCATGCGACTATAGTCAAGCAAGACATGTTGGGCAATTCTAGTCGAGCATTAGTAAATATATGAGAGTAGGGTTGACAGGTGAATGTTTGAGGATGATCGCGGCCTAATATAACATGCAAATTGGTGATGATGAATGAATCAAAATGGTTTGATGGTGCTGGTCAAATGAATGACAATGATTTGATGGTGCGCTCGTTAGATGAATATAAAATTAGCTTAAAATATATCTTAATTTATTATTATTGTAATATTCAATTTTGATTTGATAAGAAAAAAAATAATGAAAGTGAAAATTATTAATATTTTTTAAATGATAAAATGTGATTGGGTTTTAAATTTTTTTTTTTTAGACTCGTTTAATTTTCTTAGACTTATTTTACTTAAAGCATAAATGGGATAATTGCTTTTGGATAATTATATATATATCATTTAAAATTTTGTTATTTATAGAATTACCCTCCAAATTATTTTTTCCTTGATCATAAAATCAGTGATTTTAGACGGTAAAAATATTACATCTTGCATCAGGCCCCAATCAGGGTCTCACACGTCTATAGACAAGACCCCCATGTATTAAATTATTATTTTTACTAAAGGGGTTTATTTGTACACGTGACAAGTCCTGATTGGAGTTCTGATTAAAAAATGTATCAAGATTCCTGATGCAATAATTTTTCCTTTAGACGTGCCACAATCAAATCATTATGAATTTGATAAAAATCACAAAACGGGTCAAAATTTTATTGTGAATTTTGATTTTTTTGAAACTTTATTATTTTTATTATAGGGGTCTGCTTGTACACGTGACAAGCCTTGATTAGAGTTCTGATTCAGAACTGTATCAAGATTCCTGATGCAGTAATTTTTCCTTTAGACGTGCCACAATCAAATCATTATGAATTTGATAACAATAAAAAATAAGGGTCAAAATTTATTGCAATTTTTTATTTTTTTTAACTAGAATTTAAAAAATGGATAGAAGAGTGCTAATTTTATAAATAACAAAATATTGAGTGTGATGCATATAAAATTGCACCTTATTTTGAAAAATAAATAAAATCAATAGGTTTGACTATTTTATTTTTAAAATAAATAGTAAGTAGCAGATACAGCCTGGAAATATAATTAAATTAATTAAATAAAATTCAATAGAAGCAACATAATTAAAATATACTCTGTTTACTTCCTAACAATGCCATTATAAATATATATAATAATTAGCCCAAATAAATAAATATAACTAATCCTCCATTCCTCCGCCGGCTTCGTCACCTCCAACGACGGCCGGCCATAGAAATCTCCGCCAGCCGCACCAAACGTCAAAATGCGTTCAAAATTCGCTCACCGAAAAGCGCGACGCCGAACGCGAAAAGCGCGTTGCCGAACGGTACGCCTCCGCCTTCTCCATTTCCTAGAACTGCACCCAAAACGAAGATAAAGCGGTGGCCACCGCCACCGCCACCGCCACCGCGGCGAAACGCCTGGTATTCGCCATCACGCCGCCGCTTGCTGGACCTAAGAACACCATCGTATCGTTGATCAGCGGCAACGCAGCTGCCTGTGGATCGTTCTCCCCTGCTTTCTGGCTGCAACCAAATAACCAAACCAGAAGTTTAAAGATCCCCAAATCTGAAGAAAAGTTCCGTTTTTTGAATTAAAAATCTGCGCAAAAATGGAACTTTTTAACTTTTTGGATGTACCTCGAGGTATCGGGGCAGAAAGTGATGATGTAGTTGCCGCCGGTGGGGCAGGTGAAAGTAGAGGTAGCATCGTCATAAGCGTAGCTGTAAGCTCGCGGGCAAGCGTTCTTAAAGATCTCAGAGTAAGAAGATGGTTTGCAGGTGTTCGGACTTCCAAAAGCTCCGCTGCAGCAGAACTCCGGCTTCCCGAAGGCTTCGCAGGCGCTCTTACAGGCCACGCTCCGCCCGCCGGAGTCGACTTTCAGATTCGAGGGGCAGAGTGCATTGAGGTCGACGAGGCAGCCGGTGGGCGTGCAATTGGCGCCGGAGGAAGATACGGCGGAGCTCGGAGAGACGAGAATGGGGAGATTGTAGCCGTCGACGAGACTGACGTCGAAGAAATCCATGGCTCCGCTGCCGTTGAGGGTGAATTCAGCGAGGGTGGCGGGAGGGGTGGCGCCGCTGCCTGAGCATTCGAGTTGGCCGGAGTTGCAATCGCCGGTGAGGCAGGAGAAGGAGGAGGTGGATTCGTTGGTGGAGCAGTAGGTGCGGCCCCAGAGACGGCCGGACCACGAGGAAGGGATATCGAGGGAGCGAGACTGACCGGAGTTGAGGACGAAGCCGGTGGTGGAGAGCGGAGCTGTGCCGGCGCCGGAGAGGATGCCGGGCCATACGGTGTAGCCGCAGTTGTTGGTGAGGGTGAAAGAAGCCGCCTTTGAACCTGCAATTGAATGGAGGTTAGAGCAGAGCAGAAATTAATGAAGTAATCATGGGGTGTAATGGAGAGAAGGTAATGCGAGACGAACCAGGGGAGAGGAAGGAGAAGAGGAGGAGGGAGAGGAGTACAGGGGGAAGTGATGAGAATCTGATCATTTGAGAAAATGGTGCTCTTGTTGAGGAAGAAGATGAGGGGTAGAGTTTTTCGGCAGGGGGGGAGGGAGGGGGTTCATATAGAGCTGGAACTTTAAATTGTTGTGAGTACGAAGCGTTCCAGTTGAGTTGAGGTCGGTTTCAAATCAGTTAAATAGATTTATTAGGGTTCATTTGGAGATGGGGGCATAGTTTATCTGTGTTCTTAATTACAATTAAAAATTGTAATTTTTCATGATCCAGTTACTTAGTAACTTGGCTGCTACAAAATTATGATTTTATTTTTATTTTTAAAAGAAATTGTGATAGCCAACACAACTTTCTAAATATATATAGTTTTTTGGCAGGTCCACAACCGTTTCTTCAAACATTTGTAGCTAGCCGAAACAAACACTGCTTGTTTGGGGCAGCTTATTTGGTGCGGTGACGTTTTGAAAATACACCTGACCTGTTTGGGTAAACTGCGTTTTGACCGCATGTTTTTTCAAAACTCTGAAAACAGTGTTTTCACACCGCACCTATCTAGGTGCGGTGGCAGCTTTCTGGCTGCGATGCTAGCTTTTTCAAAAAATAAAAAAATTTGTAATAGCCACCACACCTAGGTTATTAGCAGTTTATTTTTAATCAGCTTATCAACAGACTATTCAATAAGCTACAGCTACCTCAAACAGACCCTTAGTGCTGCTCGAAATTTGCCTGTAGCTGGTCATATTTAATTTACAGGTGAGCCGGTTATGAATTGAATCGAGCTTGATTCGGCTGGAAATCAAATGACGTGGCTCAAATTGTGTTATTTGAATCGATTTAGCTTGGATTAGGCTCAGTCCAGATCAAGACTGGAATTAATTGGCTTAAGTTATTTGGATTTGTTCCAAATTAAAATCGACTTGAAGTTGGCTCGTGATTCGTTCTATTCAATTTTATATATATAATTTTTATTGATAAAAAAGTACTACAAGCTGATCTCAAGAGTTACTTCGAGCCGATCCACATATGCATTGAAATCTAAAAAAATTTCAATTCGAAAGTTTCGGCTCATAACTCGGCTTGTTTATTTCGATCCGATCTAGATCCGAGCCAAAATTCAAATCATTTTTGATGCATAACTTGTTTAAAGATGAAGAAATAATTAACTTCTTTAGATAATTTTTTTTGAACTTTTAAATAGATGTGTTCTAAATATTGATATTTATAAATTAATTACCTGGGTGATTTTTGTTCGAACTGTCGAACATATATATTTGCACGAACAACGATCAAACTATCGAGCATTAGCTAAAAATAAAAAATATCAGTTGAAATTTTACCACGAGTTTCGATATTTGAGAGAGAATTTAAAAATTGGATGAAAGAGATTGGTATATTTGTAAATAGCAAAGTTTCGAGTGGTCTGCATGCAATTGCCTCTTTATGTTAAAATTCACTTCTTAAATTTAAGTTAGTCACATATATACAAGTAAAGTGTGAATGGGGCTTTCAAATTGTATTTTTTAAAAGAGGTCATTACATATATACCGAAAAATTCAATGTATTTATATATCTAACCCCTAAATTTATTTTTCTATATTTAATATCAATATCATCAATTATGACTCACCATAACTATAATGGGTTGCTTGTGGGTGAGTATGTTGCTTCTATTTCTAACATCAAATAAGCTATTTAATCTCTATATTTGTGCTTGTTAATTAATTAAGAGTTTTTGTGGTCAAGACCTTAAATTTGATACGTTTTCGACCGTGGTCTAGTAGTGGTTGTGGCTCGACGACGTCGACGGCAGCTCGGTGGAGGTTGCTGCACAGCGATTACAGTGGTTCGACGGCGGAGTTGGTTATTTGACAACGGTCTAACAATGGTGGAGTTCAAGAACCCTCGAGAGCTTGGAGCACTTTCAATTTTTTCTTCCAGTTTCGGGTCTCAAGTCACTCGTCATGGATGAAGCGAGGTTTATTTATAAATTTTATGAGTGATATCTTCTACAAATAAAAAAATGAATTCTTACCGCTCCATTTGACGGCATTAACTGATCCCTTTGATTGGATAATGTTGGATTTTAGGGTTTGAAAATTTTAAGTTACTTAAGATTTCTTAGCATATTAGATTTTTGTTTCTTTTATGTCATTTTACTGTTATTTCTTCAACACCGCTTTCTTCTTTTTTGTGAAGGAAGAAATTTGAAACCCTGCCTTCGCCAGCCTCTGAGAATCCACAACGATCTGGTTTGAACCGTCGGCCATAACGTTCCTTAGCTGTAAAAATGAGAATTGACGACAAATGATACAAGACTCAGTTCACTCACGTTTATAGAGCACACAGGGCACGAAATCCCAAGGGAAGTTAAATATTCAATCAATTCACAATTGTGATGCTGATGATTAATTAATAAATTTCCCTATCCTTTTTTATAGTTGTCGCCATCAATGAACATAAAACAAAAAGAAAATAAAATATATAAATAAGAAATGTCGGCATGAATCTCAAAGGGAACGAACAACTGAGATAAAAGAGATTCCTTTCCAGGTAAGCAACCAATATACGATTCCACAACGAGCATGAGAAACTGTATGTTCGAATAGGTCCAAGCTTTGGAGATCGTTCCAGACTCGGCAACGGCAAGATTAGCCGAGAGTGAGGTGTAGATTATCATAATAGTGAGTCTCGTTAGATATTTCGCACAGAGAGCAATAAAATCCGCCTAAGACCTTGCAAGATAGAGGCATCCTACTAAGGCAACAAACCTACCAGACATGCAAGACACATGACCTGTAAAACTCGAGTTGAATGGCTAGTGAGCTACGACCCACCCGACCGCAGTTAGCCAACTGACCCAGGGTGAGCGAGATCTCCATACGGCCTAGCGCCTCTACTGACTGGCACACACGAGAAGGCTAAATCGCCACTCAACTGGTCGAATCAATCAGTCGAGCTCAGAAGTCAAGTCGGTTTGCCGATTACCACTATGTTAAAATTCAAATTGTAATACATATATAATATAAAATCTATATAATTAATTAGAGCGTGAATCATATTAAGAACAATTTCTACAACTATTCCCTCATTCCTATAATTGTACGAAATACGCTTTTATAAATAGGAGACGAAAGTACGAGTAAAAGATTCTCTCCAGGTTCTCTCAACAGTATAGTCTTGACCAACTCGACTCTATTTTCTCTCTTTTACTTTGCTCTAACTCTCGTAACATCTCCACAAAAGACAATCCAAGATCGAACGATATAAATTTCCCGATTATATTTTTTTCAACCCAATAAAATTATCAGACATGAGGGCTCCCTTCCACCTGCAATCCACCTTCCAATAAACCAACCAAGCTCAAATATCGCAAACAATAAATATCTGGTAAAAGTGTAAAACATAAAATAATAGCCAGGGTAATAATATAAAAAAAAAATTGTCAGACTATGTCGATATCTTTTATAAAAGATATTAATTTGCATTTAAAATTTATTACAAGGTTCGTGCAATATACAATTGGAAAATGACATATTTCATATTTACATACATACCACACAATTCTTATATTACCTAAATATCTAACATCTAAACTTTATATTTACATTTGTACCCTCAAATTCTTAATATCACATACAAAAATGTCAATTTTATTTACTTTTTTCAAAGTGAAAATTACATTTTCATGCATTTATGACATAAAATTGTCATAAATATAAATATAAAAATTTATCTGTTGGATATATAGAATTTATATATCTAATTCCTAAAATTTGATAATTGCATTTATAACACTTAGATGTTATGAATAGCACAATTTATTTTACTTTAAAAAGATTAATAATAGTGATATTTTTGATGTGATATTAGTCATTCTCTAAGAATTACAAAATGTATTGAGAAATACGAAAAATTATTGCATACGGACACCGTATGCAGAAATGCATACTTTGCCTGATCTCCACCGTCCATCACATATTTTGTTTTAAATATGACCCGCTGTAATACACCCGTAGTGAAAAAATTTGCGTGCGGAGAGCGTACGTGCGAAGAGCGTACGCAGAGATGTGTACGTAAAAAAGTACACGGAGGTAACACGGAAGTTATAAGGGGTTATAAGGGTGTTATAACCTCCTTGTACCTCCCGTGTAACTCACTTGTAACCCGTGCTTTTATTTCATCCATTTGTACACGAGACTTACACGGGAGGTACAAGAGAGTTATAACCTCCGTGTAACCCCCATGTGACTCTCATGTACATTTTTACGTACGCATCTCTGCGTACGCTCTCCGCACGCAAATTTTTTCCGTGATGGACGGTGGAGATCGAACACCGCATGCATTCTGCATAAGGCATCCGTATACAATAATTTTTCGAGAAATACAGTCCACAATAAAGGAGCATTTACACACGTACCACACTATTTTTGTGTATTTGCATACCTTTTTTTTTGCATTTATACCACCCAAATCTCATATAACATAAAAAATAGGAATAATTACATACATAGCACCCGAAACATGACTATTTACAAAATCCAACACTCAGGTCTTATTTTTGAACTACTAAACCGATGTATTTACGCGTGCCACACTCAGAATTTGATAAATTTGAAAAATATGGGTTGGTTTTTTAAAATGTATTTTGATATTTGAGTGAGAAATTGAAAAAAGAACGAAAGAGTGGGCTCGAGTTATAAATAGCAATGTTTTGGGTGCTTATGTATGTAATTGCCTCAAAATAATAGGAAAAATATTGTTCGTTCTGGTGCAGACCGGTCCGGATGTCCGCACCGTCCGGATGTCCGCACCGTCCGGACGCCCAACCACCAGCTGTCACATCACTTGCCATTGAGGTGTATAACAACATGACGGCTGGTGATTGAGCATCCAGACGAACGGTGTCCGGACGGAAGATTTTCTCCCAAAAAAAAAAATCACTGTTTCAACTATTTAAACTTTTAAGAAACTTTGATTTATTTTTTACATGTAAAAATAAGGTGGTATTTATGTAAAAATTGAATTTTAATTAGGCTTTACATGTGAGTAAAGTCGGTATATTTGTAAATCTTCCTAAAATAAATAAAAAAAACAACAGCAAAGATTGCGTGAGAAAAAATGATATTATTTTAATAACGATAATTACGTGCAAAGTGTGAAGGCAGCAATATGTAATTTAATAAATTGTTTTTGCGGTCAGATTCTGTATTTAAAAGGCTAAAAGAACATCTTATTTTGCACCGCCACGACCAAAGCACTCCAAAATATTAAATTTGTAATTTGTCAAATTGTTAATTGTATGATTCAAATGTCTTTGTCCGGATCGAGTGGTTATGAGCGAGGCACGTGTCGGTCATCAAAATGAATAAATATATCCCGAGGATAGGTCACGACCGGACCATCAATTAGATGGCTGTCAACCGACCGAGTTAATCAGACGATTGACTCACGGGGCGGACGAACTGAAAGGCCAGATAAAATCAAAAAATTTGAATAGGAAATGCGATACAAAAACCGACCGAGTCACGAGTCAGAGCAGGCCGATAAAAGGACTAAACATCGGGCAACTTCCAACAGCACATTAGAGAGGCAATAGATAAGGAGTCAGCTGATCGAAATCAAAGAGCGTGTAATTATCATTTCATAATGTCTATTACATCTCTATATAAATAGAGGAAAGCTAAATGAAGAGGGAAATTAGGGGAACTCTAGACAAAAATATCAAATTTCTTATGTCTTTTAAGGTGTGTTTGGGGCAGTTTATGTGTTTCGGGATAAACAACTTATCCTGAAACGCAACCTGCGTATAGTGTAAAAACCAAACCGCGTTTTCGGATAAGCCGCTGAAGCGTACGATCCAAACGATACCGCGACGTTTTCAGAAACGCCCCTGCACTTCTAAGCTGCCCCAAACGGGCTCTTAGACTCCCTTATTTTACGCTCTATTTTCTTGTGAGCGATTTTGAAACAAATTTTGACACATATCTCACATAAATAGTCTATATTTATTTTTATAAATAGTCTAGATTTGACAGATTTTCTCCTAAGAGCTGAATATTTGCAAGGTGGAGAATTGTTAGATATGGCTCATATCCAAGAAGTTGGAGTCTCTTGAATGAAGATGCGTGTCTCCTGATGAAAAGGAGTGTCTCTTGGAAGTTAGTAGGTTGGGGGGAGCGAGGGCGTGATTGTAATTTATCCGTGAGTTTTATCTATAAATAGATGTGTAATCCTATGGACATGTTTTGAACTGAACTTGTAACTCCTCTCAAATAGTGAATTCGCCGGTCTGTTCCCGAGGACTTAGGCATCTTTGCCGAACCTCGTTAAATCTCCGTGTTCGTATGAATTTGTGTCGATCTGTGTTTTCTTCGCCTTAAATTTCTCAACAATTTTCCCTTCAATTATTAGAGAATGTTTTATGTTTGTGTAATTGGCTTGTGAAATATATGTTTGGCTATTTTTGAATCCATTTGACACCCCCACTTGTTTATAATGTCTTCCTGCTAGGTCTTGGTGATGGTCAAAGTCAGTTAAATTACTTAATGATTAGGCTACGTTACTTAATGATTAGCCAACAAAGTGAAGACCATTAGGCTTTTCATACATTACTTAAAAGCCTAACTTTTATTTTACCTTAGAATTTTCATTAGCTTCACTTGGCTGTTCTTGGTCTTCGCCGATGGCTTTGGCTTCTCTAAAGAACGCTTTATTTTCCATTCTACAATAAATGCATGGAACACCCAAGTGAATTACTTAATGATTAGGCTACTTTACTTAATGATTACTTAATGATTAGGCTACATTACTTGATGATTACCAAAAGATAAAAATAAAAATGGATTTGTATCTTTACAGAAGTAACCCATTATTGATGTAATGGGTTACTTTGCGTGTTCCATGCATTTAAATGGGTTACTTTGGGTTTATGTTTTATCTTTTGGTGATTGGGTTTATGTTTATGAATAAAATGGGGTTGTCACTAAATGAAAGTGCACCCAATCTCATCATCCTGACAAACTTTAGTATTACCAAGTAAAAATTTACAATTACATCGTGACAAACTTTATTTAGTGCACCCAATCTCATCATCGTGACAAACTTTACTATTACTAAGTAAAAAATTACTATTACATGGTGACAAACTTTAGTTTACGTGTTCCATGCATTTATTGTAGAATGGAAAATAAAGGGTTCTTTAGAGAAGCCAAAGCCATCGGCGAAGACCAAGAGCACCCAAGTGAAGCTAATGAAAATTCTAAGGTAAAATAAAAGTGCACCCAATCTCATCATGGTGACAAACTTTATTTGAAAAGCCAAATGGTCTTCACTTAGTTGGCTAATCATTAAGTAACGTAGCCTAATCATTAAGTAATTCAACTGACTTTGACCATCACCAAGACCTGGCAGGAAGATATTATAAACAAGTGGGGGTGTCTAAAGGATTCAAAAATAGCCAAACATATATTACACAAGCCAATTACACAAACATAAAACATTCTCTAATAATTCAAGGGAAAATTGTTGAGAAATTTAAGGCGAAGAAAACACAAATCGACACAAATTCAGAAGAAGACGGAGATTTAACGAGGTTCGGCAAAGATGCCTACGTCCTCGGAAGCAGAGCGGCGAATTCACTATTTGAGAGGAGTTACAAGTTCAGTTCAAAACATACCCATAGGATTACACATCTATTTATAGATAAAACCCACGAATAAATTACAATCACGTCATCGCTTCCCCCAACCCACTAACTTCCAAGAGACACTCCTTTTCACCAGGAGACACACCTCTTCATTCAAGAGACTCCAACTCCTTAGATATGAGCCATACCTAAAAATTCTCCACCTTGCAAATATTCAGCCCTTAGGAGAAAATCTGTCCAATCTAGACTATTTATAAAAATAAATATAGACTATTTATGTGAGATAAGTGTCAAAATTTGTTTCAAAATCACTCACAAGAAAATAGAGCGTAAAATAAGGGAGTCTAAGAGCCGAATTATCCTGAAGATATTGGGACCAGTCTCAACCTTTATCGACATCAACATACAACACACAACCACTGGTCTCTTTCTCAAACATCTTATCCCAACACTTACAACAAAATCTATTTGTGCACTTTCAACAACTCCAACGTCTTTTCCGCCATATCAAAGGAACACTGGACTTCGATCTTCCCATTCAATCGGGCTCACTCACTCTTAGCTGTCTTGCGGATTCCAGCTGGGCAAGTGATCCAATGGATCACCAATTCCTTACTGTCTATTGCTCTTTCCTCTGCAACAATCTTATCTCTTGGCAAGCAAAGAAACAATCCACCGTAGCTTGCTCATAACGCAGACGAAAACCTCGCACTATCATTATTATTATTATTTAAAAATAAAATTATTATTATTTTAAATATTTAAAATACCTAAAAATTATTTTAAATATAGTTTAAAAATAATTTGATTTATATAAAAAAGAGATTTATAAAAAATACTTATTTTGATAATTTTATATATATAGAGACTCGTGACTCGGTCGATTTTTGTATCGCATAGGCGCCGGAGTTAAAGTGCCGAATTTAAAATAATTTTAGAGAATATTTGAAGTGGTTTTTGAAGCAACATTTGGTTTAAACTTCATTAACTTCCCACTGGCGCCAAAATTCATTTAAAATTCGAATGGATGGATACATCTCTTGGTAGATTCATTGAATTTGGACATAATTTGAAGAGACACCAAAACACCTTTTAGAGAATTATTAAAATAAAGATTTAAATATTAGAAAGGAGAAGAGTTTTGAAAGGAAATTTTGGCGGGAGAAGTTGGAGAAAAGCTTGAAGTGGTTGAAGGGAAAGAGGAAGAAAAAGAGCCTTCTTGTCACAATATTTTCTTTACTTTTCCACTTTACTCTATCATAGTTTGTATTAGAATTTAGAAGAGTCAATCCTTAAAGTTGGGCACCAACCTCTAAGAAGTTATCTAGTAGAAAGCAAAGTTTCAGAGAAACTTTAAAAGTCTCGTGAGAGGATTTTCAGATAAGTTTTTATTTTTGTTTTTACATTTGGTTTTTAAGTAAGACTTGTTGTGTTTTCACTATGATTTCTATTTTCAAATCAAATTGTGTTTGTATTTTCTCAATAAGTTCTGATTAGTTTTCTTTATATTTTTCCTTTTAAATCATGAAGTAATTAAACTATGGAAGAAAGTTGTGTGAAGTATAAGTATTTAATGTTGGAAGAAGTTGTGATGATTCACTACCATGCACTTCATTTACTTCTTAATTTGACCAATTAAGATGTTAAAATTTGTTGTGAGAACATGTAAAAACCACGAGGTATTGTCTAAATCAATAATTGGAGAGAATCACATGAAATTGTAAGGGTAGGGCTGTCAAATAAGCTCGTTGTTCGCGAACAGTTCGTGTTCGATTCATTCGATAAGCAAACGAGACGAACACAAATAATTTTTTTCGTTCGATTTGTTAAACGAACCAAACACGAACAGTGATGTGTTCGTTCGTGTTCGATTCGTTATTATTCGAAATATAAAATAATTTAAAATAATTATATATATATATAATTTATGATACTTTAAAAATAATTATATATTATAAAAATTTATCATATTTTAAATAATTAAACTTCTATAAATTATAATATATGATAAATTATTAATAACAATAATAATATTATAATATTAATTATATTAATGTAAATATTATAATATTATAATTAATATATTATACTATATATTAAAATAAAACCCTAATAAAAACCCAAAACACCTTATTCGGTTTGCTTCATTTTGAGGAAGTATCCTATCAAAGCTAGGGCTGTCGAAAAAGCTCGTTGTTCGCGAATAGTTTGTGTTCGGTTCGTCAAAAAGTTCGTGTTCGTTCGATAAGCAAACGAACCAAACACGAACAGTGATGTGTTCGAATATTTCGAACACGAACACTAGCTCTGTTCGTTCGTGTTTGGTTCACTTACACCCTTATGTATTGGTGAGAATTGTAGTCCACATGGTTGAGTGCAGATGAATAGGGAGATATGCTTTTTAATGGGGAGTAAAATTAAATAAATTTAGAGTGAAAGACTAAAACCCCTAATTTGGTTTGATGTTTAAATTTTGTTATGAGATGTTAGCCCCCAGGTGGACGGAGAAAAGATCTCTAGAGTGAGAGCTAGTATCTTCCCTGCCTAACCCATCTACAAGATTTCAAAACTTCAAATTAACCAATACTTTTTATAGAACCAAATAAGGTTAAATAATATAATTGCTCCTATTTGGCACAACACATTTAGATACTTGCATAACAAAATTCTATAATTATTATCGATTCATTGAAAGAGGAAAAATATATTTCATTCTCATTTGCTTTCATATAGTTTTATAGTCTTGATAATTTTAGTTGCTTGCTTTATTTTTTCTGAAATGAAAATATCAAAAACAAATTTAAAATTTTCTATCTTAAAACATACTTTACAAAATCATTTAAAAAAGTTAAAATTTATTTTTTTGCTTTCTTTAAAATTTTAGACATTTTCCTGTGGGTTCGATATCTCGGGGTTTAATCAGAAAGTCTTATAATACTTGATAAACGAAACATATATTTGCGTAGAATCTCATACTATAAAATAATTAAAGTTGATTTCTTATTTGCTTCATAATCAAGTTTCTGGTATCCGTTGCAAAGAAAGAGATATTGTCATTGAGAAGAAATATAAAGAGAAAAATATAAGCATAAATATCCGGGATCAAGTTTTTAGCGCCGTTGCCGGAGAAATTAATTAAAATATCATTTAAAGAAAATTTATGAAAAATAAAAATTTTTACCTTTTTCATATTTTTGTTAGTGTGTTTTATTTTATTTTTGTGTATGCATAGTTCAGGTTCTGAAGGACTTGTGCTTTACGATTCTGATTTAGAGAGAACTATCAGAAAAATCAAAAAAATTAAAAATACAGAAAAAAGATAAAAATATTCAAGAAATGACGAATCAAGAAAATCAAAATGTTGAATTCCATCAAGAATTTAGACCTTTAAGAGATTATGCTAACCTTACGGTGGATGAACTTCATGGTAGTATTCAACACCCTGTCAGATATGCTAATTCCTTTCGAACTTAAACTCGCTATTATCAAAATTCGTATCTAATAATCGCTTGGGAAGCACCAACTGAATATCCTAATTTACATCTTGCTAACTTTCTAGAGTTGTGTGCTACTTTTAAATACGATGGTGTTCCAGACGATACTATTAGACGTAGACCTTTTTCCTTTCTCACTAAGGGATAAGACTAAGATATGGTTAAATTCGTTAGCACCTAGATCTATCAAACTTGGGGTGATTTAGCACAAAAATTCCTTGCTAAATATTTTCCACCATAAAAAACTGATAAGCTTAGAAATGATATTACATCTTTTTGTCAATTTGACGGTGAATCTATATATGAAGCATGTGAACGTTTTAAAGATCTCCTAAGCAAGTGTCTTGTTCGATACCAAATTAGTTAATAATTAAGACTTTTTACAATGGATTAGTTGGATCTCTTAGATCTATTATCGATGTTGCTGCTGGTGATTCATTGATGTCTAAACAAGCTCATGATGCTTATGCTTTAATTGATGAAATGACTACTAATAATTTTCAATGATCTTCTGAAAGGTTAAATCCTAAAAGGTAGCCAACATCCATGAAAATGATGCTTTTGTGATGCTAACAAATCAAGTTGCTGCAATTTCAAGGAAGATAGATCAATTTGGAATAAATTTTTCTCAGCCAATTTCCATGATTGAAGAAAATTCATATTTACAAAATCCAACACTCAAGTCATATTTTTGAACTATTAAACCGATGTCCGCACAGTTCGGACGCCCAACCACCAGCCGCCACATCACCCGTAGTTAAGGTTATGACGACGTGACGGCCGGTGATTGGAAGTCCCGACATGCAGTGTCCGGACGCAATATTTTCTCCAAATGGTAGGAGGCTGCAGGCTCAAACAGGAGGAAGGAATCAGAAGCGGAATATTCCCTCCTAATCCTGATGAGGCACGAAAGGCAACTTGAAATTAATTCCTAATATGGCAAGGGAAATCAGGAAATTAATTCCTAATCCCGAGGCACGAAAGGCAAGCAAAGGAAATTAGGAAATATTTGCTGGAAAGAAAGGGAATCAAGCTAAAAGGAAAATTTCTCTGAAGCTTTTATGGGAATGTTAATGAAGGAAAACATTCAATTAAGGGCTTAATTAAGGGAAATTTAATTATACGATGCTTCTGAGAATCTTAATTAAGAAAAGAGGAAATCTTAATTAAGGGAAATTTAATTAAGGAAATATTTCAAACTTTTTCTCGGAAAGATCTTAATTGGAAAGATTCTGCTTTGAGCAGATCTGATTAAGGGAAATAGTAATCCGAATTCAGCAATTTGACAACTGAGGAATTCAGCAGGCCCGAAGAAGTTTGCCGAGGTGTTCGACAAGGGAAGCAATCGCAAATCGCAATTGGCTCTCATGAACAGATCGAAGGAACAGTTTGGTATTTCAATCGAGAGCGTCGAGCAGGAACAGTTCGGCGAATATAGCAGGCTTCCACAGGTTCTAAGCGAGCAAAGGAGGCGGAGCAGGCGCGGCAGTTCGTTGCTTATTGAGATACAGTTTCGCGGATTGGAGAGGTACAGTTTCGCGGTTTGGCGAGGTACAGTTTGTCGCATGAGAATTTGCGACATGTGGAGCCAGCAAATTCGTACAGTTTATCGCATGAGGACTTGCAACAGGTGGAGCTAGTGAAATTCTTCAGTTTGTCGCATGAGAATTTGCGACAAGTAGAGTCAGTGAAATTTGTATGTTTGTCGCATGAGGACTTGCAACATGTGGAGCCAGCAAATTCGTCAGTTTGTCGCATGAGGATTTGCGACAGGTGGAGTTTGGTTCCGCTGAATAGGAACCATGTTTTGCGAACAAAGGAGTTTGGCCAGCTGAGTTCGCAAGTTTGTTGCTGGTGATTTTGCAACAGATGGAGTTTGGTTCCAGTGAATAAGAATCATGCATTGCGAACAGAGAATTTTGGTCAGCAGAGTTCGCAAGTTGTCGCATAAGGATTTTGCAACAGGTGGAGTTTGGTTCCGGTGAATAGGAACCATGTTTTGCGAGCAGTGCAGTTCAGATGGGAGCAGTTCAGACGGGAATCAGTCCGCAGAAGCAGTTCAACGGCGAAGCGGTTCCAAAGGCGCGACAGTTCGAGCGAAACAGGTGGTGCAGCGGCAGTTTCTGCAATTCTTCGAGTCATAACAGTTCGTAGAGGCGTGCTTCTGGTTCGCAGGGAATGTCGCGACGATTCGCGATTTCTTGCGGGAAGACGTTCAACGAGGTAGAGTTCGTGAACAGGAAAGGAGGATGTCGCGTGGTTTGTCAGTTTCACAGATGAGAGGAGTTCGCGTGCTGTTATCGCGAACATGAGCCTCATTTTGCCAACAGAGGAGTTCGACCTGCGAAATTCGCCAATTCGTCGCATGAGGATTTGCGACAGGTGAGTTCGGCAGGATGCAGGAAGCGAGCAACCGTGAATATTCGCGAACATGGGTTTCACGGATGTATTCTGCGAATAGGCGCGAAGTGATTCAGAGCTCGCGAGACAGTAGTCGACGAGGTGCTGGTTCGAACAAGATAAGTGTTGTAATTGGCATGTTTGACCAACCCACTATGGTGTAAGAAACTCCATGAAGTATTTCTCCTAAGGGGCTGGATATTCGCCAAGGTGGAGATTTGTTAGGTATGACTCATATACCGGGTGATGCATTTCTCCTAAGGGGATGGATATTCGCCAAGGTAGAGATTTGTCAGGTATGGCTCATATGCTGGAAATATGGAGTCTCTTGGAATTAAAAGGTGTGTCTCCTGGTGAAAAGAAGTATCTCTTGGAATTTAGTGGGTTGGTGGGAGCGAGAGCGTAGGTTTTATCTATAAATAGATGTGTAACCCTATGGGTATGTGAACCGAACTTGTAACTCCTTTGAAATAGTGAATTCGCCGCTCTACTTCCGAGGATGTAGGCATCTTTGCCGAACCTCGTTAAATCTCTGTGTTCTTCTTCTGGTTTTACATTTTGTTCACCCTAAATTGCACAACAATTATCATTTCATAATATCTATTACATCTCTATATAAATAGAAGAATGCTAAATGAAGAGAGAAATTAGGGAACTCTAGACAAAAATATCAAATATCTTTTGTCTTTTAGGGTGTGTTTGGGACAGTTTATGTGTTTCAGAATAAGCAACTTATCCTAAAACGCAGCCTGCGGGTCGACTGAGGGGTTCGACCCGCGGCCCGCGTATAGTGTAAAAACCAAACTGCATTTTCGGATAATCTGCCGAAACGTACGATCCAAACGGTACTGCGGCGTTTTCAAAAACGCCCCCGCACTTCTAAGATGCCCCAAACGGGCTCTTAAACTTTCTTATTTTACACTCTATTTCTTGTGTGTGATTTTCAAACAAATTTGGGATCAATAATATTATTATTTTTTAGGTATTTACATATCACAGAGTTAAATTTATTTTTTTCACTCAAATTTTAAAAAGTGAAAAAATGATAATAATTTGAGTTGATATGAACACAGATACCATACAAGGCTTATCTATTTACATATCACACAATTAAATTTTAACAAGAGCATTTACATATATACCACCAAATTCTTATGTGTTTACATATAAAAGACCTAAACTTATATTTTTATATTTGTACCACCCAATTCTTTCATATTACATAAAAATATTGTCATCTTCACTTTTTAAAATATATGAATTACATCTTTTCTTGCATAAGTAAGATAGGTAAAAATTAAAGTTTAGAGGTTAGATACGTAAATACATAAGAATCTGAGTGGTATGTAAGAAAAAATATATGTGCGGAGGCTAATTGTGGGGCACCATGTGGCAAGTGGGTCCCGCTACCATGCACGTGTATGGGGTGGCGGGGCCCACTTGCCACGGGGCACCACGCCATTGACCTCCACATGCATGCGGAGTTCTGATGCAATATTTTTTCTGGTATGTAAATAGTTGTTTTAGCATTCGCTTTTTTACATACTTTCAAATCTTTAACAACATATTAAAAAATATGAATAATATTAAGTCTTATAAAAATAAAAATTTTCTTGTATATAATTAACTTGATATGCCACAAATATTCTATAAGTCGAAATACAATTTTATATATTTGTTGTTTGTTACTAAATTGCGATAGTAGAGACATATTTTAATGACTTATTGTTGTACGAAGATCCAACACAAATATGTAAAGGGAACATGATAGATAAGACAACAAGAATTTTTACGTGAAAATCCTGAAAGAAAAAAATACGGGCCTTAACTCTGTTGAAATTTATGTCAATATAGATTACAAGAATTTATCGGTCATTGGATGGACGGAAATAATGTTACACAATTGACTTCTGTAGTGGCGACCGTACGATAGTGTTCAAGAATCAATGACCATGGATCAGTTGTGACGGCGACTCGACTATGCTGGTTGTGCTGGTAGGGAAACGTTAATATTGTGGCAATACATTGGTGGTCCGACGGTAACGACAGTTTGACGATAGCAGTCGCGTAGTGGTAGTTTGGTGGTTGTGACTGCCAGTAGGCGATGCCTTGGAAGCGACAACGACCCGTTGGTAGTGGTTTGGAAGCAGAGAAGGTCATCTTGCGGTTGTTGAGTAGCTATGCTCTGGCTAACGTGGTGGTTGAGAAGTGGGGATTGTCGTCTGACAGTGGCATCGGCTCGATGGCGAAGGTCAGACATTGGTGGTTTGAAGGTGGCGACAGTCAGACAATGGTGGTCCTGTTTAGTAGGCGGTGATAATTGTGATAGTCCGGTGGTCACAGCAATTGAGAAGCGCCGACAGTCATCTGATGGTGGCCGCAACTCAACGGTGGTGGCTGATCGATGGTGATCAAAATGGTGGAGCTCAAGGCCCTCAAAAGCTTTCTCCTCCAGGTCCAGGTCCCAAGTCCTATTTCAAAAAGCAGGTGGAGTTTTAGTTATAGATATTGTGATTGAAATCATTTGTAAATACCACAGGAATCCAAGCCACTCCATTGGACGACCCAAAACGATTCATTTTATTATATAATGTTTTACGAGCATTTGGGCGTCTTAATGATGTCAAAATCAAGTGATCTTGGGCTAGTTAGATTCAGCTCGACGAAACGTTCGATTTGATTATAAGCTTATTAGATTCAAAATCCATTTGAACGTTCAATTAACAATCTAAAACATCCAATTATGCTTAAACGACTTAATCTGGCCTTCATCAATTTCACATCAAATCAAATTTAGCTTCATTGGGCTCAGCTAGTCGGGACTATCACTTTGGCTATAAGCTTGCTGAAATTGGGGTCATAGATAACCTTAAATTTGAATAAGGAACATTTATTATTCAAAATACTTTAAAATTTTTATATGATTAAAATAATTTATTGAGAAATATTAAAAAGTTAGCACATGAGAATTATGTGATGCGCATGTGAACCTCCTTCTTCTTCTTCTTATTTTTTTTTAACTAGTCAAATTCTAGCATGTATAGCACATATTTAGTATATATATATATATATATATATATATATATATATATATATATATATATATATATTATTTTTTAAAGAAGTAAATCGGTATTTAGCAAAGGCCCAAATACCGATTTCCCATTTTGCTATAGCCTCTGAAGGAAGCCTGACGCCATATACCTACTATTCGAGAACCCTGCGTCACGGGGGATCAACCCTCTGATCGGATGGGACTTACAGTAAACCCCTCTAACCAACAGGCCAACGCATGCCTCACACACAAACACACACACGCGCGCGCGCGCACACACACACAAACACAAATTATTGGATACCATATTGTCTTTTGTGAACACACTACGAGATTTAGAGCCAAATGCGGAAGAGAGAAACAACAGTGCAACTTCGTTGTGCTTATGAAACTTCTTCGACAGAGATCAAGTAGGGCCCCGCTCGACCCCCATCTAAAATTTTTGGCTCCGTTGCTGAGAATATAGGCTTTCTATTGCTCAATGTTACATAATTAATTTCATATTATATGATTATAATAATGATATTTGTTAGGTTTTAACAACATATGGGTGATCTTTTCACTGATGTTGATTTTTGTTGTGCAACAAACCAAATGATACTACAAATCATGTGATGGAAAGTGCTCATTAAGGTCCCCCTCATTGATGTCATCTTACTTTACTATTCAATATAATTAGAACTCATTCAAATTAATTTAAATCATTTTTTTTGTAAAATTTAATTCTATTTAATTTTATATTTATTTATTAGGAAATTTACATGCAAACCATATAGATCTTATGTATTTGCATATCCAACACCTAAACTTTTAAATTTAC
This sequence comes from Papilionanthe hookeriana x Papilionanthe teres, assembly GCA_022702705.1. Taxonomy (NCBI): domain Eukaryota; kingdom Viridiplantae; phylum Streptophyta; class Magnoliopsida; order Asparagales; family Orchidaceae; genus Papilionanthe; species Papilionanthe hookeriana x Papilionanthe teres. The sequence goes on from CM040436.1 coordinate 19,202,984, forward strand.
ATTTATAATAATTTGGTGTCACAATGCTATAGAATTGAGTGAATTTTCCTTTATTTTTCTCTATTAATAAGAACAGATTACAACATATATTTATAACAAAAAATGTGGAACAAATTAGGGTAATTTCTAAACAGGGAAATAAATAAAATCTGACCTAATACTGGTAAGTAATTATTAGGTGAATAAATTCTAATAATTACAGACTAATTTTTTCCTAATAATTACGAAGATTTTGTAATACTTACAGAGTGATTGTCACTTCATAATTACGAAGATTTTACACTATGCATCAAAATATGTTGATATTTTTTACGTGATGTTAGGTCTAAAGGTTAGATATGTAAATACATAAGAATTGTGTGGTATGTATGTAAATGCCCCTTATAATTTATAAACTATTTAATTTATTTTATTTTGGCTAAAATTAATTATTTTTAACATGCACTATTATTTCATTACATATGAACTCAAATATATGAAACAACACAATGAAAAATATGACATCAATACAACTATTTCAATATAAAAAATAAATGTTGCAATATAGAATATTCATTTTACAAACTAATTTTTCTATCACTCATATTAATAAAAGAAGGAGCACAAGATTAGGGCAAAATATTACATCCGGACTCCGCACGCAGAGTTAGGTGCGGAGCCCAATCTATGAGAGCCACATGGAATCCCGCAATAATGCGGAATAACACGGGAATAACACGAAGGAATATTCCTCTTGTTACTCTGCGGTTAGCGGTATTTTAGGCAGAATAATATGGAGATTAACGCGGAATAACAAGAAGAATATTCCTCCGTGTTATTTCACGTTGTTCAAGTGTTATTGTGGTGCTATTGTAACACCACCACAATAACACATCAATACTACCACAATAACAGTTGAATAACGCGGAATGACAAGGGGGAATGTTTCCGGTGTTACAATACTACCACAATAACACATGAATAACGCGGAATAACACGGAAGAAAATTTCCTGCATTATTCCGCCCAAAACACTGTTAACTGTGGAGTAACACGAGGAATATTCCTTCGTGTTATTCTCGTGTTATTTCACGTTATTGCGGGATTCCTCGTGGCTCCCATAGATTGGGCTCCGCACGTAACTCTGCGTGCGGAGTCCGGATGTAATATTTTGCCCAAGATTAGGGGCGGAAACAACCTCCTTTTTGAATGGGCAAACTGACTCCCTAGATCGAACATGGGAGGGGCTAGGACAATAAAAGATAAACTGATATTTTAGTAAGGACAAAATTAAAATTTCAGAAGGGACAAAAGATCAAATTACCCAACAGAGAGGAGAGAAGAGGGGACAATTGCTCTCCCCCGACCCTCCCAGAGGTCACCTCTGCACAAGATATACTAACATTTTGTTGGGGACAAAAATGAATGGAGCCGGCAAAATAAGGATCGAAATATTTTATTTGAAATTTCAATAAAATTTCATGATATAAGCTTATTTCAGCTGGGATAAAATCATTTTTAATGTAATTAGATTAATGTTATTAAGACATTCAATTCAACTATAAACCTATTAAAATCATAAGTTAGACAACATAAATTTATTTTTAAAAGTGAATAATATAAAATTACTATATTAAATTCATTTATGTAATAAAATTCTAATTGATTTAGTATTTTTAATGTAAGAATATTAAAATAAAATAAAATAAATGTCGCATGACAATCAAAAGAAAAAGGCTTTGCATTACGAAAAAAATAATACGTCCGGACGGTCAATCACCGGCAGCCACGTCGCCATGCACCTCATCGGTGAGTGACGAAACTGTCTGTCTTTGACTGTCCGGACGAAATATTTTTTCCTGCTTGTGATATAAGAGTCACAAATTGTAGACATTTATTCAAATAATAATAATTCTTTGACATTTTTTTCCAAATTTAGTCGTAAACTGTAAATATGTGTGCGTATGATTGCCATTAAATCAACAATAAATCTTCAAATGTGGGGTCATGCATTCGTACAGATATAAATTAAATAAATAATTAGAGTCAAAATATTCTGATAAATAATTTTTAAAAAATTAATGTGTCAATTTTCTCATGAGGCTTATTTGTTTATTACATCTAAATTTCTTTCACAATTTTGATGCTAAGGTCACCGACAATTGCAGTAGTCGTCAAGGGTGGTCGGCAGTGTCTGTAACGGTAGCAGGTAACTGTGATGGCTGACAATGACGAGCATTGGCCGACTGTGGTAGCTAGTGAGTGCTAGCAGACAGCTAAGGCTGGCAATTTGGCTCGTTGTTCGCGAACAGCTCGTGTTCAGCTCATTAAGTAGCTGTGTTCGGCTCGTTCGTTAGCTCCTAACGAGCCGAACACGAACAAATTTTTAAGCTCGAATGTAAACGAGCCGAACACGAACAACTATTTGTTCGCTCGTGTTCGGCTCGAATTGGCTCGAAATAAAAAAATAATCATATAATTATTTATATAATAGTTTATTATATATATTATTTATATTTTAATATATTATATAAATTTATATTTAAGTTTAAATCATAAGTGTTTGCGTGGCAGCGTGCGTTATGCTTATCGTTTTCATTCATTCTGGTTCGTGGTTCGAATCCGCCGCTAGACATATATTTTTTCCAATTAATTTTAACAAGTCAATTTCGAGCCGAACACGAACAAGAATATTTAATTCGAGCCGAACACGAACACACCTTTCACGAGCCATTTCGAACACGAGCCGAGCTAATTTCGAACGAGCCGAACACGAGCCAAGCCTGAGCTCGCTCAAGCTCGGCTCGTTTACAGCCCTACAGACAGCAGTGGCAGCGCGGCAACTGGCGTTTTGCAAGAATATTTGTTTTCTAAAATCAGCTAAGTCAGACGAATTTCAAATTGAGGGAAGAAAATGGTCATTTCTGACTGAATTTCAAATACAATGCTCCTTGTCGTGCTAGCTCTTCTCCTGAAAGGAGGGCCGCTCCTATGGCACCGACCGCCCTAAGTACTTTTGCGAACTATTCTAACATATGGTTGGTGATCTGAGTTCTCAAATCTTGCAGGCCTTGTTGAACGAATTCTTCCATAAACACCCGGGTGCATGCTGCTTCTCCTACGTTCATCTGACTGGACTCTCCTTATTGTTGTTGCTAAGCTCATCTTCTGCTGATGGCATGTTTCCACGCTTACCACACCTTAAAGGAAGTTGAATCCAAAACTGTTTACAAAACACACCCAAGGAATAGAACATTTTGCTATGAAGTGATTTTTGAGAGAGAGAGAGAGCACAGTAGGAAATAATAAAAAAAGTGTGTTATTTATTCATGACATGAACCTCTATTTATAGACACCAGTCTCAGCAATACAAAAGTACATATTAGCCCCCTCATCATTAACTTTTCAGGCTGACTTTTTGATAATTACAAAGTTATTCACATATAATAAGATTGGAGACTAATTCGATTGATGAAAGTTGTCGATCTTCTGGTATGCCTAGACTAGACCGATATCTAGTTCGAAAGAGTCCTCCACGTCGATCGTCCTGAATACTGATTACCAACAACTTCTCTTTGCGCCTTCCGCCGATCGTTCGAACAAGACCCTTCTTGTGCCAATATTCAGCCAAATAACAATCTTCAAAGGCTATATTCAATCGTCTGCATATTCTTCCCGAGCCATTCATCTGCTTTGAGATTCATGCTATCATATTTTTATATGTATATATGTATATATATATACACCGTCATATTTATTCATAAATGCCCAAAATTTAAAATGAAATTAAATAATTAAAAAAAAATAAATAAATCACTCCCAAACAAATATTAAGACATGTATGACTCAATGGGACGGTTGCCGGCCCTTTATCTAACATTAAACCGGTCGTCTTATTCAGCCATGCATCCATTAAATTAAACATGCATACACGTCAAAGGCCTTAATTATATGTAATTAGGCCATTAATTAATTGCAGGCCGGTCGAACTGGACCCGACTATAGGTTCGGCCCGGCTTGGCGTGCACCGGTTCTTGTCTTATATGTCGTAATTAAACCAATATACAATTTGGGTGAGGTAAGCCCCTTTTTTTGGGCTCACCGATCAATCCAAATGTCGTAATAGTCCTCAATTATTTATATGGAAAAAGCTCGTTGTTCACGAACAACTCGTGTTCGATTCGTTTGCTAAGTTAACGAGCCGAAGACGAATAGTTTTTTTGTGCTCGATATGTAAACGAGCAGTTCGTTTGAGTTCGGCTCATTTTGGCTCAAAATACTACTCATCAATTATATATATTTTTAAATGAATTGACTACTTGGCTACGAAGATTTATAATAAATTAAAGTTATTAATTTAAAAAGTGTAGAATAAAAATATAGTAAATTATATTTAAATGATGTTTTAATATAAACAATAAGATATAAATCTTGCCCTAACTCTTAATATCCTATAACTGCCCGATTAGGATTGTCAAAACGACTCTTTATTCATCAACTGCTCGTGTTCGGCTCGCTAAATAAATGAGCCGAACACAAACACACTTTTTGGGTTCGAAATATAAACGAGCCGAACACAAACAGTGATATTTATTAGCGAGCCGAACAGAGTTGACCCTAAGCTCGCTCGTGTTCGGCTCGTTTGCCTCTATTTATTTGAAATCATTTTAATCATCGAAGTTATAGAAATGTCAAAATAACAATAAGCTCTATGGGACTATTTTAAATGTTTTGAGTCCCTATGTATGTAAATATCCCTTAAATTTATTCACATTAATTCATAGGCTATCATATAGCGGGAATAAATAATAATGATATAAATAAAGTTATAGATATAATCATATTATTATAATAAACTAACATTTAATAAAATTAAATATAATTGATGTATAATATTGCCATTTGAAAACAATATCATCAACACAACATTATTATAATAATGGAGCATTTACTTACGTACCACCCAATTTTAATGTATTTACATATCTAACCTCTAAACTTTATATTTTACATTCATACCGCCAAAATCTTTACATAAAACAAACCACTATTTTAACTTTAAAAAAAAAATAAATGCACCAATATTATTCTGAGTCAAATCTCGAGGCAATCTCGAGGCAAATCTCTTATTTCAACAAACTTGTAATCAAACTGACCGTCTCAATTAGGGAAAAAATTTATGTTCGGAGAGCGTACGCAGAGATGCGAACGTAAAAAAGTACATTGGGGTTACATGAGAGTTACATGGAGGTTACAAGCGTTTTATAACCTTCTTGTACCTCCTGTGTAACTCACTTGTAACCCGTGTTTCTATTTCATCAATTTGTACACGAGAGTTACACGAGAGTTACAAGCGTGTTATAACCTCCTTGTACCTCCCGTGTAACTCACTTGTAACCCGTGCTTCTATTTCATCCATTTGTACACAAGAGTTACACGAGAGGTACAAGAGGATTATAACCCCCGCCTAACTCCCGTGTAACCCCCGTATAACTATCTTGTTACGTACGCACCTCACCTCGATTAGACGGACCAAATGATATAAAAACTAGTACAATTCAACTCAAACAAGCCTAGATCAAGTCGTTAAATCACACTTCAAAGATTTTCGAACATATCTGAAAGTTCAAATGGATTTCCAGATACAGTTTGAAGATTTCAAGATCGAATCATTAAAACGATAATTCATTACTCTACTGCCTCGAATATTCTAGCACGCATCAAGACTTTTAAAATATTTATCATAAATAAATAAAATAAAATAAAATAAAATAAAATAAAATAAAATATTTTTAGCAGGCGTGCAAGATTTCTTTCACGCCTAAAATAATTTGCTTGAGAAAAGCTATATTATCTTCTTCATGTACATAGACAAATTTATATGATCTCAGTCTTTTGACCGTTTGGCTTCTTTCAATTCAGCAAATAAAAAATATTATCTTATTATTATTATTATCATTAATAATAATAATAATATTATTATTATTAATAATTACATACGTGCCGCCCAATTCTTCTGCATTTACATCTAAATATTATGTTTTATATTCGTACCGATCAAATCTTTCATATCACATAAAATATCACTTTCAGTAAATGAAATAGTATAATATACTTCTACGTGTATAGATAAGGTGACATGTAAATACATAAGAATCGAGTGGCACATATCAAAATCTTATATTATTATTATTATTATTATTATTATTAAGCACATATGAAGGGCCAGTTTTGGTGTATTCTTTTGTTGAAGATATCCTTCTTGTGGATAAGAATATAGAGAGAGTTCGTGGAAAGCTTGAGTTATGAAGATTGACTCTAGAGTCGATCTAAAGGATTTCACTCGAGTAGATTTAAGACTGAATGTATGAAATATAATTTTAGTAGTCGTGGATCTGGTGGCGGTGTTGTCATAAGAGGGTAATCAAGTCATTAAAAAAAGTAACTTTTTATATATCTCAGGTATATTGTTCAAATTAATGGTGATACATATCAGGATGTTATTAGCAGAATATTTGGATGATTGAAGTGCATGAATGCATCGTGACTATTGTATGATAGAAAGTGTCCCTTAAGAAGTTGGTGAGACATGCAATGCTTTATGACGCTGAATGTTGGCCTGTAAAAGAGAGACACGAAATTAATGTTGTTGAGGTGAGAATGCATGGGTGGATGAGTTGCTTTATACTTGGAGATAAAGCCATCGTTGCAGCGCTAGTTGGAAGAAGTATGAAATAAATATATCCGTGAAAGGCTTAGAGTAGCTATCTGGCAGACAATTTTAGAAAGAGTCGTCTTAGATGGTTCAATAACACTAAAAACTCCAACCATAATATGTGGATGTTTTAGTTTTGATTCATGTTAAGAAAGATAGAGGTAGAGCGAACAAGATTTGGGCGTTGGGGATATTGTATAAAAATGATCTTAATCTATTAGAATCAAATAAAAATATGACACTCAATAAAACACAACGAAGAAAAACAATTCACGCAACTAACCGCACTTAGGGTCCATTTGAGAAGGCAGTGCGGCGCTACACCGCAATTTTATCTATTTCGATAAGCTGCATTTTGACAGTTTTTTCAAAAATCTACCACTAACATCTATGTTCTCCCGCAAGTCTTGGCTAGGTACAATGACAGCTTTCTAACTACAGTCCGACTTTTTCTTCAAATAAAAAAAAAAAATTTAATAGCCACCGCAGATTTTTAAACCTCAAATTATTCAACAGCAGCTTCACAGTAATAAACTGTAGATGCCCCAAATAGACACTTAGTTGAATAAAGTAGACTCAATTGTAAGAGAAATTTGTGTGACATCTATAAGAAAATAACTCTAATAATAAAAAATTTCAAAGATAAAGTAGATTTTTAGCAATCCTAAAGAAATCCTATAACCCTATTTTTCTCTTCTTTTGTTTAATTTAAATGATATTATTATAAACAAAAAATTTGAGTATCTTTTTCATACAAATAAAATTGAGGCATTACCAAACCGCCTAATTCTTATGTATTTACATATTTAACACCCAAAATCTACTTTTTACATTTATACACCCAAATCCTTCATACCGCATCAACAAAATCACTATTTTAATTTAAAAAAATGGAGATTTAATTTTAAAATGAAGATTTACATAGAAACCACTCGATTCTTATATATTTACAATCTAATACCTAAAAAGTTTTGATATATGTCAGCATACATATCTATGCCTGTCAAAACGGCTCGTTGTTCACGAATAGCTCCATTCGGTTCGTTAAGAAGCTCGTGTTCAATTCTCCCGTTAAGTTAACAAGCCAAACACGAACAAAGCTTTGTTCGTTCGCGTTCGGCTCGTTTTAGCTCGAAATACTACTCATCAATTATATATATATATAAATATTGATGAATACAATTTTTAAAAAAATGAATTGACTACAATGTTACAAAGATTTATAATCAATTAAAATTATTAATTAAAAAATCATATAAAAGTATATTATATTTTATTTAAATTATGTTTTAATAATAAAACTTAAAACTTGTCCCAACTCTTTAACATCATATCGCTGCGTGATTAGAGTTATCTGAACGAGCCAAATACGAACACACTTTTTCTGTTCGAAATATAAACAAGCCGAACACGAACAGTGATATTTTTTAACGAGCCGAACACGAGTTGAGCATAGGCTCTCTTGTGTTTCGCTCATTTACACCCCTATAGATATGAATGAAAAAACATACATAATTTGAGTGATATAGATATAAAAAAAACAAAGATTGGTTCTTCCAAATGCAAATACATAAGAATTTGGCAGTGTGTAAATGCCCAGAAAATAAAATACACCATTTTATGTATAGATAAAATGGCTTACACGTAAAACTTGAAGTTAAGTGTCAGATATGTAAATTCATAGGAATTGAGTGGTATTTATGTAAATCTTCCCATAAATTTCTTGAATGCAAAACATATTCTCTCTCTCTCTCTCTCTCTCTCTCTCTCTCTCTCTCTCTCAATCATAGAGATAGAGAGAGAAAGCATGCTATAAATGCAAAGCACAAATTCCATAACATCAACGTTGAACATTTCTGGTAATGAATTACTAAGAGTCCACACCAAAGAGGAGCAACTAATTCCATACAATACATGAGTGTGTGTAAATGATTGCTTCAACCCAAGTGGAGGTTCATAATGCAAAATGAACAAATTTACAAAATTGCATTCAATATGGGAAAAGAGAGGCATCATTTTCAGCAAGAGATTCAACACAACGGAATGATTATGATGCTGAAAATGATTTAAGAGCATGCCATCCAATTATTATGTATTTACATATCTAGCTCTTTTAAGTTTTGATGTTTACATATGAACTATTTCGGTGTCTATCATCGTGTCAAAATATATGTATGAAAGGTTGTAATATAGTTTTGAGAAATTAATATGAGTGATATTTTTTATGCGACATGAAAACTTTATTTATCTATTCATAATTCTCTAATATCCAATTAGGGTTGTAAACGAGCAGAGCTTAGCGAGCTCAGGATTGGTTTGTATTTGAATCGTTTGAAATTACTCGTGTTCAAAATTGACTCGTGAACAGTGTGTTCGTGTTCGACTCGATTTAAATATTCTTGTTCATGTTCGGCTCGAAATTGACTCATTAAAATTATTTGGAAAAAAGTAGATCTAGCGTGAGAGAATTGTGAAGGAATGACTTTGTTGTTGTTGTTGTTGTAGAGTGTTGGATTCGAACCTGGACCAAATCTATACAAAAGAAGACACATAACCACACTATCAGACCAGCTATTATGATTTAATATTAGATTTTATTATTTCGAGCTAAAACGACCCGAACATGAGCAAACAAAGAGCTGTTCGTGTTCGGCTCGTTTATAATTCGAGCTAAAAAAATTATTCATGTTCAGCTCGTTCGCTTAACGAACGAGCCAAACACGAGCTGTTTTGCGAACAACAAGCATTTTTGACAGCCCTCTATCCAATACCCAAACATTGATTTTCATGTCTCTACCATTTCTTGAAAAGGTGCGTTTGTTTTTGATACGATATTAAGGATTTGAGCGTTGTAAATGTAAACATTCAAGTTCATGTAAATACAAGAGAATTATATGGTAGGTATGCAAATGCATAAACGGGTAGGCAAATTTCAATTCAATTCCTACACGATCTCCTATCTTTCAATTCCTACTTACCAAATAGAGCCAAGAACACACGGAGGAATCCCACAAGGAATTAATTCCCTATGAAAATTCTCTCCTACCACATGCGATTGCGTTCAATTTTTCACACATACTGACAAATTTATAAACGGTGGATGTGATGTTTGACAACTAAAATGCTTTGCTTCTTCAAAATAACAAACGTAACCATGTTTTTCAAGCAATACTGATAGGAAATCTGAGTTGCAGAAAATGCTGAATATATAATAAATATGCTCATTATTTATGAAAAATATAAAAAAAATAAAAAACTTACTCGGCCGATAATTTCTTTGCTAATAAACGCAAGAAGCGAAGGAGGGATTTCTTTGCCTTATTGAACTTATTATCACCCTCCAACTCATTTTGATCGGTTTGTGATGGTTCCAGAATGGATGGAACGTTTCGGACGAGCCTCCGCAGTTCCTGTTAGCATAATTCTTGTTTTTCAGTTCTAAAAAATGAAGGGTAATATGCATACATAGCACACAATTCTTATGTATCTACACATCTCACTTCTAAACTTTTATATTTACACGCATAGTACTTTGTTGTTTTCAAAACTACGCATGAAAATGTGTAATTCACTTCTTAAAAGTAGTAATAGTGTTATTTTTTTGTGTGAAATAAAAGTTCTGAGTGCTGCGTCTGTAAATATGAAAATTTAGTTGTGAGATATGTAAATACATAAGAATTGTGTGTTATGTATATAAATGCCCCAAAAACGAATTTCATAACATTATAAAGTCTACCTAAAATCAGTAGCAATGAGTATAAAGGAAATATAATGAATAGAAGTTTGGTTAAGAGTTCAGCATGATCTGAAAAGGCTCAAAGAAAGGCTTCTTTAAAGGTTTCATTACTGGTATTCTTCACTCTTATTTAGGGAAATTTATTCCTTCGAAGTTTTTTTAGTAGAATACTGATTTGATGTAACAGCAGGGAATGTAGAGAAGTATGAAAAAGAACCCCATCTAGGTGACATCTTGCATCAAATTACTTGAGAGCTCAATCATAACCTTAGCAATGATATGTGGGAAAACATTTTAAAATCTTTTTATTCCCTCTGTTTTATTTTTGTTGGTGTGCAAGCTATCCTCTGTTGAAACATTGAGTATGGTTCTCCATTTGTGTTGTCGTAATCCTCGTCCTTTTTCATTCAGGAAGATTTACATAAATGGCACTCAATTCCCATGGAATTTACATATCTAGCACATAAATTTCAATTTTGACATTCGGTTACACTATTTAAAAGTTAAAATGGTGATACATTGATACGAGATATAATATTTGGGTGGTATAAATGTAAAAAGTAAAATTTAGGGGTTAGATATGTAAATACAAAGGAATTGGGTAGCATGCTAAGTTTCATTTAGGAAGATCTAGGGCCTTGTGAGCTCCTTTTCCACGAGATTTATTCAATCTTATGAACTAAATTAGAGTGATCATTGTCATCCTTTGGATTAAAGGGTTTTATTTAGGGCAGCATCGGCCTGGGAATGGTAGTGGCCGGGTGGTTATAAATATATTGAAGGTTCTCTATATAGTTTTAAATACAATTTGAACAATTTGTAGGTTCAATAATCGGGTTACTACAAAAGATTTTTATAAGTTTAAAGATATTAAAGAAGAGAGAAAAAAATTGAATATCAATTTTTGTGTGGAAACAATCAATTGGTAGAGCTATTGATCGGAGAAACAAAACTAAAGGATGCTCTAAACAATCTAGCATGTTCATTGAATAAGGCCTTGGTGGAGGTCCTAGATCTTCATACATAAGATTCTCCAACAACTTCATCAAAAATAAAACTTATATTTGGCACACATAAATAAGTGTATGCCCGTTGAATTACATTATTATGACTTCAATTCTATTGTTAAAGGATACGAGGACAATAAAAGAGATAGTTGATTCCAATTCTACTTTGTATTTAGTGCTCCTTGTCAACTTCATATAAGCGTTTTTATAACACCATGTTGTGTTAAATATATCAACTTAGAAGATATTAAAAATTCGGTTTTAAGGATACAATTTCTAAGCTTAAGGGTGTATAAGATAAAAAAGTAGTAGGACTGACAAGTCTAACCCGATTTTTCATAGAAATAAGTCTTGTAGTAAGTTTAAAAGATGCGGATTGCTTCAATTGCTCAAGGAAAAGAAAAAAAAAATCACAAAGATAATCAAATTTTGAAAAGGAAATTGCATACATGTTGATGACAATCATGAGAAGGAATAGTTAATAAATTATGGTGCTATTGCAAATCTGTCAATTGTAGATTTCAACAACAATCTTTTAGTATCTGCTGGAGAGACGAGCAATAATCAATTAATTCTAGATCGAACTTGATTGTAGGCTATGATTGTTTGGGAAACAATGTTAACATGCAAAATAATGGATTTTGACACGATGTATAATATAATTCAATGTTGTGTAACTAAGACATTGATAAGGGCCAAACTATTAATAAACCTTAAGAAAATTCTAATATATTTGAGCATTTAAATTTTGTAACTAGATTATTGATGAGCCACGATATATCAAAAGAAATTAAAAAAAGCAAGGTGCAAGTTTATAAAAGATTCCAAAGTCCTTTAAAGTTGCAAAGGTCCCTTAGCTATCATGAAAGCAAAGAGAGATTGTATGTGTTACAAGGAGAAACTTCAAGCAAAGCCAGCTACATTCATTATCATCTACATTGATGTAATGTGATTGGGGTAAGCACAATGGTTAGCTTCTTACATGCAGGTCAAGTTGTAGAACAAAAGAAGATAAACATGAAGAGAGAGACCTTTTGAGATGATCAAGGGTATGTTTGGAACAACTTTTTACCTGCTTTGCATTTCAGAACAGACTATTATTTTATTTAGGGGCTTGTTTTCTTGTTATTTTCTAGAAATTTATTGTGGTGGGAAGCAACTTTTTACAACTAAATTAGTTAAAGTGTAGTGGCTATAAGAAAATTGTTATTTAACTTCATGTAAAAAATAAATATTTATAATTCACATCGTAACTTTCTAAAAAATTATTTTTCACATCACAGTTTTACCACTGTTGATCTCATTTTACCGAGGTCTTAGCTTTCTTCATGTTAGACCCTAAGATCTAGCTACAGGAGCTCCTTATTGACCATCCTAGCGGACTAGTAATGGAGTCCACCTCCCATAGAACTTCAAACCACTTCTAGACTCATTTTGTGAAGCACTCGCACGAATAGTCCCAAGCACTCAACTCCTCGTCACGAAGTGCTAAGACTAACACGCAGAGGCTCGAAAACGAGCTCCCATGATGATCGACGACCCTAGTGAACCCTTAATAACTCGAATTTGCGCACACCACAATTTGACACTTTTTTTGGCCCGACCATCGGCGAACTTGTCCGGACGACCCGGATGACGAAATGGACCACACGGATGCGTCTGGGACGTCGAATTTAGCTAGGAATAACACCCATATTACTATGGTTTCGCGCGCGAGCAAATGACACAAAAATTAATACATTTTTTTTAATTAGTGGGGCGTGGTTCCTGCTCAACCCAGGTTTAATCCGGGTCCGATCCAGGCTGAACATGGGCTAATCAACCCAAACCACATGATTTCAAAATTCGAATTTGAAATTCAAACAAATCACTTAATTTGACATTAGTTGAATTAAATTTGGGGTTATTATTTACCTAATAAATCCCACCACACATGGAAGCTAATTAATCTCCCGCTCATATCCCGAACGGGCACTGGAAACTTAGGCTACACCATTCGACTGCTTCCCCTCCTTCCTGAGATTCAACACCTCAGCACCAAAAATCCTCCCCCGCGCTCGCTGGGCATCCCCGCTTCTTTCCATTCGGCCTCCCCCACTTGCCTCGCCTCCCTACATCAAAGCCCGTCGTTCTCCCTCTCTTGCGATCTTAACAGAGAAGCTCACCCCGAAACCTTCCCCCTCTCCCGCTCGCGACCCTTTTCCTCTTGCTCGACTCCACCGAAGCCTCCGCTTCTCTGCTCTCACTCGACTCCCAACCGCTCGGCACTCTCCCTCTTCCTTGTGGCCCGAAACACTTGCTCCTCTGCACCGAGACTCGCGTCTGCTCCACTCCATGGTCTCCTTTCTTCCTCCGCACTGAAAGTCGTGGCTCGCCTCTCCTGCTTGACACCCAAAACCCCACTCGCCTGCAAGGAGGTTACAATGAGGGTATTTTCGTGTTTTACCTCATGTAACCTCCTTGTGACGTGCTCGTAACCTCCGTGTAACCTCCTTATATTCCCTGTAACCTCCGTATAACCTTCTTATATTTGAAGGTTACAGATAGATTACAAAGAGGTTATACATAAGTGACGGCCTCTCATTGGTTGACGTACGCAGCTCTGGGTACGCTTTACGTACCCAAATTTTTTCTCAATCATACAGATAGAGAGAGAAAGCATGTTATAAAAGCAAAGCACAAATTCCATAACATAAACATTGAACATTTCTGGTAATGAATTACTAAGAGTCCACACCAAAGAGGAGCAACTGATTCCATACAATACATGAGTGTGTGTGAATGATTGGTTCAACCCACGTGGAGGTTCATAATGCAAAATGAACAAATTTACAAAATTGCATTCAAGATGGAAAAAGAGAGTCATCATTTTCAGCAAGAGATTCAACACAAGGGAATGATTATGATATTGAAAATGATTTAAGAGCATGCCATCCAATTATTATATATTTAGATATCTAGCTCTTTAAGTTTTGATATTTACATATGAACTATTTCGGTGTCATCATCGTATCAAAATATATGTATGAAAGGTTGTAATATAGTTTTGAGAAATTAATATGAGTGATATTTTTTATGCGACATGAAAACTTTATTTATCTATTCATAATTCTCTCATATCCAATTAGGGCTGTAAACGAGCAGAGCTTAGCGAGCTCTGGCTTGTTTGGTGTTTGAATCGTTTGAAATTGCTCGTTTTCAAAATTGACTCGTGAACAGTGTGTTCTTGTTCGACTCGATTTAAATATTCTTGTTCGTATTCGGCTCGAAATTGACTCATTAAAATTAATTGGAAAAAAATAGATGTAGCGCGAGAGAATTGTGAACAAATGGCTTTGTTGTTGTTGTTGTAGAGTGTTGGATTCGAACATGGACCAAATCTATACAAAAGAAGACACATAACCACACTATCACATGAGCTGTTATGATTTAATATTAGATTTTATTATTTCGAGCTAAAACGACCAAAAACATGAGCAAACAAAGAGTTGTTCGCGTTCGGCTCATTTATAATTCGAGCTTAAAAAATTATTCGTGTTCAATTCGTTCGCTTAACGAACGAGCCGAACACGAGCTGTTTTGCGAACAACAAGCATTTTTGACAGCCCTCTATCCAATACCCAAACTTTGATTTTCATATCTCTACCACTTCTTGAAAAGGTGCGTTTGTTTTTGATATGATATTAAGGATTTGAGCGTTATAAATGTAAAAATTAAAGTTCATGTAAATACAAGAGAATTATATGGTAGGGATGCAAATGCATAAACGGGTAGGCAAATTTCAATTCAATTCCTACACAATTTCCTATCTTTCAATTCCTACTTACCAAATAGAGCCAAGAACACATGGAGAAATCCCACAAGGAATTAATTCCCTATGAAAATTCTCTTCTACCACATGCGATTGCGTTCAATTTTTCACACATACTGACAAATTTATAAACGGTGGATGTGATGTTTGACAACTAAAATGGATTGCTTCTTAAAAATAACAAACGTAACCATGTTTTTCAAGCAATACTGATAGAAAATCTGAGTTGCAGAAAATGCTGATTATAGAATAATTATGCTCATTATTTATGAAAATATAAAAAACTTACTCGGCCGGTAATTTCTTTGATAATAAACGCAAGAAGCGAAGGAGGGATTTTTTTGCCTTATTGAACTTATCATCACCCTCCAACTCGATTTGATCGGTTTGTGATGGTTCCAGAATGGATTGAACGTTTCAGACGAGCCTCCGCAGTTCCTGTTTAGCATAGATCTTGTTTTTCAGTTCTAAAAAATGAAGGGAAATTTGCATACATAGTACACAATTCTTATGTATTTACATATCTCACACCTAAACTTTTATATTTGCATACATGGTCCTATGTTGTTTTTAAAACTATGCATGAAAATGCGTAATTCACCTTTTAAAAATAGTAATACTGTTATTTTTTATGTAAAATTAAAGTTTTGAGTGATAAATCTGTAAACATGAAAATTTAGTTGTGAGATATGTAAATACATAAGAATTGTGTGTTAAGTATGTAAATGCCTGTTGACCTCACTTTTGTCTAAGGTTTAGTTTTCCTCCTAGGATTTAGGGTTCTAGCTTTATGAGCTTCCCTGATGATCTTAGACCCATAGCAGTGGGACCCGCCTCGTTTTAGAAAGTTTGGAGCCACCTCTTTACTCTTTTGGAGTCCCGAACGAAATTTCGTACCTCTAGCTCATAGCAGGTTGATATTGACGTCGGGAATCCAAATTGAGTTCCCATAAGACCACTGGACCTTAGGACAGCCTCGTGCATATTTCTTGCACCACCGTGCACAAATTCCTCGATTCGCGGCCTCGACGCTTTCAATTCTCCTCAGCGGATCAAAACCGAAGTCAGAATGCCAGAACGAGCGACGTCGAGTCAGAATTTCAAAAGGATCAAAATTGACGTACTTTCAGCCCGACCGACGACGAAGTTGTCCGAACGACCTCGGATTGCGAAACGGACTGCGCCGATGTGTCCGGGACGTCGAATTTGCTAGGGAGGGACATATAATTTGCTATGTTTCCGAGCGCGAGTAAACGACACGAAATTCGACGCAATTTAATAAAATAAATTAATAAAATAAGTTTTTCTTTTATTTTAAAACACTTGAGCCCTAAATACCTAAACTCACGCACCCGTCGCCCATTTATTTCCGCGCACGCCGAGTCCGAGCTGCTCCCTGTTCGCGCAACCCTAGCCAGCTCGAACCCCTACTCCATCTTCTCCCGCGAGCAGCCGCACCCAGGCGAGACTCTCCTCTCCTCGCGAAGCTTCGGCCGAGGTCCCCCCTCCTCGTACACTGGCCTCTAGTAAAGCTTCCACCTACCCTCACCACGCTTCCTACCGCCCTGGCTCCACTCCTCCACGCGGCTCTTGTCGCTTCCTTTGGCTTGGCTCACCTCCAGGTAAGTAGAAGGTTGGGCTACTCCTCCACTTTGCTTATTTAAACCCCATTTTGGGAAGGTCTTAAAGGTTGGCCGAATTTTGGTTTTGTTTGGGAGTTTGGCTTATTCTATTCTTCTTGTGCAATCTACCATAGCTGGTAAACTCTTCTCCCCCTCCTCTCTTTCTCGGTCGAGTTTGTCGTGGCTTGTAGCTTGCCCTGTTTGGCCTAGTGCTTCCTGTTGGTTGGTTCGGTTAGTCGTTCCTTCATTTACTGTTAGCATGCTTGTCTTTTCTTTTTTAATATGAAAAAAGGTATCCTCCCCTCCTCCTTAGTGGCATGATAGTTCTTTTCTTATTGAAATGGAGGAAAGGAATAGAGGTGATGTTGTGTTGTCCCTTCACTTGAGAGTAGTGGCTTGCTCAATCAAAAAAAAAAAAAAAGAAACTGAAAGTTTTGATGCTTTGCTTGTTGGAATCTGAAATGTTTGGGTCTTCTTTTAGCAAAATCTGGAAAGTATTGTGGGGTGTATTTGCAAAACATGAGAGCTTTGCATGGCTTATTTGCAAAATCTGGAAAGTATTGGGGTTTTTGTTTTGCAAAATCTGAAAGGTTGCATGGTTCACTTGTAAAAATAAAAATCTGAAACTTAGGTGTTTGATATGTAAATGCATAAAGGATTGGATGGCTTCTTTTAGGGGTTCATGCAAACCACTTAGTATTGAGACTATTATCAATTATTCTTAACAGTTATGCTTTTTTTTTAAAATTACATATGTGCCACTCAACTTCAAGTTTTCCTGAAGAATGAAACATTGATTATCTGCTTATCAATAAACGGATTATTTGCAATAAGTGGGGAAAGCTGCAGCAAGTGTATGTTAAATGCTTAATCTCTCTTAATCGCCATATATTGTACTTTCTTAAATATGTCTTTGAAGCATGATGGAGTGGAGATCTTACCCTGATACTTTCTTGCCTGGCAATGTGATTAATCTTTCTAATCTGCGTAACTTTGAATTGCCCCTGAATGCATTTTTCTAAAGTATCTGGAATTGGGAAATTAAGGTCACTTCAAGAATAAATGAGTTTAATGTGAAGAATGAGAATGGTTATAGAATTGGGGAGTTGGAACATATGAGTGAGTTGTGCAAATTAAAAATGTGTTTTCTGGAAAGTGTGAAGAATGCTAGAGAGGCTCTCTTTGCAAAATTATTTGAAAATGGAAAACTCACAGATTTGCTTTTAATTGGAACACCCACATACATATCACATGATTCTTTTATGTTTATATCTCTAACACCTAAATTTCAGCAATTACATACATGCCACTCAGCTCTTATATATTTACATATACAACACCCAAACTTCGACATATACATATTTGCCACCAGAATTTCAAATGGTTGTTTTCTCCTTTATATTTATGCCGATTTAAAAATGTTTTAAAAGCATTGTTTTAGTGTTGGTTTGGGCACTGTTTTGAAAAAGGATTTGGGTGCCGTTTTCATGAAATCTTTGAAGCTTTTACAATTAATTTGAGCTGCAGTGTTGGAAAGCTTTGGTTGGCATTTTGGGCTCTTGGGTTGGAAATATCTTGTTGGCTTTTGACACTAGTTTGAAGAAGTTTGAAATATCCTCGAAGGCTTTAGCTTATTGTTTTTGGAAAGTGAAAGTCCAACTTTTTGGAAGGGATACTTCGGTTGATCCATGGATTGTCGAACCGTCTGTTTTGTTCGGTTTTGAGGAACGATCCGCCTCTTTTGTGTAATCGTTTTAGGTGGGTCGTTCCCTCTTTCCTTTTCCTATGTTCGAGTTCTATGTTTTGATATTCGCTTGGTACATTCCCTTTACTTTTGTCAGGTTCGTCCTCGTGGCATTTTGGGTCCGATTTTAGCATTTGTGTCGAGTGTCACTCCGGATTTGTTGGATTCTTTCTTCAATTGTGTATAGCTTCTTTAATCAGTTTTATGGTCAATAATTCAGGATTTTCTTCAAGAAACTTTTGTCGTCTTCTCCTCTTTGCCTTACTCGAATGTTATGGCGAAGGGTTCAGCACCACCCTAGGGGTTCAGGTCACTCCATGAGAGCAGCAACACGTCTAGGTTCTTTCTTTAGGACGAGTGAGGATTGTCGAGAGTCCAGAGTGATTGAATTGAGTTGATTGATTTTGAGAACCAATTCACCTCGTTTTACGATTTTGTGTTAAGTGAATTGTTTTCTCTTCTTTCCTTGCCTTGTTCCCCCGTCCCTTGATTTTCTCCTTGCTTCTTGGTTTAATGTCCGCACCTACCGTGGACGTGTAGGTGTGCACATATAGCCCCTTTAGGCTATATGTGAGGCCATCAAGCAAGGCTGTAAGTAGAGTGGTTGGGGTTAGAACGGCGACGATAATGTTTATGTGTGCTTAAAAAAAAAGGAATAGAATAGTATCCCCTTGCCATTGCGTAAAATCTCCACTGGAGTCGAGGCTTGGGATCAACGATGCTATTCGTCAATTCTTAGTGAGACTGTTGCCACCAATACCCTTAAGTTGTTAGTAGTCCTAGTTCAATTAGGGTGGTCGGCCTGTGGACTGTACTACTTTACAAAAAATAAACATTTTGAAACAAAATCTCCTCTACAACAAAATTACTTCTTACTTAAAAAATTTTATATGCATGCAAACTAAAATGAATGAAAATCAGTAAAGGTCTACGGCTAATTACTCAAGTCGAGGTTAGGACTGCCCTCTGTAGGGTGTCGGTCCGGTAGCTATTGTCCAAGATTGGGACGCACACAGTCCAGCTCTGAGTCCTTCCCGCTACCATTCTTACGGTCCTTTTCAGGTAACCCGTGGCTTTCTTACGGTCCTCCGTGAGTTTAGCGGGACATATGTGAGTTTCTTCTTTTAGTGTTTTTGTTGTTTTTGCTACGACCTTTTTCGTGTTTGTTCGTGATTTTCTTCGGGGTTTCCTACGGGATTTCTTTGTCTTCTTTCTCAATTTTCTTTGTTTTCTTTCGCCTTTATTTCGGGTTTTTTTCTTCCTTTCGCCTTTTTCTTTTGGATTTACCGCCAGGTTTTGCACTTCGTCTTTCCTGCACTAACAGTAGCACCTTTACCCAGGTTTCCCTCACTACGTCTACTCTGGTTCTTTTTGTGCTAATCCCTCTTTTGCAGGAAATAAAAATGGAAGTAATAAACAGGTAGCGAGATATCGCGGAGAATCAGCGCCTACGGTACACTTGTAGCATTGTTACCTTTTTTTTTTCTTTTACTACGTCACATGCTCTACTTTTTCGAAGATATATACCGCTAACGCGTGACGTTTTACTTTCCTTAAGTATCTACTTCTATTAAGTATAAGACGTTTTTACTTACGTATAGCACATACTCCCGTTTAGCGTGAAGATGTTCATCATGAAGATACTTACTTAGCGTAACCTCGCCATGTGATACTTCGCCTCCTGTTATTTACTATAGCATGTTTCTGCTTACTTATTTTTCTGCTTCCTTTTACTACTGTTCCTGTCACTGTAGCACACACTCACGTTTGCAATAAAGTAATAATTAAAAGGGGAATAATAAAATGAAATAATTCTCCAACTTTAGCAATTTGCATGTTCACTATAATTTAAACTTTAAACCTCGAACTGCAACCTTGCTACGACGTGGAACACGGAGAACGACTTCGAGGGCAGTACGGCCATCTTCAACAGCAAAACTTGTGTCTACATCAGCAAAATCATTCCTTAGTCTAAATAATAATTCATAGGACTTCGATAGTAATCCGCCTAGTGCGACATAAATCCTCACATGTTCTTTTAAGCTTTTGCACGACACTTACGTCGTGCAATATAAGCCTTAATTCTCTTTAGGATTTCGAGGTTGTCGTCTAATACAATGTAAATCTTCTCATCTTTCAGGTCGTTCATATAATCATGTGATTATGTAAACGTAATTCCTATAATTAATTGCCAGGATTGAAACTTAAATAATTTCACTTTCAAAATTTAAAGCCCAACAGTAGGATAGTCTGGGAAGTCATCGAGGTTCTCCTCAAGATCCGTGACGTCCCCTACCTCTCTTTTCTTTAACTCTGGAAATAACTGTTCTACATTGCGCATTTCACCTATCGGATTTCCTACTACTACACTTCATCGAAAACCCTACCTCGAGTTCAGCGAAGATAGAACCCCCGATCTAAATCGAGAGCTCTCGGACGACTTCGGTCATTCGAGGTGTAATCGACTATAGAGCTGCCATCTATAGTGAGATTTATGAACCTGCGTAATATAAACCCTATTTAATTCTTCTGTGTTAAAAAGGGGAATTTGTCGGTCCACATAAAGGTTCACATACCAAAACAGATGTCATGAATTTCGTAATTTATTTGATCGAGCGATATCGTCAAGCAGTGTGTCTATTCCTTGGGATAGATGCACCGCTTGCGATATTACGCTCGTCTATTTAAACTGCTAAACGAATGAGATCCGTCCATTCTCATACTTTAAAATTTAAAGTTTTATTTTCAAAAATCGATATATGTATATATTAAATTAAATCTCAAAGACGCATCTCAGCGGCCGACAATGCCCCAAAAATAAATTTCATAACATTATAAAGTCTAATAAAAATAGATAGGAATGAGTATAATGGAAATATAATGAATAGAAGTTTGATTAAGAGTTCAGCATAATCTGAAAAGGCTGAAAGAAAGGGTATTCTTCACCTTTTTGTCCAGAAACTGGTGATATTTAGGGAATTTTATTTCTTCAAAGTTTCACAGGAATTTTAATGGAATACTGATTCGATGTAACAGCAGGGAATGTAGAGAAGTATGAAAAAGAATCCCATCTATGTGACATCTTAACATCAAATTACTTGAGAGCTCAATCATAACCCTAGCAATGATATGTGGGAAAACATTTTAAAATCTTTTTATTCCCTCTGTTGAAAAATTCAGAATGGTTGTCCATCAGTGTTGTTGCAATCATCTTGTCCTTTTTCATTCAGGAAAATTCACATACATGCCACTCAATTCCTATGTATTTACATATCTAGCATATAAACTTCAATTTTTAAATAAGGTTTCACTTTTTAAAAGTTAAAATGTGGATACTTTTGATATGAGATAAAATATTTGGGTGGAATAAATGTAAAAAAAGTAAAGTTTAGGTGTAAGATATGTAAATGCATAGGAATTGGTAGCATGCTAAGTAAATGCCCTTTTCATTTAGGATAATCTAGGGCCTTGTGAGCTCCTTTGCCATGAGTTTTATTCAATCTTATGAGCAAAATTAGAGTAATCATTGTCATCCTTTGGATTAAAGGATTTTATTTAGGGTAGCATCGGCCTGGGAATGGGAGAGTGGCCAGGTGGTTATAGATATATTGAAGGTTCTCTATATAGCTTTAAATACAATTTGAACAATATTGTAGGTTCATTAATCGGGTTTCGACAAAAGAATTTTAAAAGTTTAAAGATATTAAAGAAGAGATTAAAAAATTGAATTTCAATTTTTGTGTGGAAACAATCAATTGGGAGAGCTATCGATCAAAGAAACAAAACTAAGGGATGCTCTAAACAAACTAGCATGTTCATTGAATAAGGCCATGGCGGAGGTCCTAGATTCTTCATACATAAGACTCTCCAACAACTTCATCAAATATAAAACTTATATTTGACACACATGAATAAGTGTATGCCCATTGAATTACAATATTATGACTTTAATTCTATTGTTAAAGGATATGAGGACCGCAAAAAAGATAGTTTATTCTGATTCTACTTTGTATTTTGTGCTCCTTGTCAACTTCTTATAAGCGTTTTTATAACACCATGTTGTGTTAAATATATCATCAACTTAGAAGATATTAAAAATTCACTTTTAAGGATAGGATTTCTAAGCTTAAGGGTGTATAAGATAAAAAAGTAGTAGGACTGACAAGTCTAACCCGATGTTTCATAGAAATAAGTCTTGTAGTAAGTTTAAAGATGTGGATTGCTTCAATTTCTCAAGGAAAAGAAAAAAAAAATCACAAAGGATAATCAAATTTTGAAAAGGAAATTGCATAAATTTCGATGACAATAATGAAAAGGAAAAGTTAATAAATTATAGTGCTATTGCAAATCTGTCAATTGTAGATTTCAACAACAATCTTTTAGCATCCGCTGGGAGACAAGCAATAATCATTTAATTCTAGACCTAACTTGATTCTGGGCTATATGATTGTTTGGGAAACAATGTTAGCATGCAAAAAAAGTGGATTTCGACACGATGTAGTTATATACTTCAACGTTGTGTAACTAAGACATTGATAAGGGCTAAACCATTAATAAACCTTAAGAAAATTCTGATATATTTGAGCATTTAAATTTTGTAATTAGATTATTGATGAGCCACGATATATCGAAAGAAATTAAAAAAAGCAAGGTACAAGTTTATAAAAGATTCCAAAGTCCTTTAAAGTTGCAAAGGTCCCTTAGCTATCATGAAAGCAAAGAGAGATTGTATGTGTTACAAGGAGAAACTTCAAGCAAAGCCAGCGACATTCATTATCATCGACATTGATGCAACGTGATTGGGGTAAGCACAATGGTTAGCTTCTTACATGCAGGTCAAGTTGTAGAACAAAAGAAGATAAACAAGAAGAGAGAGACCTGAAGATGATTAAGAGTCTGTTTGGAATAACTTTCCACCTGCTTTGCATTTCAGACCATCACTATAATTTTATTTAGGGGCCTGTCTTCTTGTTGTTTTCTAGAAATTTACTGTGGTGGGAAGCTACTTTTTACAACTAAATTAGTTAAAGTATAATGACTATAAGAAAATTGTTATCTAACTTCATATAAAAAATAAATATTTAAAATTCACATCGTAACTTCTTAAAAAATTGTTTTTCACACCACAGTTTTACCACCATCTTTATAAAAAAACTACCAAAACCCCAAACGAATCATAAGTTACTCGATCTCATATTGAATGATATATTCCAATGCCAAGTTGCACCATTACAACATCTAAAGAGAGAAAACATAATATAAAGGGTGTGAAAATTTAGTGGTGATACAATTAGGAATATTGATAGCACCGTCTCCGTGTGCAACATACGTGCTTAAGAGATCTCATATGTGCTGAGTGCAAATATTTATATGAGCTCTGTGAGCTTGCAAGGCTTCAGGCCTCAAAGGTAGTAGCTTGAGAAGCTCGGTTTAGTGCGGAGGCACAAAGGAGAATCAAAGTCATATTCTCACATTATTAAATTAAAGGGGATATTCTAGCATATTACATCAATAATATTATAAAAATAAGTCCAAGATTCCAAAATTCAAAATATATGATTTTAAGATATAGATTACTTTTAAATACATTCTTTAAGAAGTAATGTTTCAAAATTTTGTCATTTGTAGAAACACCAAAGAAATCAATGCCTTAATTCTTTCTCCAAATTGTCATTAGACCTTAATGCATTAAAATTCAAGATAATGAGAATTTAAAAACAAAAATTAGTGAAGAGTGCCATGAAACTAACAAAATAATTCTATGCAGAGCACAAATTATTTATTGGTTTCATATTTTGATTATAAATCAATCCATTGCTAAAAGGCTTAAAAAAAGGCTAGATAAATCAAACATAGATTTCACAAGACAATTAGACAAACATAAAGATTCTCTAATAATTGAAGAGAAAATATAAAAATAAATATTAGACTATTTATAAAAGAAAAGTGTCAAAATAATCCTCCAATTCTTTACATGGGGAAAGTTTAGCCCAGAGTTATAAAAGTGTCAATTTAGTCTTCAGAATCTTTTAATATGAACTCAAATAATCCCAATGGATAACTTTAAGTGTCAATTTTAAGAATTTAGGGAATAATTTGACAAATCTATAGATTCTCGGAATCAAAATGGCCCAGTTAATGGACTATTTTTCGACACTTCATAATGTGGAGCTTCCTAAAACAAGAAATTATACATGATATAAGATTTGTTAATTAATAAAAGAAAAAAAAACAATAATATAAAAAACAACATGAAGCTAGTAAAAGCAAATGCAAAAGCAACATGATTCTCATATACCAAATTTATTTAAGATACATTATGAGATTATAATTGAAAGAAAATTGAAAGAAACAAATAAAAACATTCCAAAGATAAATAAATAAAATTTGAATCTTCAAAATATTAAGTAATTTCATTCATATCTTATCCAATCTCCTCTATTTACCATAGAACAAGTATTAAAATCCACCATAACTTTTGCTTCTAATTCAACACCCATCACCAATATTCATATATTGTATCTTACTATATAACATAATATAAATATATTTATTTGATAGTAAAATAAATTTAAATCAAATCAAAACATTGAATTAAATCGAAATTAATGATCATGAGTCTAATCAACTTGAATAAATTTTGAATCTGATCCAACTTAAATTGAACTGTAATCAAAATTTTAGATTTCAAGTAAAGCCATGATGTGAGGCTTGGGTGGTGATTATTAGCTTCTTTTTTTTTTTTTTCTTTTGTGCTCTTCGAGAGAGAGTATGAATTATTGTTACCTTTATCCTTCTGAAATTATATATTTTAGAAGAGGAGATTAAAACAAAAAAAATTTAACACTGTCGTTGCCGGTCCCAAGTTGGGATGTGAAAAGTGGAGGGTTGCGTTAGGTAGTCGACAGCCAGCATAAAACTTGTCAAAAAAATCATGACATGAATCATTTTAATCATTTTGTAAATGTTAGGGCATCCCCTAAAAGCGATGCGTTGTATAATCTCGATAAAATGGAAAGTGTGCAAGGGCCGCTACACCGGCGCCCAGGTGTATTCTCACATTATGGCGGATGCGGGTAAATAAGTTAGTCCATGAAACTAATATTAGGATAAGATCTTGGAATATAGTTTCTTTCTTTGGTAAATTAATGGAATTAGTTGATATTATGATTCATAGAAATAAAAATATCTTATGCGTTAAAGAAACTTAATGGATTGGAGAAAAGACTAAAGAGATTGATAACTTAGGCTTTAAACTTTGATCTTCATGTAAGAGTTCGCACTAGAAATGGTGTAAGTGTAATTATAGATAAGAGTTTGAAAGATAACATTGTTAAAATTAACTAAGTTGGAGATAGAATTATAGCCCCATTAAAATTATTGTTGCTACTAAGATTTTTAATATAATAAGTGCTTATGCTCCTCAAGTAGATTTAGAAATAGGTTCTAAAAATGAATTCTGGAATGATTTAGAAGACATAATACAAATGATACCGCTTGAAGAAAGAATTTTTATTTGAGGAGATTTAAATGAACATATCAGTAGAGTGGCAGAAGACTTTAGAAATATTTATGGTGGTTGCGGTTTTGGAGTAATTAATGAATAAGATAGAGATACATTAGATTTTTCTTTAGCGTATGATTTTATTATTGCTAATACTTTATTCAAGCAAAGAGATGAACATATTATTACTTATAAGAATAGATATAACAAAACACAAATTGATTATTTTCTTACGAGAAGAAGAAATTGTCGAGAATGTAAGATTGTAAAGTCATTCCAGGTGAGGATTTAAGTACTCAACATCGATTATCAGTTCTAGATTTTTGGATGAAAAGTTGTAAAATAAAGAATACTATAAATCATCGTCGTAGAATTAGCTGTGGATACCTACAAGACGCAATTAAAATTATTTTTATGAGTACAAATCAAGATTTCAAAATTTAGGATGTTCATGAAGATGAAAATGCTATGTGAGATAATGTAACAAACATCATTAAACAAGTGACAAAAGTTATATTTGAAGAATCAAAATAAAAAGTTTATATAAATAAAAATAATTGGTGATAGAATAATAATATGCAAGAAAAGATAAAATATAAGACATTACGTTATAAAATTGGTTTAAATGTAAAAGCTTAGAGAACTAAAAAAAATATCAAACGACCCAAACGAATTCTAAGAGAACAATCTATGACGCTAAAAATTATGTTTTTAGTCATCTTTATAATAGATTAAATACTAAAAATGGTAAAAAATATATGTATAAACTAGTCAATAAAGAGGAAAAAAAAATGTAAAGATTTAACTCAAGTAAAGTGTATTAAAGATGAAAATTAAAAAGTACTTTTCTTTGAAAAAGATTCAAAATCGATGAGTGAGTTATTTTAATAATCTTTTTAACGAAATTTCGAAAAATTCAATCGTCCTTAGTGATCTTAATAGTGTTAATAATGATAATATGTTTCATTTTTAACGTCGCATTAGTAAAAAAGAAGTTGAGGATACTTTAAAGAATACCAATAGTGGAAAATCTGCAGGACTTAATGATATCCCAATTGAAGTGTGGAAATATTTAGGAGAATTGGGTGTTTCTTGGCTTACTAAACTCTTTAATATTATTTTAAAAACTAAAAAGATGTCTGAGAAGTGGAGGAAAAGTATTTTAGTCCCCATTTTTAAGAATAAAGGGAATGCACAAGAGTGTGCAAATTATAGAGGAAGTAAGTTGATGTGTCATACTTTAAAATTAGGGGAGATGGTAAATGAACATAGGTTAAGACCTACAACAAATATTTCTCATGATCAATTTAGATTTATGTCGGACAGGTCTACTTTGGAAGCTATACATTTATTGAGAGGTTTGGTGGAGAAGTTCAAAGATAATAAAGATGATCTACATATGATTTTTATTGATTTAGAAAAAGCTTACGATAAGGTTTCACAAGATATCCTTTGGAGAGTTCTTGAGAAGAAAGACGTTGATATGACTTATATTCAATTCATTAAAGATATGTATAC
The DNA here is from genome assembly GCA_022702705.1 of Papilionanthe hookeriana x Papilionanthe teres. Taxonomy (NCBI): domain Eukaryota; kingdom Viridiplantae; phylum Streptophyta; class Magnoliopsida; order Asparagales; family Orchidaceae; genus Papilionanthe; species Papilionanthe hookeriana x Papilionanthe teres. The sequence goes on from CM040436.1 coordinate 19,230,619, forward strand.
AAGAGCTGTTACTTGTGTTTGAACAGAAGAATGATTGACCAAATATTTTCCTATTCTTATTGGTTTACATCAGGGATCGGCTTTAAGCCCATATCTTTTTGCTTTAGTTACGGATGGTCTTACTGGACACTTACAGGAGGATGTAACTTGGTGTATGCTTTTTTCTGATGATATCCTTCTCGTGGATAAGACGAGAGAAAAAGCTCAGAAAAAACTTAAATGAAGGCCTTCGTTTGAGTAGAACTAAAACTAAATACATGGAATGTAACTGTGGGTGATCAATTTATTAAAAGGTGTAAACGCTTTAAAAAGCTCGGGTCTATTGTTCAAAGTAATTGGGATATTGATGGGGATGTTATTGGTAGAATTCAAGTTGGTTGGTTGAAGTGGAGGAATGCTCCGTGCCTATTGTGTGATAGAAAAGTGTCGCTTAGACTGAAAGGAAAATTTTATAAAATGGTGGTAAGACCTACAAAGCTATATGGTGTTGAATGCTGGCCTTTAAAAGAGAAGCATAAAACTAAGTTAAGTATTGTAGAGATCAGAATGATTAGGTGGATGAGTGGATTTACACTTAAAGACAAAATGCGAAATGAATATATTTGTTATAGGGTTGGTGTAGCTCCAGTGACGGACAAAATTAGAGAGAGTCGTCTTAGATGGTTTGGGCACATTAAATGTCGACCATCTGATGATCTGATTAGAAGAGTAGATGTTTTAAATTCGACTTATTTTAAGAAAGGCAGAGGTAGACCTAGAAAGACTTGGGCATATTGTATAAAAATGATCTTAATTTATTAGAATTATATGGAAATATGACACTATATAGTACGCAATGGAGAAAAAGTATTCAACTAGCCGACCCCACTTAGTGGGATAAAAGTTATGTTTGTTGTTGTTGTGGGAGGAGATTTAAAATTATATGTAGAAACTGTTGGATGTTATACAAGTTGTGATTCCTAAAGCCTAATACAAGTTGTATATTACCGGATTTGGTTTACGGGATTGGGTTGTTTTTTATAACAATTTATGAATTAAAAATTAAAAGAAGAATTATTTCTAATCTTTTGGGATTAATATAAATTTAAATTAAGTTGATCATATGACAACCTTACCTATAAGCCTAGGGGACGGTAATCAATGAATAATGAAATTTTTTATTTCTTGTTTGTTTTTTTATTTTTTAGTTTGTTAGAGAAATGGGTTGGAATAAGAAAATTAAAAAAAAAAGCAATCTATTGCCAAAATTTTAAACTGAAATAAAAGCTTTCGGTAGACCCACTTATCCTAGGCAGCACATCCTAACATAAGTGTAAGTTAGTGCAAGTATAAAATACTGTAATATATATATATATATCAGCTATCTCAAGAGTGAACTATCCTAAACTGTCAGACCCCTTAAATCAGCATAAATTGGTAAAATAACAATTGCCTGTTTTACCTGCAAAAACTACCAGGATTAAAAACTGAATCTTTGTTTTACAAACATGATAAATAACATTTTGAGCCTAAATGAAAATATGGTCCAACGCTGGTTATGACTAATGCTGCTTATACAGAGCTCACAAAATGCTAGTTTTGTCTCCCTCAGAAAATCATTTTCTGTAGGCTTCAATGATAAGAGTTTTGAAGTCATTCAAAGAGACCAAAAAACAATTCATAGATAAGAAGCAGCGTGATATTGCATAAAATGCCAAAAAGTGCAAAGCTAAGGCATAACAAGTCATTAACCAAAACCAAGGAAAAAAAAATCTAGTGAAATTTACATATGTAGCACACGATTGTTATGTATTTACATATTTCACGCCTAAACTTTTATATTTACATACATAGCACTTTGATACTTTAAACCTATGCTTGAAAAGTTGGATTTCACTCTTAAAAAGTGATAATAGTACTATTTTTTATGTGAATGCTATGTGTGTAAATATGAAAGTATCAGTGTAAGATATGCAAATACATAAGAATTCTGTGTTATGTATGTAAATGCAACAAAATTCTAAAGCTACATGATCCTTAGCTACACTAGTATTTAAACTGAGCACGAATCTAAATGTGTGAATACCTGCCGATCAAAATCAACAGAATGAATCGAATAAACTTCATTTGTTATTGTTGGATCTTTGTAAATTAGGCCATCAAGCCATTTATCTGCCACTTCCAAATAATTTTCACCTTCCTGCCAGAAGTTCAATCAGCAGATTTGAATCTAGGACTTGGTCCGGGTTAAGAAACAGCCGCAGAAAGATTACTGTAAAATAACATTTTAAAAATATCAATTTAATTTTAGATACCTCTAACTCAGACTCAATATCTTCTTCGTCATCTTCATTACCGTAAATAGACGATGTTGCCTGACCTGTGCGGTCCTGCAACTTACTATTGTCGCCATCCCTTGATGCCTGAATCAAAGCATCCATCAATTCAGGCTGTGCTTTCCGCAGAAGCCTTCCTAACATGAAATGAGAAATTTATGGTGGATATTATATTTTTGTGTATTAGAATTAAAACGTTAGCATGTATTTGCATGCTCCATTTGTATCAGCATATAAAAGTTCGCATAAGCAGCAATAACGAGAATTTATAAGTTCTAGGAGAAAAAAAAAAGAGGAGGGAAATTTACAACATACCACTCAATTCTCATGTACAATTTTTATGTATTTGCATATCTAACACCAAAATCTTGCTATTTTCGTATAAACCACCCAAATCATTCATATCCCACAATAAATACAACCATTGTAACTTTTAAAATGTAAAATGCAGCTTTTCATGCATCAGAAAGGTGGTATGTAGGTAAAAATGGAAGTTTAGGGATATGTAAATACGTAGAAAGTGAGTGGCATGTGTGTAAATTCTTCAACAAAAAAAAGGAAGAAATGAATCATTCATCCATGGCAAACTCAGCTCCTGAAATAGAATGATGAGTTGGTAAATATCCGAACTTTAACATAAGACCTCACAGGAAGGGTGCATTAATAAATAATTTGCACAGAGCATGTTATCATAAATCATTTTGCAAAACTCGAGGCATTCTAGGGAAGAGTCACATCATCAGCCATTGCTGCCTTTGTTGCCACAGCCCCAATTATATAGGACTAGATTATGAATCCTTATTTTCAATTCATTTATGTTCAGTTAAGCTTAAGCTGTTAAGCCAATTCTTTGAAAATCATTCTGAACAACAGATGTTTATACTCCTATTAGGTATACCAATCCTCCATCTAATCTTCATAACGTTAACTTCTTATGCCCATCTAATGAGAGCATGTCCAACCCTTCATTTTAGAAGTCTAAATTATCTATAGTATATATTCACCGACCTTATCTTCAATAAATGTCGCTCCAAATCCTCTAATACAATCATTCCTTGTTTTATCATCCTTAATTTTGAGTGGTTTTTATTAATAATAAACCTTCTAAAATTGCAGTAGAAAAAAAACTGAGGAAAATGTTCACTTATTTCAAAAAATCTCACTCATTAGAATAATGATATTTGCTAACAGCACGCATAAAGGCACCTTATTGTAAATATTCTTTATAAATATCTATATAATAAATACAACAAAACATGACTGAAAATTATTTTGCTGCTCTACTTCTAATCCCATTCAATGATCCATCCTACATATCTATAGTAAAATCAATATATTTATATACCTTTAATAAAAATTTTCATTAATGCACGTCAAATCAATTATGGAATACTTAATCATATAACTCATTAAGATCAACAAAAATCATACAAAAATTCATTGTTTCCTAGCAATTATTTTCTCTTATTTTTCTTTATAAAATTGCTTTTATGGTAAACCTCATTGAAAAGAAACAGATTGATTCTTCAAAATTGATGTGATTTTATTAAATCTACGTTCCATTACTCTGTCCAGTGGTAAGAAAATATGACTCATAAGAACATCCCCTTTTGTTAAATAATAAAACCAAAATGCTTCACTCATTCAATATACTCTCAGTCTTCAGAAATTCATTGAAAATAATTATTAGCCCAACTATTATGTTTTCTCCTCTAAATCCCAGTAGATATGTACATGAACTCAAACTTTTACATTTATATAACTTTAGATTTAACTTCACTACATTGTGTTGGATTAATTTATAACATGTTAGTTCTCGCTTCCAAAATAATGTCTTCTTTAAAAACTTTATTTATAAAATTCTCACAGTAGTATTTTCATCTTTTTTCTGATGTATTTATCTCAAACTAAGATTTTATCAACTTCTAATGCATCCATGATAAAAGTTTCTAAATCTCTTCAATATTTCATTTAATATAGTTGAATTTCTACTCCAATCAAAGCAAAGAATTTAACGCGCAAGGATCAAGGCTTTGTACCATTGGATATATTTCTCTGTGACTCGCAGCTAACAAAGAACTTAAGGCCCACGGATCAAAGTTTGTATCGTTAGATGTCTTTCTATAACCCTTAGATTGCAATCCATGTGCATTTCTATAAGATTTTCGGCAATATATTATTTTTCTATCATTTTTTAATTTATTCCTATTTTGTAATTGTTGACCTCATTTTTAGTGAGGTCTTAGGCTATTCCTCCTAGACCCTAGGATCTAGCTTTAGGAATTCCTTGCTGACCATCCTAGCGGACTAGTCATGGAGCCCACCTCCCATGTAGCTTCGAACCACTTCTGCACCCATTTTCGTAAGCACTCGCATCGAGTAGATCCCAAGCACTCGACTCTTCGTTGCAGCGGCATGACTAATCGTACGAGGGCTCGAAATGAGTTCCCGACAGGCGCACGGCGCTAGTAAACCCCAACGCTCGAGCACTCCGCACACCACAATTCGACACCCTGATGCAACCGTCGGCGAACTTGTCCAGACGACCTCGGATGACGAAACGGACCACACCGGATGCGTCCGGACGTCGACTTTAGCTGAAAGGACACCCATATCACGTATGGTTTCGCGCGCGAGTTATTAAGCACGAAAATCGATGCACATTTTTTTAAATTTGCGGAATGCGGGTCCGAGCTCAATTCGGGTTCGAGCGAGGTTGAATTCGGGCTAATCACACTAGCTCTCCCGATTTTAAATTTCAAATTTCAAATATGAAATAAATCACTTAATCCACCTTAATCGCACATAATTAAAATTCCAATTAAATCTCTCGCTTAATCGGAAATCATTTAATTCGGCGCCCAATCACCCGTATCGGACGAACGCTACTATAGTGATAGGCGGGATGGCTCCTTCTCTCTATTCGAAGCTCCCGCTCGCGAGATCTCCCCGCCGAGCCCGCCTCTTTCCCCGCGCACAACACCGACGCCGCTTTCTCGTTCGCCGACCGCGCTCGCCACCGCTCGTCTCTCCCTTCCACGACGGATCCCGCTCTCCTTCCGACGATCGCCTCGCATCCCCGCACCGAACGAGCCCGCTCGCCCGCTACTCCTCGTGTGCGACAAGCAGCTGCTCGATAGAAACCCTCACGCCCTGTTCGACGCCGCCGACGCCCCCGCCTCGTTTCGGCCTCCTCCGCACCGAGACCTCGCTTCGTCTCCTCTCTCCCGCTCCCCTCCGCAAACCGAAGCCGAGCCCCTCGCTCCTCTCTTCCGCTCCAATCTCGCTCGCCTCTCCTCGGCACGAAGCTCGCCGCCTTCACCCGCCTCTTCCTTCCTCGTACACGAAGCCCGTCGGCCTCCCCCGTTCCCCGCGACAAAATTTCCCGCTCGAGCCCACCGAAACACTCGCCTCTTCCTCCTCACGCACGTAGGCTTTTCTCGTCCGGTTCCTTCCCGGATTGCGCCTTCCCCGCGGCATACCTAGCCCCGTAAGTCGGTAAAATCCAAACCCGCTTCTCTCGTTTTGTGGCATAAGTGGTTACTCGATAGATGATTTTAGGCATGATTTAACTCAAATTTCATGGTGGCTATTTCTGCCAGTTGTTTGATCCTCGCCTTAAATCATATATTTCCTAAATCAGTGAAGGATTTATGGGATTCGAGCTTTGTTTTTTTTCACTTATCCCGATTGCCATCCGCCTCATTAGTTCCTCTCTTTTCTTTAAATTAATCTTTCCGATCGGGGTATCTACATACATACCATGCAATTCTTTTATATCTAATGCCTAAAATTTTGACGTTCATTTATTAAAAAAAAAAAAAAATTTACAACGATTTGTGCGAAAGATATATTCCACTTTATTTTTCAAATTAAAAGAGATTTTTTTTCGTAATACAAAAGATTTGGGTGATACAACGGAATTGGGTGGTATGTTTGCAAATGCCCCAAACATAAATTTGAGAATACTCGCACAACTTGTTGCAACACAAATTTTTACTTCGTTAACCTTGATATCATGAATGTGGATGTTTTCCCATGATGTTTAGTGTTGCTATGTATTAGGGGCTATTCGTGCTCAAATTCCTCGTTGTTTTGGGTATTTTGTCTGTTGTTTTGGAGGTTTTTTTTTTGAGGGCTGATTTGTTTTCAATTTCCTCACTGTTTTGGGTATTTTTGTTCGTTGATTTTGGAAAGCTTAAGACTGTTTTCTGCTACATGTGCTTGGTGATTTGAGCGTTGTTTCACTTGTTGTCCGGAATGTTTAAACCCATTCTTTAATTATTGTCTAGCATTGAACTCGCTGTAGAAAGCTCGTGCAGAAGCTCGAGAGCCGCTATTGCTCGTAGGAGGTTTAAAAAAGCTGATGTTGGCCCTTAGAAAGTGCTGTTGTGGGCTGCACTCTTGGGCCTGTTTTAGTTACTTAAGGGCTACATTTTTTTTGGCACCATTTCATGGCTCTTGGGCTTTATTTTTCGATTATATTCGGTGGCTTTTTTATGCTTTATTTTTGTTTATGATGAATTGGAGAACTCTTGGGTCGATCAAAACACTGTGTGGGAGTAGATTTAAACAATCTTTTTGGGGGCCGTTTTAGTTACAATTTTGGAAAAATTTAAACGCTTTCCCAGTCGACTCACATGTTGTTTCCTCTTTTTGGCTTTGTTAGTTTTGAAAGTGGGTCAGCCTTCTCCTTTCATTTGTTTTTTTTTTTTTTTTTTTTGTTAAACGGTTAAGTCAAAAAAAAAAAATGGGGAATTCCTGATTTAACATGAGGAAGAGTAAAACACTTTTAGTCACTTCGAGCACAAGTTAGAGTGTAGAGCTTCCTAAACCTCAGGTGCACACCTTAGGTGAAATCTCCTTTACCCAACCCACAAGCATAAACTTCCTAAACCTAGAGAGTACACCCTGTGTGATTCACTCACTTAACCTTCATCTGCGAGCTTCTGCATCTGTAGAGCACACCTGTAGGTGAAATCTCCTTTACCCAACCCACAACGATAAACTTCCTAAACCTCAGGAGTACACCCTGGTGAAAGTCATGCACCTAATCCCCAAGCATAGGCTTCCTGCAGACCTAGGAAGCACACCCTGTGTGATTCACTCACTTAACCTTCACTGCAAGCCTTCCTAGCACCTAGGAGCACACCCTAGCAGGAGCCTCATCTACCTAAACTTCGAATGCATAGTGAACTAGGCACCTGACCCTAATTCACAAACCATTCAAGACACTAGACCAGGGAATGCACCGAGGCTTGGTTCACCCTTCCTTAATTAAATCAACTATGGAATTCCCTAAAATGACTTAACTGATATTGAAACCCAATGCACGGGATTTGAGTTTGAACATTACGCTCAAATCCTCCCGCAATCGGGGACATCTGTTTTGCCACATATGGATCATCCGACCGGTGTGAGTCCGAGGTCTAGTGGCGAGGGCGATGATAATAATGCTTTATGTGTGCTATACGAGGGATACGAGAGATTCGAGGGATGATTAGAATAGTATCTCTTACTCTCGAGGACCTTCAATAAGGGAGAGGAAAGGACCGATGATACTATTCGCCGACTCTCAGTGAGATCGTTTCCCCGACGATCTTGGGTCGTTAGTAGTCTCAAGACGATTAGAAATGAGCTAGCCATGACTCTATTATTTTTACAAAAATATTTAAAAATAAATAAATAAATAAATAAATAAAACAAAAATTTCTTTTACTTGTTAAAAAAACCATGCATAAAACTTAAACAACTTTTGCATTGAAAATCAAAGAATTTTTCTTATAAAATATATAAAGGTCCATAGTTAGTCACTTGGATTGGTTAAGAGACTACCCTCCTTAGATCGTCGGCTCGGTAACTCTTATTCAAGGTCGGATAAAGACATGATCCAGCTTCCGAGCCCCCACCTTTTCCAATGTCTTATACTTAGTCTCGATCTTCCATATGTGATTCTACGAGTTTTGCTTTGCGATTTCTACGACTCGTTTTCTTTATTTTCCGACTTTCGTGTCCGGTTTCTCGCTCTGTTTACTTCGTCCGCGAGTTTATTTAAGTCCATTGCGAGTCATACTTATGCTTTGTAATACAAATTATACAACGATGAGCAGATGCCTGCGTACGCTTTTACGGTTTATATACTTCGTAATTTACTTTCTTCGTGATCCACTTTCTTCGCGACTTTACTTTCTAGCGAATTTTACTTGCGATTTATTTTACCCCGTACGCAAAACCGAAAACAACAACACAACTTGAAACATTGGAACACGTTTAACAAAATCATTCGAACCTTGGGCACTTCAGGATCGCTACTCAACAAGGAAGCTTGGATCGAGAAGCGAGAGGATCTTCTTCAATGAAACTCTTCCTTGTTTAGTAACAACATATAGGACTTCGAGGCAGTCTGCCCAGCTGGCGTAAACCCTCATTCTCCTTTTTAGGCTTCGTGCAACCGTGCTGCGTAGTCGTGCAGTCCTAACTCGCTTTGGGTTCGAGGTTGTCGTACGGTACGACGTAAACCCTCTTATCTCTGCGGGTTATTTGCGTGACTGGCGTATTATGCGAGTGTAAGTCCCAAATAATAAAATTGGCGAGGATTAAACAATTAAATAACATCCTCTCCAAAACGTATGCACATCATAGGATAGTTGGGAAGTCACCGGGAGCTGCACTCGGATCCGCGACATCCCCTACTTTTTCTTTCCTTTGGACTCCTGGAAATAACTGTTCCCATTTGAGCCACTCCCACTTGCTTTCCACGTCCTACCGTGAAAACCTAAACCCTTGAATTCTTGAAGACAGAACCACCGATCATTATCGAGAGTTTTCTCAAGTGACACCAGTCATTTGAGATGTGATTAACTATAGGGGCTTGCCTCATAGTGAACTTGGAACCGAGTAAAATAAACCTCTACCTAGTCTTCTATTAGGTAGGAAGCTTGTCAGTCACACATAAAGGTTCGCGAGCCAAACGGATGTCATGAGTCCTTGGATTCAGTATGATTGGGTCTCATCCGTCGCGGGATACATTAATCTTTCGAGAAAGTGTATCTTTTGTGACACCAGACACGATTATGCAAATTACTGGACCAATGAGATCCAGGCGGTCTCATTTTTCAAAATTAAAATACACTACTTTCAAAACTACTTTCCAAAATTATATATCTTTTATATTAAACTAAATCACTAAAACTTATATTCTTTCAAAGAAGAGGAAAAAATGCGGCCGACAGTAATACATATGGGATATATATATATATATATATATATATATATATATATATATAATTCCCTCCTTGTACAAAGAAAAAGATAATATTCCTAAAGAGTTTTTTTTCCATTACTTTTTTTCTACAAATATATTATACAATAAATATCGTTTTGAGTTATTCAAGTTTGGTTCAATCTTCATATAGGTTCAGAATTTTAAAAGCCTAAAACTTCCGAGATTTCACTATGGCCTCTCAACTAATTAATAGTCTTCACAGGGGTCAATTTTTTTAATGATATTAAATAGTCTGTTAATATAGTTGACATATTTTTTTATTAAATATGGATGAAATTAACTTCTTGTAACTAATGTACTCACATCCTCGAGATTTTTCTCATGTTCCATGATTAGGTCATTTTTCAATAAGCACAACCTGCTCATATCGCCGGTATCAAAGAAAAAGAACCATAAAAATATAAATAGAGGAAGCAATAATAATCCAACAATTCTTATGATCAATTCTCTTAGTATCAAGGAAAGTAAACCGCGAAGTCCATTGATTTCAAAGAAGAAGAAAAAATGTAAGAGATGGAAGTGGTGGTAGAGTTCCATAGTCTTAACGTTACAAGACAAACAAAAGAGAACTATGTTAAAAATCAAAGTTTTTTGTTTTTCATGCTTATAGTTGATGGCTTTATGCTTAGTTGATGCTAATGTAATGGCCCGCATTAAGCATTATGAAAATATCACAGAACTAAGTGTAGGGTTTTTTAAATCACAAATCAAAATGAAACATCACCCAAATCTTAGGGACCCGCATAACATTTGCAATCTTATCTGATGTTATCCTTGTAATCATATTTCTATAATTAAGGATCCATGATATAAAATTATTATTTTTAATTGATAATGAATGAAATTTGATTATTTGTGACCTAGTGAATACACTTGAGATCAATGTTTTGTGCACGAAGAACTCCAAGTTGTGTATATATAATTATTCTTGTTTCTCGTTCCTTCAAATTTTAGTATCAAAGCTTGTACTGCCTGGAACTTGCCTGTGTCATCTCACCTGTTTTATGCACATGGCAATTCAACCGACGTATCCCCCTTTCCTCTTACCTTGTCCTTGGTTCTAGAATGTTAGTCATTATAAGTCAAAAAGAATATAATATTTAAATTCAATGGTATATATGTTAATTTATTATCTGCTAAGATTATTAAGTTCACGTCTAAATGACCACACAAGAATGAATCGAATGTACAGATTACTCCTAATCATATCTTTTGAGCTAGGCAACTACTTTCATCTACTATTCAATATACTGCTGAGATTCAACCAGCATACATGATTTTGACAACATCTTCCAAAGTCATAATCGTTACTAATGATTTCGTTAAACCATCCAGGTTCCGACATCAGCCTCCACTAGAAAATTGAACTCCACTTCCAACTGCTTTGTGGGTTGAAAGGCCTCCAAAAGACTACATTATTTATTTCTCATACATGAAATTTTTCCTTCTATTCCTGAAAACAATATGTGTGTTATAGATATAGACCTTTTATAGAATATGAGAACTGTAGAAATTCAGAATAACGTGAAATATTTTTATTGATACGAAATTGGGTATAAATTACCCTTGCATGAATCCGAGAATAGAAAAGACAATAAAAAAGAAATAACATGAAAGAAAAGATATAACACCTAATAACTCTAATTAATCAATTCATATTAATTATTTGGAGATAAAAAATAATATAAAATAGGAAAGCCTAAAATAGAAAAGGAAATAAATCCAATCCAAGAAAATAAATCTAAAATAAGAAAGAAAATAAAGTTATATTAGGAAATAAATCTAATTCTCATAACTTTAAACAAGAATAATCTTTTTTCCTAATATAACTTCTAACGCTCTCCCCTCAAGTTGAAACATGGTTGAAAATGTTCAACCTGGATTTAAAAACATCAAACAATGGACGAGGAAGATCCTGTAAAGTAGAACTTTGAAATCTTCATCCTGTAGTTCAGTTGTCTTTGACTGTGGTTCTTGCAGTGTCTGTAGGTAGGAAGAAAGCTTCTACAAGTAATGTTGTAGGGGAGTTTGCAGGGAAGTAGACAACCTACAAGAAAAACTAGCTTCTAGTTGACTGCAGTTGTCTTTAACTACAGTTCCTGCACTATCTATAGGTAACCGGAAGGCTCCTACAGGTAATGTTGCAGGAGAGTTTGCAGAAAAGTAGACAACATCAAAAAAAAACAGCAGGGTATGTCTTGCAGAAAAAAAGGAAACGCTTAAGTGGTAGGCCTGCTGCAGAAAAAGACTCCGGAGGAGGGACTGTTGCAAGAAAAAAACTGTGTTCTTCTAGGACTTCCTGATCTCCCTCAGCAGAACTGTTCCGGAACGAAAACGATGGGATTTCTTCATGCTTCCTGTCGAAGGAGCCTACTTCCTGGCCGTCTTGGTTGTCAGTAGCTTCCTTAGAACGTTGTCGTCGTAGATTTGTAAGTTGTTTGCTTTGTCCTCACCAGCAAGGTGATTTGGACTTTTTGTCAATGGATGAATCCAGTGGAGAATATACATCATGGCTCTCTATCTTTTGTCCGTGCATGTACGTGCTAGAATGTTGAACAGAAAGGAAATCATGGGCAGCTCTAACCCACCATAAGCTGCTTGCAGCTATCCCTTCAAAATATGCGAGATGACCTCCATGGGTTGTTGTTGCCAAAACAATATGCTTGTTTGCCTTGCAGTCATCCCAACGAATCACTTCCTTGGTACATATTGGACCATCAAATCACTGATGCAGAGCAATGGAACTGATACACTCCCTACGTAGCTAACACTACTACAACGGTAGTAGTACGTTCCACAATCTCAAAATTTTTAACTAGGCATCCAGCATGGTGGTCAAAGTTTTGAATTGAGCTTGACATTCCGATGCCATCCCAGTTGACAAGACGTGTCAAGACTAGCTGATGTACTCTGGCATAGCCTTTGAGGCCAATAGTTATCATAGATCCGTTGGACCAATTTGAAACTAATGAATCTATCACACATAGTTATGGATACACCACCAAGCCCATGATGGTTTTCAACAACATTCTAACCATGTTTTGACATCTTGTAAGCTATATGCTTTACATAAGCAGAAGAAGAATCACCAGGCACCACAATAACAATTGAAGTACATCATCTTTAGTGATGATACCGTCATTGGCCAAAGAACCACTTGCAACACCAGAAGCAAGCAGCCAATCCAAAGTAACTGCAACATCAGAAGCAAGCAGCAAATCCAAAGCAATTGTCCCACCATCAGATACAGAGAATAGTTGCCTTATGTAAGTAAAAACAGGAGGCACCCTGTATAAACTCCGAAAAGCGATCCAGAAATGGGGAGTTGAAAGCCACGAAGTACCTTCCCTAGAGAACCCGACAATTGGAGACCACATTCTCGTATACCTTCGAACTAGAATCGAACATGAGCTTCACATGATCTCCTCAAAATCCACGAAACAAATCTTTGAGGAAATGGAACTAGAGAAAATCATACAGGATCACGACGAGCAGCAGGAGAGCTGTCACAACCTAGACATATGCTACCATCGTCGACGCAGGCATAATAAGAAACCTAACCGGTACCTCCCTCTCCAGAACCACACTTGCCATTGCTTTCGATAGCCAAGTGCTCATTGAAATAACACTTAAATCTCCAATTAATCAATTCCTAATAATTACTTGAAAATAAAAAAAACAACATAAAATAAGAAAGCATAAAATATTAAAGAAAATAAATTCAATTCTTACAACAACATAAAATAGAAAAGCATAAAATAGGAAACGAAATAAATTATTTACTAATATAAGTTCTAACCATACCTCTCAAGTTGAAACATGGTTGAGAACCATACTGTCGGCGTTATTTTGGGTGCGGAGTCGCTCGCAGAAGTCTGTCGGTCACCGGAATCGAAATCCCGTCACCCGCTTCGGAAGAACACTTTAATTTACATATATATATATATATATATATATATATATATATATATATATATATATATATATATATATATATAATTTTATAAAAATATGAAATCAACCGATCGCATATTTTTCATAGTTTAAATGAAAGAACACTACACCTCAAGACATACATTTATCCCAAAAGATAAACACAAGACTTGAGGGTGAGGCTCGATCAAATAAACTAAGAAATATATGACGTCCATTTGGTTTGCGAAACCATTTTATTTCATTGACAAATTCTCTTATTTAATATGAAGAATTAAATAGGATTTATTTTAAATGGGTTCGGAAATTTTTCCTATAAGTGCAGTCTATAGCTAATTACATCTTAAATGACCGAAATCACTTAAGAAAACTCTCAATAAAAATCGGAAATATTATCTTTAAGAGGTCGAAATGATAGGACTTTTCAACGAAATCGGACGAAGATGTGAAAGGAGATTCGGTCAAATCTGAACATTTATCGTAAAATCCAAACGAAGAAGACCAGGGGATGTCTGAGATCTTGATGAGAACCTCGTGACTTCCAAGCTATCCTATTGTCTGGCCAATTTATGGGAGATATTATTTAAGTGTTTCATCCTGCCAATTTTATTTAATTAGAGCTTATATTTGTGTGAAACGATCACACGAATAGCCTAAAAGATGTAAGGATTTAGGTCATAACGAACGACAACCTCGGAATCCTAAAACGAGTTGGAGCATATATCAGATAACAGAAGCTATACAAAAGCCCAAGAAAGGTTGAGGATTTACATCGCACAAGGCGAACAACCTCGAAATCCTATGAATTGTTGTTTAATTACTAAGGAATGGTTTATTTGGTGAAGACATGTTTTGTTGTTGAAGATGGGTGTCATTGCTCACCGCGCTAACTCCAAGCTCATTGTCGTGAAGAGGTGAAATTTTCTAAGGTGGTAAGTCATAATGTCAAATCAGGTGGCCCTATGGTTGAGTTCTCCTAAACATCCTATGCAAATATGTTTAAATGTTAGTACAACATGTAGTAGCAGAAAGTATATAGACGAGGAAGTAAAGCATGCAGAAGAGTATGGTATAACGTGCTAAAAAGAACAGTAGCAGGTACGAAAAGTAACACGCTGTAAATATAAACAAACCTGTATACCTAAGAGATTCGTTATTTTCTTAAATGCAGCAGGCTGGAATGTATCATGAAATGAAAGTCAAGCAGGAAAAGAAACGTCGTCCAAAAAACCCGAAAAAGGACGGCGAATGACTTACAGTAAAAAACTCGAGAAAACGAATAACAAAACAAAATAAAATCATTAAAACATCGGGAAAGTCCCGGAAAAATGACCACAAGTGTTTCATCAAAATCATACGAAAAAACCGAAGAAAACCGCAAACACTCGTCTAGGCTAGAAGCTCGATAAATTGTGTAGTAATGCTCGAGGTCGACGAGCGTTACTTCAGTCACACGAGTGTATAAAGTCTCAGCTACTCAATTAAAAGGGCTGTCTCTACTAAACACTAACTCAAGAGGTGTTCTTAACCCAAAACCGATAATCAACAAGTGGACAACCGAATTTTATAATATGGTTTAAAATTTATATTTTTAAGCATGCACGTGAATTTCGGGAATACAAAAAGAGTTTGTATCTATATTTAGTTGTAGTAAAAATATATATATATATATATATATATATATATATATATATATATATATATAATGAAAATAAGTATCCATTCTTATCAGATTTTGGAAGGTATGGTTGTCCACGAGTCGATTATTTCGTCGGGTGTAGGATCACTAACCATCCTAAGAAGGTACGGGTGCCCCGCTTGCCTTCTAGCGGCGAATGATACCGTCATCCTACGGTTCACCGAAGCCCTGGAGTGGGTCCTAGTGTCGTAGGATGGGATATCATTTCACTCTACCACCGGTGTGCCTTTATCATCAACACCATAATTGCCCCCAAAACAAAACGAAAACAAAACCAACTCCGAGAGAAGAGGGGAAAACAAGTCAACAGCGGAAAGGGGAATGAAGGGAGACTAACCCTACCTCCAAATCCGATTTAGAAAAGATGGGCCAAAACGGAAGGAGGGGTAGTCTAAAACACCCCTAAAATAAGGTTTGAGGCATTCCCAAACCTCACAAGACAAGTAAAAGAAGTATAATCCAAATACGGCCCAAGGTCCTCGAATCAATCCAAAAGGATCTCATTTTCTCAAATTTTATAATTGGATCGACCCAAAGAGGGTGTCCTTTCCAAATCTTAAATCAAAAACAGGGTCGAACCGACATGATGACCATACACAAAGGCTCCCCCGACACCGGTATCCAAACTTCGAAGATATCTTATAAAACTAGTTTACCTCAACCAAATGATCCTCCAAAATAAAGCTCAGAAATCTCCCAAACTTCACAAATCAAGCAAAAGGGAAATGGCCCGGAGAAGACCACCTCCAAACCTATGCTAAAATTGAAGGTTTTCCAACTTCTAAATCATTTATAACTCCACATATAATCTCATAAATATATAGCTTTCCAATAAAACCCATTAGAGACCCACGGCCAAAACAGGAACAGCAGGGCCAAGATGGCTCATGGCCAAGGCAGCAAACGGACCAAGAAGGCTCACGACCAAGGCGGCACAAAGCACAAAAGGATAACTGTCTCAAATATCACATTTAAAACATAAGAATGTGAATAGACAAGCTCTCACAAACCACCCAGATCAATTCCAATTCCACCTAATAAAATATAGGAAGGATGCCCCAAATACAATGTTTAATTACTCCACTCCATAATCAAGCCAAGGGAGTTTCAAACCGCAACCTCAAAAATCCCCCCATTTCAAACATTAAGAAAAGCTGGAATCAAGCCATTACAAGGCATAACAACACTCACCACACGGCCGAGACCACGACTTCAACACAAAATCGAATCTAGCTCACCACAGGCAAGGCTCAAAATGAATATTTCAAAGCTCTTAAACAGGGACAGGCATAATACATCAAAAATGGGCTCTCAGGTAGAGGCTAAAACAAGCAAAACCGAGACTCTAAACATGACCAAAAACAATCCCTCAAAGCATTCGAGCAAAGACAAGTGTAACACATTAAGATAGGCTCTCGGGTACGGGCTAAGGAAAACCAACTAAGCCCCCAAATGAAGCCAAAACAAATCTCTTAAAGCATTGAAACAGGGGCAGCAATTATACATCAAGATAGACTCTCGGGTAGGGGCTAGAATAAGCCAACCAAGCCTCCAAGTGAGGCCAAAATGAGCCACGATAAGGTTGAAATCAAACCAAGCATGAGGCTAAAACGAACACCTCAATATATTTAACATATCAAAATATAAAGCCACCATATGCTTCAAATAAAAACAAGCGTGGAACTTTTCCAAATCAAAGTAAATTTCTTCCTAGCATGCATTTTTAAGCCCAAAAGAATTTAAAACATTAGAACCAAGCCTTCTATATGCATGAAAGACCAAATGAGCCTTTCAATATTTCATAGTAGATAAGAGTGAATGAAAAGCTACATAAAACATATCCCAACATACTTGAAGGAGGAATTATCTTTGTCCCAAAGCCACATTTCTAATAATTCCAACTTGCTTTGAACAAAATAAAAGAAAAGAGCTAATGTCATGCTATATTTCAATCATTTTAAGCAAGTAACCAAACTCATCCTTTAGAACATGCTCACATTTCTATTTTCCACACGCTTCAAGTAATAAAATGCCCCCAAATCTTACTAAAACAGCTAGCAAGTAAAGGAACCCTCAAATAGGTATTCCAACATTTAAAAGAAAGCTACAAGTGGCATAGGTAGAAGAGAGGTATCCATACTTATAAAGCATCAAAAATGAACTTCAACCTCTCCACCAAATTACCATGCTTCTTTTATTTACTCATGCTATAATATCAATGTAGATATGAAGTGCTAAATGGATGTGTAAAGAAGCCCAACAATTAATTAAAAACAGGCAAAGTGATAGGCTCAACTAAAACTCCAAGCCAAGCAATATTCCACAAAGACACAAGTTCCACAATGTTCCAAGTGGAACACTTTAAGCTCAAAGGAGTTTCAATATATGAGAGGCATACAGCCTTCATTTGAAATCTGATGTCAAAATCACAAGATTTGTTGCCATTTTTAGTAAAAAGAAAGATCGCAAAACTTGCAACTAGAGAAGATGATAGTAGGCTAGTTAGTCAAGCCATTAAAAGGAGTTCCAATAAACAAGCACTCCAAGCCATGAAGCAAAAAATCTATAACTCAGTGGGGAAACAGTCAAGTAATTGAGTGTACTGGGCAAACCAACAGAGAGGTCGAGGGACTTAGTCGACGAAGTCGAGCAAACAATGGTTCGAACAAACCAAAGGAACTCGGGCGGCACTTCACCCTTTCTCCAGAAAATTTCAGCCAACCCTAAGTCTCACCCCAAATGGGGTATTTAGAGGCAAAAAAGGGGAGGAAGTGCCGCACCTTACCCGCAAAGTCGAGTAGGATCGGGGAAGGTACGGGAGGATGGAGGAAAATACCGCAAAGAGGTGCAGCAGAGGTTCGGGCAACTTGCCCGCGCAGAGGACGCTGCAGGGATCACGCTCGCGGCAGAGATAAAGTTCGAACAGGAGATGGGAGCGACTTCGTGCGAGTCGAGGAGAAAACGGCTGCAAAGGTGACCTATTCGAGCGCGGCAGAAGCTCGAACGAAACTTCCATCGTGCGAGTGGGAGAGGGCGAATGCAGATCCAACGGAAGAAAGGAAACTAGGGCATAGACTTTTAATTTATAAATATATAAATATTATTATTATTATTATATTTTAAGCCCTAATTCACAACTTCTGCCCCCGGCAGGCCATCGTTGCAAAGTGAACGTCCATTTTAGGTAAAATCGACGTTCCGGACGCATCGGCGCTGTCAATTTCGTCATCCGAGATCGTTCGAACAACCTCGTTGACGGTCACGTCGAAAGTGCTTCAAATCCGACCTTTTCTGAAATTCTGACTTTGATGTCGATCGTCCCGGCGTTCTGACTCCAGCTCCAGTCCACTGCGAAGGAATTGAAGGCGTTGAGGTCGCGAACTGAGAATTTGTGCGTCCAGGTGTGTAAGACGTGCACGAGGCTGTTCTAATGTTCAGGGGTCCTATACGGACTCAATTTTGAATTCCTGACATCAACTTCGACCGGCTAGAGACTAGCGGTACGGAATCTCATGCAGGATTTCAAAGAGTAACGAAGTAGTTCCAGACTCTCTAAAACGAGGTGGGTACCATCACTAGGAATCTAGGATCGTCGGGGAAGCTCCTGAGGTCTAGGAGGAAGACTAAACCTCAACAAAAACGAGATCAACACATACCCAACTTGGATTTGAAAATATCAAATAATGGACGAGGGAGATTCTTTGTGAGGTAGAACTTAAAGTCTTCATCCCGTACTGGGTAATCAATCCCAAAAACAGTTAGGGATATTATTAGTTGATTGCGATTGTCATTTACTGTAGTTTCTACAGTGCAGTAGGTAGACGGAAAGCTCATATAGGCATGTTGCAGGGAAGCAGAAAAAGTTGAATTCTAGTTGATTGTGGTTGTTTTTAACTGCATTATTTGCAGTGTCTGCAGGTATGCAGAAAGTTTCTACAGGTAATATTGCAAAGAAATTTGCAAAAGATTAGACAACTTACAGGAAAAAATGCAGGGGATGACTATAGATAAAAGAAAGAGTACAAAGAAAGTTGTTAGGTATGGCCTGCAGGTAAAAAGAAAGAACGCATTCAGGGAAAGCTACATGGATGGTCGTATAGGTAAAAAGAAAAATGAACTACAGGGAATGCTACAGAGTATGGCTCTGCAGGAAAAAAAACCTATAGGAAAAGTTGAAGGGTATGGCCTGCAAAAAAAAAAAAAAAAAAAAAAAACAACAACAGGGAAAGCTGCAGGGAATGACTTGCATGTAAAAAAAGAACAAAAAAGGGCCTGCTACAAGGAGAAGCTCTGAAAGAGGGCCCGCTGCAGAGAAAAACTGTTGCAGTGAAAAGTTCCGGAGGAGAGCTTGTTGCAAGTAACTCAAGATGAGAGCTTCATACAAGGAAAAGTTCCGGAACAAGGTCTACTATAGCAAAAAGCTTCGAAGAAAAACCTTGTGCAGGTAAACGCTCTAGAGGAGGGTTTGTTGCAGTTAAAAGCTCTGGAGGAGGAACTGTTGCAGGTAAAAGCTCCGAAGACTGACCCGTTGTAGAAGAAACCTCCGAAGGAGGGCTCGCGGTAGGTAAAAGCTCTGGAATAGGGCCCTGTTGCACGAAAAACCTCCGGACGAGAGCCTACTGCAGGGAAAAGCTCCGAAGGAGGACATGCTAAAAGGAAAAAGCTCTAGAGTAGAGCCTACTGCAAGAAAAAGCTCAGGAGTTTTGTTAATCACAGTAGCAGTCAAGCATTGGAAGTGATCGCATCTCCTGCAGGCCCCCTGCAGCTTTGTCAGGGTACCACACTACCACCACAAGACAAACACATTGGTGAACACAATAATCGTTGAAGCTACCGAGCCTCCCTTTGTCGCACCTCATAGATGCCCCAAATTCCATGTTGCCATAATAACAGTAACGAGACCAAGCCTCTCAACCTCGATGCAAAACCTCTACTTCATGTCATGATCCTTTACAATGCGGATCTTGAAGGGGAAACGAGACTCTACAAGTGGTTGGGCGTGATGTTGTACTTTGGTGATAGTGAAGGCATCAAAATAATCCTCAAGTCCCTATTGTGACTGCTCGGAATCAACCTCATCAATGGCAGTCGCGGCCTCAAAAACAGAGAGATCATCGATCCATAATCAGCACTATAGATAACAGAAGTGAAGCGAACATAAAGGAGGACGATGACATCACCAGGAAGAAGGTAGTTCTGGATAGCCCAATTCATAGCGTAGGCGCTTTCTTCGCTCAGATCAACAACAATGGCAATCCGTTGATGAGAGCTAGAAGTGGTCGCAGCTGCCGCGGACAAGAAGAAGAGTCACGGTGATGATGGTTGAATCATCTGCGTTGCGACAGCTGAAGCAAAGGTTATAGTGAAACGACAAAAATTGCAGAAACTTGTTGGGAAACAACAGGGAAGCCTATAGTAGCATGCTAGAAGGTTCGACGGTAAAAGCCAGCAAGAAAAGCGAGAGTTTCCGACCAACGAAGGGAGGTTGCAGAAGGGAATTCCGCCGGTGGGAAAGACAGTAGGAGGAAATTCCGATGGCGGGGCTGCAGGGAGAGGAAGTTTCCAGCAAAAAAACTAAAAAGAGAAGGCAGAGGAAGGAACTACAGCGCGGTAAAGATCGTCGGCTGCAATGTCGCAAGGAATAAAAAGTTTCTAGTGGTAGGAGACTCTACTCTAGGGTTTATTTCAAGGTTCTTTATGAATTCAACTGAATTATTTAATTGATATGAAAAGGAATATAAATACTCTTACATGAATCCTAGAATATAAAAGAAATAACATGTAAGGAAACATATAACATATATATCTTTAATTAATCAATTCCTAATAATTACTCGAAGACAAATGAAACAACATAAAATGGAAAAGCATCACATAGAAAAGGAAATAAGTCTAAACCTCATAACAACATAAAATAGGAAATCATAAAATAGGAAAGAAAATAAATTCAATCCAAAGAAATAAATATATTCCTCATAACATTTAAAATGAATAAATTATTTCTTAATATAACTTCTAACAAATTTCACCATAAATAAATGTTAAATAATAAAGAATTATGTTAGCTTGTCGCCTACGGCGTTTTACGCCCCGCACTCCAATAAGTCGAGTGGTCTCACTAAACCCACGCCGAACCCGCCAAATAATTTGAAGACTTGTTTTAGGCGCAAGACTAGAATGACAATTTAGTCATTTATTAGTTATTATTGTTGGGTATAAATAGAGTTTAAGATGATTACAGTTAGGGTATTTGATTGTTGTCCTCAATCTTTTAGGGAGAGAATTGTCTATCTCTCGAATGGTAAGTTTATCTTTTATTTATTTGGGATCATATTGTTTTGTGTGCGGAGAGTAAAATATTTTATTTTGCCCCAATCTTTATAGAAACTTGTCTCATTCCTATCAAATTGGTATTTGGTATCCCACACCTGGAAGTAATGTCAGCCAAGAAAGTCGATGCTTTGAAGGAGAAATTATATGAAGAGGTGAGCCAAATCAAATTAGGAATGGAGGAGTGTCTCTCATCATGGATGGGTGGTTTTCATCCATAGAAGGGTGATTGTTGACCTCACTTTTCGTCGAGGTTTAGTATTCCTCCTAGATTTAGGATTCTAGCCTCAGGAGCTTCCCCGACGATCCTAGATTCCTAGCGATGGGACCCACCTCGTTTTAGAGTGTCCGGAAGCCACTTCGTTACTCTTTGAAATCCCGTACGAGATTCCGTACCGCTAGTCCATAGCGGTCGAAATTGATGTCGGAGTTCAAATCGAGTCCCTATAGTAACCCCGGACATTAGGACGGCCTCGTGCACATCTTACACACGCACCATTCCGATTGATCGAGCTCGAGTCGAATTTTGCGACGATACCAAATTTCGATATGATTTCGACTCGACCGTCGTCGAGGTTGCCTGGACTCACTTCGGATGACGAAACGGACTACGCTGATGCGTCCGGAACGTCGATTTTACCTAAAATTGACGTTAAATTTGCGACGATAGCTCTGTCGGGGCGAAATTGGTGAATTAGGGTTTAATTTTATAATAATAATAATATATATATTTATACACTTATAAATTAAAACCTAAGCCCTAATTCCCCCTCACGCGCGACTCGGCCTGTGCTCCCGATCCTCTGATTCGCTCGGTTGACTCCGTCTCTCCCGCACGCACGCGAGAGAAGCTTCGACCGAGCTCTCCCTCGTCTCCTTCGCGGCAACGGGCGCTCCATCCTCTCGCCGCGAGCCTTATCGCATCTTCCTCTCGATCCTACGAGTCTCCTCGAGCGGCACGAGGACGAGGAGCACCGTCTCCTCCATACCTCTCCCCTCCCGATGCTTATCTGCCGCAGCCATCTTCCTGCTCTCCTTCCTTGCGTGAGATGAAAGTGGATGATCTCATCCATGCTTTCTTCTTATCCATGACAGCCAAGTGGGTTTTGATATCTTTTTTTTTTGTGATTTTGTGGCTGCCTTGAATCCTTCTCCTTTGCCTATATAAACCCCATTCTGGGATGAAGTGGGGGCTGGCCGAATTTCCTCTTGGAGAAGGGGAGGTGCTGCTGGTTTGAGGCTTGAACTTCCTTCTTCCTTTGTGTAATCTACACTAGCTGGTACCCCTTATCTCCCCTATTTATCTTTCGGTTTGGCCCAGGGAAGCCATAACTCATGCTGTTGGCTTAGCTTCCCCTGTTTAACATTTCGATCTGGGCATGTATATGTTGAGGAGTGCTTTGTCTTGTTGTGTAAAAGCTGATTATTCACTCCCCCTCTTTAGTATCATGCTAGCATGTGTTTATGCAAAAGTTTGAAGAGTGTTATTATGCGAAGCATGTGTAGGAGTAGGGAATGTGACATAGCATTAGTTTCTTCCTTTACTCTATTTGCTTAAAATGGTGAAAGATTGACATGTTACTATCTTATTTCTCCTTTTATGCTTAAGGTGAAGTTCAAAATAAAAAAAATTGTGGTTTTACATTTGGGCTTATCTAGCATGAAATATTGGAGAACTCATTTGGGTCTTGCAAGCATGTGGTAAATTTGGTTGGGATGGTAAGTTGCTTATTCCCCTTTTGCTTCTTTTATATACATGTGGAGGCTTGATTTTCTTGGGCTCCTTGTAGCCTAGTCCTTTATAAGAGCATGTTGTGAAATCTTTTAGTAGGTTGGGAAAGCTTAGTTTTAGTGTCTTAAATCTTTTTTGGCTTAAGAGTACATGCTTAGATGGATTTGAAAAAGATTCTATACTTGTTATCATGTGAACCATGTGAACGGTTTAGTTCCAATGCCTTAAACTTCATTTGTTTCAAGAATGCATGCTAGAAAGGGTGGTTGAAAAAAGGATTCTATGTGGGTTCTTACTCAAAGCATGTACTTGTCTTTTATTTTTGATATATTGGAAGCATGATCTTGAGGCAAAGTTGGCTCTTCTTGCAAGCATGTTAGGATGAATATTATAAAGCTCCTTGCTTACTTTGGCTTGGCATGAGTTATGGAAAGATTTACTTAGCTTTTTTAACATGCATGTGGAGCTCATTTCTTGCTCCTTGTAGCTTTGTCTCGATAAGATGCATGTTGTAAAGATCCTAATTGGTTTAGAAGGCATTGCAACTTATTTTGATAGCTTGGTTTGGTCCTTCATAAAGTGCTCTCCTCTTTAATTATTTGTTGAAAGATTATTTCATGCTTGGAAGGGTTAAGTTGGAGGAAGGCTTAAATATGCTCTTTTCTTTGTTTAAGATGCATGGGGGCTTTGTATTTTGATATGTTAAAAATATGGAAGTATTTGTTTTAGCTTCATGCTTGATTTGATTTGCCTTTATGGTGCCTTTGGAAGGCTTGTTTTAAAGGAGTTTGGGTATTGGCTTTTATGGAAGCTTGAGCTTTGGTTTCATGTTGAAGTTATGCTTTACTCGTTTAAGTTTATATTTAGCTTCAAAAGATTTGTTTTTTTTTAGTTTCACTTGGAGGCTTGGTTGGCTTGTCCTAGCCCCTACCCGAGAGCCTGCTTTGATGTATTATGCTTATTCCCATTTTAATACTTTAAAAGATGTTTTCATGACTTTGTTTTATACTTCATATATGGCTCGGTTTTAGCCTTATTGAGATCTCCTTTCCTTAGCTTTGTGTTGGGTTCGATTTCAGCATCATACTTGGCTCGGGTTTGAGCCCAATGTTGGCTCGGTTTCACTCCTATAGTGGTTTTCTGTTGTGGCTTTGTGTTGAGCTGTAGTTATGGCTTTGTGACCATCCTTTTATAAATCTTATGCTGGGATTGTTTTCCCTTTTCCGCCTCAGCCGAGAGCCTCTGTTTGGATTTGTTTGAGGAGTTTATACTCTTGAGGTATATTAAGTTATGAATCAAATTGGGAGTTTGGAAATCTTAATGTTGGCTTGAGTTGCGAGTGCTAGTGTGTTCCTTTGCTGTCTTGGCCGTGGGACCCCTTGACCCTTGTAGCAACCTTGGCCGTGAGCTTTAATGTGGTGATTTAAATGGGAGCCTTACCTTTTGCTACTCTTGCCTATGAGATTGATTGAAATGGTTTGGAAGTATCCCTGTGGTTTGCTTGTGAGGAGAGATTTCAAGAAGCTGTTGATTTCTTTGAAGTTTGGAGACTTTGACTCTGGCATGGGTTTGGAAATGTTAGCAGCCAATGTTTTCCCAAGCCATTTCCTCTTTTGCTTGATTTTAAAGGCCTTGAACGATTTTCTCGGATTTCGTTTCTAAACACTCTTTGGATATAATTGCACCCAAGTGAGAAAATGACACCCTCGGGGTCGATTCAGGGAGCTTGGGCTTTGCTTTCAGTGTTTGATTATTACACGTCTTAGGGGAGTTTTAGATTAACCCGTCTGTCGACTTAACCCTTCAAATTCGAAGGTGGATTAGTCTTCTTCTTTTCCCCTCCTGTTGCTTGACACGTTTTCCCCGCTCCACTCGGAGTTTGGTTTTGTTTTGTTTTGGGGCGATGACGGCGATGATGCAAAAGGCACGCCAGTGATAGAGTAGAATGATATCCCATCCTACGACATCAGGACTCGCTCCAGGGCCCCGGTGAACCGTAGGATGACGGTATCATTCACCGCTACAATGCACGCGGGCACCCGTACCTTCTCAGGATTGTTAGTTATCCTTTACTCTACGAAATGATCGACTCGTGACAATTATATTTTTTTAAAATCCGATAAAAATACGATACTACATCTCGCAACAAAAAGAAAATATATTTTCACCACAATTAAAAATCGATAAAACTTTCTTTTGCATGTTCGAAATCCATGTGCATGCTAAAATATAAATTTCAAAACTACATTATAAAATTTAATTGTCCACTTGTTGATTATCGACCTTGCGTGTGGAACACTCTCCGAGTCGTGCTTAGTTGGACACCTTCTCATTGAAGTGACGGGCTTTATACACTCGTGTGACCGAGTAGCCTTCGACGACCCTTCGAGCAAGCATTACACGGTTCCGAGCCTACTTCGATCCGAGTGCTTGCGGTTTTCTTCGGGTTTTCATTTGATTTTTGATAGAGCACTCGTGGTCTTTTTTAGGATTTTCTAGAAGTTTCGGTGACTTTTACTACTTTTCTCGAGCTTTCCCGTTGTGGGTCCGTCACTTTGTTTTTCTCGAGCTTTTCGACGACTTTTTTCCTTCTCTTGTTTGGCTTTTATGTGACGCACTCCTGCTGGCTACACATAAGAAGACTACGGATCTTCCAGGTATACAGGTTTGTTTACATTTGCAGCGTGTTACCTTCTTTATACCTGCTACTGCATGCTATACTGTTTAGCTGTTACTTTTTGCATACCTACTCCTGCATGCTTTCTCGCTAAGACGTTATATCGTACCTCGTCGTATGCTTTATCGTTTTTCTTATCGTTATATATCCCGTCATGAATCGTACAACACTTAAACATACTTGCATGGGATGTTTAGGAGAACTCGACCATGAGGCCACTCGATTGAACATTTCGACTTCGCCACCTGTAAAACTCAACCTCTTCACTAGGCAGGAGCTCGAGCTAATGCATGGCAACGACGACATCTTTAACAAGAAACACGTCTACAACAACTAAACCATTCCTTAGCTGATTAACAACAATCCATGGTGACTCGAGGTTAGTCCGCCTAACGCGACATAAATCCTCAACCTTTCTTGGCATTCGTATAGCTCTGCTTATACAATATAAGCTCCAACTCGTTTTAGTGATTCCGAGGTTGTCGTTCGTTACGACCTAAATCCTCACATCTTCTAAGCTATTCGTGCGATCGTTTCACACAAACGTAAGTCCTAATTTAATAAAATCGGCAGGATGAAACACTCGATTAATATCTCCTAAATCGAGCCAAACCATAGGATAGCTGGAAGTCACCGAGGTTCGCCTCCGGATCTCCGACATCCCCTAGTTCTTCCTCCTTTGGATTCTACAATAAAATGTTCCAAATTTGAGTCAATCCCCTTTTCACACCTCTTTGTCCGATTTCGTTGATAAGTCCTATCCTTTTGACCTCCTTGAAGATAATATTTCCTGATTTTT
Source organism: Papilionanthe hookeriana x Papilionanthe teres (assembly GCA_022702705.1). Classification (NCBI taxonomy): domain Eukaryota; kingdom Viridiplantae; phylum Streptophyta; class Magnoliopsida; order Asparagales; family Orchidaceae; genus Papilionanthe; species Papilionanthe hookeriana x Papilionanthe teres. The sequence continues at coordinate 19,257,389 of CM040436.1, forward strand.
ATCGAGAGTTTTCTTAAGTGATTTCGGTCATTTAAGATGTAATTAACTATGAGGCTCATCTCTTATAGAAGCATTTCCGAACCCGAATTTAAAATAAACCCTATTTAATTCTTCTTATTAAATAGTGAATTTGTCGACGAATATAATGGTTTCACAGACCAAACGGACGTCATATATTTCTTAGTTTATTTGATCGAGCCTCACCCTCAGTCTTCGTGTTTGTCCTTCGGGATAAATGCATGACTCGAGCAGTAGCATTCTTTCATTCAAACTATGAAAAATATGAGGTCGTTGACTTCCTTTCTTTTCGTTGAAGGATCCTTCCGAAGCGGGCGACGGGATTCTGATTCCGGCGACCGACAGCTTCTTACGGGCACTTCACGCACAAAACAACGCCGACAATGATTTAAGCCCTGAAAGAAATAATGAAGAAGATCGCAGAGTTTCACACAAACTCGCCACCGCCTATCACAGGATCGATCAATGATGTATGAAGCAAACTCGAGTGGTAGAAACCGAAATCAATCATGCGACATCAGGGTTATGCAGGGGCAGCGACGCTGCCTTATGCGGATCTAGGGCTGTGAAATCGAGTAAAGGCGTCTGGAGCAAACTCGAGTGGTGGCAACCGAAAGAAATCACATGACATTGGAAGGGCTAGCACGAGCGAAAGCAAGCGGAACATAACGGTGGCATGTGATTTGAGCCAAGAGACGACTGATTAATAGGAATTTGGTCAGGAGAGATTATGCGACATCAGGATATTGGAGTGAACAGCAATTGTTAGAATGGGATAATGGCATGTGATTCATAACTGGAGAAAATCAATTTGAAGGTTTTGGGTCTAGAACAGAGAATTAAGGTAGGTGGACCCCGATCAAGGGCTGCATCCAAACGTGTCAATGCTTTCTGCTGCAGGAACCATGGCAGCCTGTGGAATGCGATTCGGGAGGCTGTGGAAACAAACGAGCTGATTATTGGGCGAGTCAAACTTATGGATGAAGAGAAATCAATATGGGTCAAGGAAGAGAACATAACTATCGCTTCAATAGGGGAACGAGCTTCAGTCTAGGAAATTGAGGAGGTGGCTCGTGCATAAGGAGGTTGAAGATGTCGAACTTTGAACGAGATGATTCCTACGGTTAGGTTTATCATGTGTATAAATACTTTATTGTTATGGGCTAGCTAAGAAAAGTATTGATGGTAGCAGCACTATGTTTGAAAGGAAACTCTAGCATGGTATCAATAGAGAGAATAATGTTAGCCAATCAAAACATAGAAAAATTAAAAAACCAATTGTTGGAGCGTTTCAGAACCATGCAGAAAAAAGATTTACACGAACAATTTTTTTCATTGGTCAAGAAAGAATCCATCATAGATTATAGTGAAAATTTTGAGATGTTATTCAGTCATTCAAGAGGAATAGTGGAAGTATTATTAAAAGAAAACTTCATGAAGGGGTTGAAGTCAAAGAATCTAGCAGCACTTAACAGCGAGGATTGGGAAAAATTATGGAATTTAATACATTTGATTGAAGATAAAAACAGCAATGCAATGGTCTAATAGGAGCAACATAATTGGAGCACTATATTTAAATGTTGCAGCCATCAAGGTATCAAAACCTCAAACGTTGGGACTCCAGAGAGAGGACCCACGAAACAAGAATAATGGATCACTACCGGAAGTAACTTTCAAATGCTTTACAGAGACAGATTCAAGAGATTTAAGAGAAATGAGCCAAAGGGCAAAGCTTTTGGTGTAATGAGAAATTTTCCCTAGGACACAGTTGCAAGGATCGAACTTTGCAGTTCTCATAGTGTGAGATGACGACAAGGCAGAAAATGAAGAAACATAACAGATTGTGGTGGAGGAGGAACACCCTCACTTGGATTTGATAGAAATCTCATTAAACTCGGTTATGGGAGTTCACACTTAACCAAATTTTAAACTTCGGGGACAAATTGGTAGCAAGATGTAGTTGTGTTGGAAGATAGTGGGGCCACCCACAACTTCATATCCACTCAAGTAGTGGAGCAATTGCACTTGAGATTGTTGACATGAGAAGCTTTGGCGTAATGATGAGAACGGGACAGGTGAAAAGGAGCCCTGGAATATTTAAAGGACTCATTTTAACACTGCAGAGTATTCGAGTGATGGAAGATTTTCTTCTCTTGGGTTTAGGGGGCACTGATGTTATATTGAGTACAAAATGGTTTCAAACATTATTGAAGATTATGATGAATTTGGAACTCCTAATAAAGAAGTTTCAAAAGGGAGACAAGAGGATAGTGCTTGTTCCGACCCTAGTTTGTACAATACCTTAGTGACACTCAAGATCATGGTTACGAAAATTTAGGATGCAGCATTTGGATCCTTGATCGAATTACATAGCATGTAAGAGACACATGATACGGAATTGGCAGAGATTCCAGCACCGGTCCAACAGCTCTTACAATAGTTTGCAAAAATATTTCTAATTGCCACGCGGATTACCTCCTTGAAGGGAACACAAGCATGTGAAAACACTGAGGCTAGGGTTTTCTCCCGTCAGTGTGTGTCCATACCGCCAGCCCTAGGTGTAGAAGTACAAGATAAACAAATTGATCCAAGAGATGTTAGAGGCAGAGGATATACAGCCTAATGTGAGTACCTTCTCTAACCCAACCTTGCTAGTGAAGAAGAAGGATGAGAGTTGGCATTTCTATGTTGATTATTAGGCAGTGAATAAGGAAATATTACCTGAAAATTTTCTCATCCTGACAATTGATGAGTTGTTGGACGGGTTATTTGAGGCTGCAGTAATTTCAAGATTGACCTGAAGTCAACATACATATATACCATCAAATTTGGATGCGACAGTGAACTAGTGCGTGGCTTATCGTTTAAAATTTTCGCCTTCGTCAACACTCCATCCATTGTTCAACATATCACAGTTGTGACGTGTTATTAGTGATAATGTGTCCTCTTCTTCACTCTGCCTATTTTGACTGAGGATGTAGAAGTTCTCTTGAAGTCACTTGAGTTCAAAAGAATGCGCTAATAATCGACATATGGAAAATAATTCATGATTAAATGAAAAAAAAGTTGTCAGATTATGACTCCACGTGAGAGCCATACGATTTGATCCAGTAGCAGTTTCCTCTCTTCTACCTTGAAGGCAATGTGTCTTATTAGAAGGGGAGTAATGTTAGACCGACGTCTATAGCACTTTCCGTCTTGTGCATCACAGAGTTGAGTAGTCCCATTGAACCGAGGCCAAACCTGCCAAATAATTTGAATACTTATTTTGAGCGGAAAACTAAAAGGACAATTTAGTCATTTGTTAGTTATAATTATTAGGTATAAATAAGGCTTAAGATGATTAGGGTTACAGTATGTAATTGTTGCTTTCAATCTTAGGAGTTAAAGTTTGGGAGAGCATTGTCTACCTATTTATCATTAATGTATTTGCGGTCGTATTGTTTTGTGTCGGAGGAGAAATATTTTTTGTCCTATTCTCCGTGCAAGCTTGTCTCGTTCCTATCAAATTATTTTCAATAATATAGCAAATAAATCACTACATACCATGATCCCGAAATTTTGCTCACACAACAACAAAAAAAGATGTTTGCTTTATGTCAACAAATTATTACATGAGGTTCGGCAGGTGCCAAAGGTGTGTGTACATATTTGTGTAAAGCAGTGTACACATGCCACTTGTCAGCTCCTTATTGGTTGATCAATCATCCATACTTCCTTAATCCCCGCCAAAGAATTTTTCCTAGATGTCGGTATGGTAAGAAATATCCACATTTGAGGAGGATAAACGCATCCATGTGGCCAAATCATTTAGTTTAAAAAGTTATAAATTAAGGTAATGAAGATCATTTACACCATGTCATAGACCCAATTTATTCTCATTAGCTCACAACCTCAGTTTGAAGAAAAAGGCATTTACATACATAACACTCAATTTCTACGTATTTACATATCTAACAACTAAACTTTGCTTTCTTACATTTATGCAGCCAAAATCTCTTTTATCACATCAAAAATGCCACATATTTTACTTCTAAAAAGTGAAATGCAACTTTCCATGCATAGGAAAGGGGGTATATAAATAAAAATTGATGTTTAGGTGATATGTAAAGATATAGGAATTGAGTGGCATGTATGTAAATCTTCCTTGAAAAAAATATTCAGCTCACAATCTCAGTCTGAAGAAAACATTTAATCCTCCATATACAGCATTACCAATCATCCATTGCAACTGTGTAATTTATGAGAATGCCCAAAATAACACCACTTAGCAGACACGAATCAAAAATTGGAAATAACTATCATCAGAAAATTGAGGAAAATGGAGAGTCAAATTATCCAATACATTACCAATAAAATTAAATTGCCGCCTCCTTCCTTCTCGAACATCAGGACCCAATCTCTGAAAACCAAAAATATTCAATCAAATGACAACAAAATATAAACAATGTAATAACTAGGTAGAGTCCAACTCGGAACCTTCACCAGCAAAATGGCATCCAACACCTCTCGTTCGAGAGAAGCCGCCCTGAAATCCAAAGAAAAAGAAAACCTAAATAATTCATAAAGCCCAAAGGAATCTTAATAGATGGAGCAATAATACCTAAGTATGCTTTTAATCTGCGGAAGGGAAAAGGTCGAGAGGTCCATCCCCCAGCGAACGGCCCGGCGAGCCTCTCTCTTGAGTTCATTGCGACTCTTCTTGAGAGAATCTCTGCTATTTTTCAAGCTTGTATCATCGTTTCCGATAGCGTTACCGCCTGACGGCGACGTCAGAGGACGGAGCGCATGTGAACGGATACAGAAGCTTTCATCTAGGGTCGAAGTGGAGAAGAAGAAACCATGGGGCGTCGGGGAGAAGGTAGAGAATAGATGTGGAGATAGACCAGAATAACGCCTCGATAGAGAAATAGCCGCCGTGGCGATCGCCGTCGCCATGACCTTCTTCCTGACCTCTATTGTGGGGATTTCTGCCGTTTATTTCCGTAAAAAGAAGCTGAGCCAAACCGTGGGGTGGAACAGGAGAAAATATTACATCAGTACTTATAACAGGTGGAGTTTAGTGAAATCGTATCGTGTGGTATCTGAAAAAATAAAAAGATTTATCCGGTAATGTGAGAAATATTCTCTTATGATATTTAGTATTATTCAGGTGTTATTGTGTGTTATTCATGTGTTATTTTATTTTGAGAATATTTCTAGTGTTATAATAACACAATAACACATGAACAATACACAATAACACCTGAATAATGCGGAATAACACGGGAGGAATATTCCTTATTATCGGGTGAATTTTTTTTCTGTCACGCACCACGTTGCGCGATTTCACTGGACTCCGCACGTAGCTCTACGTGTGGAGTCCTTATGTAATATTTTTTCGTGGAACAGTGAGCTAAACGTTCAGACTGAAAATTTTGTCTATATTAATTAACCGAGAAAATATTTGGACGGTCACATCTTCATATTTATCATTTGAGAGTAATATCGTCGGTGGTTAGTCGTTCGGACGTGCGGACATCAAAATGAGATTTTTTTTCTCGTTAAGAAGTCTTGTTATGTTTATTATTATTATTATTATTATTATTTATTTATTTTGTTTTTATATATAGTATAGTTGTTTTACTGTTGTTGGCTTTATAGTTCTGTTGTTAAAGGTAATCGTTGTCATTTTTCTTTATGTTTATCTTTTTTTCTCCTTTGTTAGTTTCCTATTATTTGTTTCTTTAGTATTTATTTTTTGTCGGTTGTGTTTATTCTTTTAAGTTTTTTTAGCATCTTTGTTGGTTGTTCTTTTCTTCGTATTTTTGCATGTTTTCGCTTGAGCGACTTCTTTTGATTGCTACATCTTCTCGAAATTTTTATATATTGTTAGTTCCTCTTCATTTTCTATTAATAAAGTTGGGTGCGACCCTCACATTTTCTCAAAAATAAAAATATTAAGAGGCGTCTATAGGAAAATTATTAAGTGTCACTCATCACATGTCTGCATTTGGATCGTCGTTCGGACGTGTGATCATTGTACACTTCATTTTCTTTTAATAAAGTTGGGTGCGACCCTCACATTTTCTCAAAAATAAAAAAATTAAGAGGTGTCTATAGGAAAATTATTAAGTGCCACTCATCATAAGTCTGCATTGTCTGAATCCAGTCGTGTCGTCAGCCCATTTGGATCGTCGTCCGGACGTGTGATCATCGTAGGTAATAATTTTTTTTTAATAGCACATGTTAATAATATTTACCACCCTAAACTAGATTTATTAAGAGGGAATTTGATTCGCATTTTAATTAGGATTTACATTAAGAGTCAACATAAATCCGTTAATTTATGATTTACGGATTTACTAAATAATCCTACTTAACACCCTCTTAAAGTGGCTGTTAGGGACTATACTGTCTTGTATATATCATTTTATAATCTTCAAGTAATATGTGTTATATATATAATCTAACATATTACACTTTCATAAAGATACATTAATGCATGATTGCACACATACATATAAGAAAATCATATCTTAAAGATTGGCTGGAGGCTATTACACTAGTCTCCAATCAATCTCATGTGTCTAATCACTTGACTGGTCTGTACACCAGAGGGATCGAACCCCTGATCCTAGAAGACTTAGAACTGACTTAGCAGTTGTCAACCGATATATATGTGTGTGCACAACTGGTCGCCTATTGATTGGCAGGTTCTACATAAGTCCTCTTTGTCCCGGGTTCAAATACATCTAAGTCAAATTTGCACATATGATATGGACATGCACATGTTGATGTCTATCATTGAATAGATATATATATATATATATATATATATATATATATATATATATATATATATAAAGCAGAACATGGCACATTAACATCATAAGAGTCGACCATATCAAATTGAGTGTGCACTATCATCAAACATCATTTGAGTATTTAACCATAATTCATGTCAAGGGTCTAAAAACTCATTATATATTGATTATATATTGGGGACATTTACATACATACAATATAAGTATTATGTATTTACATATGTAACCTCCAAACTTTCATATTTACATGCATATCAATCAAATATTTAACGAAGAGTAAAAAAAATACCGCAATCAATATCTTTTTTAAAAGTAGAGTATGCATTTTCATGCAAAAGATTTTGGCGAAGATGTATTATAAGTGTAAATATCAAATTGTGGGTATTACGTATATAAATACATAAGAATTGTGTGGTGTGTATGTAAATTTCCCTTGTAGATTCTCTTATATTTTATTAACTTGTGCTATGCCATTAATGTTAGATCACATATTTAAGTAATATGTCAAAATTCAACAAGTCATGTCACAATTATGTAAGTTTGGATAAATTCATATTTGATTTATCTATCGCTCTCTCAAGTGGGGCTAACTAGAATGGATTGAGTTCGGATCAAAATCAGCTTGTGGCTTATTATGTTTGATTTCGAGTGAGCTAGGATCGAATTAAACCAAGCTCGATCCGGCTCAAAAGAAAAGCAAGATGACTCAAATTTGACCTATTCAGACTCATTCTAGCTCGAAATTGAACCAGGATGGCTCAAATTGAGTTATTTGGATCTGTTCAAGCTCGATATTGGCTCGTAGCTCGTTATATTTAACTTTTTTATCGTTATATATAACTTTTATAAATAAAAAATAATACGAGCTGATCTCGAGCCAGATCAACACAAAAAAGATTCTATCTAATGTTTTGGCTCGTAGCATGGAATGTTGTAGATGGAATTCACTTTGTTACCAGTAAAAAAAAAGTAATCTAAAAGAGGAAATTCCATCTATTATGTACAAAATTTATTTTTTTTACCGCTTTCAATTCAATTACTTGGTTTGTGCACTGTCCCTTTTGGCTGCAAGTGGCTGTATTGTCTTTTTTTTGGCTGTCGAGGCCGATTGATTTCCTATTGCATTGATTATTGTTGGATATTTTTCGAGTTTTGGTGAGGCACAATGATATGCAAATACTCTTATTGTGACTCGAACGATTTTCGATTCTATGTCAATTATTGTCATATGATATTTAAAATCTTTAATGTTGATTTGGCTATTTGTGGATAGTTGGAATTGATTCAATTGGAATGTGCTCAACTCTTTCATTACCAATATTCTATTATGTGATGTATAATACATTATGAATGGAATATTTTGCCTATTTGCTATATGCAAAGGTTATATTTTGCTATGTGATGTTGATATTATTCTTTGTATGGCCATCATTTCTCTTGTTGATGTATGATGTTTTATTGATATTGGGTCCTACACTTTGTTTATTGGAATATGATATCACTAACCCTCTATGTGTAGTCCCTTTAAGCTAATGCTAATTGGATGCAAGAATTAGCTAATAAGCCCACACTTTTGCAATTTTTATTTCTTTTTGCTTATAATTTAATTTTACTTATATGTTATCTTTACTCTTAGGTCCCGTTTGGGGCAGCTTATTTGGTGCGATGCGTTTTGAAAATGCACCCAGATCCATTTGTGTAAACTGTGTTTTGACAACTTTTTCAAAAAATTGTGTTTTTAAACCGCTGAAATCAGCATTTTCACACTGTTTTATGGCTAGGTGTGTGACAACTTTCTGACTACGGTCTGACTTTTCCATAAAAAATAATAAGAAATTATAGTAGCCACCGTAACTTTTTGAACAGCAGATTAGCAGCTTATTAATCCTTAGTGTTTAATCTTGAGACCTAATTGTCTCATTTTTTATATCTAAAACAACTTATTTAAATGTTATCCACTTTTTATGAATAAATTGCTAGACATGACCTAAAAAAAAAAATTGAAATTCTCTCTCTTCATAAGGTCTAATATTTATTATGTTTTAAGGAAAAGAAACAAGAAAATGTGAGATAAATTACAAGGTTTTAAAAAGGAGCAAGGAAGAGTTGAACTGAATGACATAATAAATAAAAATATTAATTAAATATAATCTAAATAATAAAATAATGATTTAAATACAAACAACATTAAAATTAAGCTAATGACAGTTTACAATTAAGAATCCAGTCGTAAATCATAAATCTCTACAAAACAAACATACGCAAGATAGTGACGACTTTCTCTCAAGATCACGTAGAACTGATCTTGCAGCGCCAATATGAGACTCAACTGATCCGCTAGTCCAAAAGTCAATCGGATCGGCCTGATCACTGGTTCAAGATCAAACCAGATTTCTACACCTTGATAAATCGTCGCGTTGATGCAAAGAATCACGAGATTCCATAACTAAGTTAAACTTAATTACAATATATTTAAATAACTCATAATAAAATATTGAAATTAAATCCAAATTAATTCAAAAACTTTTATAAAATTTTAAAAATAATGACACCATATATATATAGTTATAAGAAATTAAAAATTCATAATAAATTTAAAAGCCAAAAAACATTTATTTGGGATAATTGCAATTTTTTAAACATATTTAAAGAGTTGTTGATATAAAATATACATTTTTAAGCATTATAATATTTATAGAGATAAATAGTACTTTTTTTTTTAGAACTTTCACATTTTATCAAATTAATTACCCAAAATAGATAAAATAGTAAAAAAAATTATTTAGCACTATCTTCTAAATTCTCTATATATATATATAGGGCCGTCAAAAAAGCTCGGTGTTCGTGAACAGTTCGTGTTCGATTCGCCAAGAAGTTCGTGTTCGATTCGTTCGATAAGCAAACAAGACGAATAAGAACTTTTTTTTTTCGTTTGGTTTGTTAAACGAACCAAACACGAACAATAATGTGTTCGTTCGTGTTTGGTTCGTTATTGTTCGAAATATAAAATAATTTAAAACAATTATATATAAAATATTTATGATATTTTAAAAATAATTATATATTATAAAAATTTAGCATATTTTAAATGATTAAACTTCTATAAAATATAATATATGATAAATCATTAATAACAATAACAATATTATAGTATTAATTATATTAATATAAATATTATAATATTATAATTAATATGCTATACTATATATTAAAATAAAACCCTAAACAAAACCCTAAAAGCCTTATTCGATTTGTTTCATTTTGAGGAAGTATGAATTACCTGATGTGTACGGAATGCCTGATCAATTTGCTTCATTTTGAGTAAGTATGCTATTAAAGCTAGGGCTGTCAAAAAAGTTTGTTGTTCGCAAACAGTTGGTGTTCAGTTCGCCAGGAAGTTCGTGTTTGATTCGTTTGATAAGCAAACGAGACGAAAACGAACAATTTTGTTTTGTTCGGTTTGTTAAACGAACCAAACACGAACAGATGATGTTTTCGAACATTTCAAACACAAACACTAAACTTCTGTTCGTTTACACCCATATATATATATATATATATATATATATATATATATATATATATATATATATATATATATAATGTGTCTCAATGGGCACCATGTGCACAAGGGGTAAAGTTACGACACCTGCCAAAAATTAACAGGCAGCGTGCATATAATCTTACTATGGGTCCCACTTATCCAAAACAGAAGAAACTGTCAAATGCAAATAAGAACATTTGCATATATACCCCCAAATTCTTATGTAAGAAAGAAAAAAAATTTACATCTACATTTTCATATCAGAAAAAGAATAACAATTTCAATTTACAACAAAAACCAAATACATCATTTCCTGCAGAGGTAAGTTGGTATGCGTTTAAAAATGAAAATAAAAATGTTAGATATGCAAATACATAAGACTTCAGTGGTATATATGCAAACCTTCGATAAAACATTATTCATCGTCGTGCAGAAATAATGCATACAATCCACGTGCTCATTAGCAGAAAATCAGGAAGGAGTTATATTGTTATTGGTATTAAGATTACTGTAATCTCATCCACGCACATTACAAAGAATAGCATTATTTATTATAATATTTAGGGGCATTTGCGTAAATACCACAGAATTTTTATAAATTTACAAATCTAACAACTAGGCCTTTTCATATTTACATGTTTAACACAAAACATTATATCAAAAACAGTTCTACAATTAGGTCTGTCGAAAAAGCTCGTTTTTCGTGAACAATTCGTGTTCTGCTTGCCATAAAATTTGTTTTTGATTCGTTCGATAAGCAAATAAGACGAACACAAATAATTTTTTTTGTTCGGTTTTTAAACGAACCAAACACGAACAATTATGAATTTCATCGTGTTTGAATCGTTATTGCTCGAAATATAAAATAATTATATATAAAAATTTATCATATTTTAAAATAATTATATACTCTAAAAAATTATTATATTTCAAAAAATTAAATGTTATAAAGTTTGTTTAAAAAATTATTATTATTTTAACAATTTAACTAATTCAAACAATACAAACAAATTTAAAAAATTTCGAACAATTCAAATAATTTGAATTCAAGCATTTCAAATTAACTTCAAACAAATCAAATCAAACACAAACAGTAGCTTCACGAGAAATTTCAAAACGAGCTTATTTCAAACACACTTAATTTCAAACAAACCGAACACGAACACAAGCTATGGTCGTTCGTATTCAATTCGTTTACACCCCTAACTACAACGCATGCTATGTAAACGCATAAGGGTTGTGTTAGAACTTATGTAAATTTCTCTTATTTATATTTTTCTCTTCTACTTCCTCTATACATAAATAGATAGAGAGAGAGAGAGATAGAGAGAGAGAGAGGTTCACATATATTAGCATAATATTGAATTGGGGTGTTTTCATATCAACCACCCAAAACTTTAAATATAGCGAATTGAGGGTTGAAATGTAAATTCTAAACTTATCAGGATATTATATTTAATGTTTTAGGTGGTTGGTACCTAAACCTATATTCAATCTTATTACCAATAAAGAAGATTCCAAGATTAACCTTTATAAAGATTCATTTCATAATGGAAATAAGTGTAAAAACAGCAACAATATACACTTTCAATATGGCAAACATTTCAAAAAGAATTTTACATAGGACCGGACTGGTTTAAGCAACAAGAGAGAAGTGCATGAAGATAAAGGGTCCGATTGAGGCAGCTTATTTGATGCGGTGGCGTTTTGAAAACGCACCTGACCTATTTGGGTAAAGTGTGTTTTGACGGCTTATGAGTTTTCAAAATGCAGAAAACAACGTTTTCACACCGCACTTAGCTTATCAGCAAATTATTTTTAATCAACTTATCAGCAGATTATTAATAAGTTCCAACTGCCCCAAACAGACCATAAAAAAACAAAAAAACTACCGATAAAAAAGAAAATTTACATGCATGCTACACAATTTTTCATGTATTTAAATATCTAACCAACAAAAAATTGATGTTTATGGCATAACACTTTTGTTAAGTCATGAACTTATTACATAGATAAACTTATTTCACTTTTAAAGAAACTAATTAGTAGTGATATTATTTATAAGATGCTAAATATTTGAATGCTAAGCATCTAAATATGAAATTTTAAAGGGGCATTTACACATATCAAACAATTCTCAAGCAAAAAAACAATGTTTAGGTGTTGTATAAACAAATAGTAATTAGATGTATGTAAATGCACCAATTTGCTTTCTAATCCTTGCATTATTGTAGAAATTAACCCTTTCTGCTTAAGCTTTGTTTATTACGATGTTGTCAAGTGCGATTTAGAGTCCGTTTGGGACAGCGATGTGGTGGCGGAGCGGCACCGCACCACAGTTTTGTTTATTTGGATACACTACATTTTGACAGCTTTTTTCAAAAAGTTACTGCTGAAAGCAGTATTTTCCCACTGGTTCTTGCTATGTATGGTGACATTTTTCTACTAGTTGTCCGACTTTTTCAAAAAATTATAATACATGCCACAGCTTTGTGCAAGCTCATATTATTTTTCAGCAGCTTCACTATAGCTACCCCAAGCAGATCCTTAGTAAAATCTAAATCCAAATTTTGTAAGTTTTGAGAGGATTAAACTGCTAACCATCTAGCATAACAACTAATAAATCCTAGTTAATCTTAAGAAATTGTTAGAATCTCAATTAAGGCGGCATTAACAATTTTTTTATTATAAATAACAATGGTTTAAAGCTTGTGCTTTAAATGGGATTAATCAAAACAAAATTGGATTTAAGCTAGAGACAAGTCTTAATGAAGAGCATTAGGCAATATGCTTGTGCTTTAAATGCGATTAATCAAAACAAATTTGAGTTTAAGCATGAGGCAAGTCTTAATGAAGAGCATTAGGCAAAATGGGGCATTTACATACATACCCACCCAAATTCCTATGTATTTACATATCCAAAAAAACTAAACTTTGGTAGGGCTTAAATCCACTATTATTTCTACTAATCCCATTTCAAAGCACAAGGTTCAAACCCATTGTTACTTGCAATTAAAATTTGCTAATCCCACCTACATTGAGATTCAATCGGTTTCTTAGGATTAATGAGAACTTATTAGTAGTTAAATCATATAGTTAGCAGTTTAATCCTCTCAAAACTAAGGCGGTGTTTGGTAGTAAGCTTTTAATAGGATTTAAGGATTTAACTTTAATCAAGCTAAACACTAAAGAAAATAAAAATTAAATCCAACGCTCACTTAAATTGAACTTTCTCATGTTCCACATTTTTTCTTGTTTTCTGTCACATTTACGTCGTAAATCCAGATTTACTAAATCCGATTGCGAGTCAAATTTATTCTTTTATTGCTCGCTAGCTCCTCAGTCGCACACTGAATTTAATGAAAAACTAGTTAAAGTATATCTAAGTTGCAGCCAAACGCCATCTAAATATGGATTTAGGAGGTGTTTGGTAGCATGATTTCAACAGGATTTACTCATGAATTTAACTCAAATCCAACCAAAAGCAAAATCAAAAAACAAAAACAATATCCAACTATTTGTTAATCCGAATTTATCCCTGTTCCGTCTTCTCTGCAGGCATTCCCAAATCCGGATTTACTAAATCAAACAAAGAGATGGATTTGCCGGATTCACGTTATAGTTGCTTGTAACTTCTGCTGCAATCACGAGCTCACCGGAAATCAGGATTTGAAAATCCTAAATATCCGTAAATCCGATCTTTCAGCAAAACAGCACCTAAGAATTTACTAAATCGCACTCTCGATCAAGCAGCCTCGTAATAAACAAAAGCTGAGCAGAAAACTGTCAATTTCTACAATCACAAGCCAACTAAAAAGCCAAAACATAAACAGAAAGCCAGGCACAGTGCACAAAGGAAATACAAAAATAAGAAAGCATTTACCCACTGAGTAAAGTTAACATTTCAGGCATCAGAAATGGCACAATATTCGAAATCTAATCAAATAAGGCAAGCCAGTTACTTCGAATCCTATTTCAGGCATGATTTTAACAACATTCAGTTAAATCCCGCAAAACACATTTTTGGTAAATATATATCTACTGTTTTGAAAATTACAGTTTGCCCCTTATTATCTAAATCAATAAATTATCAAAATGCAACAGATTTAATGATTTTTGACTGAAAGATAGCAAGTATGGAAGCAAAAAACCAAAAAGATGACAACTTTTCAGCAACATTTCACAGTAGGATGCCAAAAATCCCATCTTTTGAAGCCATTCGAGCTTCACTAAATAAAACTTGCAGAATGACTGGAAATAGCTTGGATTCATATATAAAAGCACATCATTCATACAGTTCATATTACACATTCCCTTGTCAAAAAAAAAAAAAAAAATCACCAAAAATGAACAACAAAATCTAACCAAAACCAAATCGCATGATTCACGTCCAAGTTATAAAGAAAAAAAAAAGGAAGAAAACCACAATCTTCGTGCCCTACCAGAGCATACAACACAAAAATATAAAAATAAAGTAAAAGAGAAACACAAGGATAGTAGCCCATATCATCAAACTACAAGATAATCTAACGAAGCAGAAACAAAAAAGTAAGGAGATGTAGGTAAAGTCTCACTTCGGACCAGATGGGCACTCCCTCGCGAAATGCCCAGTTTCTCCACAGTTGTAACATCCACCGCCACCGCCGCTGCCGCCGCCGCCACCACCGCCGCTGCCATACCTTCCACCGCCGCCACCAAATCTCCCGCCACCACTGCCGCCGCTCCCTCCACTGCTGCTCTTGTAACAGTCCCGCGCAAGATGACCAGGCTCCCCGCAGTTATAACACGCTCCACCACCTCCGCCACCGTATCCACCACCTCCGCCACCGTATCCACCACCATCGCCACCCCTCCAACCACCGCCTCCCCTACCTCCACCGCCACCGTTAAACCCGTATCCACCTCCGCCATACCTTCCACCCCCTCTTCCACCTCCACCACCATACCCATCCCTGCGGCCCCCACCGCCGCCGCCCCCGCCGCCTGATGTGTTGCCTCCCTGAACATAATCCCCATCCGGTCCCGTCACATCAACGGCCTTAGTCCGTCCATCCTCCGACTCCGCGATCGCGAATTCAACCGGCTCACCATCAGCCAGCGTTCGGAACCCATCCGCCTTTATCGATGATTGATGCACAAACAGATCCTCTCCTCCATCATCCGGCGTGATGAATCCGAACCCCTTGCTTCCATTAAACCACTTCACCACTCCCTTTAATCGAACGCCCTCTTGCGCCATCTCCGATCTGTCCGCTCAGATCCCTCACCAGACGAAACCCTAATTGTGAGCGCTCTCTGGGAGAGATTGCTGTTCTTTATAGTCAGAGAGAGGAGAAGATCGGGGGGTTGAGGATTTCCGCATCGGACGGCTGTAAATCAAAGTTATGTTTGGTTATAGCCGTCGGATATTTAAGGGGTTTGCGGCGTGAATCTGTTGATAGCCGGCAGAATTAATTGCGACTGATAAAATTGTTCCCTTTGCGATAAATGGGGTTGACTGAATTTACTGTTTTGTAAATAATTATTTTATTTATAAGAAAAATATAATTTCCAAATTTGGAAGGTAGAAAATGAATTTATTTTGATTTTTATATTTGTAAAGCTCTGTTTGGGACAGTTGCTGCTTATTGAATAATCTGGTGATAAGCTGATTAAAGGGTCTGTTTGGGGCAGCTTGTCCGTTTCAAGATAAACAGTTTATCCTGAAATGCAACCCGCGGGTAGGCTGCGAGGGTTGACCCGCGGCCTGCATTTAGTGTAAAAAATTCAAACGCAACAGGCAGTGTTTTCAAAAACGTGCGAATCAAACGGTTAGGTGGTGTTTTCAAAAACGCAACCGCACTTATAAGATGTCCCAAACGGGAGTTAGGTGTGGTGGATATTATAAATTTTTATTTTTATTTTTAAATGTCAGATCGCAGACAGAAAGCCGCCACCGCATTAAGGTAAGTGTGTTGTGAAAAAACTGTTTTTTAATGTTTTGAAGACGCATAAGCTGCCAAAATGCAGTTTGCCAAAACATGCGAAGTGCGTTTTCAAAACGCCACCACATCAAATAAGCTACCCCAAACGGGCCCTAAATGTTATTGTTCAAGTAATGTGATTCATCAATTAAAATTTTGAATTAAGTAAATATTATTTTTATAGAAAATTTTTAATTTTTATTTCATTAATAGATAGGATATTTATTTTATGTATATTTGAGTGAATTTAATTACAAATATATACTGTCTGCATGTATTGAATTTTGTACTTTAATATTTATTATTGTGATATATTTTCATAATTAAAGATATTTCCATTTATTATATTATTTTTCTTATTCACTTTTATTGTTTATAAATGTAAGCTATTTTTAGCAAATAATGTTAAATTTAATTTAATTATTACAATTATAGCCTTTTATAAATAGGATTTACATTGCACACAGAGCGCGTTCGTAGTCCTCACGCAGCTCTTCAATACCTATCAAATACTCTTATAATAACCTATCAATACCCAATAATCAATATCATGTAAATACCTTAATAACCAATACCCCTCCCACACACTCCCAATACCCTCCAAATGAGGGTATTGGGAGGTTATTCAACACCCAGCGACTGCGTACGTGCTCCGTATGCAATAATTTCCCCCTCAAAAGAGCATTTTGTCCTCACTCCAGCAATTATTCTGCAAATATTGCTTGAAACTCAGTCCAATTTGTGCTTTTAAAATCTGGATCGATATAAAAGTTTAAATTATCCCTTATTTATTACTTTACTTTTATTTTGTTGCATATTATTCATTTAATTTTTTTAAATTAATTTATTTTCATAAAAAGTTTGCCATCTTGAAAATATAAGCTAGTTCCATGCTTGTTGGACATATGGATGAAAGAGCATTGTTTAGCAATTAGTATAATAAATTAAGTCTACAATTTATAAAATCTATGTTAAAAGACATATTGCTTCATCATAACTTACATTCATACATTTTCAAAGTCATGTTGCATATTAGTCAATATCATACATTATATATATATGAGAATGCAACATGACTTAATGAGAATCACTTCCTTTTAGATCCAACTTTGGGGCAAGTTTAACTTGTTTTGGTTAGTAATGTGAATCATATGTTGTGTGTGCATCAAAAATATATGTACACTGATCTTAAAGAGATCTAATTGTTCATAAGAGAAGAATAACATGAAGGCAGATCCACTACAAGGATATCGTGCGACACACCTGACCTAATGAGCCAAGTTGTGTGAGCCAAGTCAACTAGAATAAAATCAACTAAGCAAAAATGCTAACAAGAAGACAAGCAGGTGATCTAATTGTAGGTCATTCAATCAGGAAACAACTGAGTGGATGTGCCATCCACTGCTGGAATGTTGGCTTAATGCAATAGCTTATCCCCTATCCCATAGTGGAGCCGACCCAATGGAAGAGCCAGTTCCACAAATTATCTCCAATCGTCCAATTGAGACTCAAAGACTCCCCAATAGGGATCGAAGATAATCAATCAGGCTGCATCAGTCGATTGAGCCCTACCGACCAAGTTCAACCGACCGAGTTAACTCAGTTGAGCCAAATCAACTAAGCTTTGTCGGCTGATCCATAAGGCAACAAGACAATAAGCCAACTTTTGTAAATGTCATAAATGTTGCATTACATTTCCTTTTCAAATGGGTGTAAGAATATTATATCACTATTGTACAACCTCCTCTATAAATAGGGAAAACATTCTACAAAAAGGTAACATTATTCATTACTATTCAACTCTCTCTCTCTCTCTCTCTCTCTCTCTCTCTCTCTCTCTCTCTCTCTCTCTTTTCTCACTTGTGTTACAGTTCCTTGGTGTGACTCACAAACTCCACAGAAACAACGCTCAGATGATTAAACTGTTCATATGAATTTTATTGTTCATTAGTGATCCTAGTGCAAAATTCAACCATTAGTTATCCATCTTCTTGGATATATCAACTACATATGCAGTTAATACTGACAACATGTGGTGATTTGGCATCTATCCTAATATTTTTTCATGTTTTGTCTATTTTTTATTTTTTTATTTCTTCACATATTCTTCAACTTCGTCATCGCACGACATTAGCTTTGAACTTCAAGTCTTATACATGCATAACTATGGCCGTCAAGTGAGTAGCCCTAAATATAACAAAACAATAACACATAAAAATATGTAGAGATAATATAAACAATAATGTGTAAAATCATAGAAATAGGAAGCACGAAACATAGTTCCTTTTGGATTTCGAACACAAAAAATAACACACAAAATACATAAAGCTACAACATAACGATTTTCAAGTATAAAATCTAATCTTTCAACTAAAATCTTTCTATAATGAGTCGACCAAGTAGTATATGTGTCGACCAAGTAGTATAAACAATCGTTTGTGTTTCGATCCCACGAGGAAATAATAAACTCTTAAAGTTTAATATGCTTTTGAGTATAGCATGAAGGTTCAAAATGTATTGATTTCAAATTTTTATAATTTTTTCGCAAAAAATAGAACAGATAACTAGTTTTGAGTTTAAACAAGTGATAGAATACCTATATTGAATTTGTCCTATGCAAATCACATGTGCCTGAGGGAGTCTATTCAAGTTTACTATTTGGCACAATAGTTTTCCTTATCCCTCGCAATGGTCATAAGAAACTTGGGATTTGATATTACAATTTGCATCCTAACCATACAAATAACCAGTGGTTGTAACACAAATGCATAGTTGTGTAGGTTAACATAATTGTTCCACTAACATGGCCTCGTAACACTGTATCACAAATCATTTTAACTTCCAAAGTAACCGATTTAGAAATAAGTTACATGCAAAATATTAAACTATAAACTTAAAATCTAATTTATGCACAATGACAAGACAAAAATGATACTATTATGCATAATATCCAATTTAAGGGCTTGAGTGAGCTCGGGCTTAACTCGGGTATTGCTTGTTCAAAATTTACTAGTGTTTAAAATTGTTCCTGGGGATAGTGTGTTATTGTTCAACTCGATTTATATATTCTTATTCGTGTTCGACTCGTGTTCAACTGGAAATTAGTTCATTTAAATTAGTTTAAAAAAATAGATGCAGTGTTGAGAAATTTAGGGCAAAGAAAACAAAAATCGACACAAATCTATAAAAAAAAACTTAAAGATTTAACAAGGTTCAACAAAGATGCCTATGTCCTAGGGAGCAGAGCGGCGGCTTTCCTTTCGCTTTCAGAAAAGAGTACATAGCCTTCATTAGGGTACAATACAATATATATATATATATATATATATATATATATATATATATAACTCTGACATACAATATGTAATTACAAAGTTACTCATGTATCGTACCACGAGGGTGTTGCCCCCACACCCCCAACTAACATAACGAAACTCCCCTAATTGGACAAATGCTGGAGCGGAGCGACCGAACGGATCAAAGAGAGCGAGCAGAGCGAGCGAGCGGACAGGAGCGAGCTTGCAACCGGAGTACCGCTCCAGCATCTGGTATATGAGTCAAACCTAAGATGTTGGAGTTGGATTCAAACTTGCATCACTTATGTGTGGTAGAAGGCACAAAACAACATGGTTACACTACTTGTTATGATTTGAACATGGAGTTGAATTTTGATTTCAAGCTAGTCAAACAAATGAGTTGTTCGTGTTCCGTTCGTTTATAATTCAAGCTTCAAAATTTTATTCGCATTCGACTCGTTTACTTAACGAACAATTCGAACATTACCTATTAACGACAAGCTTTTTCGATAGCCCTACCGAGCGCCTTGACGCCTAAGACTTACACTTGCGAATCAGGTTTAGCCCCATTCAACTTGGTTCAATCCATTTTGAGTCAATTTCATATATTTTGCTCTTGAACTAATCTAATCACTTGTATTGTGCATATTAATCATAAATATCATCAAAATCACAGATATATATAACTTAGCATTTTTTATAATCCTTAAGTGTCATATTGTTTTTGGGTTCATACAACCTGATAGATACTTGTATAAGGAAGGTGAATGAAGAAAATGGATGTGTTCTCGATATATGAATTATGGTCTTTCTCCAACGAAGCGAGAAGGATGATCTAATGGGCAATGATTGAATCAAATAAGGGCTTTGATATCTCCTAAGAGAATCATGGTGTGGAATCCCTCAAAATAGTTCAGAGTTGATTGTCCCTTCCCCATACTTTATGCTCCCTATACATGTTTAAGTACGAGACATAATGTACACAATTCATCCACAAAACCTCAATGAAAATATTGTAACGTGTCTGTCAGGCGACTCATAAATGATGATGTGACATATATCTATCATCGATGCCAGTTTCGAGTTTTGATAGTTCCAAAGATTGCCCGATAAGATGACCTGAGCTGGTGAGTTTAACTGATCAGTTCATTAAATAAAACTGACATACCAGTTCGATGAATTAGTTCGCTAATCCGACAAGTTAGCCTAGGATTGTCGGATGTACAAAATATTTGATTTTCAGATATACACGATCAATCATGTATCTAATATCCAAACTCTTATATTTTTTATATGCATCACTCAAATCTTAAACATTGCATGCAAAATATTACCATCACAAATATTTTTATTTTTTTTGTTAAATATATATATATATATAATGCATATATTTTGAATATTAAAATTATAAATATAAATATTAAACTTTAAGTATTAGATATATCAAAATGCTCAAATGGATAACGACGAACAGAGAGAGGGGGCGGGTCAAAGCGACCGGAAGCAGACGGGACATATCGTCTCTGATTTGTTCTCTCACAAACAGAACAACTTTTAACTGCACCCTCTCAATTCATTCTCAAGATTCGTGCATAACATGAATTGCACGAATAATTAAGCAAATCGAAGGGTTTCGGAGCGTCTGTATTATTAATCTGTACCGTCGAATGCATGGGATTCTTCTTCGGAAGGGACCAAGGAGCTTTGGGGGGAGATCTGTACCGAGAAGATGGAGGTAGTTGCAGAGCGTTAATGGAGGCTGAAT
The DNA here is from genome assembly GCA_022702705.1 of Papilionanthe hookeriana x Papilionanthe teres. Lineage (NCBI taxonomy): Eukaryota > Viridiplantae > Streptophyta > Magnoliopsida > Asparagales > Orchidaceae > Papilionanthe > Papilionanthe hookeriana x Papilionanthe teres. Next base: position 19,278,781 of record CM040436.1, read on the forward strand.
TCCCTTTATTTTGGAGACTGCTTTTCTTCCCTGGTTCTGTCAGACAGAAAGCTGTTTGGAAGGACAAAAATGTCGGATTTGGAGCCTGAAAGGGACAAATGTCAGCAGATCTCGCATTAAGAGTATATTCATTATGTTAATTTCAATTATATTAATAATTATATTCTTTAAATGTTTATAAGTTGATTATTGGATATTTTCTCCAATAATGTGGCAAAATAGTTTTGAAATATTTGATCGTCTTTGAGAAGTATTCAGGATGAAGATAAAATAAGAATCGACACAAAATCAGAAGAAAACACAGAGATTTAATAAGATTAGACAAAAATGCACACGTCATCAGTAGGGCTGTAAACGAGCCGAGCTCGAGCGAGCTCAGGCTTGGCTCGTGTTCGGCTCGTTCGAAATTACTCGGCTCGAAATCGGCTCGTGTTCGAAATGGCTCGTGAAAGCGTGTGTTCGTGTTCGCTAGAATTAAATATTCTTGTTCGCGTTCGACTCAAAATCGGCTCGTTAAAATTAATCGAAAAAATATATGTCTAACGCGGATTCGAACCTGAAATCAAATGAATGGAAACGAGAAGATAACCACGTTACCACACAAACAGTTATGATTTAAACTTAAATATAAATATATATAATATATTAATATATAAATAATATATATAATAAATTATTATATAAATAATTATAAGATTATTTTTTTATTTCGAGCCAATTCGAGCCGAACACGAGCGAACAAACAATTGTTCGTGTTCGGCTCGTTAACATTTCGAGCTTAAAAATTTGTTCGTGTTCGGCTCATTAGGCTTAACGAACGAGTCGAACACGAGCTACTTAACGAGCCGAATACGAGCTGCTCGCGAACAACGAGCCAAATTGCCAGCCCTAGTCATCAGGAGCAGAACAGCGAATTTCACTGTTTCAGAGCAGTCTAGTTACATACCCACAGGGTTACACATACATATAGATAAAACCCACACAGCTAAAATTACTAAAATGCCCTCGATCCCCCCAAACCACTAAATTCCAAGAGACACTTCTTCGTTCCAATAGACGCTCATCTTCATTTCAGGAGGCACACATCTTCATTCTAATAGACTCCAAATTTCTAGTATATGAGTCATACGTTACGATTTTAAAATAATAGGAGACTATTTTGACATTTTTATAAATTGGAGGATTCTGATATGATTGTTTTGACAGTTTATTTATATATATAGTGACTAAAATTTAATATTTATTTATTTATATATCTAGCATTTAAAGTTTACTTTTTTTTATATATGATCATCTTATCTATACATGAAAATGAATATTTTTACTTTTTGAATGTTAGGGAATGATGGTTTATATGTGATGTGAAATATTTGATTCATATAAATATTAAAAGTAAAGTTTCAGATGAAAGATATACAAATATTTAAGAATTTTGAGGTATCAGTGTAAATACACTTTCAATTTATCATTTTAGTTATTTAATTTATTATTAGTAGGTTTGTTTAGGAACTATGTAAATACAAACATTATTTGGTATGTATGTAAATGCTTATTTTTTTTTTATCGTATTCAACAAAACAAGATAACAGAGTATACAACGTAGGAATAATTGTCTCGTGTTGTGAAGCTTGAAATGGCAAATTTTGAGTGCCTTGATGAATAACAAGCCTTCATTCGTCGCCCACACTCTTCACCTTCATTTCCATCATTCATTAATTTCTCAAAATTTTCACTAGTTAAATCTACCTCTATTGTGCTTCTCATTTGTTGTGTCATATATTTTCTCATTTATATTCATTATTGTTGTCTGCTCTTCTACTGACCCTTTTTTTCTTGTCCTTTGTGTGGCACAGTGTCACAAATAAGACAAGTCTCTCTTAAATTACTCGTGCGGCCTTAGCACTCTTTTGTCGAAATGTCATTCCTCTTCATAAACTATAATCTTCTTTTTCAGGGTTAAAGGGATGAGGGTCACCCTTTCTTGAGATGGCGGTGCATGACGCTCCTCCCCAATTAAGCTCGTAAGACCCTCATTGCGCCTTCCTCCCGATACTATTGGATTTTTGTCCTTTATATATTGTGTTTGCTTTACTATCAAAAGAATTGTTGGTCCTTGCTTAGGGTTTTCTCTTGATGGATCCTCCTTTTTTACTTTCTATGTGTTTCCTTTTCTTGGTCGCCCTCTTTTTTTATCCTTTTTGTAGTCTCAAGCAATGACTCTTCGACCAAGTTTTTTTATTTACTTCCTAACTTGACAAACTTTAAAGTTGTTGGGTTTTTTTCGTTATAATTGGTTGTAAGAGAGAGGGGCGGCGTGTAGTAAGATTTTATGATTGCTGGCTTAATCCCTTGCTCTAGCTTAATTTGATGATTTATCTCTCTTTTAGGTGGTAACTCCTTTGATAAATCTATAAAACTCATCTACCTTCCTTGCCTTGTCTTCTTGGCATTTTAGTTCTTCATCATTTGAGTCGTGAAAAATGGTTAAGTAGCTTTCTTCCTCTCAACGCAGGTCCTTCTTGAATTGGAAGACTGATAACATCTTATTTTTTTGCTTGCTAGTCCTTATAGTCGGTACTAAACAAGCTTGATTGACTTCCATAATGCACATGCTATTGTTAAAGGATATTGTGAATCATTTTACTTGATCCAATAATTCTAGCTTTATAACAACTTAAAATCATCCATTAGAATGATAGAGAAGTCCAATGCTCCCGAACAAGTTTCAACTTTAGTCTTTACTCCTATAGTTTTTCCATGAATTTACTTGTTGCTAAATTAACTACTTTGATGGAGCCTTCTCCTTCAGTTGCTTGTAGTCCTATCTTTTGTGCTTCTTCAATAGAGACGAAGTAATGAGAAACATCCGTGTCCACCATGGCTTTAACATTCTTCTCACCTATCTTCATCTCCATAGAGAGTAACCCTTTTGCTTGGGGTTTTGATGAAGTTGGCATCACATTTAGCAGTTGCATATACTCCAATTGTGTCACCATATCGCTTCCTCTTGCTTTTTTCTCTCCACGATAACTTGTTAGTAGAGATTTCAAGGCTTTATTTTGTGGATAATCTATTGCCCAATGAGGTTCATCACAAAGAAAACAATTGCTATGTGACTTGATTTTATTATCCTTTTGATTTCCCTTATGTCTGCCTTTGAATGAGGATGTTTCATAGCTGGTATCTTTCTCGTGTTGGCCCATATCTCTACATAGGCATTGTTCTCATCCATTGGCTCTATAGACTCTTTTGCACAGTCAATCAGGCTCTTTGCGACGATGATGCTGATATTACTTCTAAGTTGACATGTAGGCTAGTCGTCTCTTTTTCATTAAATTGTTGTATATCATAGAGCTTCCACATTAGGTCTTCTCACATTTTCGCCAATTGGTCATTCAAGGATTTATCTAGTTAGAGCATAATACCTCAAATCGTGGAATAGATGGTGATATCCTCCTCTTCAAGACCATCTAGATTCTCTATTTGGGCCTCCATACCATTCATAACCTCCTCCAACATAGCAAGATGTGAATCAAATCCATATATAAGCTCCTCAAGCCTCCCATTTGGTTTAGATACAACATAATCTCGTTGCTCCTCACGAATTGTTGAGATGATTCCACATTTTGTGGACTCACACTCCATGACATGCTCTTTGACACTCTTTGTCATGCCTTTAAATTTGGCCCTGATACCAACTATCATGGCCAAACTTTTCTCAAGTCATCCATGCGGTCTTGGTGCTCTTCCTAAACTCAAAGTTGGCCTAAAACCTTGCAACATTTGGACTTCAAAACATCAAAACTCTCCACGCGGCCTTAGCCCCACTAATATTTTTTATATGATGTAAAATATTTTAGTGATACCAAAATAAATATTAATATCTATTCATATATAGTATAATAAAATAATAAAAAACACGAAAAATATAAAAGAAGTGAGAGAAAAAATGGATTAAAATCTAAAAAATATTTTGTAATTTTAATAATTTATATTTGAGCACTTCAAAACTTTAGAAAAGTTCAAATGTAATCTACATTTAAATAATTTAAGTTGACAAACTAATAAAGTCGATTGCAATTGATATAAATTTAATTAGTTTAACTTGATTGGCTTTGGGTGTGTTTGGAACTTTTTTTTTCGCTCCGACGTGACATAAAACACGGTTTCTTGCATTTGGTTAGCGCAGCGGGGCTGCATCTATCTAAACATGCCTCAGTCACGGGGACATCGACTCAACCCAGAGTTCAACATTTATTTCCTTCCTAGCACATGTTTGTACCTCTCTCTATATCCATTCGAGCGAGTCAACACTGATGAAGTGATTATTATTATTTATTATGTTTCTTGCTTTCTTTCATCCTTCAACACCTGTGTTGAGGGATTGCCAGAGTTTTCTTTGCTCTCCTTGATTCTCCAACACTGTCTACTTTCTAACTTCAATAAATTTTCTCCGTGGTTTGTCGTCTGTTTCGGTTGCTTTGCTCTCTACGGTTATAGTTTTGGGTAGAAATCAATTCATTTTATTTATTCATTTTTTATGTGAACTTATATGAAAAACTACTATGTTGAAAGAAAGAGATTCGAAAAAAGACACATTTCGTTTTTCTGGGAACTCCGGTGAAATTGTTTGTTTTAATATTAGTGTGGTTGCTCGTTGTGGTGTGCTCCCTGTTTTGGGCTGGGTTCCTCATTGTGGTATGCTCTCTGTTTCATTTGTGTTGCTCTCATTGAATTTTGGCGAATAACTATATGAATTATTGTTTGAATGAGGGAACATAATTTTACACGTGTCCAATTAATAAATTAGTAGATGATAATGACTTATTCAATTGAACATATCATTTTGACGATTGAACCTCCGATAGTCAATGTGGAAAATTTTTTTAGATAAGAAGTTATCTTTGAAATTAATCGTCCGCATTTTAAACTGAATTTCATAAGGATATTATTTATTATTTTGATTATTTTATTTTTAATTTTATTTGTTGTGTTGCTATAGTGAGATATAAATTTTTAGTGTAATGTTTTAAGTTACAGATTTTTATTTTGAGATTCTAAATCTAATTTTTATTTTCATAGCTTTAAAAAGAAAAAGTCTCGGCTGTTTTTGGGAGTCATTAGGCCGACCCTTCAGCCCGAGCAGATATTGCATAAGGACTCCGCAAGTAGAGCTACGTGCGGAGTCCATCTGAGCCACACATCAACTAACTTAAAAAAAAAAAAAATTGTAGTGGGACCCACTCCCATATATCTTTGGATTGATGTGTGGCTCAGATTGAAGCTCCACATGTAGCTCTACGTGAAGAGTCATGATACAATATTTTCCCTTTAAACCCTAGAAAATATTATATTAGGACTCTGCACATAGAGCTACGTGCAGAGTCATATGAAATCATACAATGTGGCGCGTGAAAGAAAAAAAATTCGCCCGGTAACACAGTGAATATTCTCCCCGTGTTATTCCGCGTTATTCAGGTGCTACTGTGTATTATTCATATGTTATTGATGTGTTATTGTGTTATCATAACACAAAAATTATTCTTAGAACAAAATAACACATGAATAACAGTTAAATAACACACAATAACACCTGAATAATGCGGAATAACACAGGAGAATATTCCATGTGTTATGAAAGTTTTTTTTTTTGCCACGAGTCATGTGGCATAATTTCATTACACTCCGCATGTATCTCTAAGTGTGGAGTGCGGATTAATATTTTCTCCTTAAACCCACACGAAATAGCCATAGAAAATAGCTGACCCGGGCCATCGATCCTCCATTAGGTTTACAGAAGTTCTTTTAGCTGCAGAAAGGCGATCTCTGTGCTTCGATTTGCCATTAGCTTTTGAGGCAGTAGGTAGCAGGTAAGCTATGTCATCCCTATTTGTTTTCTTTCTCCGAATCATTTCTTCCCACATTTTTATTTTTTTTTCTTTATCGGAATTAGGTTTTTAGTCACAGTGATATTCTGACTCATACTTTCACATTTCTATATCATATTTTTTAGCTTATTTTGTCATGCTTATGGCCGAGATCATTCTATTTAGTACGCGAGTTTGATGTAATTATGTATATCGGGTTGAGTTATACGTGTTTTAATGGTTTTGATTGATTGGTAAAAGGGTTTGTAACATTTGTATTAACTTAATTTGGAATTATGAGTAGATGGCATCGAAGTTGCAGCAGCTGAAGGTCACGGCTGTGCAAGCCTCACAATTTGTGGCTAAGCATGGAACTGCCTACTACAATCAGTTACTGGAGCATAATAAGCAGTATATCGTCCACCCACCTACAGTAGAAACATGCCATGATCTTTCGAAGAAGCTGCTTTACACGCGGATGGCAAGGTTAGGGTTTTTTCTGTATTTTCTTACCTGATTAGTTAGGTATTCTGAATTTTATAGTTAATTTATCAATTGGTCATCACCGAGAATAATGGATTTCATGGAGGTTCTTTGACGCATTGCTATTCTAATTTAGAAATGCCTCGAAGAGAATTTGGCATGTACTTTTCTTTTATCTTGTGGCTGCATCTGTAAAATTTGCAGAAATTACAATGCTTGCGTTTACAACTGATTTGTTCATGTTGAAGCATGCATCAAATGGACAGACAATATTTTTAATATCTTTTTTGTGGCATTTACATACGTAGCATACAATTCTTATGCATTTTGTTAGGTATGGCTCTTATACCAGAAATTTAGAGTCTCTTAGTAAAGAGGTGTGTCTCTTGGAATTTAGTGGGTTGGGGGGGAGCGAGGGCGTTTTAGTAATTTATCTGTGAGTTTTATCTATAAATAGATGTGTAACCCTATGGGCATGTAATCAAACTTGTAACTCATTTGAAATAGTGAATTCGCCGCTTTGCTCCCGAGGACGTAGGCATATTTGTCGAACCTCATTAAATCTTTGTGTTGTTCTTCTGGATTTGTATTGATTCTTGTGTTTATTTGCCCTAAATTTCTCAACAAGTGGTATTAGAGTGAAGTTTGAGGGAAGAGGAGAAAAAAATCGGCACAGGGGACTCGAATTTGTGTTTGACTAGAGATTGGCGTGGGATTGGCGGCTAGGGATTTGTGGAACTTGAAGATTGCGACAGTTTTGACGAAATAGATCGTTCGCGAGAAGATCAGACAAATCACGGTAGTAAGGAACAGGCTTCGCGCGACAGTCGGCTTAGTGAGGCTTCCAGGCACGAAAGTACATTCGCGAACAGGAGTTTCACGCGAGGCGGGAAGAGTTGGACGTGTAGGAGATCGCGACTTGCAGAAGAGTTCGACACAGGAGGCGTTCGTGACACATTCTTTTGGAGGCGAGAGAGATCGGCGACGCAGGAAGATCTGCAGCAGGTCGGAGCAGGCAGCAATCCGGTCGGGAATCGGCTTGAGTCTCGGCTTCCAGAAATATTCCCTCTCCTAATCAGGAGATTTCTCTGTAGGTGGAGAGACGAGAAAGTTTGGAATGAATTTTGGAGTAGCAAATTTGGAAAGAAATCTGGAATATTTGATTTGCACCAGGACGGGAAATCTGAAAAGAATTTGCTGGAAAGAAATTTGGAATCTTTTATTTCTGTCAGGAGAAATATTCTTTACTGATTGACAATTTTCCTGTTCTGATTCATGGAGAAGAAATTCTGGGAGACTTAATTAAGACAATACTTAATTAAGGAAACTCAATTGAGGGATTATGTTTTGAAATTCCGGGAGACTTAATTAAAACAATACTTAATTAAGGAAAATCAATTGAGAGATTCTGTTTTGAAATTTCGAGAAACTTAATTAAGACAAATACTTAATTAAGAGATTTTTGTTTTGTAATTTTGAAAAATTTAATTAAAGCAAATACTTAATTAAGGGGAAATTAATTAAAAAAAACTTAATTATGAGATTCTGTTTTGAGCAGATCCGATAAAGAGAAATAGTGATTTCCGACTTCAGCAATTTGACAATTAAGCAGAGGAGTTCAGCGCGAACAAAGGCTTTCGTGGTGTTCGTTGAGGTGGGGCTCGCTCGACCAGGCGCGAAGGTTCGCGAAAGTGTTTTTCTCGTTCAAACAGACGCAAACAGGCGAAGGATTGCGGGTCTTCTTTGCAACCGAGGAGGAGGCTCGCGCGAAGCAGTTTGCCAGGTGTTCGCGCTAGCGTCTGCGATCAGGATCGCGAGGTGGAGTTCGATTCCGCGAATAGGAGCCTCTTTTTGCGAACAGAGCAGTTCGGCCAGCGGAGTTCGCAAATTTGTCACAGGAGGAGTTGTGACAGATGAATTTCAGCTGAGGCTTTCACGTGAACAAGAAAGGTCTTCTTGCAAGGTGTTCGCAGTAATTTGGACGAATTTTTCCGCGAACAGGAAAAGTGCTTCATGTGAAAAAATTGATTCACGAATCACAGGAGAATCGCGAGAAAATTGTTGCATTTGACAGATGAAATTTCAGCATTAAATGACAATGTCTGGTGCAAAATTCGAGATAGTGAAGTTCAATGAAATCAGAAATTTCGGATTGTGGCAAACAAGTGTGAAAAATTGGTTGACACAATAAAAATTTTTGAAGACATTGCGAGCTACGAAACCTGGTAATATCTACAAACTGTAGGGGAGTACAGTTTGCAGGTGAAGTTCACTCTGTTGGATAATATAATGGAAATGCAGGTACGATGACCAAACTAGGTATTATCTACAATTTCTTGGATTGCTTGAACTTGTTGAATGTTTGCAGTTGCTAGATGACATGGTTGTCCAATCCACTTTGGTGTTAGAAACTCCATGATGTATTTCTTCTAAGGGGCTGAATATTCGCAAAGGTGGAGATTTGTTAGGTATGACTTATATACTGGAAATTTGGAGTCTCTCGGAATAAAGAGGTGTCTTCTGGTGAAAATGAGCGTTTATTGGAATTTAGTGGGTTTGGGGAGCGAGGGCGTTTTAGTAATTTATCTGTGGGTTTTATCTATATAAATAGATGTGTAACCCTATGGGTATGTAACCGAACTTGTAACTCTTCTGAAATAGTGAATTGACCGCTCTGCTCCCGAAGACGTAGGCATCTTTGCCGAACCTCGTTAAATCTCTTTGTTGTTCTTCTGGATTTGTGTCAATTTTTGCATTTCTTTGCCCTAAATTTTTCAACACATTTACATATCTGACACCTAAACTTTCATATTTACAAACACAACACTCAAATCTTCAGTATCACATAAAAAAAAATTCTATTACACCTTTTTAAAAGTCAAATACACTTTTTCATTCGTAGGTTTAAAGAACCAAAGTGCTATGTGTATAAATATGAAAGCTTAGTCGTGTGATATGTAAATACATAGGAATTGTGTATTAAGTTTGTAAATTAGGGACATTTACATGCATACCACCCAATTCTTATGTATTTAAATATCTGGCACCTGAACTTTGCTCTTTTACATTTATACCGCCAAAATCCAAACTTATCCTTTTCTAAAATACCTCTATTTAGATATCACATCTAAATTACCACTATTTTAAATTCTAATAAATGAAATGAACATTTTCATTCATAGAGAATGCAAAAATTTAATTTAGGTGTTAGATATGTAAATACACAAGAATTTAGTGATATGAATTTAAACATTAATTTATTTTAAGCTAGTAGGATATATAATTCAATAATCTGAACAAGCTGACCTGCTCGATTGCAAATGCTTGAACAAGTTTATGTAGAACTTCATTAGAACATGGCTTTGATAAATGCAGAACATGGGAAGAGAATCAAAATAATTTTTTAATAAAACTAAAAAAAAAGGAACAAATAATGATTGGTATTCCTCATCTTTGAAGAAATTGATTGCATTCGTAACTGCATCTATTATTGTTGAATCATGCATAAAAAAGACAAAAAAATCATGGATCAAAGTGCTTTTATATAAAAATAAGATATTTAACTCTATAAACTGAAGATTTTCCCTTTTCAGAAAAAAAATATTCTTACTGAATGTAGGATGCACATCGAAATAAAACATTTTATACAATTTATCTAGTGTTTATATGACGTGGATGTCGGCGTTGTTTTGTGCGTGAAGTGCCCGTAAGAAGCTGTCGGTCGCCGGAATCGAAATCCCGTCGTTCGCTTCGGAAGGATCCTTCAAGAAAAGAAATATGAAATCAACCGACCCCATATTTTTCATAGTTTAAATGAAAGAAGTGCTACACCTCACGTCACGCATTTATCTCGAAAGACAAACACAAGACTTGAGGTGAGGCTTCGATCAAATAAACTAAGAATATATGACGTCCGTTTGGTCCGTGAAACCATTTTATTTCGTTGACAAGCTTCCTTTTTAATATAAGGAATTAAATAGTGTTTATTTTAAATTGGTTCGAAATGCTTCCTATAAAGGCGAGTCCTCATAGCTAATTACATCTTAAGCTGACCGAAATCACTTAAGAAAACTCTCGATAAAAATCGTGAAATATTATCTTCGAGGAGGTCGAAAGGATATGACTTTTCAACAAAATCGGACAAAGAGGTGTGAAAGAGGATTGACTCAAATTCGGAACATTTTATCGTAGAATCCAGAGGAAGAAGAACCAGGGGATGTCGGCGATCCGGAGGCGAACCTCGTGACTTCCCAACCTATCCTATGGTTTGGCTTCGATTTAGGGGATATATTATTTAAACGTTTCATCCTCGCCAATTTTATTAAATTGAGGACTACATTCGTGTGAAACGATCACACGAACAACCTGAAAATGTGAGGATTTAGGTCGTAACGAACGACAACCTCGGAATCCTAAAGCGAGTTAGGGCTTATATCGTACAACGTAGCCTATACAGACGCCAAGAAGGTTGAGGATTTATGTCGCGCTAGGCGAACGACCTCGAAATCCTATGGTTCGTTGTTTAATCACTAAGGAGTGGTTTAATGACGCGTAGACATGTTTCTTCATTAAAGATGGTCGTGCTGCGCTACAAGGTTAGCTCCAAGCTTCTTCACGTGAAGAGGTTGAAGTTTCAAGGCGATAAGTCAAAATATTCAATCGAGTGGCTACTATGGTTGAGTTCTCCTAAACATCCTATGCAAGTATGTTTAAATGTCAGTACAACAGATAAGCAAGGTATGTAAGACATGAAAACTATAAAGATGTACAGTAGAAGATAAGACAACGTGCTAAGCAGGAAAGCATGCAGCAGATGCGTACGCAAAAGTAACACGCCGTAAACGTAAACAAACCCGTATACCCTGGAAGATCCGTAAGTCTTCTTATGTGTAGCAAGCATGAGTGTGTCACGTGAAAGCCAAGCAAAAGAAGAAAGGTCGTCGAAAAGCTCGAGAAAAATAAAATGACTGACTCACAACAGAAAGCCCGAGAAAAGAAATAGTAAAAAGTCATCAAAACTCCGGGAAAATCCCAAAAAGAGACCACGAGTGCTCTATCAAAAATCAAACGAAAACCCGAAGAAAACCGCAAGCACTCGGGTCGGGGCTAGGCTCAGAACTGTGTAGTACTGCTCGAAGGGTCGTCGAAGGCTACTCGGTCACCCTAACAGTATAGAGCCCGCTATTCAGCTAGAAGGTGTCTCTACTAAACCCGACTCGTGAGGGTGTTCCTCAACCCGGAATCGATAATCAACAAGTTGGACAACCAGCTTTTATAAAATGGTTTTTGAAATTTATATTTTTAAGCATACACATGAGTTTCGATGCATACAAAAGAGAGTTTTATCAATTTCCGATCAGTAATGGAAATATATATATATATTTTTTTGTTTCAAAACGTAATATCATATTTTTATCGATTTTGAAAATTATGATTGTTCACTGGTCGATTATTTCGTCGGCAAAGGATCACTAACAATCCTAAGAAGTGCACGGTGTCCCGCTTGCCTAGAACGTGAACGATACCGTCATCCTATGGTTCACTAGGGCCCTGGAGCGAGTCCTGATGTCGTAGGATGGGATATCATTCTACTCTATTACTGGCGTGCCTTTTGCATCATCGCCGTCATTGCCCCAAAAACAAAACAAAACTAAACTCCGAGTGGAGCGGGGAAAAACGTGTCAAGCAACAAGGAGGGGAATAGAAGACTAAATCACCCTCAAATTTGAAGGATTAGTTTGACAGACGAGTTAATCTAAAACTCCCCTAGAACATGTAATAATAAACATTGAAAGCAAAATCCAAGCTCCCGGAATCGACCCTGAGAGTGTCACTTTCTCGCTTAGGTACAATTGGATCGACCCAAAGAGGGTGTCCTTTCCGTTCAAATATAAAAGAAGAAAACGAAATTTGAAAATCGTTTAAATCCTCGTAAATCAAACGGAAAAGAAAATGACTCGGGGAAAACCCACACAAAACTCCTGTGCTCCCGTTAAAACCCAGACTTTCCAATTCCAAATTAATTCTTTATCTTTTGAAACACAGATTCCCTCAACGAAACCACCCTGTAGGCTCGGGACCAAGCTCACAACAACGTGAGAATCACCAAATTTCCAATACATAAGAAAGTGAATGTACAAGCTCCCGTAACATTCTAACCCAACTCCAAATTTACCGAGCAAGACAATCGAAGAGCTCACCAAACATTCCAAAATCAAATTGGGACCTTGCCAAACACCGCCATTTCGACAATTAAATCAAGTTGTTGGACAAAGTGAAATTAAGCCGAGTATAAAGATAATGCCACAGACTCCCATATGTTTAAAACCGAGCCCAAAGATCCAACTTCAAGACACCCCAAAGAATACCCAAAACAAAGCCTCACCCGAGCCACCATGACTAGAGGAATAACCCAGCTCCAAGGCCTAAATAAGTATCTACCATAGATGAAGCTAAAATAAAAAAAAAATGCCAACAAGCTCAAAACCGAGCCATCAAAAACAGGTCCAGAATCGACCGCAGCAATTCCTAGCTCACAATCAAAGCAGGGACTCACTCCAGGAATAAAACTGAGCCAACATAAGAATTAAAGCCGAGCCAAATATGAATCCAGGACAAACCCAACATTAATTCCAACACAAATCCGAAAATTCAAACTATAGCAAGGCTAAAACCGAACTAGATATGAAGTTGAGACAAATCCAGCACAAGGCCTAAACAAAGGCTCACCACAAAATGAAACTGAGCTAGCATAGTGCTCAAACCCAAACCCAATAAAGCCAAGACAAATTCTTTAAAACATTAGAACAAGAGCAAGAACTATATATCCAAAACTGGGCTCACGGGTATGAGCTAAAACAAGCCAACCAAGCCTCTAGATGAGGTTAAAATGAGCCATAACAAGGTTACAATCAAACTAAACATGAAGCTAAGATAAACATTTCCATGCATCTAACGTATCAAAGTGTAGAGCCACAATATATTTCCAATGTAGATAAGCATGAAAATTTTCTTTAAATCAGCTTGAACCTTCCCTAACATGCATTTTTTTGTTTGATAAAGAAGAGATAGGAGAAGTAAGGAATAAAACTCCACATGTATATAGCCTTCAAATAAAACTTTTCATACTTCCATAAAGGGGCAAAATGCAAGAAGCCCGGGAACTAAGCCCCCAAACATTCACAACTTTGCTATCATAAGATACTTTGCATGAGGGAAACATAAACATTTCCAAATTAAGCCTAACACTTCCCCTAGCATGCTTTCTAACAAGAGAGAGGTAATAAAGAAACAAACTCCACGTATATACAAAGCTAAATGAAACCTTCCATCTTCTTCATCAAGCCAAAACGTGCAAGAAATTTCCAAGAGAATGAATATGTGATAAAGTCGTCCTCTCTAGCATGCCCAGGCCCAGCTCGAAACATAAGAAAAACAAGGAAGCTAGGCCTACGACTACAAGCATGAATCACGACTTCCTGGGCCAAACCGAAAAGAAGAAGGGAAAGGAGAAATACCAGAAGGTGCAGAGCACACAAGAAAGGCAGAGAATCGAAGACCACACCGGCAACACCTCCCCTTCTCACAAGACAAATCGGGCCAACCCTAAACCATCCCAAAATGGGGCTTATATAGGCCAAGGGGAGGGAGGAGTGCCGTTCTCTACCTAAGGAGTCGAGTAAGCTCGGGTAAGGCACGAGAGAATGGGGGAAAATGTCGCAAGGAGCCTCGGGCCACTTGCGCACGCGCCGCAGGGATAACGTTCGCACAGACAGGATGCCGCAGGGGCCGTCTACTCGCGCAGAGACAGGCATGGGAGTGATCGCGAGAGGCTCGAGGGATAAACGGTCGAAAAAGGAGAACAATCGAGCGCGGGAGAGGAGTCGCAGAGAGCTCCTACAGGGCTCGAGCACGGGAGACGAGCGAACCGAGCGGGTCGAGTGAGGGAGAATAGAAGTTTAGGGCTTAAATTTTAATTTAAAAGATTTAAAATTAATTTATTTGAAAATACACCCCAAATCATAACTCTTGCACCCGACGGGCTATCGTCGCAAACTTAACGTTGATTTTAGGTAAAATCGACGTTCCGGACGCATCGGCGCAGTCCGTTTCGTCATCCGAGGTCGTCTGGGCAACTTTGTCGACGGTCAAGTCAAAATCGTATCGAAATTTGGTCTCGTCACAAATTTTGACTCGAGCTCGATCGATTAGAATAGTGCATGTGTGTAAGGCGTGCAAGAGGCTGTCCTAATGTCCAGAGGTCCTATAAGAACTCGATTTGAACTCCTGACGTCAATTTCGACCGGCTACAAACTAGCGGTACGGAATCTCGTACAGGATTTCAAAGAGTAACGAAGTGGTTTCCAGACATTCTAAAATGAGGTGGGTCCCATCACTAGGAATCTAGGATAGTCGGGGAAGCTCCTGAGGCTAGAATCCTAAATCTAGGAGGAATACTAAACCTCGACAAAAAGTGAGGTCAACAGTGGATAAATGTGAAGAGAAGGCACATAATAGTCGAATGAAGCTTTAACAGAGAAATTAAAATTGAAATGACATTTCTCTTGATTTAAGGAAGTCTTAAAAATCTATCCTTTTCTGTTAGGTTTCCTTATTTTGTGATGTAACGGAGCCATTGCAATGTGAAAATTTATGAAGGCCTAATATGTAAGCACACTTATTTCTTCAATAAATCGATTAAACCGTAGTTGTGTTCTCTTGTTTGTTTTCAATCTCATATGTGAGAAAAAAAATTGAGAAGTTGTTAAACGATTGGTTAAGAAGCTTGGTTTCACTCTCATCATCTGTGACCTGTTAAAAGGCTGGATCATTTGATATCTTCTAGAAAGTACTTGTTTAATTTTCATCTTTGACCTGTTAAAAGGCTGGATCATTTGATATTTTCTAGGAAGTACTTGTTTCTTGCATTGTTTGTTATGTGTAGTTTTTCTATGTTGACCAAAAAGTTCCATGCAAGGATTCATGTGTTGTATATCATGCAAGTCGTATATGATCTTTAGTTCAGTGTGAAGACCTTTGTCTTTCTCTCTCTCTCTCACAGACACACACACTCACTCACTCCATCCATCATCATCCTTAGCACTGTCCCATTTTTTGGGGTGAACTTTATGAGTCAACATTCCCATTTGATCCCCTTGAGTTCTTCTTGAGATGTCAAATTATTTTGAACAACTTTATCCACTTCACCTTAGTTCTACTTTCTCACACTTGCAAATCATTTGAAAATTGCTTTATCTTTCTTCAATGGCTCTCCATACACAAACACACGAGTGCAATTGCATATATTTATGATATGACTTTTCTCCTTCTAGAAGGATAATCATTATTTTAATCCCAATTTTTATTTTACATGTCTTGCTTTATATAATTCTCTTCTGAGGATCATACTATTGATTGCGATACACACATAAGAATTATATGTGGATTGTGCCATCAATATCCATGATGATTTTCTGAAGCTAAAACAATTATCACGAACACACTTACAAATAAATGAGCACAAATCATTTTGTTGAAATATTAATACATTTTATAGAAATTACAAATTTGTTTATATATTAATTACATGACATTTTTTTTTTAAAACTGCAGGGCAAGATCCCAACATTATTTTTTTTAAGATGATTTCAGATTATACAAAAAGTCTTACTGCTTTGAAGAAAGATCTTGTACTCTTATTTGCTTTTTATCTAGAGTTTTTGATACAATTACTTTTTTATTTCATCAAGAATGTGAAAATAAAAGCACGATTAGAGTGTAGTTTCGACCATACATTATTTTAATCAAAATCCTTGAATATATCGAAATATCATTTACAACTATGTTGTTGTGGTTTATCTATTTTTAAGTTTTCTTTATCATCTACATGTATTGGAATTGATTATAGTGTATTTATTATGGTTTTGAAATTTATTGCAAATTCATCTTTTTTATGCAAAGCATAATCCACAAAGCGAAGCAGTACTTTTATTAGCCAAAGCATTTAATGAGTTTCATATCATATATACATTAATAATGTGTATTCAATTTTTTTTTTGGATATTACACACAAAGTTGAAACTTTGTTATTTACAAAACTAGGACCGGTTTATTTTTTTTTTAACTGTTGAACTAGTCATCCGGAATTTGATGCAACAACAACAAGCCTTTATTCCACTAAGCGGGGTTAGCTACATGAATTATTTATCTCCATTGCGTCGTATTGAGTGTCATATTTTCATATATTTCTAATAAATTAAGATCATTTTTTATACAATAGGCTCAAGTCTTTCTAGTTCTGCCTCTACTTAAGTCGAATCTAAAACATCTACTCTCCTAACCGGATCATCAGATGGTCGATGTTTAATGTGACCAAATCATCTAAGATGACTCTTTAATTTTTCTGCCACTGGAGCTACACCAATCCTATTTGTGATATATTCATTTTACATTTTGTATCTAAGTGTAAAGCCACTCATCTATCTAATCATTCTCATATCAACAATACTTAACTTAGTTTCATGCTTTCTCTTAAAGGCCAACATTCAACTCCATTGAGTATTGCCGGTCTCTCCACTGTCTTATAAAATTCTCCTTTCAGTCTAAGCGGTACTTTTCTCTCAGACAGTAGCCCCGAAACATTCCTCCACTTCAACCAACCAACTTGAACTCTACTAATAACATCCCCATCTATATCACCATCACTTTGAACAATAGACACGAGATATCTAAAGCATTCACATCTTTTAATAATTTGATCACCCATTGTTACAACTCTGTCACTAGAGTTACTGCTACTAAAATTACATTCCATGTATTCAATTTTAGTTCTACTCAAATGAAGACCTTTAGACTTCACTGTAGACTTCCATAATTCAAGTTTTTCCTGAGCTTTTTCTCTAGTCTTATCCACAAGAAGTATATCAACAGCGAAAAGCATACACCAAATTACATCCTCATGTAAATGTCCAGTAAGAGCATCTATAACTAAAGTAAAAACGATATAGGCTTAAAGCCGATTCCTGATGTAATACAACTGAAATAAGAAAATATTTGGTCAATCCTCCTGTTCGAGCAAAAGCAACAACTCTAATACACATCTTTATTGACTTGAATATAAGTCATATCAACACCTTTCTTCTCTATAACTCTCCAAAAGATATCACTTGGAGCTTTATCACAAGCTTTTTTTAAATCAATAAAATCACATGTAGACCCTCCTTAATCTCTCTGGACTTTTCCATGAAACCCCTCAATAAATGTATAGCTTCCATAGTAGACCTGCTCGGCATAAATCCAAGGTGATTATGAGAAATCTTTGTAATGCGTTTTAACCCATGTCAATTACCCTCTCCCATTATCTTAAAATATGACACATCAACTTAATTCCTCTATAATTTGGAAACCCTCATGCATCCCATTTATTTTGATAAAAATGGGGACCAAAACACTCTTTCTCCACTCCTCATACATTTTAGTTTTTAAAATAATATTAAAGAGTTTAGTAAGCCAAAAAACTCTGAAATCTCTTAAATATTTCCACACTTCAATTGGAATATCATTGTCGGGTCCTAAGACCTAGATATGAAAAGTGGAGGTTGCGTTAGACAGACGATAATTAGCATAAAATTTGTCAAAAAATCATGACATGAATCCTTTTGATCATTGGAATTTGATAAAAAATGGAAAATACGGGCTGGGGTTTTATTATAAATTTTGATATATGAGTGAGAATTTGAAAACTGGAAGAAAGTTTGCACTAATTTTGTAAATAGCAAAGCTTAAAGTTCTATGTATGTAATTGTCCCTAGTTATTTTGGTAATAAAACTTGAACAATATCAGATAATAATATTGCATTAAATATAATGCGTTCAACATTTATGAGTTTTAGCTATTTGAAAGATTAAAAATAAAATAAAAGATATAAATGATATAAATAAGAAAGTAATGTAAGAATATGCTCAAAAATCAAGCCTATATTCATTAGATTGGTTGTGTGAGATTGAATGATCAACCGGATATTGTGAGATAGTGATAGTGTGAAGCGAGTGGGAGCATGAAGAATTGAAGATGAGTCATTTAGTAACATTCTAGAGAAGACGTTTGTGAGCAAGAATCTTGTAGTTCCCATATCCATAGTTAGACAAAAATGCATATGAACTAGCCAAGGAGTGAGCACGGGAGATAAAATAGAACTAACGAGCAAAGACTTAATAATTACAACAAATAGGGAGGAAAAACAAACAATATTGTCTCATTTATTTGATAGATGTTGAACCAAATTAGTAAGTTTGAACTAAGATTTTATTCTGAGCGGAAGTCCAGCCCACAGCATGACGATATGGCACAGCGAAGCGGTGCGAGATGTGGTAGCTGTATGTCCATTGTAAACCAGGCTTAAATGTTGTTACTCATGTTGCCGCTGATTCTCGTGGACATTTGTGTGTTTCTTTTTTTTAATTAGAATGCACGGGTCAATTTAATTTAAGTTTAATACTATATACCTTGAAAACATCTAGTAACTTATTTGTCATATTGATGGACTTAGTTAAATATTATTCCTTTTTAGCACTATTCCGTAGAAAGAATCTATAAATGGTGAGCATATTGCTTCTTGTTTGTAGATCTTGTTAAAATTTTAAGTATATAGGTGAAAAGAGAAACCATTCGAGTCATGGTTTTTATAAATTGTTATATGATATATAAATTATCTTTTAATACTAAATTACATAATTAATATTATATACATATAAATAATATTTAAAGCAGCTAAAATAATTTTAAAATCGAAATTATAAAAAATGTTAATTTACGCAGCTATAATTGGTGACACTGATCTTCCTTCTCATAATTGAGCTCTAGTTGACGGTTTCTATTAAATTTTGACCATTGCTGTTCTCAGCGTTCATTTTTAGGACAGTGACCTACTGACCTCTCTTTCATGCTCCAACAAGCTAGAGAGGTGTACCTCTTCTGTTTTGTATATTTTGTTCATATTCAATCATTAAATTAGAGAAAAATTAGATCATAAAGCTTGTATGTGTTTCTTTTATGCTCTTCTATGTAAAAATTAACATGTCATTACCCTCCTAGAAAATTCTACGTTTCTATTAATTGCACCTTTGGTGCAATGATACTCTGCTTCATAAAGTCTTATCTTTAGGAGAGATATTGCCTATGGAATTTAAGACTATAGCCACTTTTTTTATATGTATCTCTGCCGCCTCGAAGACATAATAATGTATACACTTTTGAAACCATCTTCGATTATAACATCTAAAACCCCAACACTGTTAAGTCTATTCCTGATATTTTGTTTTCCGCCATGTCAAACTAGAATTTGTTCAATTTTTTTACCCTATGAGATTTCCTAGTTATATTCAAGAAGAAGAATTGTGACAACACACAAATTTAAAAGGCCATCCCTGATATTTTTATTGAATAATATTAAATTCTGACTCCCTTAGTATATAATCTATTAAAAAAAACCTTGACCTTCACATTGCTTTTAGGAAAGGCACAAAAGATTGCACAAAACAATCTTTGTATCTATTGTGCCATTATTTGTCACTAAAATCCCTTTCTCTATTGTGTAGAAATTTCATTGCGAGTCTAAACACTACTTATGTTCTAAACACCTTTCCTGATGCATTATCAATATATGAGTAAAAAGTGTCACGAGAATGGGCAATGGGCATACATGCATTGTGAAAAACACGAGGGTGAATAAGTTTCAAGGAAAAAAAAAAAAAATGTAGGCTGTGTTCAATTTGACGTGCAAAGCTAATGGCTTTATTAAAGTTATAAGCTTAACCTGTTGCTAATGGGTACACGGAAACATTAAAAGATTAATTATCAAGAGACATTTGCTCCTGCAGCAAAGATGAATGCGATAAAAAATCTCTCATCTCTAGCATCATACTTTGTTAGTATCTTCAACCATATAATGAGAAGAATACGATCGTACACAGGGACTTAGATAAAGAAATTGACATTATCATTTCTTCTGGATTTTCAGAACACGAGGCAGTCAACATGGTATCCAAACTAAAGGCTTCCTATGGTTTAAAATAATCATTTAGAGCTTGTTTCATCTACTGCTTGCTTTGGGATGAAAACAATTATCCAGAGTATAATTTGGGATGATTTCAAAATGACCAAATTAATTGGATTTAAATGAAATCAAGGAAATCATACACTTTTCATCAAGCACTCAGCTAATAGGCTTTTTATAACACTCTTGGATCATGTTGATAATATTACTGTCACATGAATTGATGAAGATTAAAAACAAAATTGAGTGGTGAAAGTGGTTGAAAATAAAGTAAAAAAAATTGAAGTTTCTTATAATTGAAATTGAATACTCGATGCAAGACATCTTAATCTCTCAGCAAAAAATAGTATGATACGTCTCTCTTTATGGAAACTAGAAAATTAGGATTCAAACCAGTTGATACACTTATTATATCATGTAAAAACTTAGGGAAAATAAAGAAAGGAAAACTATTGATAAGTGACGGAGATTAGTTGGGAATCTCATCTACCTTGTTTGCACATGCCCAAACATTGCATAAGCAATTGGCATTATTAGTTAGTTTATGCTTGATCTGTGAGAACCACGTCTACAACTTGCTCATTTTTGCTGCACTATCTAAAAGGCAAATCAGGTAAAGAAGTCCTATTCAGAAGGGGTGATGAACTTTAGAGGCCTACATAGATGAAAATTATGCAAGTCGACTACTGGATAGAAGATCAACATTAGGATTTTATGCACTTTTTGGTGGAGTTTTGCCAACTCGAAGGAAAAAAATGTAATATGCATTGGTTAGATTTTCTGTTCAACTTGAATTTAGGGTAGCTTGTGAATTGTTCTGGCTAATAGTTTCCTATATTAGCTAATAATCAAGTGGAAAGGACTTGTGAATTTGTATTGTTACAATAAATCAACATTAAATATATCTCTTACCCATTCCAACATAATTGTAGAAAGCATGTTGACAATGAAAGGTATTTCTATTAACGAAATGTTATGAGGCTTAGTTTGTATGTTTTATTTGTCCTCGATAAGTGAATTGGGAGAGATATCTACTCTGGACTATGTTTAGCAATGTTTTATAAATCATTTCCAAGTTGGGAATAGAAGACATCAATTCTCTAGCTTGAGGGAGAATGTTGCAGCCCATGGATTCGTGCTAAACATTGAAAATGGGACCTCACTAAGTAATTCTAATGATGAAATTCAAAATCCTCTGGATCATGATATGGAAGAAAATTTGGATCACAAGAATTCATGCCAAAGAAGAAAACAAAAATTCTATAGATTTATTATATATAAAATATATTAAGTAGCTTAAAATTTATAATTTGTATTTATCTGTTTAGTTGTAGACGTTTTTCTCTTTTAGTGCTAACTACTCGTCTTCTTTCATTCTTAGATCAATCTATATATTGACTTGTATCATTGCTTCATACACCTTGAAAAGAGTCTGAAAATTGTTGCCAAAGATTTTGGTTAAAATCTTGCCTTAATCGTAGTAAATCTATTTTTTGGATTTAGGTGAAAAAGAAAATTATATTGGAAGCCAATTTTATTAATAATGAAATCAAATTTAGTAATTTTTTTGTTTATAATTATTGTTCCCAGGAATAAATTTGTATTGGTTTATGAAAGAGCCTCATGATATTAGCTGCACTTCTATTAAGCACAAACATAACGTTCAAAAAGTTGGATTGTGATCTGGCCAAGTCAATCACTCCATAAATTTGGCTTGATCATATGCGAAGTTGTTTAAATTTGCCTTGAGCTTGAGCTGATTTTTCGCATATATAATCAAATTTGACTTATTTACAATTTTT
The DNA here is from genome assembly GCA_022702705.1 of Papilionanthe hookeriana x Papilionanthe teres. NCBI lineage: Eukaryota > Viridiplantae > Streptophyta > Magnoliopsida > Asparagales > Orchidaceae > Papilionanthe > Papilionanthe hookeriana x Papilionanthe teres. The sequence continues at coordinate 19,300,987 of CM040436.1, forward strand.
TGTTGTTGTCGTGACTAGCTTGTATTTTGAAGTCTAAAATTAATCGAACTAGTTCTTCAACGAGCTAATTAGCTTAACAGGCTGATGAGCAAATGAGTATAGAATTAACTCTCACATGGTTCTCATGTTAAGAAATATTTGTGTAGTTTTAGTGAACATATAATTCCTTAAATTTGAAATTAATATTTAACTACTGGATATTATTTAACAAGCACAAATAAAGACGATAATACAGAAGTCTTCAGCAGGCTTCCTTGCAATAATACAAAATAAACAAGCATCAATGTTTGAGAAGGGGAAAATGTGGTGACCTTCGAAGGCTTTGTTCTTGTGTGAATGCACTCATGCAACGTTGATGTAACCTAGGTCGACTGGATAATGGAGATTAGAACTTCCAGAAGTGTGGAAAAGTATGTGAAAAATGAGAATAATAGATGAAAGTCGCACTGGAAATGGTGTGTGGAATTATAAATAAGAGTTTGGAAGCTAATTTTGTAAAAATTAATAGAATTGGAGATAAATTATAGCCTTAAAAATTATTATTGATATTAAGATTTTTAATGTTATAAGTACTTGTGCTTCTCAAGTAGGTTGAAATATAAGTTCTCAAAAAAAAAAAAAAAGGAATGATCTAAAAAAATCAATTCAAATGTTATATCTTTAAGAAATAATTTTTATTAGAAGAGATTTAAATAAAAATGTTAGTAGTGGTAGAAGATTTTAGAAATATTTATGATGATTAAGTTTTGGAGTGATTAATGAAGAAAATATAGCCATATTAGATTTTTCTTTAGTTTATATTTTATTTCTAATACTTTATTTAAGAAAAAAGATGAACATATTATTACTTATACGAATCAATTTAATAAAATACAAATTAATTATTTTCTTATAAGAAAAAGAGGTCACGAGAATGCAAAGATTTTAAGGTCATTCAAAGTAAAAAAATTACATACTCAAAATAGATTATTGGTTATACATTTTAAGTTGAGGAATTATAATATAAAAAATAAAAACACCTAAAAGACAAATAAAACTATTTTTATAAGACAACTTAAAGATTTTAAGATTTGAGATGTTTATGAAGAAATTAATTCTATGTGGGATAAAACAATAAATAAGATTAAACATGTGACAAAATATGTACTTGGAGAATCAATTAACGTTTTTTTAAATACAAATAATTGGTGGTGGAATAATGTGGAAGAAAGATAAAATATAAAAAAATTTGTTATAAAAATTGATTTAATTCTAAAAATTTGGATAACTGAAAAAAATATAACATGACCCATATGGAGTCTAAGAGAATAATTTGTAACACAAAGAATTCAACTTTTAGTGATCTTCATAATGGATTAGATACTAAATGGTGAAAAAATATATGTATAAGGTATCCAAGCAAAAAAAAAAAAAAAAAAGTAAATATTTAATTAAAGTGATCTGTATTAACGATGAAAATCAAAAAGTGATTTTCTTAGAGGAAGATATTCAACATAAATGAGTGATATTGTTAATAAAATTTTCAATGAAATTTCTGAAAATATGATCAAACTTAGTTACTTGAATATCTTTAATAAGAATAAACTTTTTTTACACCATCTCATTAGTAAAAGGAAGCTGAGTTGCCTTAGGGAAAATTAAGGGTAGAAAATTTATTGGACATGATATCCCAACTGAAGTGTGGAAATATTTAGGATATTTAAGAGTTTCCTTGCTTAGCGGACTCTTTAATATATTTTTTAAAAACTAAAATGATGTCTGAGGAGTAGAGCAAGAGTATTTTGGTCTCCATCTTTAAGAATAAAGGGATCACAAGAGTGTGCAAATTGTAGAAGAATTAAGTTAATATGTCATATATTAAAATTACGGTTATATAATGAAACATTGGTCAAGACATGATACAAGGATTTCTCATAATAAGTTTGAATTTATATTGGGCAAGTCTACTATGGTAGCTATAAATTTATTGAGAGGTTTGATGGAGAAGTACAAAGAGCAAAGTGGATCTACATATGTTTTTTTCTTGATTTTAAAAAAGCTTACGGTAAGGTCCCGAGAGAAGTTCTCTCTGAGTTCGAGAAAAGAAGGTGTTTATGTATGCTAGAACTGTTTCTTTTGTTCGAATAGAAGGATGATTGACCACACATTTTCCTATTTCAGTTGGATTACATCAGAGATCGACTTTAAGACCATATCATTTTGCTTTATGGATGCTTTTACTGAATATTTATAGGAGAATGTACATTGGTGTATGCTTTTCGTTTATGATATCTTTCTTCCGGATAATGCTAGAGAAATAGTTCATGAAAAAAATTGAATTATGGAGGTGTGCATTAGAATATAAATGCTTATGTTCGAGTAGATCTAAAACTGAATACATGGAATGTAATTTTAGTAATAGTAGATATAGTGACAGATTTGTAACTATGAGTGATCAAATTATTAAAAGGTGTGAATATTTTAGATATCTCGGGTCTATTTAAAGTGATGGTGATATAGACGGGAATGTTATTAGTAGAATAACTTGGTTGGTTGAAGTGGAGGAATGCATTGGTCCTATTGTGTGATAGAAAAGCATCGCTTAAACTTTAAAAAAAAAATTATAAGATTGTTGTGCGACCTGCAATGCTTTATGATGCAAAATGATGGCCTTTAAAAGAGAATCATAAAATTATATTAAGTGTTGCTGAGCTAAGAATGCTTAGTTGGATGAGTGGATAGACACTTGGAGACAAAATGCGAAGCAATGTATTCGTGGAATAGTTGGTGTAGCTCCAGTGACAGACAAGATTAGAGAGAGCCATCTTAGATGGTTTGGTCACATTAAACACCTATCATCTAATGATCCTGTTAGGATAATATATTATTTAGATTATTTAGATTAGACTATGTTAAAAAGACTCGTGCATATTATATAAAAAATGATCTTAATTTGTTAGAACTAAATGAAAATATAACACACAATGAGACACATTGGAGAAAAAGATTCATGTGGCCCGTGCGCTTCGAAAATTTGAAATACCCCGGACTCTTGTCGAGAGCTTAATTGTGTTATTTTTCAGGTCAATTCTTCAGAAGGTAGATGATATAGTAGATAAGACACTACATAAAGATTTTACCTTCATTTTATGAAGACTTAAGATCTTGGGTATGAGGTTTCCTATAGGCGTAAACCCCCATTATTAATTACCCATTTCCGATAACAAAAGAGCACTTTCAACTAAGACTAGTCATTGGATGCTAAGTATTCAAACATCACTTGTAATAGCAATAAATTTTGTATTTCAAAATTATAAAAATTATCATCGTGAGCTCAAAGCAGAGGGTGTGAGAAATGATGACGAACTTGATCAAGATCCCATGATTCCGTAATTCCAGGTTATCATGGACCTTGGTTTATTTAGTCACCGTAGTAGTTGACCCAATTTGACAATATGATTCTTATCAGCAACCATGAGTTGTTTTGTTCAAAGGGATCTTGTAGATCCGAGGTGAATGTTTATTTAAAGGGACTAATTTAAGTCAACTTTATATTACAGATGCTTTTTTTGCTCTATCAAATATAGCATATAATTCATTACACAAAAGGGCAAACTATCATTTGAGAACATACGGGCTACAACGGTGATCATATTATAATGGTATCATTTGGTGGTAGATCATCTGGTCAGAGGGCTCTGATCTTAAACGCTTCTACGTAGTGCCATTTGACTGCAAAATTATGTCGACATGCGATTATTTTGAGCATGAAATTAGTAATATGATTGATGTGATATTGACTTTTTGTGAGCTTGAGACAGTATTAGATTTTTCCACTCAGATAAACAGTTGTGGAGGGTATATATATTTTGCTTTAAGCTTTAGGTGACATAATTTTTTATTTAAATATTATTTTTTATGATATAAAATATCTTATTTTAAATCAACCCCTTAAGTTGAAATTCACGATTAATCAGGTCACCATCAGGGATATTTATAACTTAAATATCATCAAGAGCATTAGCCATGTCAGCTCCAGCCTTGTGAGGAGGAGCTGATTGGGTCAATAATGGTTCAATCTTGTCGACTCTATTTCCTGTAGAGAGAAGGTTCAGATTTGCCAAATTGCGGGACTTATAAACTTGCCAAATTGGGGCATCTACATACACCCAATTCTAAAGCGTGTGTAATTACATATATTTGAATTTAACATTTGAATATTTAGGGTTTTATAAAGTTTGATATGCGTGCATGCTTCCCATGACAAATTATATCACTCCAGAGCATGTGTATTGCATATATTTGAAATTAACATATGAAAATTTAGTTTTTGATAAAGCTTGATATTTGTGCATGCTTCCCGAGACAAATTATATCTTAAGCTTAAACATGCAATTAACCCGCGCAACATTCTCAGACGCTTAAGTTTGAGTATTTAGGGGCACCACGTCGGACCACATGCAAATGTTTTAATTTATTGATCTGACTTGATTTTAAATAGTTTTGTAAGCATTTTAGAATATATTTGGTTTGAACTTAAGCATTTGTTCAATCTGCACGACATTCTTAAACCTTGTTATTGAGCATCTAACACGTTGGATGGGTCGCGGGAATTTTAATTTATTTATTTGAGTTGATTTTAAACATTTTTGCATGCACTTTGGAGTATATTTGGTCTGAGCTTAAGCATTTGTTTAACCCGTACAATATTCTCTGACCTTATGATCGAGCGTCCATCATGTTGGCCATAACACATGCGATAATTTTATATTTTTTTAGCTTGAACTAATTTTTATAGGGGATTTTATTGTTATCTGCATGAGTGTGTTATTATTGAGATGAGTGGAAATATTTTCGTTTAAACCCTTAACTTCGTCTTCTGTCCGCTTGTATTATTTGGGATTGCGGAGCAATTGCTAGATTTTTGTGCATTAAAATTTTTATATTTAGCTGAACGGTGAATTGTGACTTCATATGCATTTAATTTGCCGCAAAATTCGTTTGTATGTGTTTTAATTTTGCATTTATTATGTGCAATAAGTTTTGTTGTGTTAAAACTTTGTATTTAATTTGTGCGATAAATTTTGTTTGGATGTGACCCTTCTTAATCAAATGTATCCCACATAGTTTTCTTCTCTTTTTAGAAATAGAAACAAAATGCTTAGTTCTTTTCACACGGTGAAGCTATTGGGGGTTGGAAGACTTCACTTGTTTTTTTTGGTGTAGTTTGGAGCTTTTGAGTTGCAGGCAAGTCTTCAAGTATTTTGTTTTCTTATATTTTTACATATTTAGTTTCTTTTTAATTGTATTTGTATTTGCTCAAGTTTTAATTGAAGTTTCATTTAAATCGCTTTAAGTCCATTTTATACTCAACTTAGATTATGTTAGTCTCAAAAACCAACATAATTTCGGTAGCTTCTTGCTTTTGTCCCCATTGGGGGGCTGCTTCCGGAGTTTAAGCCTGCCCACTACGTAAGAAAGACGCGCATGATCTGTGTCGTGACATCGCAGTTGAAATATTTAAAACTCACTACGCCATGGAAAACGTACATGTGATTCATGTAAATAAAATTTTATAAAACAAGTATTTCTCTGTTGCATAGTGTTGCATACAAGTTTTTCTTGCTACACTAAGAAAATCGTGCATGAGTTATGCTTGCCGCTCTGGACACGTTGCAAATGAGTTGCGTCACAAACATTGCTTACAGGTTTCTCTCGCTATGCTAAGAAAAGCATAAACGAATTTTGATTGTTATGTCAAACACTTCGCAAAAGGGCTGTACAAGGAAAACACATGGGATGCATGTAAATAAAATTTTATAAAACAAGTATTTCTCTGTTGCATAGTGTTGCATACAAGTTTTTCTTGCTACACTAAGAAAATCGTGCATGAGTTATGCTTGCCGCTCTAAACACGTTGCAAATGAGTTGCGTCGCAAACATTGCATACAGGTTTCCCTCGCTATGCTAAGAAAAGCATAAACGAATTTTGATTGTTATGCCAAACACTTCGCAAAAGGGCTGTACAATGAGCACTATATACGAGTTTTCCATATTATGTTAAGTAAAGCATGCACGAGTTTCACTCGGCTCGCCAAACACGTCACAAAAGCGAATTGTGTTGCAAATATATAATAGCCAGGAGGGAGTTGAGTGGAGCGGCGTGCGGGGGAGCTTGCCGACGAGGAGGAGAAGAGAGGTTCTGTGCGGGGCAGGGAAGAGGAGAGCAGGCTGGGTGGAGCCATGACCTGTTTCGAGTGGAGTGGGAGGGAAGCCGAAGGCAAGGACAATGAACATGATGAGATTAAGTGAGGGAAGTTTGTTGCTTGAAAAAAAAAGAGTGATTTTTTCCGCGTGAAGCCTTGAAATTGAACAATAGTTTTTTTTTGGAAATTGCAATGGGAAAGATTTTTGTTTTTAATTATTTTTTATTTCATTACGTGACGTGGAAAGTTGTGATTGGATGACATGAGAGGTGGGGACATGGGAAGAAGAGAGCAACTATACAGGGTTGGGCGGTGGAAGTATTAGGAGGATGGGTGGAGTTGCTAGTTGGCAGAGAGAAAATAAAAATCTGATAAAATAGTTTTAATATAGACTTATATTTCATTATAACATATTTTAACTTTATTAATAACTCCTTTATCATATCTTTTTTGTCTTCTCTTAATTTTCAGTATATTTAATAATATTTTAGATTCAGATGCCTCATTTTACATGAGATCTCTTTCTGCATTAAGATCCATCAATTTGGGTGTCTCTCAAAATAAAATCGACGTTCCAAAAGAACTTGCGCAGTCTGTTTTATAGCAAGAGTTTGTTTGAGTGATCTCATCAACGATTAAGTTAAGTGAGGTCAAATTCGCACGTATCGCATCGACGATATGCAATTTTTTTTACCGTGTTTGATTCTTAGGCTAGTTAAATCGATCGAGTGTAAGACAGATGAGAAATGACAAATATGATGCTTCATAGATTGAGGCTAATTTACTTCAAATGTCATTGCAATTGTCCAAATTACTTCTGATCACAAAATGGACAGTACGAGCGTGTATGGATTACAAAATTATCTAAAGGAGTATTCTACGACTTAAACAATAAAGCACGGTCAAAACGACATATCTTTGAGGAGATGCGTGCGAATTAGACCTGAATTATTTTTATCATTGATGAGGTCACTCAAATGATCTCGGATTGTAAAATATATCGCGCGAGTTCGTTTGGAATGTCGATTTTACCTTTGGGAGATCCTTATTGATGAGTCTTAATGCATGAATAATTGTCATGTTAATTAATCAAGACTTTTGAATTTAAAATGTTTGTCAATATATTCAAAATTGAGAGCAGACAAAAAATGTTAACAAAGTTAAAATCTGTTATAATGTATATTATCAAATATAAGTCTATAAAACTGTTTTATTAAATTTTTATTTCTTCCTCGGCAGCTAGCTACTCCTAATGTTTCTACCGCCCAACACCTATAGTTTTTCTTTTCTTCCGATGTCTCCACCTATCATGTTATCCAATCAAAACTTGCCACACCACGCAATGAAATAAGAGAATCATAAAAAATTAAAAAATCATCATTGTCATTTCCAAAAAAAAAAAAAAACTTAACACTGTCATTGCTGATCCTAGGCCCAGATATGAAATGTGGAGGGTTGCGTTAGGTAGTCGATAACCAGCTTAAAATTTGTCGAAAAATCATGACATGAATCATTTTGATCATTGTGTAAGTGTCAAGGCGTCCCTTGGAAGCGACGCGTTGTATGATGATCGCTGAAAAATTTATTAAGAAATTCATACCTATTTTTGATGAAATTGCACTTTAAAGAAGGGTATTTTCTTTATTTTGTTGCAGGAATGAATAATTTAGTGCGATAAAAGCAAAAATCATAAAAAGGAGCGAATTTGGAGCAAAATCATGCACTTCAGGCCTGAGTCGCCGACGGCGAGATCGAGCTCGCCGACGGCCGAGGTTACAGCAAGAAAATCTCGAAGAATTTATAACTGCCTCGCCGACAATGGCCGAGCCCGAGCCCATCGACAGCCGAGCTGCAGAGCGGCTCAAGATCTTTGAAGCCTCGCCGACAATGCCGAGGTAGTTCAGTCGCCGACGGCGAGGTAGTTCAACATACGCATGATACATCGAACCCGTACACTTTTCGAAGAGATGCTTACACACCTCTCGGACCTTTGCTTACCTCTATATATGAGGCCGAAATCCGCCCTTGCGTGTTAATTTTTGTGCAATCTTTTAGTCTTTTGTAGTCTAAGTGTGTTAATTCGTGTCTTTAGCGAGTCTTTAGTGAAGTTTAGTGAGTAATTAGTGAGTCGTCATCGTACGAAGCGAAGAAGTCGAATGAACTACGAGTAGTCTGTTTCGTGGATAAATCAAGATGAAGCATTTGTATTTGTTATTTTTAACTTTAAACGAAACTACGCTTGCGTTGAGTTCCCATGCATTCCGAAATAGTTTATTAGTCTTTCTCCTCGTTTATGAAATTAGCTCGACTCACGAAATTAAAATAGTAGATACTTATATATATTAATAAATCGTGATAATTTTTACTTAAAACTTAATTTACTTTCAAACCGACCAATTTGATTTGTTAAAATACGTCGATTATCAACTATAGAAAAATTACATCCGATATTCTAATTCAAAAGTTCTCAAGGAGTGTGCAAATAAATAGGGAAATAATATCACTGGCGTAGAATCGAGCATTTTAGTGTGACGACTAAAATATTCAATTCAGTCCATTGTTCAGAAATTAAGTGTAGATTTTAGCATCTCGAGCGAGAGAACGCGGAGCTCCGAAGCGGCGATCGGTATCCTCCCACCAACTGCCACGATTCGATAATCAAACATGTGATTACCAATATTCTTTACACCCTGACTAAAGGGTAAAGAATAAGTAACGCTCCTATTCGTCACAATACCTTAAAATTATCTATTTAAATTCATTAATCACTTAAATTTCTAAACAAGAGGAAAGATACTTTTTCCGAATAGGCAAGACTTATTTAAGAATTAATTTAATTTCCGCACTTTCAATACGTATTAATTTCCTACTTAGTTAAGTTTACCTAATTAAAATACTTAGTTTACTTTATCGCGCTCAAATTTAGAATTCCAAATTTTCGTATACTATTTTAAAAATTATTATTATTATTTTAAATTAGTTGTTATTTAATTTTCTCTTTCCCCGTGGGATCGATAACCAGCGACTCCACTGTAGTCTCGTATTACTTCGATACGATACGTATACTGCGTAAGATCCACAACATAAACAATTACAATTCTATACATATAAATAATGGGTCAAGTTTTTGTGCCATTGCAATTAAATTAAAAATATCATAACAATATAAAATCGTGGTCAAGTTTTCAGCGCATCATTGTGAAAGTAGTTAAAAAATTTACTAAAGTAATTGATTATTTTAAAATAATCATAATAAATAAATTAATATCTATTCCGAAATCAGATGCGCAAATTTGGAAACGAAAATTTAATACCTTACGATTCGAATTAGTAGCGTACAATTAAAAGAATTAAAAACAAAAGAAACAAATTATTAATTTAACACAAATGACGAATATTCCCGAAATTCAAAATATGAACCAACAAAGACCATTAAGAGATTATGCCAACCCTACATCGACGAAATTCATTTAACTATTCAAAACCCCGATGTACTGCTAATTCATTCGAACTTAAACCCGCAATTATCCAAATCGTACAAAACAATCAATTTAGCTGTTCACCTATCAAGATCCTAACTTACATCTGCTAGTTTTCTGAACTTCGTGCTACTTTTAAATATCAAGGAAAGATTCGACGACGTTTATAAGACTTGAACTTTTTCCTTTTTCATTAAGCGATAAAGTCTAAAATGCAGTCAATTCGTTCAAGACTCTGGATCTATTAAAACTTGTGAGAATTATCACAAAAATTTCTATCCAAATATTTTCCACCATCTAAAACTCATAAGTTTTGAAACGATATAACTTCTTTTCGTCAATTAGATTGAGAATCAATATATGAAGTTTCGGAGAGATTTAAGCGAACTTCTTAAAACGCCCACATCACGCACTACCAGATTGATCGATTATTCAAACCTTTTATAATGGATTAAGAGGATCTTTAAGATCAATCATCGACGTCATTCGTGAGGTTCATTAACGTCTAAACCATTCGACGAAGTCTTACGCACTAATCGAAGAAATGACAACAAATAATTTCCAATTAGCCATCTGAAAGAGTAAATCCTAAAAGATAACAAAGATTCACGAAAACGATGCAATATCTATGTTAGCTTCTCAAATCGTCGCTATATCTAAGAAGTTGGATCATTTTGAACGAACTACTCTCCTATTTTGTAAGAAAACTCATCCTGACAAATCATAGAATATCAAACTAATTATGAAACTTTAAATGCTATTAATAATAACTAATAACTCTTATTCAAACTATTATAATCCCGTACGAAAACTCATCCAAATTTTAATCGAATAACACATCTAATCAACAATGGATGAATCAACCTAATCAAGCAAATCCAAACTATAAACCTAATTACCCACCCGATTTAATAACAATAACCTCAATTCAAGGATAAGAAATTATCCATGGATGAATTAATTTTCAATATAGGTCATCAACTACAAAATCAAGGAAATCAACTACAAATTCAAGAAATCTATTACAAATTCAAGGAACATCTATTAAAAATATCGAAACTCAACTTCGACATATTACTATCGCGCTAAATAATAGAATCACTCGAAACTTTTCCTAAGAATGTGAAATAAATCCTAAAGATCAAGGAAAAGAACAAATTAAAGCAATACAATCCAAGAAGTGGAAAAGAATTAACCTCAAATTCAAAAAGAACTTGAAAGCCAAAAAGAGAAGTGAAAATCGAAAATGAAACAATTCAACAAGATTCAAACTCGGAACATCCTTTAATACCTATGAAAATTTACGTTGAAAAACCTCCACCACCATTTCTCAACGACTACTCAACATAAAAAAGATAAACAATTTACTAAATTCCTCGAAATATTAAAGAAATTAAAAATTAATATACCTTTTATTAAGCTTTAGATCGATGCCAAATTATGTAAAATTTATGAAATATATTCTAAATAAGAAAAGTTAAAATTCAATTGATAATGAAACGGCCGCACTTAGTGAAGAGCTAGAAGGCTTATTATTCGAAGTAAGCCTTCCGAAAAATCGAAAGATTCCTGTAGTTTCACTATACCTCGCGCTATAGGAGAAAAATTTTATGGAAAAGCTTTCGTATGACTTAGAGCAAATGCATCAATCTAACGCTCTATCGATTTTTAAGAGATTAGGATTAGGGAAAATTACACCTACTTTAAGTAACCCTTCGATTACTCGATCGTTCGGTTACTCTATCCTAAGGGAGTTATTGAAGATGTGTTAGTAAAGGTGGATAAATTTATCTTCCCAGGAGATTTTATTGTTTTAGATATGGAGGAAGATAAAAAATTCCTATTATTTTAGGAAGACCATTTTTAATTACCTGGAAATGCTATGATTGATGTTCGAAGTGAGAATTAAGCTATGAGAGTAAATGACCAAAAAGTTACAATTAATATCGCAAAATCAACGAAATATCCTGCTGCTAGAAAAGCATGTACGAATGTTTTCGGATGGAAATACTTCGACTATTTACAACAAGTTAACATTTTAAGGAATATTACGAGGATAAATTAGAAAAAGAAAGCATCGAATTAATTGAAGATAATCATGAATAAGTAGATTTTATTCGGTGAAAGATTTGAATTTTTGGATAATACTCGAAAATACCGATGAGAATATACTTCCATCAATTATTAAACCTCCCGAACTCGAGCTAAAAATATTACCCGATCATTCGAAATACGCTTATTTGTGTAATTCTTCAACTTTACTGAGCTATTATTTCATCCGCATTAAACGAATCTCAAGAACAAAAACTTTTAGAAACTTTAAAAAAATATAAAAAAAACTTTTGCGTTGACTTTAGCGGATATTAAAGTGTAATTAGTCCTTCAACTGTATGCATGCAATTATTTTAGATGATGAACATAAACCTAAAGCAGATCCCAAGCGAGATTAAACCCGATAACGAAAGAAGTAGTGAAGAAAGAAATTTAAAAATGGTTAGATAATGGTATTATATATCCTATTTCGACGATGCCAGGTAAGCCCAATTCACCGTGTTCCTAAGAAGGGAGGAGTGACCGTCATCGCAAATGAAAATAACGATCTTATTCCTATAAGACAAGTCTTACGGTTAGCGTATACGTATCGATTATAGGAAATTAAATACCGCCACGGTGAAAGATCACTTCCCTTTACCATTTCTGCATCAGGATGTTAGATAGATTAATTTGACATAAGTATTTTTGTTTTCTAGATGGACACTAAGTTATCATCAAATACAAATCGTCTCCCGATGATCAAAAGAAACTACATTTACTACATCTTTCAACTTTCGCCAAGAACGCTTTGGATTATGTAATGCACCAAAGAACATTCCGTAGAGATGTATGATGTCTATATTTAAGTAAATTAATCGATAAATCGAATATAAGTATTTATGGACGATTTCTCCGTATTTGGAACATCATTTGATCACACGCTTAACTCATCTCTGAAAAGTATTAGAAGTATGTGAGAAAACAAATTTAGCTTAAATCGGGAGAAATGTCAATTATAGTTGCATGGCGCATTGTGATTAGAGGCATAAAATTTCGAAAAAGGCATGGCATGACCCCGTAAAAATTCAAGTTATAGCTAAATTACCACCTCCAACTACGGTAGAAATGGGTAAGAAGTTTTCTTGGACACGCTGGATTCTACGTACGCTATATAAAAGATTTTTCAAAAATTACTAAACCTCTATGCCAACTTCTCGAAAAGGACAGAAATTTGAATTTACAATCGAATGCTCGAATCGTTTGAACTCTTAAAAGAAAAATTAATTACAAGCACTTATAATAGTTTCACCTAACTCGGAGAAACTATTCGAGCTTATGTGTGATGCTTAGTGACTATACTTGTAGGAGCAGCTTCTTGAGTAAAGATATGAAAAGATTTTTAAAGTTATATACTTATGCTAAGTAAAACTCTAAATGATCTTTGAAATAAATTATACGATTACAGAAAGAGAACTATTAGCGGTAGATATGGTTTTAATAAATTTAGATCTTATCCGATGGAACAAAACGTATCGTGCATACCGATCATTCTGCTATCAAATATTTAATGCAAAAGAAAGATTCCAAACCAAGATTAATTAGATGGATGTTATTAATGCAAAAATTCGATTTCGAGATCGTTAATAAGAAAAGAATCGATAATCAAATCGTGGATCATTTATCAAGATTAGAAAATCAGTGAATTATCCGATATCGAAAATGAAATTATAGCATGCTTTCACGATGAACAACTATATAATATCAATGAGTTGGAAAATACTAGTAGATATCTTTGATATAAGAAACTATATAGTTAGTAATATTTTACCACCTATGCTAATCTTCGCAACAATGTAAAAAATTCATCCATGATACGAAAACTTATTTTTGGGATGAACTATATTTATATAAACGAATGTAAGGATTTAATTATTAGAAGATGTGTACTTATGCAAGAACTGAACCAATTATTCAAAATGTCATGATTCTAATTTCGGATGACATTTTGATCGATAAAACCGCTTATAAGATTCTACAATCTTGATTTTACTTGACTTACTCTATTTAGTAGATGTATATAGATATATTAAAACTTGCGATAAATGCCAAAGAGTAGGAAATATATCTAGAAGAAACGAAATGTCAACTAAATTTTATATTAGAAGTTGAAATTTTTGATGTTTGCGGATTAGATTTTATGACCTTTTATTCCTTCGTTTGAAACTCATATATATTAAGAATGGCTGATTATGTTTTCAATGGATTGAGACTAAGCTTTTACTTAGCGTGTGATGCTAAGAGTGTTTCAAAATTTCGATGAAAAATATTTTTACTTAGATTTGGAATGCGAGAGTGATTATCACCGACGGAGAACTCATTTTAGAAACAAATACATTCACAAACTAAGAGAAAAATACAATATTACTCATAAGATATCCACTCGCTTATCATCCACGTACTACGGATACTCAAGCATCTAATCGTGAGATTAAACGTATTTTAGAAAAATCTGTAAACCCAAATAGGTTAGGATTGGTCTATTAGATCAGACATACTGCATATAGCGCTTATATGATCGCTTATAAAACTCCGATCGGAATGACTCTTACGTACTTATATATGAAAAAACGTGCCACTTACTAACTGAATTGAACATAAAGCATATCGGGCGATTAAAGAATTTAATTATAATACGAAGGCAAGTTTGCTGAGAAAAGATTGTTGCAATTAAATGAATTGGAAGCACTAAGAAATGAATCGTATGATAATGATCGAATTTATAAAGAAAAGATGAAATTATGGCATGATCGGAAGATTAATCGGTAAATTTTGAACCAGGACATGAAGTTTTCGCTATATAATACTTAGATTGAAATTATTTCTGAAAATCAAGTCTCGATGGTTATGACCTTTCACCATAACTCAAATATTTTCATACTGAACTATAGAAATCGAAGATCCAAAAACTGGACATAAATTTAAAGTTAATGAACATGGATTAAAACCATATTTCGAAGGTATAAGCACTAACTATAAAGAGGTTTTAATGCTTAGTCGACACGATTAATAATCGAAATTAGTGTCGGATCGACGACGTTAAACCAAACGCTTTATGGGAGGCAACCCATATTAGTTATCTATTTTTTATCGTATCTTAATAGTTAGTTTATATTATCGAAACTTTACTACTCAATTATTATTAAGAATCATCACATATTCGAACCATTATGATGAGAAAAGAAATTATTCGATTTAGAGCGAAATTGGACATTATTTTGAAATCTCGCTGACGGCGAGGTCGATACTCGCCGACAACAGGCGTTCGCGCCTAAATTAGATTCGAGCTTATTTATCGAGCTCAGCCGATAATAGAAACGTCCTCGCCGACGACAGAACTGAAAAGCAGCGTTTATAACTAAGTCGCTGACGGCAGAAACGTCTCGCCGACAACGAGGAAGTTATAAAGATGAGTTATTTATACTTTGAATGCCGATTTGGACGGCTTCAACACCAATTCCTTTGTGAAAACCCATTCTTAAACCACTCTAAGTCCGCCTTCTTCACTAGAATTCATTCCATTCACTATAATAGCCTCCAAATTCTTAGATTCCTCTAAATGCGGAGTGTTTAACCGGAGGAAATTTGTGAGTGCGGAAGCGCAGCGGATCTTCAATAAGGTTTTGATAAAGAAAAGAGTTATCGAGGAACGGGATTTGTCAATCGAGGATTAGAGAATTCACTACGAAGATAGAAGAAACGATCGCGCATGAGCATCGAGATGGATTTCGTTACACTACATCCGTCGTTGTTATTCCAGTTGTGAAAGGAGTTCTACTCTAACTTACATGCGATCAACAACGGAATATCTACGTCCGAGGAAGATGGGTGACGTTTACTCCATCAAGAGTAAATGAATTATTCTCATGAAAACACCCCGCGATGTCATCTATTCAAATTTTGTGCCTTCTCGATATAATATGAATGAGATATTTCGATATCCGATCGATGAACCGAAGATTGGGAAATGCGTGAAGACGGTGCATGTTAGCTTTCTCGCATCACTTTGAATCTCGTCTCAAAGATCGACACTTTTTCATCTCATCTAAATTGTTACCTACTGACGAGGTAAACAAGGTTTCGACGAATGCGCTATATTGAATTATCGTATTCAAATCGGATTGCCTATTGATGTTGGATCAATAATCGTTAAGTTCGTATCGGTTTAATTGTGCATGGGTCGGCTCACCTGACTAGGACACCCATCTACTATATTTCGCATTATGCGATCAATACTAGTGCTTCTTATGAGCTTCGGGAAAAAGTTCGCTACCTTGGAAGCCGCTTGATCCTACGAGATATGTTCTCTACTTCGACAATAATGAAGACATTACATTTATCTCCGATGTAGAGCTTCACAGTAATAATCCTATGAAGAAGGCCTATTTCGGATAAAACGGAGTTACTTTCAAGAAAATTAATTGAATGGAGAAAGAACTACGGAATGCGAGAGATTCAATGAACAATATATCCGATTTATTCGATCACATCGACCGGAGGACGAGCGAACACTTCGATCATTCTGACACCTTGAAGCTAACTTTCTTCACTTACGAGACGAGAGGGTTGGATCACCGAAGAACCGCTTCGAATTTCCTTCGAGCGCTTTCTATAACTTATTCGTGCATCATCGTCATATAGGAAATATCGAGAAAGATGAAGATTCGACCTTGAAGAGTAGTAGTAAAGATTTTCATAAGATGCTTCGTATTTATGTTATTCGATTCGATTTAGATTTTATTATGTGTGGAGTGATGATTCGAATATCTCAAACTTAATCGAGATATGCGTCAGTAGTTTTGTACGCATTTAGCTGTATCAGTGGATCGGCTATGGCGTCGACTAGTAGTAAGTGATCAAGTTTCAAGTTTGATTATAGTAGTTTTAAATTATGTTAGTTAGATGTCTCTACGGATTTCAATATTAAAGTTAATTTGTTGTGTTATGTGAATTGTTTACAGTATAAGAAATAATCTTCATATTAAATTAATAAATGACATGACGGAATATAATATAAGACAAATCGAGATTGAAAATGATTGACGAAATTCAAAAATCGAAATTTTAGATCTCGCCGACGGCGAGAAAATCCCGCCGATGACGAGATCGATCTCGCCGACAACGAAAAATTTCTCACCGACGGCGTGATTTTTCCCGAAACTTTGCCTTATGGAATTAATTCGCTCGACGACGGCGAGAAAATCTCGCTGACAAATGAAAACGCAAAAAGACCTATATTCGACCGGCCAAAAACACTATTCATCATCCCCAACCTCTCATTTTCGCAAAACCGACTTAGTGCTTCGAGAGATCTTGGATTTAGAGGCGATTCCATCACTCAAAAACACCGGATTTCATCTTCTCTTGCAAGTCGCTTCAATTCTATGCAAAAATTTTAGATTTTCACCATGTATTTTCACCACATTGCAAATTTTGGAAAAATCAAAATATGGAAGAAATACTCGGTGGAAATCCATGGAATTTAATTTAAATCGCTTATAAATGTTGTAGAAGCCTTCTAGTGATTATTTTTAAGTTTAGTGAAAATTTTCATGATTTTCACGAGATCGATCGTACTAGCTCCACGACAAAAACGTCGAGTAGAATTCGACGAAGACCGATTCATCAATGCACGAGCATGTACCAAATATTTTGAAAATATTCAAGGAAGAAAGCGTATCAGTAGACGGTTTTCAAAAATCCGAGGAGAAGTAGAGCGGATTATTAAGGAACGAGGTCGGGAGAATTTCGTTATGTTCAACATGTAGTACGCGGAAGTGGTTTAAAGTTAATTTTATGCAATTTAATCGCTACTGAAGATGCACCAAGAAAGGTACGAGGTTTTTGTAGAATTCAATGCCGCAAGAATAAACGCGTTCTACGAGCTTCATGACTCGCCCTTTAGCGAGTATGTAAACTTTTTGAACGATTGAGTGACTAACTGGAGTAAGTCATTAACTTTCTCACTCGATGTGACCGAGTTCGGAAAATTAAGCAGATATGAAAGAGTAAATTTTCCTCTTTCTAAATTAAATGCGACCTCCAAAGTTCGGCATTACTTTATTTGTTCTACTCGCTACTCCACCTATCACCACAGTGAGTAACACGAGATAGAAGCATTCCGACTCTCGTATTCGAATAACAAGCATCAACATCGGGAGAATTATTTATCGAAACATCCCGGCCATCCTCGAAATGAGAGTGGAGCCGGACTGGGACACCCCGGATTAATTTTTCACTCCGCCAACTCTCCCGAGCCGAGGCTAGTAGATAATGAAGAATGGGTAGAACCAATGAAACCACTCGCACATGCTTAATATTAAGAAGTATGAATCTCATGAAGGCGTGGAGAGCGAGTGAGTAAAGTTATTTCATTCATCAAGTAGAGATATACCCTCTACTAGCCTATGAACCTCCCGAGCCTACCACCCCTACCCTACAAGATCCGATGAATGAATTGACACTCGCATAGAAGAAGTTTTGAGCAGCTTGGAAATACAATCGGGAGAAGATTCGATCATTTCGATCAAAGAATCGATAATACTGGAGAGGAGACATGATTATGATAGCGAATATCTCCAGCTGACATTCGAATACGAGATCGTATACTATGGTTCGAACGTCGTTATAGGTGTAATGATTTAGATGTTGTCTTTCCCGAGTGCCCCGATATTCACAAGACTCACCTGCTCAGTCTTCTCATCTTACAGATCGTGGAGGAGATGATATAACTCTGGACTTCGATCGTCGAAGAATAGTGACTTTATTTGTGTTATTTGTTTGATGTTAAGTTATTTTAGAGACTTTATATATTCGTAATATTCAGATACTTTATGCTTTTGAGACATTGGACGTTTGTTATATTATTTGCTTAAATTGTTGTAGTAGTTTAGTTTTTATTTTTTGTATTAGTTAATTACATTTGTTTTTACGTTAAATAGGATGTTAGTTTTCTTTAAGATGCTTTTTATTTTATTTTGTATTGTTTTAAATCGCAAAATCTGTTAACTGCTAGCTTAAAATGTTTTTAATATGTTAGTAATTCATACGTATAGTGTAGAGCTAATTTTAATCGTTATAGCTTAATACTTATCTTAGATTTTATCCTCGCATTTTCTTTAAATCGTTATATATATATTGTGAATACTAACAAAGTATGAGCGTTCAACGAAAAATGAAAAAGTCTCGCAAAAATTTCAAAGAAAAGAATACCTAAACTTCAAACGTACGATTTATTTACTTTCCTTTTTCATTATTTAGAAGTAGATATAAAAATTTAAGTTTGGAGAAAGTAAAATACAAATTTAATTTTTAATTTGTTCTCAATTTCTATTTTCAAATTAAGTATAAAATGATTTTTATAACAAAATTTTCAATTTAATTAATATGAATTATTTTATTTAATTATTATAAAAGGTTAAATGAAATATTTCTAAGTGCTTTAATTAATTAAATAGAATAAAATATTTTGTTAGATTGAATAAGAATATAAGTAAACTATTTTTAAGTAGTTAAAAACTATATTCTAAAATTAAAATTCTTAAGTATTCAAGTGAAAAAGTAAAGATTGAAAATCAATAAAAGAAAAACTATGAAGTATATATAAGCGAAGAAATATTCCTAAGTTTCAAATTTAGGAGATTTAAAACGAAGCTTCAAAATTATTAACGAGCCTCCGGATATAAGAATCCTCAAAACAAAAAAAAAAAAAAAAAGAAAAAGAAAAGAAAAAAAAAAAAAATGAAGCAGAGATTTGATGACGCTCTATCAAAAATCGGCCATTTGAATTAACCTAAAGTTGTAAAAACTTAGATATTTCCAAACTTATATTTATTGATTAGATTTTACCTAATAAATGTTTTCTAATTTCTTATCATATGAATATCTTAAGTAATTATTCTTTTAAATATAACTATTCCTGAAATGAATAAGAAGTTGTAAATCTTAGACTCGATAACTAAATAATTTATTTCTATAAGATTAATTAGATTACATGAATTATTTTTATTTAACTTTATGATGATATTAATTAATCTAATTCATAGTTTATTTAAATTAAAAAAATCTTATTATAGAAATCATTATTTTTATGTAAGTATTAAAATTACTTGATGACGATAATAAGTAAGTGCGATTTTGATCGTTGAAAAATTTATTAAGAAATTCATACTTATTTTTGATGAAATCGCACTTTAAAGTAGTAGTATTTTCTTTATTTTGTTGCATTTAACGAATAATTTAGGTGATAAAAGCAAAAATCATAAAAAGAAGCGAATTTGGAGCAAAATCATGCAATTTAGGCTGAGTCGCCGACGACGAGATCGAGCCGACCGACGGCGAGGTTGGCAGAAAATTCGAAGAATTTATAACCGTCTCGTCGATAGCTGAAGCTCGAGCCCGACGAGATACGAGCTAGAGCATGGCTCAAGATCTTCGTAGCCCTCGCCGACAATGAGAGAGCTCGTCGTCGACGGCGAAGTAGATTCAAATGGCACGTATACATCGAACCCGACACTTTCAAGAGATGCTTACACACTCTCGGACTCATACTTCTCTACTATGTAGGCCGAAATTCGCCTCTCGTGTGTTAATTTTGTGCAATCTTTTACTTTATGAGCTCTAAGTGTGTTAATTCGTGTCTTTAGTGAGTCTTTAGTAAGTTTTAGTGAGTAATTAGCGAGTCGTATTAGACTTGAAGGAAGAATCGAAATGAACTACGTATGAATCGTTTGAGGATAAATCAAGATAAGTATTTCGTATTTGTTATTTTTAACTTTAAACGAAATCCACGCTTAGTTTACTTACATGCATTCCGAGTAGTTTATTACTTTTCTCCCTCGTTTACGAAATTAGCCGACTACGAAATTAAAATAGTAGATACTTATATATATTAATAAATTGTGATAATTTTTACTTAAAACTTAATTTACTTTCAACCTACCATTCGATTTGTTAAAATACGTCGATTATCAACTATAGTAAAAATTACATCCGATATTCGTAATTCAAATGCTCTCGAAGGAGGTGCAAATAAATAGGAAATAATATCATCTGGGCGTAGAACTGAGAGATTTTAGTGTGACAGACTAAAATATTCAATTCGATTTCATTGTTTGAGAATGTTAGAAGTGAAATGTTACATCGAGGCGAGGAACGTGGAGCTTCGAAATGCTGGTCAATATCCTCCTACAAATTACCAGCAGATTCGCGAATCAAACATGTGATTAACCAATATTCTTTACACTCGACTTAAAGCGGTAAAGAATAAAGGAACGCTCCTATTCATTACAATACCTTAAAATTATCTATTTAAATTCATTAATCACGTAAATTTCTAAACAAGTGAAAGATACTTTTCCGAATAGCTAAGACTTATTTAAGCAATTAATTTAATTTCCGCACTTTCAATACGTATTAATTTCCTACTTAGTTAAGCTTACCTAATTAAAATACTTAGCTTACTTTATCACGCTCAAATTTAATTCCAAATTTTCGTATACTATTTTAAAAATTATTATTATTATTTTAAATTAGTTGTTATTTAATTTTCTCTTTCCTCATGTGATCGATAACCGGACTCCACTGTAGCCTCGTATTACTTCGATACGATACGTATACTTGCGTAAGATCCACAACATAAACAATTACAATTCTATACATATAAATAATGGCATTAGCTTTTCGCGCGTCGCAATTAAATTAAAAATATCATAACAATATAAAATTGTGGGTCATATGACTTGAATACAAGAAAAGTGTGCAAGGGCCGTTATACTGGCTCTAGGTATAGTGTCAAATAAGCAAGAGTTCTCACATTATAGACATATGCGGGTAAATAAGTTAGTACATGAAACTAATATTAGGATAAAATCTTAGAATATAGGTACTCTTAATGGTAAATTAATGAAATTAGTTGATATTATGATTTATAGAAATATAAATATCCTATCTATTCAAGAAACTAAATGGGTTGGAGAAGAGGCTAAGGTGATTGATAACTTAGGTTTTAAACTTTGGTATTTAGGTAAGGGTTACACTGAAAATGGTGTAGGTGTAATTATAGATAAGAGTTTGAAAGATAATAAATATTAATAGAGTTGGAGACAAAATTATAGCCCTTAAAATTGTTATTGATACTAAGTTTTTAATGTTATTTGTGTTTATGTTACTCAAGTAGGTTTTGATATATGTTCTAAAGACAAATGCTGGAATGACTTAGAAGATTTAATACATATGATACATTTTGAAGAATGAATTTTTATTGGAGAATATTTAAATCGATATGCTTAAGTAGAAGTGACGTAAGATTTCGTAAATATTCGAGTAGCTATGGATTTGAAGCGATTAACGGTTAGCGTAGAGCCTAAATTATATTTTACTTTAGCGTATGATTTTCTTATTACTAATACTTTATTCAAGAAAAGAGATGAACATCTTATCATTTATAAGAATGGATCTAATAAAATATAAATTTACTACTTTCTTATGAGAAGAAGAGAACATCGTGATTATAAAGATTGGAAGGTTATTCCAAGTGAAAATTTAAGTACCCAATATCGATTATTAATTCTAGACTTTAAGATGAGTCATAAAATACATAATACTAGGATTCATTATCGTAGAATTAGATGGGGGTACCTAAAAGACACAAATAAAATTATTTTTATTAGTAAAATTAAAGAATTTAAAATTTGGGATGTTCATGAAGAAACAAATGTTATGTGGGATAAAAGTAACAAACACTATTAAATAAGTGACAAAAGATGTACTTGAAGAATAAAAAAAAAGTTTCTATAAATAAAAATAATTGGTGGTGGAAAAATAATGTGCAATAAAAGATAAAATATAAGAAGTTATATGTTATAAAAATTGATTTAAATGTAAAAGCTGGGAGAACTGAGAAAAATATCAAACGGTCTTTTTAGTGATCTTTATAATAGATTAATTACTATGAATGATGAAAATATATGTATAAACTAGCCAAATAAAGAGAAAAGAAAAGTAAAAATTCAACTCAAGTAAAGTGTATTAAAGATGAAAATTAAAAAGTTTTTTTCTTAGAAAAAGATATTCAATATAGGCGGCTAAGCTATTTTGATAAAATTTTTAATGAAGTTTCTGATAGGATCGATCTTAACGATCTTAATATCGTTAACAATAATAAAACATTTTATTTTTATCGTCACATCTGTAAAAAAAAATTGATGAGGCTTTAAAGAAAATCAAGGGTGTAAAAGTCTGTAGAACCTGATTGTATCCCAATTGACGTGTGGAAATGGTTATGAGATTTGGGAGTTTCTTGGCTTACGAACCTCTTTAATATTATTTTAAAAACTAAAAAGATGCCTGAGGAGCGGAGGAAGAGTATTTTGGTCCCTGTTTTTAAGAATAAAGGGGATGCACGAGAGTGCGCAAATTATAGAGGAATTAAGTTGATATGTCAAACTTTAAAATTATGGGTGAGAGTAATTGAACATAGTTTAAGACGTATTACTAAGATCTCTCATAATCAATTTGGATTTATGCAGGGCAGGTCTACTATGGAAGCTATACATTATTGAGAGGTTTGATGGAGAAGTTCAGAGATAATAAGGAGAATCTACATTTGATTTTTGTTGATTTAGAAAAAGCTTACGATAAGGTTCCAAAAGATATTCTTTGGAGAGTTTTTTATAAGAAAGGTTTTGATATGACTTATATTCAAGTCATTAAAGATATGAATACTAGAGTTGTTACTTGTGTTCGAACTGAAGGAGGATTGACCAAATATTTTTTTATTTCTGTTGAATTAGATCAGGGATCGACTTTAAGATCATATCTTTTTGCTTTAGTTATGGAGGTTTTACTGGAAATTTACATGTGGATGTACCTTGGTGTATCCTTTTTGCTGATGATATCCTTTTTTGTGGATAAGACGAGAGAAAAAGCCCACGAAAAAACTTGAATTATGGAGGTCGACATCGGAATCTAAAGACCTTCGTTTGAGTAGAACTAAAACTGAATACATGGAATGCAATTTTAGAAGTAGTAGCTCTAGTGACAGAAGTGTAATGTTAGGTGATCAAATTATTAAAAGTGTGATTGTTTTCGATATCTCGGGTATATTGTTCAAAGCGATGGTAATATAGATGTGGATGTTAATAGTAGAATTCAAGTTGGTTGGTTGAAGTGGAGGAATGCTTCAGGTTTTTTGTGTGATAGAAAAGTACTGCTTAGACTGAAAGGAAAATTTTATATGATAGTGGTGAGACTTGCAATGCTCTATGGCGTTGAATGTTAGCCTTTAAAAGACAAGCATATAATACTAAGTTATGTGTTGCCGATATGAGAATGATTAGGTGGATGAGTGGCTTTTCCGTCTCAGCTTATCCCAAGACTAAGAACACCACTAGAACAACATTCCTTTGCCTCTTGTGCACTATTTAGCGTCAACATTAAGGTAAAAAATAGTAATAATAATAATTAATCAACTTTTGAAAGGTCTATGATATTCATTTTCCTGTTTATTGAAAATTAAGCTTAAACTTGTTTAGTTTGTGCTTGTTTGCTAAGAAAAATGTGTTGTACGCTATTGTCAAGTAAATGTAAGGGGGAATGTGGTTAATGTCATGTTAGAATGTAAGTGGTTGTATATCTTTGCTTGAGAAAAAAATAATGTATGTGAGTCTGCACGTATGTACATAGTTCTAAGGTGGGGGAGTAAGTGTCAGTTGTATTGAGAGTTATGTACAGGCTCATTTCTCCCCGTTTTTATCTACAAAGGTGTTAAATGTGATATTTCTAAACTTCAGAAGTCGATTGAAGTGCATTTGATATGAGTAGAACTCTTGCACGCTTTTCGTAGCATGGCGAGGGAACTTGTAGGCGGCATTCGCGATGCGAATCTCTTTTGCGATTTGTTTGGCAAGACGAGCGAAACTTGTGCACGTTTTTCTTAATGTGGAGAGGAAAACTCGTTTGCAGTGTTCGCGACGTAACTTTTTTGCAACGTGTTTGCTGCAACTAGCGGAACTCATCAACAGTTTTCTTAGCGTGGCGAGTGACACTTGCATGCGTTGTTCACGACGCAATTTTTTTGTAACATCTTTGGCACCACGAGCATAACTCTTGCATGTTTTTTTTTTTTTAGCGTGGTGAGAGAAACTCATGCAACACTCACGATGTCATAGGGAAATGTTCGTGTTTTGCAGTTTTGCCTACATGTATCCCATGCACTCATTTTTTTGGTGTGGTGGATTTTAAATATTTTAGCCGCGACCTACCAATACTGACATGCACGCCTTTCTTGGCGTGATGGGCAGATTCAGACTCTCGAAGTAGTCTCCTAACGGAGACGACACAATGTGCCTGTCAAAATTTTTTCAGATTTTTGGACTTACCATAATATAAATCGAGTATAAAATGTACTTAAAG
Source organism: Papilionanthe hookeriana x Papilionanthe teres (assembly GCA_022702705.1). Classification (NCBI taxonomy): domain Eukaryota; kingdom Viridiplantae; phylum Streptophyta; class Magnoliopsida; order Asparagales; family Orchidaceae; genus Papilionanthe; species Papilionanthe hookeriana x Papilionanthe teres. The sequence goes on from CM040436.1 coordinate 19,326,155, forward strand.
TGATCTAAATGAAACTTAAAATTAAAACTTGAACAAATGCAAATACACTTAAAATAAAAAACAAAAAAGTAAAATATATGAAAGCAAAAGACTTAAAGACTTACTTGAAGAACTCAAAAGCTCTGAACCATAAAAAACAAGTGAAGTCTTTCTACTCCCCACGAGCTTCAGTGTGTGAAATGAACTAAATCATCTGCATCTATTTATAGAAGGAGAAGGAACTCATTTGTGACCCGATTTGATTTATAAAGGTCATATGCAAACAAAATTTGCCACCCAATTTAAATGCAAAGCCTTAAGACATGCAAGCAAAACTTGTCGCTTTAATGCACATATATCTAAACCTTTCCGCCGCATCCGTAATCCCAAATGCTTGAGTGGACATAAGATGAAATCAAGTCCTTAAATGAAAATATTTCCACTCATCTCAATAATAATACAGACGTGCAAATAATAATAAAATCCCCATCCCTAAAAGTTAATTCAAGCTAACAAATATACAATTTTTCTATGTGCTTCGACTAACGTGCTAGATGCTGGATCATGGAATCCAAGAATCCTGAGTGGGTTGAACGTATGCTTAAGTTTAGGCCAAATATGTTTCAACGTGCGTGCAAAATTATTTAAAATCAATTCCAATCAATAAATTAAAATTCTCGCATGCGCTACATACTCAATTATTATTCTTTAATTATTTGGATCGACATCGCATCAAATGTCGAAATCCCTAGAAGCCTTCAATTATGTGAGTCAAAATTGCGCTAAACGCTGAGATCCCCATAATTATTCAATCATTTGGGTCGACATCGTGCTAAACGTCTAGATTCTGAAGTTACTTGGGTGACATTGTGCTTTATGCTGAGGTCATTGAGAAGATGTTCAAGTTGCCAACTACGAAGCTACGTTAAGGGTCTGTTTGGGGCAGCTGTTTATTTATAATCTACTGATGTTGCATTATTCTGATAATCTGATAATCTGTAGATTATCAAAATAAGTTGGCTTGTTGTTTGGGGCAGTTTATTCAGAACAGCGTATTAGTAGTTATTTCTGTATAAATGACCTTCCTGCCCCTCTCAAAGGAACTCTCAAGGATACTCGCCAAAAAATATGTTCACTGCAAGAATACATCAATGATTAACAAGTATGGAGACATAAATGGAGACTTGAAAAGCTTAAACGTCAATACAATGCTTTTGTTACTAATAAAGGGTTTATGTAAAGAAACAACACCATAAAAGCTTCACACATATTTGGATTAGTACTGGACTAGAAATAATGTGATCTGCAAAATAATAATCAAAATCAAATGATATGAATAATCTATTTTAAGCTCTTATGTTTGACATAAGCATTTCCTTGACTTGTTAAAGCGCATAATGCTCCACTGGAACCATTCAATAATAAGGAAGATTTGATGATGCATACTCACAAATAAATCAAATATTAGAAGTCAAGTATGGGTGGTTCATTAGCCTTTCCATCACAAGCAATGCTAAATAAAAAAGCCATGCCTTGCTAATCGGGTGAGGAATGTATAAAAAAGCCATGCCTTGCCATCCCAAAGTTTAGATACACAACATCAATTACTTACAGTGGATGATGATTGCAGAGGACTGACGGAGGAAGGAAGGGAAAGAGCTCGGTTTAGCTTCGATCGCGATCACAGAGGACGGATGGGATCGAGGCGAGAGCAGGAGACGACGATCGCGAGTCGCGACTGGGACTGGGAATGGATCGCCAAGAAGAAAGGCGCTCGGGAAAGCTTCGATCGCGACTGCAGAGGACGGACGGGAGAGCTTCTATCGCAATTAGGAGAGGAGATCAGGAGAGGAGATCGGGACTTAGGAGATTGGGAACGAGGGCTGGAGCATAAATTAGTTGGAAGGAAACGCGGAATGCGAGAGCTTTGCCGAGGCAGGAATTCCCGAAAAATTGGGAAGAGCTGCGTCGCGAGGTATTCTGTCGCTGGCTCTAACGCGCGAAACAAACATTTCGACAGCATTCACAAAACTCCCGCCGCACAAATAAGCTACCCCTAACGGGCCCTAAGTTGGACAGTTCAAAACAGAAAAAAAAAAACAAATAATATTCTTAAGACATTTTTGAAGGTTAGAGGTCTCTCTCTAAGGCTCGCCGAGATTTCAAATGTCAGGCAAGTAATCTTCGAAATCCATAAGCTTCAACAAGTTATGTTGGAGAACCACCAATCCACTTTTGCTCAAGTGTAAGATTCAAATGGGTACTGAAGGCCAACATCAACAAGTTTATGGCAGCGTCACTAGCTGTTCTTTGCACTTAACAAACTAAGATCGTAGTAGAAGAACCCCCATTTTGTTAGGGGTGTCAAAAATTGACTCGACATATCAACACGACTCGAAAAATTCAGATTAGGGTTGACCCGAATATTTTTCGAATCGGATTCAGTTCAGAGAATTCGATATGTTTATTATTTAAGTCGGTTCGGGTTAAACCTAAAAACCCAAACATTATCCGAATAAGCCCGAAAGCTCGGGCCAGGTTTAGGTTAGTGGGTCAAGTTCGGGTACAAGTCAGGTCCAGGTTTTAGCTTTCGAACAGTTTGTTATTCGGTTCGGGTTTGGGTTGATCCTATTTGAGTCATGTCATTTTTGGGTCAAAACCAAACCCGACCCGCTGATCCGAATTGACACCCCTATATTTTGCCAATCTGATGATGATGAAAGTAGAAATATAATCATCTCGCTCAAGTCTAGGATAAACGAGTCCTGAAGGCTGGACTCAACTATAGTATCATTGGCTGCTTTTTGCATTCAACAAGTTAATGCTGCAGTGGAAGGACCCCTGTTCATTAGTTTGATGACGATGAGAGTGTGAATCCATGAACAACACCATTCAAAGACTCCAATGGGTCTTGAAGGCTGGACTCAACAATACTATAGCTGAGTCGCTAGTTGCTTTTCTCACTCAATAAGCTAAGGCCACAGTGAAAAGGTCCCTGTTTGTTAGTCCCGTGACAACATTTGTTTCACCCAAGCCAATCCACCCTTAGCAGTTCATGTGATCCAAATTCACGAGATTCTTCTCATCTAATCAAATGATTTCAAGCAACATCAAAGAAGACGACTCTCATACAATAGCATTCGTGCAACTAAACAAAAGAGAAATGCATTTATGTTCATATCTTAAAACCTAAAGCAAGTTCAAAATTTATAGCAAGAAGGAATGTAAGAGGAAAGACTGTTGTCATTTGGGGATTTTGTGAGATCAGGCTGTTTTGGAATCTTGGGAGATGAGATTGTTGTGATTTGGGTATTCCATGATGTTACTTGGAGACATCAAAGATGAAGTTGATAGAAGATTGTTTTAGTTAAGGAACAATTGGGTGGAAGCAACGAGCTAGAGGGGCGAGGCAAGAACACCAAACAACAATCGCTTCCAATATGGTGCTGAAGCATCAATGAAAATAATATCATCAAAACTTGTAAAACATTCTAATTTGCAATTACATCAGCTTTACTTTGGGGATCGAAGCAGTGCACAAGTAGTTAATAGCCCAATTAAGTTAATATTAAGGACTCGTAGATTGAAAAATAAATTTATTACTAGGATGTTGGGGAAAACATTTATTTATCATAAGATAGCATAAAATAGACTTTAATTTATTTGGGTATTTAAAATGGAAATTAGAAGATGCATTAATTAATGGGATCAGTGATGGGGTAAAATTAAGAAATAAATGGATAAGGCTAAAGGCAAAATAGCTGGAAGTTAAAAAATATTTCCACAGAATAGATGCAGTACTTCAAAAAGAGAAGGATTCATATCAACCAGACCCAATTCTTATATATTTACATATCTAACATTTAAAAATTTGTTCCTAAATATTTCATATTACATAAAAAATACCACTAGAAGGTGATATATATGTACATATGTAAACACATAAGAATTGAGTGGTATGTATGTAAATCTCCTTATTATTTATTGCTAAAAAACATAATTTTTTGAAATTCTTGTTTCTAAAATTTATAGATAACGATTAATCAGTCGTTTGAGCCGTTGAATTGCCCCATGTTACCGTTCTAATGTGTGCTACCTCGTATAATTATGCATCTAAAATCACTCATCTTCACTTTTTGTTCATGACAATAGTCAAGTAGCAGCACATATATTTTTAGAAAATTCACATCCATACTTCACAATCTTTATATATTCATATGTCAACCCCTAAAGTTCGATATTTACATACATAATCGCATCATAATTACATCAGAATACATGCCATAAAAACATTAATCTATTAGCGAAATTTTTTATTATGTGATGTTATAAGATTAGAGAGAGTCATCTTAGATGGTTTGATCACATTAAACGTCGACCATCTGATGATCTGATTAGAAGAGTAGATGTTTTAGATTTGATTTATATTAAGAAAGGCAGAGGTAGACCCAGAAAGACTCGGGTTTATTGTATAATAAATGCTCTTAATTTATTAGAATTAAATGAAAATATGACACTCAACAGGACCCAATGGAGAAAAGGATTCATGTAGCGGACCCCATTTAGTGGGATTAAGGCTTTGTTGTTATTGTTGTTGATGATGTTATAAGATTTTATTCTCATATAAATAAATATTAAAGTTCTATGTTACATATGCGAAAATCATTCTATTCTAACTTAAATCACTTTAATTTTTTCAGTATTCCTGTCCGGTATGAATCATTGTGGAAAGAACTTGAGGGCCTGAAGCACATATGGAGGAACAGACAAGATATGACCGTTGAGGAATTAGGCGTCGCTGCTCTATTTGGTCTGGAATTGTATGGTTGGTTCTGTGTGGGCGAGATTGCAGGCAGAGGTTTCACCTTCACCGGTTACTATGTTTGATGAGATTTCTAATTTATGATATTATGTTATTTGCAAAAACAATTTTTTTTTTTCACATAATTTTTGTGTTTTTTAAAAGCTGGTAAATCTGCAAAGAGAAGAGGCATCATTTTGAATAATTTCTCACCTGTTTTTGAATGGGGAACTATAGTTATTCACCTGAATATAAATCTTCTTGCAATTGATTTCATTTTGGCTTTGTTATTTTCAGTTTGTGAATCTTAATTATGCTGTTCTTGTGGCTAATTTTGCATATTTTAGATTTCATTTTAAACTATCTTTTGCCTTTAGTTGCAAATCAATGCGAAAATTGAAGTGGCAAACTATAGCATTTGGTAACTTATTGTCATGCATTGTTGGTAAGATGGCTAACTAAGGCCTCGTTTGGGGCAACTTATTTGGTTCAGTGCGTTTTGAAAATACGCCCAGGCCTGTTTGGGTAAACTTTATTTGTCAGTTTTTTTAATAAGCTGCGTTTTCAAGCCGCTGAAATCAGCGTTTTCACCGTTTCTGGTTAGGTGCGGCAGCAGCTTTCTAGATGCGGTCTGGCTTTTCCAAGAAAAAAAAAAAATTGTAATAGTCACAGCATTTTCACACCGTTCTTGAATAGGTGCGGCTGTAATTTTCTAGCTGCGGTATTTTTCAGCAGCTTATCAACAATTATATATATTCATTGTAGTTTTTGAACAATAGATTATTTTTCAGCAGCTTATCAACAGTTTATGAATAAGCTGTAGCTGGCTCAAACAGACCCAAAGTTTAAATTTGCATAAAGAGCTTGATAATATTAGTTGTTAATCATCATTTTTACATTTTGGATAGCTTGCCCTAAAAATTCATATATTTATCCCATCATAATTCTTTAGAAGATTTACATAATTATCACTCAAAACTTATGTATTTACATATTTAACACTGAAATTTTATTTTTTTATATATATACCACCTTAACAATTCATAAAAAGGTGTTATCTCCTTTTTTTTTAATAGTTAAAAAGTGATATTTTTGATGTGAATAAATGTAAAAGATAAAATTTAGCCCTTACATATGTAAATATGTATATAGAAAAGCCCTAGGGCCTATATTGATTTAAAAGCGGTTATAGTGGCTTGAGGAGAGGGCCCATGGATAGGGCTGGTAATTTGGCTCGTTGTTCGCGAACAGCTCGTGTTCGGCTCGTTAAGTAGCTCGTGTTCGGCTCGTTTGTTAAGCCTAACGAGCCGAACACGAACAAATTTTTAAGCTTGAAATGTTAACGAGCCGAACACGAACGCCCGTTTGTTCGCTCGTGTTCGGCTCGAATTGGCTCGAAATAAAAAAATAATCATATAATTATTTATATAATAATTTATTATATATATTATATATATTTATATTTAAGTTTAAATCATAATTGCTTGTGTGGTAGCGTGGTTATGCTTCATGTTTCCATTCATTTAGTCCAGGTTTGAATCAGGCGCTAGACATACAGTTTTCAAATTAATTTTAACGAGCCAATTTCGAGTCGAACACGAGTCTAACACGAACAAACACATTTAAATCGAGTCGAACACAAACACATTTTTCACGAGCCAATTTCGAACACGAGCCGATTTCGAGCCAAGCTAATTTCGAACGAGCCGAACACGAGCCAAGCCTGAGCTCGCTCAAGCTAGGCTCGTTTACAACCCTACCTATGGAGCCCTTTCCCTACAATACATATATACATATATATATATATATACATACATATATATATATATATATATATATATATATATATATATATATACATACATACATATATATATACATACATATATATATACATATGTACATATTGTCTTTCGCATTTCTTAATGACTATTTACTTCAACATACTAATATTAAAAATTTATATAGGCAAACATAATTATAGGCATAAAGCAATATCAAACATTTTTACGAGTGCCTAAGTGTTCAATAAAAAGAGATTATATTATTGTGATATATTTTTTGACTGCTTCTTAGGGTCTGTTTAGGGCAGCTGCAGCTTATTAAATAATCTGCTGATAAGCTGATTAAAAATAATATGCTAATATGCTATGTGCGAGAGCTATTACAAATTTTTATTTTTTTTGAAAAAGCCAGACCGCAAACAGAAAACTCCCACCACACCTAGGTAGATACGGTGTGAAAACATTGTTTTCAATGTTTTGAAAACGCATAAGCTGTCAAAATGTAGTTTACCCAAACAGGACATGTGCTTTTTGAAAACGCTACCGTACCAAATAAGCTGACCCAAACAAACCCTTAATGATATTTTTTGATGAGACCTTAAAAAATTAGTTGTTAAATATCTAAATTTATAAGAATTAGGAGGTACACATGCAAATGACCATAATATTTTTAATTGGAAGATTATACATTTAACACCCAAATTCAATTAGTTTTTACATATATATCATCTTACTCGTACAGATAGTATGAGAAATGAAATCTAGGGGTTAGATGTATAAATATATAGAAATTGTATGTTCTTCATGTAAATGCCCCTTTTTATTTTATTTTCACCTTGACGGCTGTCATCGCCCGTCCATTGGGAGCCACCTACCTTCTCCTCCGTCGATCGCTGGTAAATGTTCTCTTGCCGTCTTCTTCTTCTTCTGCGAGCGATAGAGAGTGGAAGCAGCAGCTGGCTTAGATCTACAACTTGATTGCAGCTATTGGGAAGGAAGGCAAGCAGAGGAGAAACAGTTGTCTGTATTTGGGGATTTCTTCAGCTTTCGTGCGTGGTCAGTATGATTCTTTCTCTGAATCATGGGTGTTCGAAACCCTAGAAAATGGTTGCTCTGTGACTGTAATCTTCCATTTCTTTTTTCTGTTTAATGCGAGTGGATTCATGAATGAGTGCTTGATTTTGTTTTACCGCTCGGTGTTGTTGTTTTGATTATAGGTTGTTTCTATTTAGGGTTGAGATGGAGAGCGGGGTTGGGGTTGTTGGTGATAGAACGGTGGAGGAGAAACAGGGGGGTGAGATGGAGACGGCGCCTGAAAGTTTTGCTGATTGTCGGGTCAGTAATGGTCTGACTAGGTATTCTTCTGAGGGTGAGGTTTTTGAGGACGCTATTGGAGATTTGGAGAGCTTGAAATCAGCACAATTTATTGAGAGTGGAATGGTTTTGGAGGGAAGTAATGGAGGCTCTAGCTTGGGGCGGGGGTTGACTGATGTTGAGGATATTGATCAGAGCCCTAATGAAGACAAGCTTGTTTCTTCTGATGGCAGTTCTCGGGTCAATGATGTTAGTTTTGGATCGCTAGAGACAGTTACTGGTAATAGGGAGGTGGTTTGTCCTGTAGAGGAGCAAGTAGATTCTCTTGTAGCAATCCCTGCATTTATTGAAGATGATAGCAATTGTGGTGCTGAAGACTTGAGTGCGGATGTTCCTTCTGCGGATTATTCTTTGTCGAGTGAGAATTTGGCTGAATCCTCAGGAAAAGAAGCAGCAGATGAATCTGACAATTTTTCTCGAGATGGAGAGGAAATGGAATTGATCAATTTGAATGGTGATGAATCAGATGGCGCAATTGTGAAAACTTTCTCTGTTCCAGATGATGATGGAAATATAGGTTCTGAGTCTGATAATCAAAATTTACGCAGTGAGAAGCCTCAGAATAGTGTGATTGGAGATGAGACTTGTCTTCCTAAACAGAGTGTAAATAGTTTTGAGTGTGAGGAGGTTGTTTCAAATAAACATGAAATTGAGGAAATACAGAGTGAAGACATTGATGATATCAGTAGAGATGATGGGGTAAAAGTAGAGCCAGATTCATTATTGGTGGAAGAAGGATCTTCATATTCTGATGTTACAAGTGAAAATGAAGAGTCTTTGACACAAAGCGGCAGATCTACATCTCCAAGTAAGTTTATTTTCAAGGAGGATAAGCCAAAAGAATCTGTTTTTGTTGAAGATGCCGGTGAGTTGAGCTCCAATGATGATGACGAAAACAATACTTCTACTCGACAAGTTTCGCCGCCACACTCCGAGCCTTCTTTAACGCCTTCTTTGCCATCTCGTCCAGCTGGTCTAGGATCTTCTGCTCCATTATTGGAACCTACTCGTTCACTTCAGCCATCTAAGGTAAATGGATCTGTTCCCCATCATCAGTCCCCCAATTCTGAGAACTCTGTTACTGATGATAATGAGGAAAGTGATGAGATCAGGGAAAAACTTCAGATGATTAGAGTTAAGTTTCTGCGCCTTGCTCACAGGTTAGGCCAGACTCCACATAATGTAGTAGTTGCACAGGTCCTGTACAGGCTTGGTCTTGCTGAGCAACTAAGGCGGAACACAAATAGGCAAGGTGTTTTCAGCTTTGACCGAGCTAGTGTCATGGCAGAACAACTTGAAGCTGCTGGAAAGGAACCCCTTAACTTCACCTGTACTATTATGGTTATTGGGAAATCCGGAGTTGGCAAGAGTGCTACAATCAATTCAATCTTTGACTCAACCAAAGTCTGCACCAATGCTTTCCACTTGGGTACTAAGAAATTTCAGGAGGTGGTGGGCACTGTCCAGGGCATACAAGTCAAAGTAATTGATACCCCTGGACTATCTTCGTCTCCCTCAGATCAACGCCGTAATGAGAGAATGCTAAACTCAATCAAGAGATTCATCAGTAAAACTCCTCCAGATATTGTCCTGTACTTTGATCGTCTGGACATGCAGAGCAGGGATTATGGTGATGTGTCTCTTCTGCGAACCATCACGGATGTATTTGGTGCATCCATTTGGTTTAACGCCATTGTGGTTCTCACCCATGCTGCCTCTGCTCCACCTGATGGTCCGAGTGGCAGCCCTCTGAGCTATGAGATGTTTGTGACTCAACGCTCTCATGTTGTTCAGCAGGCGATACGCCAAGCTGCTGGAGATGTGCGGCTCATGAACCCCGTGTCATTGGTTGAGAACCATACCGCTTGCAGAATGAACAGAGCAGGGCAGAGGGTGTTACCGAACGGGCAAGTTTGGAAACCACAGTTATTGCTGTTATCTTTTGCTTCAAAGATCTTACAAGAAGCAAACATGCTTCTTAAGTTAGAAGATAGCCCGCCAGGTATGCAGTTTGGATCTCGTTCAAAAGTCCCACCTTTACCTTTCCTCTTGTCTTCTCTTCTTCAGACAAGACCCCATCTCAAGCTTCCAGAGGAGCAGATGGATGATGAGGATAACATGTTTGAGGGTCTAGGGGAGGAGACATCTGATGGTGATGATGGGTCGGATTATGATGAGCTACCGCCATTCAAATCTCTAACACGGTCACAGCTAGAAAAGTTGAGCAAAGAACAGAGGAAAGCATACTACGAAGAGCTAGATTACAGGGAAAAGTTGTTCATCAAGAAGCAAATAAAGGAAGAAAAGAAGCGTCGGAAGCTGTTGAAGAAGATGACTGAATCAGTCCGTGATGCGCCCGTTGAGCAGAGTGGTGAGAATGTAGAAGATGAAAGTGGCACCCCTGCATCCATTCCAGTACCCATGCCTGACTTGGTTCTACCAAATTCCTTTGATTCCGATTATCCGACTCACCGTTACCGCTTTCTCGATTCCTCCAACAAATGGCTTGTCAGGCCTGTTCTTGAGACCCAAGGTTGGGATCATGATGTTGGTTATGAAGGTCTGAATGTTGAAAGATTGTTTGTGGTTAAAGATAAGATTCCTCTCTCTATTTCTGGGCAGATAACAAAGGATAAGAAGGACTGCCATCTTCAAATGGAAGTTGCCAGTTCTCTAAAGCACAGTGAAGCGGCAGGTAGCTCCATAGGCTTGGATTTGCAGACCGTTGGGAAAGATATGGCTTATACTTTACGAGGCGAGACAAAGTTAAAAAATTTTAGACGCAATAACACCATTGCGGGCTTTTCCACTACCATCTTGGGTGATTCAGTTTCTGCTGGAGCAAAGATTGAAGACAAGTTGATTCTAAACAAACGACTCAGCTTGCTCGTAAGCGGCGGGGCGATGACCGGTCGTGGCGATATCGCTTACGGAGGTCGTCTTGAGGCGACCTTACGAGAAAAAGACTATCCAATAGCGCAAGCTCTATCGACTTTCGCTCTCTCTGTTGTGGACTGGCATGGTGATTTGGCCGCTGGCTGCAATATTCAAACTCAGCACTCTTTGGGAAGGGGAACCAATGTCTTTTTTCAGGGAAATTTGAGCAACAAGGGAAGCGGTCAAGTCGGCATTCGCCTGAATACTTCTGATCAGGTTCAGATAGCTTTGGTAGCTCTTTTGCCCATATTCAGAACTGTTATTAGAATGTTTTCGGTTTCATCTGAAGCTTTGTGAGACTTCAAGCTATTTGATTAATCAATGGAAGCTGCTACTCAGTCTGGTTAAAGCATGATCAAGGCGGCGCACTTCGGTTTCAAAATCACATGTGAGTAAAATCTTAACTACTTGGCTTTGTATTTTGTTTCTTTTAGTAGTCTTTGAAATTTTATATCATTTTGTGTTTTATGAGATAGTTATTTTGAACTGTTTTAGAGTTAGGATTTTAGTTTTTGAAGTGAATTTATATCTTTTGATGCTCAATTCAGGATAAATGAAATGCCTAAGGCTGTTGTTTCAGCCTAGATTTCTTAAAGTTCTCATTTTTGTTTGTCTTTCAAAGGTATTTTGGTTTTAAATTTATTTTTGGGGCATTTACATATATACCGACCAATTCATATCTATTTACATATCTAAACTTTACTTTTTCATATATACCCTTACACTACCCAAAACTTTCTCATCACATAAAAATCATCACTACGTTTACATTTAGAAAGTGAAATACACCTTCTCATGCATAGGCAAGGCGGCATATATCTGTAAAAACTGAAGTTTAGGTGTTAGATATGCAAATTAAGAAGAATTAAATGGTATGTATGCAAATCTGCCTTTATTTTATTGCTGATTTGTCTTTCCAATTATAAATCTCTTATAAGAACTAATAGTAGACGACCTTATAGGCCATGCTTGACACTTCTATATTCCTGCATCAATTAGTGATTGTGTAATTTAAGAAAAAAAATGGGGTAATAACATACAGACCACCCGGAGCTTTCTATTTACAAATTAACCCCCCTCTTTCATCTACTTTTCAAATTCTCACTCAAACATCAAAATTCATGGCAAAACCTCAACCCATTTTTTTTACTTTTATCAAATTCTCAATGATTTGATCGTGGCACGTGTAAATACATTAGTTTCGTTAGTTCAAAAAAATCACGAGGGTGGTTAATTTGTAAATATCAACGTTTTGTGTTGTCTGTATTTAATTATCCCAAAAAACAACATGAAATGTGAATATGCAAACTGATACAAAGTTTTAGATATAGCACGATATAAGAATAGTTTTATAGAATATAAAAATGTAGGAGAAATTTCTCTAATCTTTCCTTTAAAATGGTAGCATTATTTTGTTAAACTTAGGGATTGTTTGGGGTGTGGTACCGCACTGTAGTTTTGTTTGCTTTGGTAAATTGCGTTTTGACAGTTTTCTCAAAAGGTACCGTTGAAATCTGTGTTTTCCCAACGTTCCTGGGTAAGTGCAGTGACAGCTTTCTAGCTGTGGTCTGACTTTTTCAAATAAAAAAGAAAAATTGTAATTGCCACCGCAGCATTTTAAACATCAGATTTTATCTTTTTCATCAGCTTCATAATTATTTTTTAATAAGCTGCAGCTACCTCAAATAGACCCTTAGATTCACAGACTAGATATAAAAGTAAGTGGTCTTATGAATTTAATCCCAACCATTGATATCCTATTGGCTTAGAGATTCAAGGAAATTTATACACTTACCATACAATTTTTATGAATTTATACACTCAAGAGATTCAAATGCTTAATATCATATATATATATATATATATATATATATATATATATATATATATATATATATATATATATATATATATATATATAACACTATATACATCTTTTAATGCTTTAGGTTTATGGCACTTGTGTTATAAATGTAAACATTAAATTTTATATGTTAAATATGTAAAATACATGGGAATTGTGTGGTATATATGCAAATAGAAATATATTTTGGAAGAGCTGCTTTAATTTTGGTGCATTTTTTGGAAAATGTCGCCTGCAGCACTGATATATGAAGAGATTGTTCAGTATGGTTGCACGTTTGACATCTAATTCCTATGTATTTACATATCTAACATCTATTTTTATTTTTTTTTTCATTTATACCACCCGAAGGTTTCATATGGCATAAAAAACAGCACCTTTTTTAACTTTTAAGAAGTGAAACATACTTTTTTCATGAATAGATAAGAATTAAGATGGTATTTTTGTAAAAATTGAGGTTTAAAATGTTAGATATGTAAATACATCGGAATTGAGTAGTATGTATGCAAATTTTTTGGTGTGGCTGTGTATCTTAAGTCTTACTATAGTTAATTTATATGAAGTTATATATATATAGCATAGCTCTAGAGCACACTTGATGTGTTTGAGAGCTTAGTTTGAGCGTCTTGATTGTTTGTGGTTCGTTCGAAATTAACTCGTAGTTGAAATGACTCATGAATAGTATGCTCGTGTTCGGTTCGATTTCGATGCAAATTTATTTACTTATTTATGCTTGTATTTGGCTCGCCCGCTTAACCAATTAATTGGGGATGCTTCCATAAGTAGAATTATATAAAATAGGTCTTCAATGCATTTAAAATTATGTACAATCACTATGATAAAAGATAATGTGCTATTGTTATGAAAGTATATATATATATATATATATATATATATATATAATATGTGTAAAAGATTAAGCATTTGTTTTGGTGGTTTTATTTTTAAAAAAGTTGGTTGTAAAGTTACGATATAGAAAAAAAATCAGATAACTACTTTATTACAATCATCGTAATTTAATAGGTCAGGTTTTCGTCACTAAAATTTCTAGAAAGAAACAATATAGCAGCTCTCCTAATAGATCTATGAGTTCGTTTGGGATGATGGTGTGGTGGCGATGTGACACCGCATCGTAGTACTGTCTGTTTGGGTAAATTGTGTTTTGATGATTTTTTCGAAAGACTGACGCTGAAATATGCATATTCTCATCGTTCCTGACTAGGTGTGGTGGCAGCTTTCATGAGGTTCAACTTAAAAAAAAAAAAAAAATTGTAATAGCCACCAAGTTTTTTTAACATCAGATTATTTTTGAGCAGTTTCACACCTACTTTTTAATAAGTTGTAGCTACCCTAAACAGGACCCTAGTTAGCAGTCTTAAAATGTAAGACATGCACAAAACTGTCTGAAACAAACCCTAAATCGACGTGAGTCAATAATCCATGACATTTTGATTTTTAATTTTACTTTAATCTAGCATAATGTTATTGTATAAAATTTTAATATTTATCATGCAAACTATTATTTTCCTCTTATAAATAATAATGTTATATAATTTTTTTTCCCTCGAGTCCTAAATACGCATATTGAATGGCAAACGGGAGTCTTAAATAAGGAAAATTTATGACGAAGAAATAACGTGAAATGCATTATAATTGTAAAAGTCGGATTTAATTAAATTTCTGCCAAAGGTATAAATAAAGAAATAAATTTAATTAACTATTTTGACGTTTCACTGCAATTAAAAAAAATTTATGGACTAAAATGCAATAATTATCTTTGTCATATGTAAGAAAATTTTAATGGATGCATCAAATAAATATTTTGCAAATAATAATCTCATGTCTCAAAAGTTGTGACAATTATATATATATATATTTTTTTTTTTTTGATAAAGTCAGATCAAAATTAGAAAGCTTCCACTGCATCTAATCAGAATTTGTGATAAAACACAGATTTCAGCGGCAACTTTTTGAAATAGCTGTCAAAATATAGTTTACCCAAACAGACAATTTAAAGATATTTTTAGTGTAATGGATATTTATATAATTAAATAATAATAGTATAATATGTTGGATTTGTAAACTAAATTTTCAAAATTTTGTCATTTTGTATAGCTATCAAACATGTATTACATTTGTACTTAAAACCTAAATTTTTAGGACTTCACAAAAGTATAATGCAGTGATTTGGCATTTTAAAATTTCAACATTTAAATGTAAAAATATGAAACATTTACATACGTACCACCCAGTTGCTATCTATTTACAAATTTAACACCTAAACTTTTTCTCAGTACCTATATCGCTCAAATCTTTAATATCACATAAAAAATACACATTTTCATGCATGGACAATGTAGAATGTATGTAGAAAATAGAATATATATATATATATATATATATATATATATATATATATATATATATATATATTGTGTTTGATTTTTATATTCATTAAAACAAAAAAGAATTGAAAATAAAATATAAGATTAGGATTAATAAAAACTTAAATTCCTTTGGAAAGAAAATAAATTTGTCATATGATTTATTTATTTATTTTAATTTAAAATTTTAATTTTTGTAAAGATATGATGATAAAATAAAAAAGATAAGTAATTTTTTATTTTTTGAAGTATAAAATCTTAACTTTTAGATTTAAAATAGAATCAAATGCTATCAGTTCAAATTGAGTTTCATACACACTAAATATGCTATTTACATAAATAGCACACAATTCTTCAGAATTTACACATGTAACCCCTACACTTTTATATTTACATGCATCACTCATATATCTAATATCACACTAAAAACAACGTTATTATCACTTTTAAAATTGAAATATATATTTTCATGCATAAATTCAAAACATTAAAGTACTATGTACTATATATATATATATATATATATATATATATATATATATATATATATATATATATATATATATATATATATATATATATATATGGCGGAACTGCCAACCACCTCTAGCCCGCAATTCGTCAGGTCTGGGTTGGACCTACGCGCCAAACCACTAGCAGATCACCTCGCATAGTATAGAAGACATTTCACTTAAGGTAGATTCAAACCCTATAATAGAAGGGACTTATAACAGACAAAGTTGATGCTCTAACAATTGATCTAGAAATGCAGCGCGCGTGTATATATATATATATATATATATATATATATATATATATATATATATATATATATATATATATATAATCTCAAAAAAGAAAAATACACTCATTTATTTATAGCCACAGCTCATATTTATTTATTTATATCAAAATGATTAAAAGACTGATTTTTTAATACAAAATATTTTTTTTTTTCACTCAGGCTTTGTTTGAGAATACAGTGATATTATTTCAATGAGGTCTTAAATTTTCATTGTTTTAGAAGAAACGAAGCTCTTTCAAACGAAGTCTTAAATTGAGGAGGTTTTCGAACTTTGGTAGCTTGTTCGAACCCATAAGCAATCTCGATCAATGTGGGCTCGGACCCTCTCAGCGCTCCAAATCCAATACCGAACGGCACATTGTCGGCATCGTAACCGGCCGGCACGCTGATTGCCGGATAGCCGCCGATGGCGAGAATCGGCGCCGCCGTCGCGTCGGGGAATGCTATCGCATCCAACTTCTTCTCCTTCACCACCTTCTCCAATCCATTCTTGGAGAGCTCAGCAAGTCTTTTAATGGCCGCCCTCTCGGCCGGACCCAACCCGGTCGTGTTCTCCGCCGCCAAGAATATCACTTGCCCATACTCCGGCAACCTCTCCTGCATCCACATGTCCATGCAATTCAATTCATCAACGTGCATGTCATTTGACTTTATATGTATATATATGCATGCATGTATATTATAAATTAGCGTTCACATAGAAAATATTACATGCGAACCACACTTCTAGACGACAGATGATAATGCAGATATATTGTCGTGTATCGCACGACTGCCTGTCCGGATGATAATGCAGACATATTGTTCTGTATCGCACGGCTGCCTGTCCGGACCATCATCCGGACGGGCGGTCGCATCATTCAGGTCACGTCACCCAAAGTTCAAACCTGATGCCACATCGCCGCAAGTTCACACTTGAGCTGACGTGAATCATCAGAATGTAATATTTTTTCTTTCATCTATACTTCATTCATCTTTAATTACATTTAATGGTTGTATTGAGACAAACGAATATTAGAATTTAATAGCATTTATTAATCCTTTGAAATGAAGAAAAAAAGGACAAAATTTGCAATTATAATATTCTTCTTAGAAGTTGATTTTTCTTTTCCATCTTTAATTATAATTTGGTCCTATTTACTCTGACATAGAAACTATAAAATATGAATATTTTTACTATTTCAAAATTTAAATACTATTTTTGGCAAAAAAAAAAAAAGAAATTTAAGGATCCGTTTGGGGCAGCTTATTTGGTGGGTAGCGTTTTGAAAACGCATCTGAACTGTTTGGGAAAACTGCGCTTTGGCAGCTTATACGTTTTCAAAACGTTGAAAACAGTGTTTTCACACCGCACAGTCTGACTTTTACAAAAATAATAAAAATTTATAATAGCCACCGCATCTAGGTTATCAGCAGATTATTTTTAATCAGCTTATCAGTAGATTATTCAATAAGCTGCAGCTGCTCTAAACAGACCCTAAAACGGTACTTATATCTTGTTAAACACATACTAAATTAAAAGGCACGTTTGTGATATCACACCACAGTTTGCATTTTTTTTATAAATAATTGTGGCGAGAAATTATATTTTATAATTCGATTTGGCGAAGAGTCTGTTTGGGGGTAGCTACAGTTTATTAAAGAATAGTTGTGGAACTGATGAAAAATAATATGTTGTTAAAAAAACTACCGTGGTTAATAAAAGTAACAGTGCAGCTAGAAAGCTGCTACCGCACCTAGTCAGAAAACACAGATTTCAACAACAGTTTTTTGAACAATCTATCAAAACATAGCTTACCTGAACAGGAAAAAAATACACCGCCGCCCCAAACGGACATTAAATGTAATGACTGTTTGTAGCTCGACTTTTCCAAAATAAAAAATATTTGTAAGTCATCATAGCTCTATATCTATATATTTAATTCTATAAGCATCCAATATTGTTGCTAGTAAACTAAGACATCACTTTGTATATGTTTTATTATTCTACTACCATTCCTCTATCATAACCAAATTTTATATGCTTTCATATAACACCAACTATAAATATTTTATTGCATACATTAAAAATAAATAAATAAAATTATCATCAATTGTATAATACAAATCTTATATTTAGATATATATCTAAAAAAAAAAAAAATTTGATATTGACACTTATAACCTCTAGGTATCATAATTCTATGTATGAAAAGATAAAAGTGACTTTTTTGATGTGATGTTAAAGATTTAATGGGTATGAAAGTAAATATAGGTGCTTGTTCTTATTTATATATATATCTAACCCCCAAAATTTATATTTACACTTACATCACCGTGGTGTCATAAACCTATTTACTTTTAAAATGATAATGATGGTAATATTTTTGATGTGATGTTGATTTGAGCGGTATGCATGTAATTAACAGGAATGTTTAGGTGTAGATATGTAAATACAAGAGAATTTTCGGTGTATAGAACATCTATTCACAAAATGAGCAACGTGTCAAAATAACTCCCTACTATTTACACGAGGCTGTTTTGGTCTTATAGTTCATAAAACAACAATAATAATACTCCGTCTTTCATGGAAGAAAGTATTATATGCAGTAAACTAGACATGCGTTCGACAGTGTGAATCGTACCATGCCATTAGTGCGATCTATGTGCAGATGATGGACGTAATGTTTTCTCCCACGAACATAATATTGATCATCATTTGTGGGAGCTATTTCAGTCTCAACGTAAATGGTCTAAAAACTGTTTTGACACTTCTATAAACTATGAGACTAAAACGGTCCCCTATAATTAATTGAGGATTAATTTGATATATTTAGTGTTAAATATTAAATTTTATACCTCAATGGGATGATTTTCATTGAAAGCGATGACATCTGCGAGCGATCGAACCGGTGAAGTTACGAGGTTTTTAAGGTAAGCGTTGAGTGCGAGCTTGAACTCGGCCAATAGTGCCACCACCTCACCACTCTGAGTTGGATCCAATATAGTATCCACGTTTGGTATTTCAATATTATCCACTAAAATGGCTCCTTTTCTCCTGCACAAAGAAACAAATGCAATTAATTAATTTGAGTTTAATTTAATATTTACAATATTAATATATTTTTCAGAAGATAGACCTTATAGTGCGGAAGTGAGCTTCGAAAGTGGCGTTCTCCACAGATCCCTGAGGATAATCGAAAAACCCCCGACGCAAAATCCCTACCCTCTTCCCCTTCAGTCCATCCACATTCAAAAACCTCCGGTACCCTCCCGCCGGAATAAACTGCGCCGCCGCCGCCGTCGCCGCCGCATCAAACACATCAAAGCCCACCAACGCCTCCAAAACCGTCACAGCATCATCCACCGTCCTCCCCATCACCCCCACCGTATCCTGCCTCTTCGAAATCGGCACCACCCCCGCCCTACTCGTCAAACCTACCGTCGGCTTTATCCCCACCACCGAATTCCTCGCCGCGGGACAGAGAATCGATCCGTCCGTCTCCGTTCCCAATGACACCTCCGCCATATTCGCTGCTACCGCAATAGCCGATCCGCTGCTCGATCCGCAGGGCCCCGCAGTTAGGTTATAGGGATTCACCCCCTGTCCCCCGCGCGCGCTCCATCCGTCGGGAATATTGACTGATCGGAAATTGGCCCACTCGCTCATGCTCGCTTTGCCGAGAATAACGGCGCCGGCGAGGCGGAGGCGTTGGACGACGGTGGCGTCGCGTGGTGGGGTGGAGCCGAGCAGAGCGAAAGAGCCGGCGGTGGTGTTGAGACGGTCGAACGTGGCGATGTTATCTTTGAGGAGGATGGGGATGCCGTCGAGTCTGGAGATTGGGGGGAGACCATAGCGGCGGCGGTTGTCGGAGGTTCTGGCAATGGAGAGGGCGTCGGGGTTGGTTTCGATGACGGCTTGGAGGGTGGGGTTTAGGGTGCGGATTTGGGAGAGGTAGAAGAGAACGAGCTGCTGGGATGTTAACTGGTTGGTAGAGAAGGCGGATTGGATTTGGGAGATTGTGGCTTCGTTCGGGTCGAAGGAGATGGCGGTGGAGGAGAAGAAGGGGAGGAGGAGGAGGAGGAGGAGAGCAGAGTGCAGGGAAGGAGCCATTTAGGGTGGAGATTGGTAGTCGTTGTGGACTCTTTGTTCTTGCTTTCACAACATAGCTCAATTTATAGGCGAAACTTAAGCTAAGTACTCTGCATTCATGGAGGTTGGCTTTCTTCTACAGTATAGTATGAAAGGATAAGAAATTCAAATGTAGAGGTGGGAACAGATTTTGGACTGTTTGGGGCAGCTTATAAATGCGGGGCATTTTTAGAATATCGCAGTGCCATTTGAATCTCTATCAGAAAATGAGATTTGGTTTTTACACTAAACGTAAGCAACGGGTCGAACTCAGCTGTCGACCCGCGGGCCACATTTCAAAATAAGCTGTTTATCCTGAAACGTATAAGCTGCTCAACACACTAAGACAAATAAAGAAAAAAATAATATTTTAGGAGAGGTAAAATTGATATTTTAGTAGGGATAAAATTAGTATTTTTGGAAGTTAAAAAAAAAAAAAAAAATCACCCTTTCTTAATTTGAATTTGAGGGCGTAAGGACCTTGCTTGGCTCAAGCTTAGTATGTGTTCGGCTCTTTAAAAAATATCACTGTTCGTGTTCGGCTCGTTTATATTTCAAATACAAAAAGTGTGTTCGTGTTCGACTCGTTTAGTTAGTGAGCAGAACACGAGTTGTTCGCGAACAAAGAGTCATTTTGACCACCGTAGTCAAGTTGTCTTAGGATGTTAAATAAGGATGATTTAACTTTTATTAGTTATGTTAAACATCACCAAAATATTGTTTTTTTATTCTAATTTTTTAATTAATAAATTTAATTGACCATAAATCTTTGTAGTCTTGTAGTCCATTAATTTTTTTTAATACTACTAATATATATATATATATATATAAAATTGATGAATAGTATTTCAAGTTAAAACGAGTAGAACAAGAAGGAATAAATCTTTGTTAATGTTAAGCTCGTTTATATATCAAGCATAAAACATGTTCGTCTTTGGCTCGTTAACTTTGTGAACCACTCGAAATAGATTTTTTAACTAGTCGAATGCGATCACGAACAACGAACCGTTTTGACAGCTCTAATTATAGATGACTTTTGAAATTTTTATTGTACATTATAAAAATAATAAAAACAGCCCGTGTAATTATACTAAAAATATTTGGATGATAAGTGTTAATCGTGGCACGTTGGATGTTAAGGATATGAATAATTAAAATGGTTCCGAGGAGTCTGATATTTAACAATATATATATATATATATATATATATATATATATATATATATATATATATATATATATATATATATATAAAAGATAAATGCTTTAGTCTTTAAAATTTTGTATTTATATAATAAGCATTTTGTTTGGTGAATTAATTGAAAATATATTTAAGAAAAAAGATAACGTTTTTTAATTTCATTTTTTCTTTCGGCTAGCTGAATTAATAAAAAAAAGGGCAATTACATAAATACCATCCAATTTCTATGTATTTACATATCTAACACATATTTTACATTTTATATTTATACCACCGAAATCACATAAAACATATCACTTTATTTCTTGCTTCTAAAAATGTAAATACAGGCTTTCATACATAAGTGATGCCTGTTAGAAAATTCACAGCGGTAGAGTAATGAATTATCGTATTAGCTTTAAATGATAATTCAACACACACTCAGGTGAAAGAAACAACCAGTAATGACACTAGAAGTTTTTACGTGGAAAAATCTCATAAATAGCAAAAATCACGGGGCCTGACCCAGCTTTAAGAATCCACTATGTATTACTCAATGATGTTCAATTGTATGGGATAAGCCAACGGAAGTCCACCAATAACTTTTTATTTGTTGGAGCATTGCTCACTTACGAACCTATGTGAAAGGGACCAGGTTTAGCCCTCCAAAGACTGTTACAACAACTGTCTAAATTTCGCCCACGACTGGGTCACCCCCATGTTGTTGTCTTTGTGTCTGTTGTCCCCCCAGTAAGAGCATTATTGTACAAAACGATCAAGATATTCTTACTGAATCAAACATTCAATCTCTTTCTTGAGCTGCCTACACGCCTCAGTGGTGTGGCCACGACTTCGATGAAAATGATCTGTGCTCCAAAAATTATCTCGAGATCCATGTAAAACCTCAAAATTAGTGCTAAATGATAGATGTTTGTTAGATGATAATTTAAGAAAATTATATTCATATATATATATATATATATATATATATATATATATATATATATATAATGCAATTTAATTTTAGATGTTCACGAGCACTCCAATAATAGATGGTTTGTAAACTTATCTATGAATATAAAATTTTATCTTCAGTAATTGACTTCATTATATTTATTATTATGGTTTAGATATAAGTCTTGAGTTGCTTGCATTATCGGAACATGATGCGTGTTATTGAAAAATTTTGCATCATTTTTTAATATTAAAATATTTATTAACCATTTATCCGCTATATAGTGGTTGAGAATATTATTTTCAAATGTTGAGATTGCGGGTTCGAATCACGTATACTCCCCTTGGTATCACATGTCTCAAATAAATAAATAAATAAATAAATAAAAATGATCTTAGGGTTCGTTCGGGGCTCACACGTTGCTGCACCGCAATTTTTTTTTTTGGGTAAATTGTATTTTCATAGTTTTTTTCAAAAAGTTGTTGCTGAAATCTATATTTTTTTCCTACTGTCTATGATTAGTGTGGTGGAAGGTTTTAGTTACTCGTCGACTTTTCTTTCTTTTTTTTTTTTTTAAGAAATTGTCAGCATAGTTTTTTGAACATCGAATTATTTTCAGGAGCTTCACTACTTATTTTTAATAAGTTACAACTGCCCCAAATTAGGGCTGTAAACGAGCCACGGCTCGTGTTCGGCTCGTTCGAAATTAGCTCGGCTCGAAATCGGCTCGTGTTCGAAATGGCTCGTGAAAGGTGTGTTCGTGTTCGGCTCGAATTAAATATTCTTGTTCGTGTTCGGCTCGTGTTCGGCTCGAAATTGGCTCGTTAAAATTAATTGGAAAAATATATGTATAGCGCCGGATTCGAACATGGACCAAATAAATGGAAATAAGAAGCATAACCACGCTACCACACAAGCAATTATGATTTAAACTTAAATATAAATATATATAATAGATTAATATATAAATAATATATATAATAAATTATTATATAAATAATTATATGATTATTTTTTTATTTCGAGCCAATTCGAGCCGAACACGAGCGAACAAACAGTTGTTCGTGTTCGGCTCGTTAACATTTCGAGCTTAAAAATTTGTTCGTGTTCGGCTCGTTAGGCTTAACGAACGAGGCGAACACGAGCTACTTAACGAGCCGAACACGAGCTGTTCACGAACAACGAGCCAAATTGCCAGTCCTACCCCAAACAGACTCTTAGTGAGTCAAACTAATGATGTGAAAATTAATCTGACTCGTGCCTAAACGCATTTAGCTAGGCTAAGAACTTGAAGTATAATTAAAAAAAATTGGGATGTTAATTAAATGGTGAAATGATTTATGCTTATAATAAAATTGACTGTCACGACGAAACAAATTCAAAGAGTTTAAGATTGCTTAATTTTAACATTTTATAGGCGCTCAAAAACTATAAAAAAATAATGTATGATCGAGAGAATCACTATACTTCTTTAGATGGAGTGTTCTAAATTTTGGTAAAATTCACTTAAGATGAGGTTAAATTTGTATGTATTGCGCCAACATTCATGCAGACTCTTTTACAACAGTGTACTTATACGTACAACATATTGTTGTAGATAGGGCTGTCAAAAAAGCTCGTTGTTCGCGAACAATTCGTGTTCGGTTCGCCAAAAAGTTCGTGTTCGATTCGTTCGATAAGCAAACGAGACGAACACGAATAATTTTTTTCGTTCGGTTTGTTAAACGAACCAAACACGAACAGTGATGTGTTCGTTCGTGTTCGGTTTGTTATTGTTCGAAATATAAAATAATTTAAAATAATTATATATAAAAAATTTATGATATTTTAAAAATAATTATATATTATAAAAATTTATGATATTTTAAATAATTAAATTTCTATAAATTGTAATATATGATAAATTATTAATAAAAATAATAATATTATAGTATTATTTATATTAGTATAAATATTATAATATTATAATTAATACACTGTACTATATATTAAAATAAAATCCTAATTAAAACCCTAAACGCCTTATTCGGTTTGCTTTATTTTGAGAAAGTATGGGTTACCTGATGTGTACGGAATACCTGATCAATTTACTTCATTTTGAGGAAGTATCCTATCAAAGCTAGGGCTGTCAAAAAAGCTCGTTGTTCGCGAACAGCTCGTGTTCGGTTCGCCAGGAAGTTCGTGTTCGTTCGATAAGCAAATGAACCAAACACGAACAGTAATGTGTTCGAACATTTAGAACACGAACAGTAGCTATGTTCGTTCGTGTTCAGTTCGTTTACACCCCTAGTTGTAGAAGAAGTCCGCATGCATGTAAACTTCACACCTAATATTCTCTCCTACATGAGAGTGAGAAGGGGGAATCGAAAATTAGAGAGCGCATGTAGGCCTAGAAGTTCCTTCAACTTTACATAACGAACCTCGTCAACATCGAACTATCACCACCTGTACACTATGATCGTCAGACCACTAATGCCCTACGATTATTATTGAATCACTATGGGTCCCAATTATGAACTAGCTATATTTCAATACATTTATATAAGAACTCAAATAATTATCTAGATTTTCGTATAAAAAATTTAATAAATAATTTTATAAATCTAAATAAATGAACAATTTAATAATAAAATAAACTTTACATTTATTTATTTTTCTTATATAGTGCCCTAATCTTTCATAACAAATATATATATATATATATATATATATATATATATATATATATATATATATATATATATATATATATATATCATTTTGACCTTTTAAAAGGGCTTTTCATGCATATGTCTGGCGGCATATATGCAAAAAGAGAATTTTAGGTGTTAGAGATATGCAAATACATAAGAATTTTGTATTTAGTTCTACAAGGTAGATCTACAAATATATAGGAATTTTTTTGCTTTAATTGGTTTAATTTATAGGTTTTGGTTGGAGTTAGAAAGCAAATATGGCAAAACAACAAAAAATTATTAGATGAAATTGAAAATTCGCGGCGGTAGAGTAGCGAATTATTGTCTTAGCGTTATACGAAAATTCAGCACACACACAGATGAAAAATAAGCGGTGACGACTTCAAAAATTTTTACGTGGAAAACCCGTAAAGGGAAAAACCACGGGGCCTGACACAGTTGCGAGAATCCACTATTGATTGATGTTTACAGAAATTCTCTATCACACAGACGGGAGAGATTAATTATATGTTTCAGACTACAATCTCAACTGACGGTGTTTGGTTGGTGGTGATTGACGATAATTGGAGGAGGTCGACGGTGACGGAGGTCGGCGATGACGGAGGTCGGCGGGGACGGAGGTCGACGGGTACGGAGGTTGACGTCGACGGAGGTCGACGGAGATCGACGGTGACGGAGCTCAACGATGACGGAGGTCGACAAAGGAAGGCGGTGGTTGACGGAGGTTGGCGGTAGTCGACGGCGCGGTAGTCGACGGCGATCAGCAGTGGTGCTAAGCAGCAGCTTCTCCTCAAGACTTCAGATTCTCTCTCTAGGTTCCCCCTTCATGTGAGGGTTAAGGGACTATTTATAAAGCTTTGGGTACAATTAATGCAACCATTTTGATCGGACGGTCTAGAAGGCTTCCCTTGATCTGACGGCGTTTAAGGGACATTTGATGGCTTTAATGACGTCGGAATTGAGTGATCTTGGGCTCGTTCGATTTTTCTTGTCGAGACGCTCGATTCGAGTATAGGCTTGATAGTGTCGACATTTGTTTGATCTTCCAAATGTGCCTGTAAATCCTCTAATAATGGGTTAATGACTTGATTTGAGCTTGATTTGACTCGGATTGGACTAGTTTTTATATCATTAGGTTCTTTTCATCGAGCTGGTCAGTTTGATTATAAGTTTCATTGAAATCAGAGCTCTGGAAGGCTTTTAATTAAGATTTGAACGTTTCTTGCTCAAAAGATTGCATTGAGATTCGTGTCGTGCCTCGACATTGGTGTTGGATAATGAAAATTTGTTGTTGTTGTATCAGAAATAATGATTTTCTAAAACATATCTCTTTTCCACAAGCAGCATGCGGTAGATATAAGGGTTAACTTGTTTATTTATTAAGGCATGTTTGGAGAGCATGACAAGCGGTATCGGAGAGCATGACAAGGAGGTGTTCCGCCGAACTGTCGCGAACAGCCTCTGGCCTGGGTCGCAAACACCTGTAGCAGAAGCCTCTTCGCGAACGTCGCTGAACTGCTGGCAGGCCTGTTCGCGTTGAATGTCTCCCGAATCGTAAAAACCCTCGCCGAACTTCCTGTGAGATGCCGCGATTCGCCTATGACAGAATAACTTGCGCCGAGTGCCTCCTCTGTCGGTCCGATTCGCCTGTGGTAGATCTTGCTCCGAATGCCTCATCTACCGCCACAATTTGCCTATAGCAGAATAACTTGCGCCGAACACATCCTCTGCTGCCGCGATTCGCCTATGGCAGAATTTGCACCGAATGCCTCATCTACCGCCACAATTCTTTTATGGCAGAATAATTTGCGCCGAACGCATCCTTTGCCGCCGTGATTCGCCTGAATCTCCTTCACTGAGCAGCTCGAAGAAACATCAAATCCTTCTTCTTTGTTCTTTTGTGTACTTTGACATGTGGGGACTACTCAGACAGCTTCGACAAATGAGCTAGATTCAGCCACTGCACGGCAGGTGGGCTGAACTCAACCACCTTCGTCAGGTAGGTGCTTTTGCAGGTAGGCGCTTTTGCAGGTTGGCTCGACTCAATCACATTTGGCAAGTGGGCCCGATTAAAACTTCAATAGGTGTGCTTGATTTAATTAAGCGAAAGATTCCATATACTCAAATTTGTATATACACTTGTATTTTATAGAAATTGACAAATGGATCCAAAATTTAGCATTGCATAAGATATTGAATATTCTTTATCATTATTATTCATTAATAAAAAATAATGATGTAAACTTTTAAAAACGTTGAATTACAATGGTCATCGTATTTAAAATAATAAATACAAATAAGGAAATTTATAATAGTATAATTCTTTAAATAAAAATTAAGTATATATGATTGTGAGATACTGTATGACTGATTAAAATCAAGAAATCAAACAAGATTTAAAATAAAAAACTAACATTTAATATGAGAAGAAACTATTTTTATTATATATTATCATCTTAGCATGGTAGAAAGATTCAGCACACTCAAAAAAGAGAAAAAAACTAGTAGTGACATCGTAAGTGTTTATGTGAGAAACCTACAAAGGGAAAAACCACGGGGCTTGACCCAGCTAAAGAGTTCCACTATAAAATGATGATTGCAGTGCAACCACTTGTCCCACAGATGGAAATGAGATATTATTTCTCCCAAGTTACAACGTCAACGTGTTGATGAACTTTGTTGCAAAGAACGAGCGGGTGCTAATAGTGATCAGCGACAGCCGTCAAGTGGTGGTTGACGGTAGTTGGCCTTAATCGATGACAGTCAACGATCGGTGGTTGGCAATATTTGATGGTGAGTGGTGCTGACTTGGGCACCTTCTTAAAACTTCAAGGTCTTTCTCAAGCCGCCAAGTCTCATTCTTAAGCCTCTTGCTCTTTTCTCTCTCATGAGAGGGGTAGAGCTCTATTTATAAGGTTCTGAGTGCAATTAATGTTGAAATATGAATCACTTTGATCGGACACTCCAGAGAGCTTCTTTTGATCAGTTGGCATTTGATGAAATTTGAGTGTCTTAATGATGTCAGAATCAAGTGATCTTGAGCTCGATGAATTCTTCTTGTCGAGGCGCTCGATTCGACTATAAGCTTATGAGATTCATCATCTGTTTGACCTTTCAAATATTTCAGGAAAACTTCCAAAAGCGATTTAATGGTTTGATCTAAACTTGATTTCACTCAGATTGCACTAATTTTGGTACCATTAGATCTATCTCGGCAAGCCAGTCATTTTGACTATAAGTGTGCTGAAATCAAGGCTCTGCATGACTTTTTATCAAAGTTTGAATCTTTTTTGCTCAAAAAATTATCTCAAAATTCATATCATACCTTAAATTATGAATATATATATATATATATATATATATATATATATATATATATATATATATATATATAGTTTTTTATTTTAATATTCATTAATACAAAAAAATTGAAAATAAAAGATAAGATTAGGATTAGTAAAAACTTAAATTCCTTTGGAAAGAAAATAAATTGGTCATATGATTTATTTATTTATTTTATTTAAAAAGTTTAATTTTTGTAAAGAGATGCTGATAAAATAAAAAAGAAAAGTAATTTTTTTAATTTTTTGAAGTATAAACTTAAATTTTTTACTTTAGATTTAAAATAGAATCTAATTCTATTCTTTCAAATCGGACCGATTTGAGTTTCATGGCACAATAAATGTTACATTTACATAAATAGCACACAATTCTTTAGAATTTACACATCTGACCCCTAAACTTTCATATTTACATGCATCACTCAAATATCACACTAAAAACAACATTATTATCACTTTTAAAAGTGAAATAAATATTTTCATGCATAAATTCAAAACATTAAAGTACTATATATATGTAAATATGAAAAATTTAGGTATGAATTGTCTAAATACATAACAATTGTGTGTGTGTGTGTGTGTGTGTGTGTGTGTGTGTGTGTGTGTGTGTGTGTGTGTGTGTGTGTGTGTGTGTGTGTGTGTGTGTGTGTGTGTGTGTGTGTGTGTGTGTGTGCGAAGGTCTTGGCTCATTAGTTGTGGCCTTTGGTGTAAATCCCTCGGGTCAAGTGTTCAAATTCCACCAATTACGAGTGGATTTAAATAGCACACCAGACTGGAATGAGGGTCTGCTCCTCGGTCAGTTCCACCAATTGGGGTATGTATATATAAAAGACGGATGACGGAGGAACTGCCAACCATCTTTGGCTCACAATTCGTCAGGTCTGGGTTGGACGTACGCACCAAACCACTCGAGTACCACCCCCATATAGAAGACATTTCACTTGGGGGGATTCAAACTCTTTACTAGAATCGACTTATAACGGACAAAACTGATGCTCTACCAATTGATCTAGAAATACAGTGCATATATATATATATATATATATATATATATATATATATATATATATATATATATATATATATATATATTCCCAAAAAGAAAAATGCCCTCATTTATTTATAGCCACAGCTCATATTTATTTTATTTATATCAAAATGATTAAAAGCCTGATTTTTTAATACAAAATATTTTTTTTTCACTCAGGCTTTGTTTGAGAATACAGTGAACTCCAACACATAAATCTATATTTTATTTGATAAAATAATTTATTAATTCGATGAGGTCGTAAATTTTCGTCGTCTTAGAAGATGAAGCTCTTTCAAACGAAGTGTTAAATTGAGGAGGTACTCGAACTTTGGTAGCTTGTTCGAAGCCATAAGCAATCTCGATCAATGTGGGCTCGGACCCTCTGAGCGATCCAAATCCAAGGCCGAACGGCGCATTGTCAGCGTCGTAACCGGCCGGCACGCTTATTCCCGGATAGCCGCCGATGGCGAGAATCGGCGCCGCCGTCGCGTCGGGGAATGCTATCGCATCCAACTTCTTCTCCTTCACCACCTTCTCCAATCCATTCTTAGAGAGTTCAGCAAGTCTTTGAATGGCCGCCATCTCGGCCGGACCCAACCCGGTCGTGTTCTCCGCCGCTAAGAATATCACTTGCCCAAACTCCGGCAACATCTCCTGCATCCACATGTCCATGCAGTTCATTTCATTAACGTTCATGCCATTTCACTTTATATGTATATATATATATGCATGTATACATTTATTGTAAGGTGCCAAAATAGTCAAAGGTTGTTGGAAATTAGTGTTCAAATAGGAGAAAATATTACATGCGACGCGACGGACAGACCACACTTATGGTCGGCAGTCTGAATGTGGTTATATTGTCGTGTATCGCACGGCTGCTCATCCAGACCATCATCCGGACAGGCGGCCGCAGCCTGTAATATTTACTACCCATTCAGGCCACGTCACCTAAAGTTCACACCCGATGTCACATCACCGCAAGTTCACATATGAGCTGACGTGAATTATCCACATCTAATACTTTTTCTTCATCTATACTTCATTCAACTTTAATTACATTTAATAGTCTTTCATGAGAAAAAATATTATATCTGGTAAATAAGATGTTCGTTTGACAGTGTGAATCGTACCATGTCACTGGTGCGATCTATGTGAGGACGATGGACGTAATGTTTTCTCCCACAAACTTAATATTGACCATCCACTATGAGGACTATTTCAGTCTCAATTTAAAGAGTCTGGAAATTATTTTGACACTTCTATAAACTCTGGGACTAAAATTACCCCATATAGATAATCTTATATTTTATACCTCAATGGGATGATTGTCGTTGAAAGCGATGACATCTGCGAGTGATCGAACGGGTGAAGTTACGAGGTCGTTAAGGTAAGCGTTGAGTGCGAGCTTGAACTCGGCCAATAGTGCCACCACCTCACCACTCTCAGTTTGATTCAATATAGTTTCCACGTTTGGTATTTCAATATCATCCACTAATATGGCTCCTTTTCCACTGCACGCAAAAAAAAAAATAATATATATATATATATATATATATATATATATATGCAAATAATTAGTTTGAGTTTAATTTAATATTTACATTTAAAATATTTTACAAATGTTGTTTATGTATTTGGATAAAATAAGAAATTTGCATACATAAAATCTAAAATTTCATATTTATAACCATACCATCTAAAAACTAAACAGTGATGGTATTTTTAGTGTGATATTAAGGATTTGGGAGTTTTACATGCATGCCACTTAATTGCTGTGTATTTACATATGAAAATTTTGTGCGGTATAAATATAAAAAATAAAATTTTGGTGTTAGGTAGGGCTGTCAAAACGGCTCGTTGTTCGCGAACAGCTCGTGTTTGGCTCGTTCGTTAAGTTAACAAGCATTAACGAGCCGAACACGAACAAAAATTTGTTCGTTCGTGTTCGGCTCGTTTTGGCTCGAAATACTATTCCTCAATTTTATGTATGTATGTATGTATATATATATATGTATGTATGTATATGTATCTACATATCTAGATATATATGTATGTATCTACATATATATGTATATTTCTATCTATACATACATACATACATACACATACATACATACATACATACATATATATATATATATATATATATATATATATATATATATATATTTTGATGAGTAGTATTTTAAAAAAAATTAAAAAATTTATAATCAATTAAAATTATTAATGAAGTAATTATAATAAAAATTATTAAATTAGATTCAAATGATGTTTTAATATAAACAATAATACTTAAATCTTGCTCCAACCCTTAACATCTTAGGGGTCAAAACGACTCATTGTTCGTGAACAGTTCGTGTTCGGCTCGCTAAACAAACGAGCCGAACATGAGCTAGCCTATGCTTGCTCGTGTTCGGCTTTTTTACACCCCTAGGTGTTAGGCATATAAATACATCGAAAATCGAGAGGTGTGTATACATATATATATATATATATATATATATATATATATATATATATATATATATATATATATATATATATATATATGTATATATATATAAAAATTAGCCCTTTAGTGTTATGCATGTTAATATCAAAGTGTAGATGTTAGACATGCAAATAAGAATTGTGTGGCATGCAAAAAAATAAGAAATTTACAGACCTACCATACAAATCTTATGTATTTATATTTAAGAAAATATAAAATTTCATACTTATAATATCATCTTGATATGATAAATCTATGCATTAGAACATGAATTTATATTTGGAGGTGGCATTTTTTATGTGATATTAAAGATTTAGGAGATCTAAATGTATAACACTCAATTACTATGTATTTACATATCCAATCCTCATTACTTTTTTACGTAAAAATAGTGATATTTTTTATGTGATAAGATAGATTCGAGTGATATAAATTTAATAGTCAAAGTATAGATATGTAAATACATAGGAATTGAGTGTTATGTATTCGGTTATTAGAGTGATTTTGAGAAACAATATCACCCTAATATCATATATTTTCTCGCCTGGAGGAAATATTACGAAGATACGAGAAAATATGGCGTTCAGAATCCGCATGCAAGCAACTTCCGGACAACGGATGCGATATACCGGGCGAAAATTTACATCTGTCGTCTAGACGATGCTTGAGGAACACCAGACACAATATTAAATATATTTTCAGAAGATAGACCTTAGAGTGCGAAAGTGAGCTTCGAAAGTGGCATTCTCCACAGATCCCTGAGGAAAATCGAAAAACCCCCGACGCAAAATCCCTAACCTCTTCCCCTTCAGTCCATCCACATTCAAAAAACTCTGGTACCCTCCCGCCGGAATAAACTGCGCTGCCGCCGCTGTCGCATCCGCATCAAACACATCAAAGCCCACCAACGCCTCTAAAACCGTCACAGCATCCTCCACCGTCCTCCCGATCACCCCTACCGAATCCTGCCTCTTCGAAATCGGCACCACCCCCGCCCTACTCGTCAATCCCACCGTCGGCTTTATCCCCACCACCGAATTCCTCGCCGCCGGACAGAGAATCGAACCGTCTGTTTCCGTTCCCAATGCCACCTCCGCCATATTCGCCGCCGTCGCAATCGCCGATCCGCTGCTCGATCCGCAGGGCCCCGCAGTTAGGTTATAGGGATTCACCCCCTGTCCCCCGCGCGCGCTCCATCCGTCGGGCACATTGGTTGATCGGAAATTTTCCCACTCGCTCACGCTCCCTTTGCCCAGAATTACGGCTCCGGCGTTGCGGAGGCGTTGGACGACGGTGGCGTCGCGTGGTGGGGTGGAGCCGAGCAGAGCGAAAGAGCCGGCGGTGGTGTTGAGACGGTCGAGCGTGGCGATGTTATCTTTGAGGAGGATGGGGATGCCGTCGAGTTTGGAGAGTGGGGGGAAACCATTGTTGCGGCGGGTGTCTGAGGTATTGGCAATGGAGAGGGCGTCGGGGTTGGTTTCGATGAAGGCGTGGAGTGTGGGGTTTAGGGTGAGGATTTGGGAGAGGTAGAAGCGAACGAGCTGCTGGGATGTTAACTGGTTGGCAGAGAAGGCGGATTGGATTTGGGAGATTGTGGCTTCGTTGGGGTCGAAGGAGATGCTGGTGGAGGAGAGGAAGGGGAGGAGGAGGAGGAAGAAGATAGCAGAGTGCAGGGAAGGAGCCATTTAGGGTGGAGGTTGGTGGTCGTTATGGACTCTTTGCTCTTGTTTTCACAACATAGCTCTATTTATAGGCGAAACTTAAGCTAAGTACTCTGCATTCATGGAGGTTGGCTTCTTCTACACTATAATATGATAGGATAAAAAATTCAAATGTGGAATTTGGAACAGACTTTTGGCTGCTTGGGGCAGTTTATAAATGTAGAGGCATCTTTGAAAATATTGTGGTACATTTTGTATTACATGTTTTATCTGATTATCCAAAAATGCGGTTGTGTTTTTACACTAAATATAGACCACCGGTCGAACTCAGCAGTCAACCCGCGAGCCGTATTTCAGGATAAGCTGCTTATCCTGAAACGCATAAGCTGCTCCAAACGCATCTTTTTGAAGGAAGGGACTAAGACAGATAAAGAAAAAAATAATATTTTAGGAGAGATAAAATTGATATTTTATTAGGGATAAAATTAGTATTTTAGGTGGTGTAAAAAAAATAAATTCACCCTTTCTAAATTTGAATTTGAGAGGATAAGGATCCTACTTTGGCTTAGGCTCAGTTCATGTTCGGCTCGTTAAGAGATATTATTATTCATGTTTGGCTCGTTTATATTTTGAATTCATAAATTGTTCTCGTGTTCGACTCATTTAGTTAAAGAGTGAAAAATGAGCCGTTCGTGAAAAAAGTAGTCGTAGAATGTTAAGCGCGCAAGATTTAACTCTTATTGTTTATATTAAAATATTATTTAAATATAATTATTTTTTTTATTTTATTTTTTTAATTAATAAAATTTATTTGATCATAAATCTTTGTAGTCTTATAATGAATTAATTTTTTTTTAAATACTACTCATATATATACGCGAAAGAATAAATTATTGTTAATTAAATTTAGTTCTACAAGGTAAGTTTACCAATATATAGGAATTTTTTTTGCTTTAAATGGTTTAATTTATAGGTTTTGGTTGAAGTTAGAATTTTTTTGCTTTAATTGGTTTAATTTATTGGTTTTGGTTGAATTTAGAATCCAAATCTGGCAAAACGGCAAAAGATTATTAGATGAAATAAAGATTTTCTAAAACATATCTCTTTTTTCTACAAGCAACATGTGGCAGGTATCGGGGCTAATTTGTTTATTTATTAAGGCATGTTTGGAGGAACTGCATGTCACGCTCTCAAAAGAATTCTTTTGGGAGCATGACAAGTGGTATCAGAGCAGGGTATTGCCTGTTAGATGTGTGGACAATCCACGGTCCAATGGGTCATTCGGTAGAACCGATCCGTGATGAGAGCGTCACGTGATTGGGTGGAGGAGAATGCCACCGACAAAAAGTCCCATATCGACTAGGTATAAGGCCAAAAAGCAGTATCTAAGTCATGGGCTGCCCACTTCTCTTAAGAGCACTTTAGGGAGCGTGAAAAGTGATATCAGAGCAGGGTACTACCTACCAGGTGTGTGTACTCTCCACGGTCCAGTCGGCCCCTCGGTGGAGCCGATCTGTAACGAGGGCGTCACGTGATTGGGTGGAGGAGAATGTCACGGAAAAAAGTTCCACATTGGTTAGGTGTAGGGCCAAAGAGCAGTATTTAAGTCCCGGACTGCCCACCTCTCTTAAGAGCTCTTTTGGGAACGAAACATGTAGCTTAATAATAAGCTCTTGTGAAGCTGCTAAAAAAAAAGTTGACGTTAAAAAAACTATGGTGGCTATTATAATTTTTTTAAAAAGAAAAAGTCAGATTACAGCTCGAAAGCTGTCACCGCACATAGTTAGGACCGGTGAAAAAACGCGGTTTCAGCGACAGCTTCTTGAAAAAGATGTTGAAACACAATTTACGGAAACAGTCAAAATTGCAGTGCGGTGACGCATCACCACCCCAAACGGGCCCTAAGTGTATTGGTTCATGTACACCCTTATTTGTATATGTAATTAACCCTAAAATTTAGGGAGAACTTTCTTTGATAGTGAGATAGCTATTCCTATGGGTTCGGTGACTTGAAGTGAGGTATATGTATTAGAATGTCCAAATTTAATTTGTATTGTGACTTGCATTGATTGGAAGACTTGAACTTAAATTGATCACTGTTCAATTCTAAAATTAATATCTTTATAAATAATGATAAATGGAGGAGCTCAAAAGTTATGATGTTCTTTATATATATATATATATATATAGATTAGGGGCATTTGCATATATACAACACAACTCTTATGTATTTATATTTCTATTACCTAAACTTTTAAATTTGTATATGTAGCACTCAAATCTTTAATATTATATCAAATTATGACTTTTATTTAGTTAAAAGGGTGAAAGACACCTTTTCATATATATATATTTTTGATACCAAAATTTTATACATGTAAAGTAATGTGTGTCGGTAGGTTGGCGGTGGTAGTGTAAATAATTATCTTCTTAGCATTGGAAGAGACTCCAACACACACTTAGTAATTAAGAGAAGAAAGAAGGATGAGACACCTCAATTTTTATGTGGAAAATCCTGAAAAAAAGAATAAAATGACAAGATTTTGCTATGTTGAAATGATTCACTATGAAATTTTGAGTACATGAGTCCGCACTTCTCCTGAATTAGGAAAGATAGAGATACAAAAAATGATCATTGTGAATGTACAATAATAGTTTATTGATAATAGTTGTAATATGATTGTAATGAATGTAGTTCTCGATTATAGTAGGTTGCAAGGGCTGTATTCAATTGCTATGAAGATAGCAGTCTGCTTTGAGTGTTGTAGATGTTAACCGTAACACTAGTTTGTTATATAGGTCGTACTTGAAAGCTAATACTCCCCTCACTCGTACTTGAGAGAAGGCTATCACACGCTCAAGAAGAAGTGCGTCCGAAAGGCTTTCGCTGTTGCACCTCTTGGGGCTCGAGTTCTAACTTCCGTTAGCACGAATATGATCCCCTCAAAAAGTTGTCCCCTCGGTCGATCGTGGCTTGGAGCTACCTCGGGCTAACCCCACGGGTGAGCCCAAACTCGCTCTTGAGGAGGACCAATTCGGTGATCTCCCTCATGTTTCTGACGACCTCCTCGAAAAGGACGACCTCCTCGGCAAAGAGTTGCATGATTTCGAGATGACAACTCTTCATGTCATGGTAATAACCACTTGTGGTCAAAGATCCACTTCTAATGACCCAACACTTGATCTGTGTTACAGACCGACCAAGCTGGATCAGATGTAGTCTCACCTCCAACACATGTAGAGACACATTTGATGCACTCGTTGTGCCACCCAAACCTGCAAGGCATATGCGTGCCACTTCCTCTAATGCTACCCATAACGAGCGGGCAACTTTTGACTTGCATTTACAATCTTTGGTAGATGCGAAGGTCATGACAGCTTTAGCAGCTCAGTAGGGCGAGGCTGTGATTATGATAGAAACCTCAAGTCGTATGAGTATATATTGTATCCTTCAAGGTTTGTCCCTCCTTGTTTCAAATTGTTTGATAGACTCCAAAACCCTCAGCAGCATATTTCCTAGTTTCGTGTGTTGTGCTGCATCGCCTTTTCGTCAGTAGTCTGGCTGTATTTACTTTTGAGTGGTACATCGATTTACTAAACGTTATGTTCAGAATATTCACCGAACTAGAGGACACATTTGTGAAATGTTTTATCGGTGCTCAAAGCGGGTTGCCATGAGTGACCAAATGTTTGCCCAACGAAACCACAATGAGCACTTAGTAGGCTTTGTCATTTGTTGACAAAGTTTGAGTATGAAGTGCTCAACAGTGGGTGACCATGAATGCTCTTTTCCCACAAACGGCTCCAAACTGATATGTGTTAGAAGTTGAGGCAAGTCCTTCCTTCTCCCTTGCCTATATAAACCCCACATTGAGGAAAAATTATTGCGTCCGGACAGCGTACGCAAAGTTATGTCCGGACTCCAATTATACGACGACACGTGTTCGTGTCGGCCCCATCCCTCAAAACATAAAAATACAACCCGCGGGTTGTATTGGAATATTACGGATATACTACCATAATACAACCGGGAATATTCGAATACAACCGCGGAATATTCGAATACAACCGCGGTTGTATTCGAATATTCCGCGGTTGTATTGTATTACCTGAATACTACCACAATAAAACCGGGAATATTCCAATACAACTGCGGAATATTTGAATACAACCACGGTTTTATTTTTGTCGAAAAAATTGGGTCGGGTCGGGTCGGGCCGCGTGATTAAATTTGTCGGTTGTATTATGGTACTATCCGAAATATTTCAATACAACCCGCAGGTTGTATTTTTATGTTTTGAGGGATGGGGCCGACACGAACACGTGTCGCCGTATAATTGGAGTCCGGACGTAACTTTGCGTACACAATAATTTTTCCACATTGAGGGGGAGAAGGGGTTGGCCGAAAATTCTAGGTGAGGGGAGGTTCTGTCGAAATTTTGGGTTGGCGGTGGAGAGTACTGGTAGTCTAGTGTTCTCGGCACCTTTGGATTGGACTTTCTTGTGATCGTTCTCGTGCTTATTCGGCTCAGTCGCAAGAATTTTTGGAGATTTGGTGAGGTAGGTAAGATTTCTATGGCATTTTTTTTTTTTTTTTTATAACTTGTAGTTTGCTGCCTCCTCTCTATTCAAACACATCTGATACTTCATTTACAGTGGGATTTCTTGCTTGGGAGTTTGATGTTTCCGTTGTTGTATTTGATACAATGTTAATAGTTTATTTCATTTGATGATTGCAAAGAGCTTTAAGAGATTATAAAGGTTTTTTTCAAGGAAGGTGAGGTAAACGTGCTATTTTATGCTACTGCTGCTCCTCAGAGTCTAATATTTTCGATTCCTCCATATAGGGCTGTAAACGAGCCGAGCTTGAGCGAGCTCAGGCTTGGCTCGTGTTCGGCTCGTTTGAAATTAGCTCGGCTCGAAATCGGCTCGTGTTCGAAATGACTCGTGAAAGGTGTGTTCGTGTTCGGCTCGAATTAAATATTCTTGTTCGTGTTCGGCTCGTGTTCGGCTCGAAATTGGCTCGTTAAAATTAATTGAAAAAATATATGTCCAGCGCCGGATTCGAACCCAGATCAAATGAATGGAAACGAAGCATGTAACCACGCTACCACATAAGCAGTTATGATTTAAACTTAAATATAAATATATATATATATAATATATTAATATATAATAATATATATAATAAATTATTATATAAATAATTATATGATTATTTTTTTTATTTCGAGCCAATTCGAGCCGAACACTAGCGAACAAACAGTTGTTCATGTTCGGCTCGTTTTGTTCGTGTTCGGCTCGTTAGGCTTGACGAACGAGCCGAACACGAGCTGTTCGCGAACAACGAGCCAAATTGCCAGCCCTACCTCCATACCACTTAATTATTTACCCACATACCACTTTGTATTCACAATCATAACACTTAAATTTTACTTTTCGCATCTACACTACCCAATTCTTTCATACACACCACTCATTTCCTATGTATTTATATATTTCACAAACTATATATATATATATATATATATATATATATATATATATATATATATATATATTAACACTTGTGCAATTTAAATCCTCTCAAATTATGGAGTTGGAATAACTGTTTGTTTCCTTCTTGTGATTAATTGCGAGGTGAAATCCTGGCTTGCTTCGATGTTATCAACCCCTCACAAAGCTATGCAAAGAGAAGTATAGCGAGCACGATAGCTAAATTGGATCATTCCTCTTAAAGGTATGAATATACTCATACCAAATTTCATTTGTACATTCAAATTTATGAGTTTGATGTCTGGAATGTCCTCATTGTAGCTCTATTTGTGACATAGATTCCGTCTTCATGAATAAAATTAAAATAAAGATTGCGGGCCTCAAATGATCATGGAAATTCATGATATAAGACAAATCTAAAATCTTTGTACAAATAGTTTTGAGTGGATCCTATTGGAAATGAGGTATGTTCTTAATATATATATATATATATATATATATATATATATATATATATATATATATATATATATATATTCTTGAACTACCTCATCGATTTAAGCTTGTATGAATTTATCATATGAAGAGGAGGGTTTTCTTCAGAATTAACATGCACATTGGGATTAATACTTCGTTGTGATTAATTTGAATCTCTTTTACTTCAGTTAGCTAGAGGTTTAAAACTTGCAAATATTTCTTTTTAAGATTTCCTTGAAGAATGTGATTTCGAGCTTGACAGAAATGATATGCAGTTTATTTATTTATTTATTTATTGGAAGTTGTATGTCATCATGTGGCTCAAACGTCCTAATTATTTTACCAAGAAACAAATGTTTATGAAGAGGTAATTGTTAGCTTAAGGTCAATGATTCAATGTTTGGAAGACTTGAATATGTGTTAGTAAATATTTTTTTTTTCTATTGATCAACCGTCTGCTTTTGATACTTCATTTGATTTGAATGTTTTGAATATGAAATGTGGATACTATGTGTAAATACATAAGAATTGATTGTTAGGTGTGTAAATGAAGCCCAAGTATTAAATGTGCAAAGACATTGAAATTGAGTGACTTAGATATTCGATACACTTATTTTTTTTTTTGCATACTTTTCAGTATGCACATTTACACATTTACTCGTGTAATATTTCACTGAATTGGATTCTCATACCAATTTCTTGGTTTGCCCTGTGAGGTACGTCGGAGCACAGAGCAAAACCCCTCCTTAGTTTAAATAACACAACTCATAGGACTTCGAGGTAGTTCGCCCAGCGTGACGTAAATCCTCACTTCGTCTTTTAGGCTTTTGCACAATTCTATTGTGCAATATAAGTCCTAACGCTTTAGGATTCCGAGGTTGCCGTGTGGTACGGTGTAAATCCTCTTATCTTCTTAGGCTATTCGTATGATTAGTTATCGTGCGAGTACAAGCCCTAAATAATAAAACGAATGTGGATGAAACATTAAATAACATCTTCTCAAATTCAAGCCAAACAAATATGATAGTTGGAAAGTCACCGAGACTTGCCTCGGATCCGTGGCATCCACTATCTTTCGTTCCTTTG
This sequence comes from Papilionanthe hookeriana x Papilionanthe teres, assembly GCA_022702705.1. NCBI lineage: Eukaryota > Viridiplantae > Streptophyta > Magnoliopsida > Asparagales > Orchidaceae > Papilionanthe > Papilionanthe hookeriana x Papilionanthe teres. The sequence goes on from CM040436.1 coordinate 19,366,610, forward strand.
GACTCCTAAAATAATTGTTCCTATTTTGAGCCATTTCCTTTTGACTTTCCCTTGTCCAATCTTGAAAACCAAAACTTTGAAATTTTGGAAAGCAGAACTACTGATCTTAATCGAGAGTTTTCTTAAGTGACTCCTGTTATTTAAGATGTAATTAACTATAGGGGTTTGCCTCTATAGAGAACTTTAGAACCCAAGTAATATAAACCCTATTTAATCATTTGTATTAAATAGGGGAACTTGTCTGTTTTTAAAACTGGTTTCGCAGACTAAACGAATATCGTAGATTATTTAGTTCATTTAGTTGAGTGTCACTCTTCAAGTGATGTGTTTACCTTTCGGGATAAATACATTACTTCAAGTGTTACACCCGACTAATCCAAACTATCGAATGTACGGTAGCCCGTTTCATTTGTCAAAATTATACCCCATGTTGACCTCATTTTTGAGGTCATTCTTTTCTCCTTCTAGCCTAGGATCTAGCCTTAGGGTCTTCCTATTTTGGACTATCTTAGAGGACTAGACTGGAACCCACTATGTTTAGAAATTCGAGCCATTTCCTCGCTCCTCGAAGTTTCATATGGACGGTTTTAAATCTTCGACATCCGATTGGATCGATTAAAAGCCGACATATTGAAACTCTTGTCGAGTTCCTATGGGGATTTGAAAGCCATAGGTGGACCCCACTGTGTGCGACGTTTGACTTTTTGTCACGAGCAATATGTTTGACTATGGTTCTCACTTAGGCGAAGACCGGTTATCAATTTGCTCGATAGATGACTCGGTCGGGTCAAAATAAATTCATTTGTGCCACGTGGCACGAATTTAATTTAAATTGACACGACTATCGGCGAACTTGTCCGAACGGCCCCGGATGACGAAACGGACTGCGCCATTGCGTCCGGAACGTCGATTTTAGCCGGGAAAGACATATAACTAGATAGGGTTTCGAGTCGACTCGAATTGCGCGTGAATCGACGGATTTAAATAAAATGATAATAATAATAATAAATTTTTTTTTATATGATAAATTATATTAAACCCTTACCCTAATCCTACGGCTCACGGGGCGTGGACACTGTTCACTTCCTCCTATTTCACACACGCGCCTTCGATTCCCTTTCCCGTGCCCTAACCGGTCCTGGCCGTGACGACCAAATTTGAGAGGCTCCCTGCCGGTCTTCCGGTCATCTCCTTCCTTACCGATCTACGTCGCCGGTTGTCGCCGGTAACCCTACTCTTATAACTGTTTTTCCCGCCCAAACAGGTCAGGTAACCTCCCTACGCTCGATCTCGAGTGATGCTCCTTGGTGAGATGATTTTCTTTACTTCTCCGATTCTCACCGACGGTGAGCACATATCCTTCTTCTGTGCCTATAAATACCCCTTTACGGGGAAGATTTGGAGAGGTTTTTTTTCTCGTGTGTGACTTGAAGAATTTCTGTTTTGTGGATCTTGAATCTTTTTAGGGCTTTTTGCAAGTAAGCCTTCCTCTTCTTCTTCATCATTTTCTTCTTCTTCTACCATTTTCTTCTTCCCCTTTAATGGTTAATGCGATATATATTCGTTAATTATAAATAAAGAGAGTGTTTCTTCTTTCTTACTTGCTCTTATACTTACGAATTGAAAAGAAATACCTCCATTAAAGGTTCTTTTCATTCCAGTAATTTAATTGCTTTAGCAGGAGGCTGTGAATCTATTCTTTATAACTTCAGTCATCTTCTGTATTGAATCTCAGAAAAGTAGTTGAGTTTTTTTTAATCAATGGCACTTGGCTGCTGAAACTTGTTATAGCTGCTATAAACAAGCATATATATAGCAATAAAAAAAATGATTCATAGTTGATGATCCGATTCTTGTATCGTCTTTCTGGAATACACGGATTCCACTCTTCCACTCGTTGTCTTATTTAGTGGAGAAAAGAGAAGAGGATTCATCAAGAAATGGTCAATCATATATTTAGTGGCAGAAGTCTTATTTCTTTATTCCTTTGGTCATGGATTTTTCATGTTTCATATTTGTTCGATCAGAAAATACGTCTTATTGATGCGTTTGATCATTTGGCTATAGGCCATTGTTAATCCTATTTGCAGGCATGTCAGTTGTAATTCTCCTTTACAAAAGTTACAGGATGAGATAAAATTCAAATCCAATTGAGAAGAACCCCATGTTTGCTCTCGTGATAAACGAATAGAGGCTTTATATTTTAGTATGTTAAGCATGTGGAAGTGTTCATATTAGCTTCATGGTAGACATGGCTTTGATTCTATCATAACTCATTTGGAAATTTGTTTAGTTTAACTTAAACTTCACTGAAAAAATTATCTTAATATGCGAGTGCCTGTTATTCTTATTTCAATGTCTTAAGAGACTTCTCTTGGCTTTATTAGGGAACTCAGTGGATGAGATTTATTTCTTATGCAAGAAATTTGTTCTGGTATTCTGAATTCATATTTATATTCAGTTCTTGTTGAAATCTCGCTATATTCTCTGTCTCGAGTTCAATGTTAGCTGGATTCTTGACCCTGTATGGGCTCGGGTTGGCTCCTTTAGTTCCCTTTTGCTTTGGCTCTGAATGGGGGTGTGTTATAACTGAACTTTTTGCTGGTTTCTAGCCCAGCTATGACATGGGTTTGATCTTATTTAGGCTCGACTTGAAGCCTTGGTGCCCTGGGTTTAATTTAGTGTTGGGAGGCTGTTTTAGCCTAGAGTTGGACTGATTCCCTAGCCACATGGCAGTTTATTAGCTTGATTTTCAGTCTTGTGAGGGCTCAATCCTTGACTTTGTGCTTGCCGTGGATTCTTAGATTTGTCTTACTGAGGTTAAATTTTAAAATTGGAGGTTTAAGGGACCTTGGCTTCATATACATCAGTATAGTTGAAAACTGTTGAATGAGTTTTTTTTTTTTTTTTTTTTTTTTTTTACTGTTTCCATTTGTTATCATAATTTATATATTCAGGGATTTTCATTTTAAAAAAAAAAAAATCATTCCTTAGTATTTATATATTCAAACCTTCAGATTCTTGAATATTTACACATCTAACACCCCAACCTAAACTTTTGGAATTCTGATTTTTTTTTTGTTGTTCTTTTGGAGGCCGTTTAATCTCTTCTTTTAAATATAAAGTTAAGGTTGGGTTCTTCCTAAGCTAAACATTTCTGCGTGAAGCTTTTCGAGGTTCTTTTGAATTGCAATTCTCATTTCTCGTATGAGGTGATTGGATAAATATGTGCATACATATATAAGAGTTGAAAGGCATGTATATTTAAGTGAAAGATTAAATGTTTGACAGATAAATGCATAAGAATTATGTGATGATATGTGGGTTTTTTTTCTTTTCTGAGAATATTATAAAACCCATTTGTCTTGAAAAAAAAAAAGAAAAAGATGTGGTAGTATTTTAAATCGTTGACACTTCTTCTATTTATGGGAAATTTATATACATGGCACACAACTCTTCGGTATTTACATATGTGACACTTAAATGCAGATATACCTCATCCTTAACCCCTTATATTTTTGATGCCTAAAAAAAAAAAAAGATTTTTTTTTTTGTATCCTATATTAAACTTTGAGGTGTTCTGTTTGTAAATCTTCATTTATTTGGATTTTTAAGTTCTGTTTTTTTTAATCATCCCTTTACAATTACTTTATCTATGAAAATAAAGAGGGTCTCTTGAATCCTTGATTGAATCTTAGGCATATAGATTGAGCAGTAAGTTTTTTTGTTTAATGATTGGGTCAGTGATGAATACATAAATATATATATATACTATGGTTTTATTCTACCTTAAAGCAGGTAGATAATTTAAGAACGAAATTTTATCCTTATGGTGAATGTGTGAGGATTTGAAGTAATCGTGGACTTTGGGTTTGGATGGACAGTTCGGATAAACCACTAATGCTTGTATTTGAGCTATATTGAGGTTGCAGGTTTTGTAATTCTAATACATTTATATTAATAACACTGAAATTTTTTTTTTTTTAATATAAATTTACTTGCTGAAATTTAATCCATCTGCCTTTATTTCATTAAACTTCAATATATTTTAACCTACACTGCACTTAATTTGAGTGTGTACTTGTAGTTTTATTATATATATATTTATGCATTACGACACCTGGATTTAATTATACAGGAGCATAAGAATTGAAGGGTATGTACGTAAATTTATGGCTGTTTTTTTTTATATGGCTGTGCCTAAGAGCTTGCTTGATTGATATGGGAGTAATAATTATGATATCCCTTTCTCAAATGAAAACCCATCAGAATCTATACATATATTCTCGACCCATGGTATTATGTTTATTATTCTGTAAACCTACAGTTATTATCACTAAAAGACATATCTTGTCCAAGAAAAATACATAATTTGGGTTTTATGCCTTGAATCATTTGATATTTTAGAGATTGGATTGTTGAGAAATAAAAAAAATTGATTGCTTTTCTTTCTCTTATTTTTAAGTTAAATTTGAAAGGTAAAAGGCTGATATTATAGAATTATATGGATATTCATTTCCTCCAATTTCATGATATGAGATGCCTTAGTTATTGTTGATAAACATATGAAATTTCAAAGTGGGTGGATAAGTCGGACATGCGGGGTACAGGCAATGATGCACACTCGAATAATCGTGCTTTTATAGCCGAGACAAATAATAAAAAATCAATACTCAATATTAGATGCCCATCTCACCTTGAGTTAGGTAGTTCTAATCCCTACTTTTAAAAATCCGTGAACCGATAAACAGATATTACGACACCAGATATTATACTGGTTCAATAACAGATACTTCAATAAAATAACAAGATACTACACCGCACCCGTACCACAATAAACACATCGCTTGCACAACAGATACTACATTGCACTTGCACGATAATACTACACTGCACCCATACGATAACAGATGCTACACTAACACATCAAATCAAATGTCACACACATAGTGCAACACATATCATATTACACACATAGTGCAACACATATTACCTCACACACATGTTACATCAAACATATACAATACATCAAACACATATAACACATCAAACACATCATATCAAACATAACACATATAATTATCAAATTCACCACACACATACACCACATATTAAACATCACACACTGCATACTATACACTAGTTAATACACATTACATATCATATGTTAAATATCACACACACACATATCATTTATCAAATCACATACACTACACATTACCCTACCACACACTATCCATTAAACACTATACACTATACACCAGTTAACACATATCACACATCATAGAACAGATACTACAACGTACCAGATATTACACTGGTAAAGAATTCAGATACTTCAATAACAGATACTTCACTCTCAAAATTCAGATACTACAAACTGGTTCACTCACTAATTAAGTAGTAGGGATTAAAGTCAGCTTACTACTAGGGTGATTCTTTGGTGACTTTATTCGAGATTGATACGGACTTCGCACTTCGGGTTGCTCGTGGGATCGAGATAAAAAGAAGTCTACGGTACCGAGCCTATCCTCGAATAGAATTCTTATTCCCCCACTTCGACATTTTATATGTTTATGGCTAAACCTGATTATATAGTTGTTTGTAGCTTGCTTCCGAGGCATCGACGGAGTTGGCCGTGTACACATTTATTTATTGTACGGTTCATTTACTTTCTTTATCGCATGCATTCCTTTACTCTTCGTATATACATTAACTCCGCATTTATACTTTTTCTTTCATGCTTGCCTCTAGTGATAGGCCATCTAGGGCATGGTTAGTTTATTTTGATTACTGTTTCTCTTGCATACCTATACTTGCCCCTAGGATAGGCCATCTAGGGCGTGGTTAGTTTATTTTGATTACTGTTTCTCTTGCATACCTGTACTTGCCCCTAGGATAGGCCATCTAGGGCATGTTTGTTTTTCTTTTCTTTACACACATTTTCTTGTATATGCCCTTAGGATAGGCCGTTCGAGGCATGAGTTTCTCTTTTTCTCCTATCTTTACTCTTTCTCGAGACGAGACGACAGAGGACGAATGAAGGGTCTTCGATCGGATTTTCGTAGATTTAAATAACATCTATAGAACGTCGAGGTCGTCGTTTGATACGACGTAAACCCTCACACTATCCTTTAGGACTTAGCACGATTGTATGTTGTACGATATAAGTCCTAAATCGTTTAGGATTCCGAGGTAGTCGTTTGACACGACATAAATCCTCCTATTTCTTCGGCTATTTGCATATGATGTGCGGACATAAGCCCCAAATATCTAAATAATTTACAAGATCGAAACATAAAATATAACTTCACTTTCAAAGATATAAAGCCCAATCATAGGATAGTTCGAGATGTCATCGAAGCTCTTTCGTATCTTCGACATCTCCTACTTTTCATACCTTTGGATTCCGAAAATAACCGTTCCACATCGAACCATTCCCTTCGATTTTCCTATAACCAATCGTGAAAACCTAAACGTTGATATTCTCGAAGACGAAACCTCGTGATCCTTATCGAGAGTTTTCTTAGGTGACTTCGGTTGCTTAAGATGTAATTAACTATAGGGCTTGCTCTATAGGAATTAGGAACCCGGATTAATCTAAACCCCGCCTAATCCGTGCATTAGATAGGGGAATTTGTCAGTTATAAAACTCGCGGACCAAAATAGAGTCATAAACTTTTAAGTTTAGATAATTAAGCTCGCTTAACAAGTGAGTATGCTTCATCTTTCAAGATGATGTGTCACTTGTGGTATTGTGCTCAATTATTTAAACTATTTGATATATGAGATCTACCTGGTCTCGTTATTTTCAAAAATAAAATAATATATCACCATTTTCAAAAATCAAAAATAAAATACTTTACATATTACATTAAATTTAAATTTTAAAATTTTATTTTCAAAAAAAAAAAAACTAAAGAAAAAATTAGCCGACACCCCATTATTTTAAATTAAACTATTTTAAATCTAAACTATATTTTAAAATCATCTCTTTCAAATTTTAACGGCCGACACTCGTGAGAGGAGTGAAGCTCTATTTATAGAGTTTCAAGTGTAATTAATGAAGAAATATGAATCATTTTGATCGACGACTCAGAGGCTTCCTGTGATCTTATGTCTGTTGGACAATTGAGTACCTTAACGATGTCGAAATCGAGTAATATGAGGCTCGTTGGATTCATCTTATTGAAACCCTAGATTTGACCATGAACCTTCTAGATTCGACATCATTTTGACCTTCCAAATGTGTCAATAAAGCTTCCAAAAGCGGTGTAATGGTATGATCGAGGCTCAATTTGGTTCAGATTGGATCAATATTGGTACCATTGTGTTAGTTTTTGTCGAGTCGTTCAGTTTGGCTGTAAGTTTGTTAAAATCGGATCTCTGGATGACTCTTAATCAAAATTTGAATGCTTCTTGCTCAAAAGTTTGTCTCGAGATCCATGTCACGCATTGAGATTTGTGTCGAATTATAGAGATTTGTTTGAGACAGATCAACATTATATACTGCTAAATCCATGACTCTAATCTTGTGGGTCCCCCATGTCATCTCATAATGAAATAATGAGCACGCGGTTTTGAAGCTTTGGAAGGAATTGTGAGCACGTGAATTGAAATTTTAGAAAAAAATTGCGAACACAGGGATTGAAACTTTCGACCATTTCATCAATCTTATAATAGTCTTTAGATTGTAATTCATGCTTTCGTTTTATTGATTCTCTTTTATTATTTTTCCTTAAAGAGATATTGCTAAAACTATAAATAACATTCTTCAGTTTTAGCACCAAAATTTTATAAATGAGAATATAGAAATTTAGGTGTTAGATATATAAATACATAAAAATTGTGAGATATGTATATAAATTTTCATATATATTGATGACATTAATATGTATACATATTCATATATATACATATAGTACTTCATTTTTAAAGATCAAATTAAAAATAATATTAGTATTATTAACTTCTTAAAATGAAATCCACATATATATATATATATATATATATATATATATAAAATTTTTTTTAAAGGAAACCTATAGCAGGGGTGATTCTCCCCCAAATATCGATTTCCCAAGTGGTGTGCATTGGCCTTCAATTGGGATCGAACCCGGGCCAGAGGAGACTTACGACAGAGCTGCCAGACAATGTGATAATACTTTATATATTATCATGATGGTAATCTCTTAACTAATCATTATTATTATTTTAGTACACAAATAATTAATTAAAATTTTATTTAAAATAAATTTTGAAAAATAAAACTCTAGATTTGAGATAAGTATTTGATTTTCTTAATATGTTGCACTTATCCTTTAAAAAATAATGATAACAACATCAAATATAGTATAATTGAGATTTGACTATTTAATTCTAATAATGAGCTATAGATTATAAAGTGTCTAATTTAAACTAACAAATTTGAGAAAAATAATCTTATTCAGGTTGCGTCTGGGAAGACGATAAGACGTCGCATCACATTTTTGTGATGTTTGACAAAATTGTGTTTTAATGCTTTTCAAATGCGTTGCGTCGGGAAGTTACGTTTTGCAGCTTCACTTTGTCAAGTACAGCTGTTGCCAGAATGTTACGATCTGACTTTTTGAAAAATTAAAAGACGAATTTTTTTAATAGTAATTTCTTTTGTAGCAGCTTCATAATACTTACTTCAGACAATTACAACTGCCCCAAACAAACCCTCAATCGAAGTACCACATATCAGTTCACAAGATAGGGATTGAAATTGTATGATAGAAACCTTTGGCATCTCATCTTACAAAGTTGTTTGACTTCATATGCATTAATATGGATATATAATTGGCCAAATATGCTTATAATTAGCTGAAAATATATACTTAAATTTTAATTTAGATAAAATAACCTCTTATGAGGGGATAATTTTTTGTATTAATGGACTATTCATTAGATTTATAGTGATTTAAATTAATTCAATTTTTTTCTTAATCGTAATTATAACTAAAGCTTTGTTTGGGGCAACTGCAGTTTATTCAGCTTATCCTGATAAACTGTTGATAAACAACTTATCTTGATAAACTAACTGGTTGTATGGGGCAGCTGTTTGAAAACAACTGATTTGTAGCTGTTTGTGGATAGATGAGCATTCTACTCGAAACAGGTGATATGTATGTAAATCTTTTGTTTTTTTTTATTATTGCTAACCCATTTTTGTTTATATAAATACACAAGAATCCGGTGGTATGTATGTAATTTTTATTTATTTTATGTGCAAATACACAGAGATTGTATGTACGGAAATGAATACATAAGAATTGAGGTATACACTTAAATAAATATAAAAAAATTGAGTGGTATATACGTAAAAAAATATATAGGAATAAATACATGAAATTGGGTGATATTTACTTAAATAAATGTGCAAAATGGAACGGTATGAACGTTTATGAATGTGTAGGAATAAATACACGAAATTGAATGGTATGTTGGTAAACAAATACACATGAATTGAGTGCTATGCATGTAAACCTTTATATATATATATATATATATATATATATATATATATATATATATATATATATATATATATATATATATATATATATGTAAATATATATTATAAATTGACAGAAATTGAGTGATGTATTTAAATTTTATTTTTTTTATTTTTTATTTTTGCTAAAAAATGAAAAGAATTGAGTGGTATGTATGTAAATCTTTGCTCCTACCCGAAATCTCCCTTTCTTTCTCTGACATGCGCGAAGGAAAAAAAGAGAGGGAGGAGGAGTATCTGGCTGAAGCGTCGCCGGAGTGAGGAGTTCGCCGGAGGAAGCTCGCCGTAGGAAGGAGAAGTTGACGGAGTCGGAAGACAGACGCGAAGAGGGGCAACAACGCATACCACCAAGCTCTAATCATGATCGTATCTCTAGAGTTTCGGGCGGAGCCGGGAGGAAGGGGAAGTGGGCGAGGGTTTTTGAGCGGAGCCAAGAGAAAGGCGGATGCGAAGAGGGGCAACAACATCAAATGCTGAAGGAAATGCTGGACCGCGGGACTTTTGTCGTGGCACGCTTTTAATTAAACAACGAAATAGAGTTTTGAAATAAGCAGTGAGAATGTTTTTTCCAAACACTGAGGCAACATTTTCAAAACGCCACCACACTTAATAAGCTACCGCAAACGCACCCTAATTCAAATGATATTCAAATATAATGCAAATGCTGAAAAAGTTCTTTGAACAGTTTGTTTTAGTGTTAAATGAAAGAATAGAAACCAGCATTTGAATTTGATGTAAATTTTAATATTATTATGTGTCCAAAGATTCAAGATCTTAGGGTGATGACTTCATGTTTTAGTGTTAAAAGTTAAAGTAGTGGTTGGTTATATAGGTTGTAGATGAGGGTTGCAATAGAGTTGACCACAAAGGGCTTAGTTAAAAGTTATAATAGTAGTTGGTCACATAGGCTGTAGTCGAGGGATGCAATAATGTCAGTTGGCTACAAATGACGTAGTTGGAATATGTAGTAGTGGCATTAGTTGGTAGGGGTGTAAACGAGCCGAACACGAGCGAGCCCAGCTCAGCTCGTGTTCGGCTCGTTTAAAAGTGTGTTCGTGTTCTGCTCGTTTGCTTATCGAGCCGAACACGAGCTGTTCACGAACAAAGAGTCATTTTGACAACGCTAATCATGTAACCATAAGATGTTAAGAGTTGGGGCAAGATTTAAGCATTATTGTTTATATTAAAACATTATTTGATTCTAATTTAATAATTAAAAATTTTAATTGATTATAAATCTTTTAATTTTTTTTTAAAATACTACTCATTAATATATATATATATATATATATATATATATATATATATATATATATATATAATTGAGGAATAGTATTTCGAGCCAAAATGAGCCGAACACGAACGAACAAATCTTTGTTCGTGTTTGGCTCGTTAAGGCTTGTTAACTTAGCGAACGAGCCGAACACGAGCTTCTTAACGAGCCGAACACGAGCTGTTCACGAACAACGAGCCGTTTTGACAGCCCTATTAGTTGGCCACATATACCATAGTTGAGCGTTACGATAGCATTAGTTGGTCACAAAAGCTGAAGTTGGAAGTAGTTGGGCACATAGGTAGTAATTGGTGACCGGTCGCCTTCTTTTAGAAATGGATTATAATTTTACACTAGAAGCTGCATTTGTCGGTAGACATTATAAAGAAAGATACATGTGTTACGTACAACCATTGTATTCTAGCTTTGACAGTCTTAAGAAGTGGGAGTTGAGGATCGAGGATCACAGACGACAGGTGGTGACGGTCGGCAGTGGTCGAGGGTGGTCAGCACTATGGAGGCTAGAAGTCATCATCGAGCCTTTTATTCGGCATTATACATTACAACCATATTTAAGATACGGCGATGTCAAGAGTCACCAACGGTGGTCGACGATAGCTGACGAGTGAGAGTCAACTGTGTTTGGTGGTTACGGAGGACGGGAGTTATTATTAGGTCTTCAATACGAAAGTTATGATCATATTTATGATATGACATTCGCAAATAGGAGTCGCCAATAGTGGCAAGTACTGGCTACCGGCGTTAGTCTATGCTGGTCGACGTGCGATAGTTGACGATTTTCAGCGACTAAAAAGACTAAAAAGTTATCATCGGATCTCTAATACGACGTTATATGTTACGAGTTACGACCTCACATGGGATATAACATTAGCAAGCTAGGGTCGCCGACGACAGCGAGTATGGGGGCTAGCGGTGGTCGACAATGGCCGACAACAGTGGTTGATGGTGGCTGCCAGTTTTAGAGGCTGGAGGTTATCGTCGGGTCTTCAGTTCAAAATAGACTTTGAAATTCCTTCTCTTCTCTTCCCTCTCTCCAGTGAAGAGAGGCGTTCTATTTATAGCCTCTGAAATAGGGTACTTTGGTCTTTTGACAAAACCCTCTCAATCACCTTAGTAGACAACCCACATTGATCCACCTTTAGCATATAAGCTTTTGTTAATTATTTGAAGGCCTTAATGAATTCAAAATTAAACGGTCTTATGCTCATTCGATTTTTCTCATTTAGACGTGCGATAAATTTGTCAAATTTACAGTTCATTTGACCATTTAAGTGATGACGCAGAACCTCCAAATAAACTTTAATGGCCTGATGCGGGCTTCATTGGAGTCGGATTGATCTAACTTTGATATCATCAGGTTCGCCTTATCGACACGCCCAATTTGAATATAAATTTACTGAAACTGAGAGCCCAGACGATCTTGAAGAATCTAGAACGGTTATCGCTGTCCGATGATAAAAATTTACTGATAACCCATCAAAGTGTCTCTATGACTTTCTCTACATAATTAACATCTAACATATTGATTCCAACTATACTATTACTTACTTAATTTGTATCAAATGTGATCTCATTATTTCTCGCCACGAGGAAGTCACAATATTGTGAAGGAGACTTGATGACGAATAGAGATGAGGAAGTCACCATAATATATCTCCCAGAAGAGGAGCCATTATTCCATACGGAGAACGTACGCATCCGCACGCATCTCCCCCAGTACCCATCCAATACCCTCCTAATACCCATCCAGTACCCTCCAATACCCACCTAATAGCCAATACCCAATACCCAATACCCATCCAATACCCTCCAATACTCAATACCCATCCAATACCCATCTAATACCCACCCAGTACCCTTAAAATCCGCACCCAGCACTGCGTACGTCGTCCGTATGGAATAATTCGCCCCAGAAGAGGGTATCAAATGTTACCAATTGCACGTTTATTATATTATCAATTTATTGCTATTTAAATGTACATCAACATCTTATTTTTGCTATGATTTATCAGTTTATTGACTATATTATCTTTTGCTTGATTACAAATGTACCTTATCATCATATATTTTTATATTTTAGATTATATATATATATATATATATATATATATATATATATATATATATATATATATATATATATATATATATAAAATTGTCTACATGAATCGCAAGGCAATCTAACAGTTCAAGGTAATCATGTATAGCGGTGTGATTCTGCTCCGGTCGATCGGCCACCCTCGCCGACCATCTTGACAGGTCGACTTTTCTTCTGATCAACCGCCCATTCCTCCAATGGCCGTCTGTTCCTCCGGCTGGCCACCGAAACCGTACAACCTTTAGAATGACAGATGTAATGGTCGACGAGGTACAGTGCAATAAGTACCAACACAAAAGACTAAAATATATTGCATTAGTTCCTTTAAAATGAAGGCAACGAAGTAATTACTTTTTGGTCATTCTATGATATATAAATAGGAGGACCCTTTCATATAAAGAGGCCTTTTTGGTCCCATTTTTTCTTGTAACCCAGCTTTTTAAGTGAAATGCCCCTACGGGGCAAGTCATCATCTTCTCTCTTTTTTCTTCTCTCTCTCTCTCTCTACTTGCTCTATTTCTTAGGCATGATTGGACAAATCTGGATACAATATACATAGATATATATATATATATATATATATATATATATATATATATATATATATATATATATATACATACATACATATATGATATTTACGTGCGAAAGCCTCGGCTCATTGGTTGCGGCCTTTGGTGTAAGTCCCTCGGGTCAAGGGTTCGAATCCCAACCATTACGGGAGGATTAGAATAACACACCGGACTTGAAGGTGTCCGCTCCTCGGTCAGTTCAACTTATGGGGTTGATCGGGAGTCTCTGACTGTCAATCAATCTTTTAAATATATATATATGATATTTACATGCATATCACCTAATTTCTTCGTATTTACATATCTAACACATGAACTGAACTTTTTACATTTTTAATATCCAAATATTACATATCATATAAAAATAATACTATTTTATCTTAAAAAAAAAAAGAGAAATTCATATTTATATGCATAAGTCATGTGATATATATGTAAAAATTAGAATTTAGATGTTAGATGTATAAATAGACTAGAATTAAGTGGTATGTACGTAAATATACATATATTTTTTTTACAAAATTTAAGTAATGACAATTAAATTAGAAATTAGTGATTAAAATTTATTTTTAAAATGTGTCTTTTAATTAGGAAAAAAACCCTCTCCCAATGGCTAATTATTGTACAATTTATAAGGGATTATTAATCAGATTATACAAATGATTAGCAATCAAACTAATTACAGTAAAATTTTGAACCACTTGTATTTTTCTTTAAGTGGCCACCGGAACCCCGATGACTCCCCCGACAGAAAAACTCTAGAATGACAGATGTGACAGTCGACGAGGCACCGAGCAGTAATCACTATCAGAATAACAACAACAAGCCTTTATTCCACCAAGTGTAGTCGGCACATGAATCGGTTTTTCCATTAGGTTCTATTGAGTGTCATATTTTCATTTAATTATAATAAGTTAAGATCATTTTTTATACAATATGCCTAAGTCTTTCTGGGTCTACCTATGCCTATCTTAACATAAATAGAATCTAAAACATCTACTTTCCTAAGCGGATCATCAGATGGTCGGCGTTCAATGTGACTAAACCATCTAAGACGACTCTTTCTAATTTTGTCTGTCACTAGGCTACACCAACACTTACATAGAAAGATTCATTTCGCAATTTATCTCTAAGTGTAAAGCCACTCATCCACCAAAGCATTCTCATCTTGGTAACTCTTAACTTAGTTTTATGCTTCTCTTTTAAAGATTAACATTCTACATCACAGAGCATTGCAAGTCTCACCATCATCTTATAAAATTTTCCTTTCATTCTAATCGATACTTTTCTATCACACCATAGGCCTAAAACATTCCTCCACTTCAACCAACCAACTTGAATTCTACAAGTAACATCCCCATCTATATCACCATCACTTTGAACAATAGACACAAGATATCTACAACATTCACACCTTTTAATAATTTGATCACCATAATTACGACACTGTCACTAGAGCTACTACTACTAAAACTACATTCCATGTATTCAATTTAAATTTTATTCAAACGAAGGCTTTTAGATTGCAAAGTGGACCTTAATAATTCAAGTTTTTCCTGGGCTCTTTTTCTAGTCTTCTCCACAAGAAGAATACAACAGCGAAAAACAAACACCAAGGTACATCCTCCTGTAAATTTCCAGTAAGAGCATTCATAACAAAAGCAAAAAGATATGTGCTTAAAGCCAATCCTTGATGTAATCCAATTGAAATAGGAAAATATTTGGTCAATCCTCCTTCTGTTCTAACACGAGTAACAACTCCAAAATACACATCTTTAACGACTTGAACATAAATCATATCAATACATTTCTTCTCTATAACTCTCCAAAGGATATCTTTCGAAACCTTATCGTAAGTTTTTTCTAAATCAACACAAATTATATGTAGATCCTCCTTATTCTCTCTTGTACTTCTCCATCAAACCTCTCAATAAATGTATAGCTTCCATAGTAGACCCGCTCGACCTAAATCCAAACAGATTATGAGAAATATTCGTAACATGTGTGACGTATGTTCAATTATCCTCTCTGATAATTCTAAAGTATGACACATCAATTTAATTCCTCTATAATTTACAGATGATATTTATATTTGATCTCAAAACTCAAAATAAAAACAAAAAAAAAATACTATTTAGATAATTTCTAAATCGGGGTCTATCTTATAAATATAGAACTATTTGAAAGCTACGTGGTCATCAACGCTGACAGCGGCCTCCAAATGTTTCCAAAAATGGCAATTGACGTTTCATCAGATATCTATTTTTATAGAACTTATCACTAAGGCCAAACTGCCAGATATAGTAATAAATACAAATCCCATTTTAGCTTGTAAATTAATCTTGCAATCATTGGCGTTAATCATTATATTAATTAAATACTTAGGAAGATTTACATTGTACCCCTCGATTCCTATGTATTTACATGTCAAGACACCTAAAATTTAATTTTTACATACGTACCACCTTATCTATGCATGAAATGCTGCATCTCGATGAGAGAGGAATGAGATATTTAATAGAGGACTTTAATTATTATAAAATAATAGTTACAATGTGAACTCTTTTAATTGATCTTCCTCTTTAATCAGTCGACTTCCTTTCGTGCAGTTGTTGGGTATCAGGCGAGTTCTATTGCTAGTCGGCCTCTACCTGAGTTTTCTCCAAGTATGTCAGCATTTGAGCCGGTTGATATTGGGTTGGTCACTCAATCAATCTTTGGGCTCGAGTTCAGCCGACCTCTGGGTTATTTGACCCTTAATCGGCCGGTTGACTAGTTTTAGGCCAGTTGAAAGTGGTTGTTTGGTCTTCCTCCAAGTACTCTTGCTTATTCTTGTAGAGCTTTGTATGGTGACACGTGCTCCGCTCGGAATCGTTGGATTCATTGAAGATCCAACCAAATTTTTGACTCCTTGATCAGAGAATTGCATCTCATCGTCGGTAATGATAGTGAGGGATGGGTTGTACGTGCCAACGAGATATATCGAGATTAAATTTTGGGTGACCTCGATTGTTATTCAAGAAAACGCCTTATCCTCGATCCACCCGAAGAAGTAGCAACAGGCGCTACATGTACTTCTGTTGGCCCTTGGAAGGGTGGAAATGCTCGAGAATATCATGCATCCAGATAAGAAATGAACTCAAGACTCATAATAACTGGTGTGTAGTTGGCGTCGCATTCGTGTAATTATTTTGTATAGCTCGCGCATTCTGGAGATTTCTTTTACATCTCTTGTGGTCAGCTAGAAGTATTTTTGTTGTGGTATCCTATGGGACAATATTTTTCCACCAAAATGGCTTTCACATTCGTTGAAGTACGTTTCTCTTATGATCCCTCTAACTTCGCTTCTGCATCACACCTAAGATACAAAAAAGTTGTTGACTTTCAAAACGGTTTATTTTATATTATAAGATACTGAGACGCTTTCAATTTGAATAGTCTCGAATCAGTGACATCCTTTGAGATGTCTCATGTCTTTAGAAAGTGAATGTAAGGGTTTTATGACATCATTTTTTAGCATATTTTTGATGTCATACTATGTTAGAGAATTTTGGGACTCATTTCCTTGCATTTTATAAAAATCATATAAAATTTGGTGATTTTTGTGTTAGTTTGATGGCAAAGTTTACGAAAAATGCCTCGATGCGTAGTCCTACAGAAATCACCATAACATGGCACCCAAACCTACAATTTGCTAACACAATCTCATTCAAGAAAGGTAACTAAAAGACGGAGGTCATGACAAAGGCACAATAGGACGCCGCAGAGTCACGTAAAAAGCCAATTTTTTTTCCTCAGTGTGCCATTTGATTGGATGGGTGTTAGCACAATGTCAGCGACACCATAGTGCCACCCATGAAGCCATGCCACAATGTCAAAAATGTCATATTTTCAGTTGCAAACCCTATATAGTAAGTTAATGTGAAATTTTTCACTCAGCGGAGCCCATAGCACCACCGCGACGCTAAACCCTAATTTTGCCCTAAAAAGGGGTGACCTTGAGCTGGTCTTACTGTTGGACCCCTCCCCCCCAATGATCTAATAGATCTAACTCTTGTTACCTTACATGTTACGTGTCCGCATTTAATGACCCTTATTTTAAAACTATATATATATATATATATATATATATATATATATATATATATATATATATATATATATATATATTCCACCTATTACATTCTATGTAGAAAACTAGGTCATATGTATAACAAACTCTTTTCAAAATCTATCCTGGGTGACACCCTTTAGGTCCCTTAGATCTTTAGGACGAGGCGGTATGACGACCCCGTTAAAGTCATACATACTCGGAGACTTATTCTGAGCATTTAGATGTTGGTTAGGACACATTTCGTTAGATGACATGTTTGGTTAATGACTAGGAAGCTATGTAGTCTTTTTCGATGTACTGGCTATAGTTCTCTATTGGTGTGGTTGCCCTAGCCAGACATCACCTTATGTGTTTTTTTGTGTGTCTTTATGCTTGATATGCATGATAGTGTATTAGGGCATTCTTCTTGAGAAAACTGTGCTTATATATATACACACATATATGTACCATTAAAGGGGAACGTGTGATGATTTCTACTAATCTTTTACTTGTCGGTGTTATTTAGCTCCCCAAATAAAAATACATTGCTTATCATATGTTGCATGTTTGTTGGATTCCATGCTAACATTGTTTTCATGCAGGTTGGGACTTTTTTTATCTCTTCATCTATATTTTTAAAGTCCTAGGAGAGTCTTGTATTAGAAATAATGTATGAGCATGGGTTCTGAGGTGCCAATGGATAGAACCACATGACGAGGACCACAAGCTACTTGCTCGTGTCTTGTACCTTAGTTTTAAAATTCATTTATCTATATAATTAAGATTGGGAATGTATATGTGGATTCCGACCGCCTTTTTCTTTTTTGGGATTTATTGTCGACCCAGTGGCACCAACGTGTTTATTATTTTACTTGGCTTATTCTACTGCTTTTCTTGCATGATTGCATGCTTGGGTTATTTTCCTCGTTTCTTTCTAGTTGTATTTGGGATGCTACAAAAATTACAATTTAGGCTCTTTAGGACCTTAAAATTGTAAAATTTTCTATAAAAATCCTAATAAAACTTTTAAGATTAATTAAAATTTGGGATTAAAAGATTCAAGACTTTTAAAACTTTTTTTATTTTCCTGCATGGCCTTCAGGCCGGTTTTACATGGATTGCATGCATGACCATATCCCAAGTCATAAAAATAGAGCCTCCACAATATCTAAGGATTGGTCCAGATAACTGCATCATTTGCATGTCCCAATGAGATACCCCTGTGGTTCTCCAACCCGACTGGCTTAGTATAAGTTTCTACTTAAGTGGTTGTCTAGTGCGCTTAGGTTGTTAGAAGGCTCACTGACTCATAAGGGTGTAAGTTCTTTTGTTGGGAGCGTTTGTAGCTGAACGTCCATTTCTCCGCTTTCCAACGACATCCTTGCCACTTTGACGGGTATAAATCCCACCTCTTATAGCTCAACGTGATAATTTTATGATAGAGTTTTGTTCCTTTGACCTTAGGGCTACTAAGTTCCCATGGGCAATGTAATTCACGGATTGTTGACCAAGGATCTCAAGGCGTGTTTTGTCGGCTATCTTCACGACCAGGTAAACTTAGGGTCCTAGTAGCTTGAGGTGTCGGGTTTGTGGTACCCTGACTCGGCTACCTCTACCTTCTAGGTGTTACTTCTCCCTTCCTTTGAATACCACTAATGAGAGTATAATCACTCCTTTTACCTTTGTTGGTATGATCTCGACAACCTGATTATCGATGAGCTACCACATATCCGGGATACAATGATTTATCATCTACCATTACGGTATGGATGTACTTTGATGTATCATTTTTTCGTCAGATGATTCTGTTATTCACAGGCTACGTATATCGATGAGTTTGTTACCCATGTGGAGACCGCGAGAGAATCAATCGCCTCCCTGTAGCTTAGTGGGAGCCTTGAAAGCATCGGAGCATTCCCATGCGAAATAATCATCCTTTGATAGCATTGTACTAGTTCTCACAACTAATGTAAGGAAAACTCTTTCGAATAAAGAGTATTCATGGGCAAACCCTAAGATGAAATTAATCATGTGGGGTATGTCCCATTGTGAGCATTCTAGACCCCATAATAAGCAAACACACCTTAATATCTAGTTGTGGGTATTCTATGTTAGTGTTCTTTTACGGATATTTGCCCGGGGCGCTTTCGCTCAATTTTATTTGGACGGCATACTTGAACTATCTTTGTAAGGTCTATCGCACGTACGCTCTCTGCGTTCTTTCTCTTATTTATCATCTTTGTCGTATGTCTTTTTCAGTTTCTCTTGCTTGATCAATAAGAGAGACTTATTCAAAAAAGGTAAGTATACGATGATTGATAAGGTGGCGACTCCTTTGAAAATTACAAGCGAACGAAACAAAAATCGAGTGGCGATTTTGCTAGAGGTGAGGCTCTCTCTTCACCAAAGGAGTTTTGCTTATGTGACTTGTAGATCCCAGCATTGTCGCAAGACTATCGACTCTGCTAGGCATGAGGCTCTCATTTTACCACAAGAGTTTTGTTTATGTGTATTGCGGATCCCATCATATTTGTAAGACTGGTGACTCTGTCGAGGATGAGATTCTCTCTTCACCACAGGAGTTTTGCTTACTTCTTATAGATTCATGTGTATTCGCAAGATTAGCAGCACCTTTGGGGAAGATTTACTCTCTTCCCTTCTATAGATTTGTGTTTGTTTGTTTCGTGGTTCTTAGCTAATCCCTAGACTTGCGGGGCCGCTGGGAATAGTGCACTCTCTCACTCTTAGGGGTTCTGCTTACATTTATAGTTACCTAGTTTCCTGTCTGACGTAGTGTCACTTATAGCACCTTTTATACCTTGGACTTCAGATCAATGCATCAGGTTCTACAGTTAGCAACTTGATGTTATTTTTTCCCTTCACGTACCCTCTACAGCTTGGTTGCTGCTATGTTGCGTGCACCAATGCCATTGTACTTTCTTTGTGATTAGTTTCTTGACCTTTATCTCTTTATGATAGTTTTCTCTTTCTTTACTTGGCATAAGTGACAAGTGAGAAGGTGGTTACGATCATCACCGCTGGGGGGAACTCTATTTCCTTATCTATGAGCATTTTTTTTAGTCTTGAGGGTGTTATTACTTTTGGTTCCATCAACCAACCTATCTGGATTACCATAAGTAATCCCAAACCCAGTGTGGTTTTACGTTATGTGCCCTCTCCCTTGAAAGGGGAGTCGAGCACACAGAGATGTTCCTGCTGCAGTAGCTCGTGTCGAGCCCACCTCTTATGTAAGGAAGAGGTTGACGCTCGATAGAGACGCGTCGTAGCACCCATCGATCTTTTTCAAGCTGTCAGACAGTGCCTCCATGTTTTCACAGATCTTCTTGCCATCGGCAGGAGAGTTTTCTTAGGCACTATTGTCGTTACTACAATCCTTGCCACTTATTCGACGCCTATTTCCCTGGGTCCCTCTAAGGTCACTCATTTTCGACTGGGCAGGAGGGCCGTAAGACTAGAAATAGGTTGCTGCAGACCCAGCAGTAGTTTCTTTAGTTGTTCCGGTCCTGATCCCCGTGGTGTCTTCAATTCTCGTGACTGAGAATCATTTTACTATTCCATCTAGCTGTGTGGACCACGTCCCACCAGAATTTCTCAGAGGCGCACACTGTCTTGTGACACACGCTCTCTTAGGCCCGCTGATCAGGTTGACTATTCCACCACAAGTCTTCTGACAAAGAAAATTGACACAACAGTTTTCTTCATACGAGGAAAGGGTTTAGTTTCTCGGGAGAAGCACATGACTCAGATCTCGGAGACATTTGATCAGGTCATGGAGTAGCTCCTATATGTTTCTCACCCACGACATACTCGCAATAGGAAACCAAAGTCTGCTTAACGATCCTCTGCGTGACCAAGGTACTTATGCTTCGTGGTGCAGACCATTGATCTTGTCCAGAAGTCTAGAGAGGCTATGGATATGGAGCTTGATGAGAATTTGCCTGAGCTTAATTATGTGTCGTTCACTACTACTTCTGTATCAGCCTTGGTTGCATCTCTTGACGTACCATCTTTCGTTGAAAGTAATGAAAAAGAAAAATTGTTGGCTTATTACTGCTCTTCTTTCAGTAGAGATATCATACATATTTTGTCTGATGTTCGAAGGAGATATGAGCCACGACACTTCAATAATCTTCTTAATTATTTCATAATAAGTACATAAAGAAGGACTACTGTCCAGTCTTGCCCATGTGGAAATGGATCTGTAAGACTCCCCCTACTTCACTTCTTATGGCTCTAATTCGACTCTCATTGTTACAGATTTGATCCCAGAGAGAGTTATCCCTCCATTTAATTGTGTCTTGAAGCCACCTTAGGTAAACCCTGAGAAGGAATATGAGATCAATCATGAGGTTGACCCATCCGGGGAACTTTCTGATGCTCGTAGGGATCTCCTCGAGGAAGAAGATCTTTTTTCATAGGGAGTTGCACGACCATAAGGTAGCAACTTACCATGTCATGGTAGTGACCAATCGTGTCAAAGATTCATCATTGATGAACCTCCCCTTGGTATCGACGAGGTCGATCATTATGAGTCCGCTGAGGCTCAAGATGTCCTTGCCATTTATTGGGGAAATAATCTGACCCGCAATTACGTAGTAATTTAGCTTTCAAAAGATGGTTAAAAACTTGACCCAATTTATATTTAGTGGCTAGTGTGTGAAATCAAAATGTTATAAAATTTAGAAAATAGTTTACACACTAGGGGGTACTACGCAAGTGTACGTATCATTTTAACTAATATTGAGCTTTCTTTAAAAATCCCAGTATCAATCCATAGGAAAGCGATGTAAGAAATTCCTTAGGATAATTCTAGTATACTACTATTAGGTCTTAGTTTGGAATGTCGATTAAAGTGGTTTTTCTAACAACCACTTCTAAAAGAAAATCTTAAATATAAAAATAACTTATTTGGATAAGTTGGTTTGGAGAATTTTGAGATGTTAAAAACTACCCTTCTCATGTAATGACCTAGATAATGTATAGAAATGAATGCTTAGAATTTAATGTAGTCAGTGACAAATAGGAACATACAAATTCTTTCCCCCTCTTGGTGCTAGCAAAGAACATTGACTAATCTAAATTTTTTCTCCAGCATGTGTAATAGTGCTGAGTAGATTTTGACCTCTCACTTTCAGATTAACCATTATGCCCTCTCTATAGGACCTACTAGGGACCCTTACGATCCAAAATCTAAATCGAATTGATAAAAGATTCTAGTTTGTCATCCAAGAAACATCAATTCTACGCCAA
This sequence comes from Papilionanthe hookeriana x Papilionanthe teres, assembly GCA_022702705.1. Classification (NCBI taxonomy): domain Eukaryota; kingdom Viridiplantae; phylum Streptophyta; class Magnoliopsida; order Asparagales; family Orchidaceae; genus Papilionanthe; species Papilionanthe hookeriana x Papilionanthe teres. The sequence continues at coordinate 19,389,476 of CM040436.1, forward strand.
TCAAAACTTATCTTCATATCTATTTGCCCTCCCTCTTAAACGATCATAATGAACCTTTCTAGAGTAAAGTGCGACATTCACAAGTTTGGTGAAATCATAGCTCTTCGGGCCATTATGTTTCACAATAGATTTTTATCTTACAAGTAATCAGTTTGCAAAAGTAAATTAAGAGTCAGTGAAAATACCATCACATTAATAAAATAAGCGAATATATAAGTAAATCTAGATTCCTAAGCATGCATCTACTTTATTGCGAAAGAAAAGTAAAATGAAGATAATGACATAAGCAGTAAAAGGATTGATAGAATTAAGTAATAATTTATGTGCCAACAATGAACATGTATCTACCTGCCATCTTCTAAGTATATAAGTACAGTTAGTATTGTATTGGTTTTATGCAACTATCTGCCACCTTGAAGCATTTAGTATGAATAGTTCATTAAATTAAATTTTCTTAAAAGTTGCATTGTCGCCTAAACTATTTTACTAGCCAACGATCAATTTGAGTGCACTCAAGTTGTAAGATCACTGCTCCCCAGAGTCTTAGTTTCACTTACAACAGATTTTAACATAACTTATTGCCACTTAAGTTATGTCAATGAAGCAAATGAGATATTACTCAACACATGAAAATACAAATAATTTTATCATAAAATAAATTTTCCTACACATGCCACTATTTCATATTAAAAGAAAATATAAAAGAAAAATACTTAAGAAGCATGGATAAAACAGAACAGGAAACCTCATTTAAATCAAAGAAAGTTCACTATAAAGTATTTACAACAATTACAAGAAAATGAAGAACACAATATTTAGTTTTTTCCCTTTGAAAGAAAGATGAAAAATTCTCTCCAACAAAGTCTCATGCAGATCCATGCACCACTCATACTTCTTTGCTCATATCTCTCAAGTCCCTCACCAATCTCTCCAGAAAATGGAGAAATCTACATCTCCATCTCTCTCCAAAAATCTCCTAAAAAAACTCCTCCTAAAACACACACTAGACTCCTCTCATTCCTTCTCTTAAGATGCACCAAGCCCCTCTTTTTAAAGAAAAGCTAAACACCTCATTTTTCCAAAAGACACACCCATTTACTTCAAGAAACACACAATTTCTTTCCAAGAGACACGTCTCTTCATTCAAATGCTTTTCAAAGTGTCTAGATTTATTGAATCACTCCATGGGGCGTGAAAGTTGTCCAGAAGCTTCCAGAACATCCTAGAATGGCGCAAAATCGCCCAAAAGTCATCCAAAACCATCTCGGATGCTATAACACTAGAATCAGCACTATGACACCTGTTTCTAGCAGTGAATGGCGCTATGACTCCAGATCAGCTCTGGTTCGCTTCTAGTGTTATACATACAAGATAGACATGAAAATAACATTTCTTTAAAGTGTAATTTCATTCAAAAATAAGGGATAAATATGAAGGTGATTAAGCATAGAAAGACATCAAAATGCACCGGATCATAATTTTCTTCCTTGTTTGATCCGGCTCCAAATTATACAGTTTTTTATTCATTTTCTCAAAAGCTCTATTTCTTGTAAATATGATTATAAAATAAGCATTAAATGTACATTAAAAAACATGTATTTTTAAGGTGGATCAGGAAACCATAGTAGGAATGAAGCTATCACTCTTCTACAGCGCCAGACAGCTCTCTTGACTTCCCAGATTGTAGCTTTGCAGGCTAACCGGGCTTGGCTCGATGTAGTCTTACCTTTGATGCAAATAGAGACAGGTTTGATAGCTCCGACTGTACCGTCTAATCTTGTGAGGCACGTCAAAGCGGGCACCTTCTGGCTTGCAGTTTTCGGTCCTTAGTGGATGTCGAGGTCGACACTACCTTAGCAGCCCAATCACGAGAAACTGTGGTGAAGAGAGATCGACCTTACCACGTGGCGTATGAGTACATGTCATGCCCTCCAGGGTTTGTCCCCCTCACTTTAAATGATTTAAGGGGTTGACAACCTGCAACAACACGTCGCTCAATTTCGAGCATTGTGTTGTAACATAGGTGACAATGGCGCATTGTTGCACCATCTCTCTGTTAATAGTTTGTCAGGAACTTCCTTTGAGTGGTATGACGACTCACCAAACAACATATTCATAATATTCTATGTGCTAGAGGACGTATTTGTAAAGCGATTCACAGAAGCACATCATCATATTACCTTTATTGATCTGATGTTAGCTCATCGACAGCCAACGAACCCTTGTTAGGGTTTGTTGTTCATTAACGTGATCTGAGCATGAGTTGTAAGCCTCCGCTCTAAAAGCATCATGTCATTACACTCCTTTTTTGCAAGATTAAAGCTCCATGTCTCCCTTATTGAGGTTGACTTCAATCAAAACTTTCATGGTATTGATAGAGAAGGTAACTATTCTACGGGACACAACAGAAGCTTTAGACCTTAAAAATAATCATAATAAAGCCAAAGTCAAGAAACCTCTTGCAGAGGGTCCTTCGAGAAGGACGTAAGAGAGCTTATCTTAGACCATAATTGACATTAGGCTGAAAAAAACTTGTCATGTTCGTCGAGCAAGCTCGCCCACCTGTCTAGAAATATAAGACCCAACGTTATGAGCAAAAGAAGCCTAGGCTATATCCTTTTAAAAGGGAATTCCTTAAGAAGATATTCGAGAAATTGATTAAACAGGAGATGCAGCTTCCTCCACCAAAGAAGCCGGAGGAGGTAGAGAAGACCGACGAGGTCGATTACTGCCACTACCACAAACAACTGGGACACGTGCTCGACCACTGTTACATGTTCAAGAATTGGCTCGACGCGCATCACAAAGCTGGAAAGGTTGAGATACCAGAGCAGTACTTGGGGAGGCCTCTTCGATGAGGACCGGCCAGAGATATTATGGTCACTCTGATTATGTCTTACAAGGATGTTATTACTGATGTGTTTACTTTTGTTTAGAAAAAAGAAATGTAAATTCAGAGGAAGATCATGTTCTCTTTAACACGTTTTTTACCACTCATTTTGAAATGGAAGAAAAAATTTCCATTTACTCTTTACGTGTTTCACACCTGGTGGTGCCTCAATCGATTGAACTGCCTAGCTTTTTTGGCTAGTTATTGAAGAGAGCATCTCACTTCCAAGCACCCATGCTTATATGACAAAGGATTTAGGGTCTGTTTGGTTCGTTCATAATTGTCCAACTTTCTTCTGCTATGATTCTGCTGCCTGAGAAGCATTTGCGGGAAGTTGATCTGTCTGTTTGGTTGCGTTAGTGGGAAAAGCAATATTCGTGGCAGCTTTTTCTGTAAAAATGACCGGTCTGCCCCTGTTTATTAAAACTGTTTGAAATTTTCGATTTATTTATATGATATACAGGTTTTGCAAATACAAGTTTTTTTTTTAAATTTAATGTTTTAAATATTGAAAGTAATATAAATAAATTATATTTTAAAATGTTTAACGAAAAAATTTTATATTATGAGCCCGATTCTATTTTAAAATGTTATACTATTAAAAAATTTTATATTATGAGCCCGATTCTATTTTATAGTGTGAAATATTTTAAAATGTTTAACGAAAAAATATATTTTAATAGCTTACAAATATATTAGTAACACTTTTAAAATATTTATGAGAAATTTCATATTATGAGTCCGATTCTATTAATATATTTATATCTATTAACGATTACCTTTAAAAAAATATATATTTTCATATATAGATATATATTATGTTACAATACCTATATAATTGAAGTTACCTCATATGTATATATTTAAATATATATATATATATATATATATATATATATATATATATATATATATATATATATAAATATATATATATATTTAAATCTAAAAACTATCATACCTTTAAAGTTAATCATATATATATATATTTTTTAAAGTGCTAAAATGTGTTTTTAAAAATATTTTTCACAAATAACTAAAAATATTACACACTTGCAAATGATTTGAAACAAAGAACATGAAAATAACGATTTCATATCCCAAAAAGTCATAAAGCACTGCAGATGTACATCGTGTCATCTCAAGCACGTGCTTAGTAACGATGCGATGAAAAAGAACTGCATGACAATTAGAACAACAACTAACACGATAATAATGTTCACTTTATTTTTGAGTTCCTGTAACTCCCGTGTGACACAATCTTCTGGTGAAGCGGTCCACTCCCTAGCATTGGGCTCTTGATAATCCGGTAGACTGTCCGCCCATCGGAAGAAACTGCATTGTTGTGAAATGTTTTGAGGGCAGCGATAAAACTTTCGGCGAAAGCTATGCGGTTGTCGTGATGTTAAAAGCAATGTTTGGAGGCCACAGTGACATAAAACTCAGTGAGAGGTAGCCAACATAGTAGAACTCATTTCTTCCTGAAATGCAAGCGAATATATAAATTAAATATTTTGAGCAGTATTTAAATACTTTAAACTGAATATAAAAATTAAATATTTTTACAAGTACCAATCTAATTAAATAAGCAACTGAATAAATCTCAAATTAGCATCTAACTAGTTTATAAGAAATAAAAAAATAAAATAAAAGTTTATCAAATGACATTACAAGTACCAATAAATTAGTTTATGAAATAGAACTAGTCCGAAAAACTCGCTAAGGAGATACAATTCTATGCCATATTAACCAACGCATTTGTGATTTCTTCTCGTAGCGATGTCATCTCTGCAGCACCTTCGCAGTCCTTGGTGCAAGTGTAAGGCTGTTCGCTATCATCTGCTACAGGGCCTACATGATTTCCTGATGGTTGTGCACTTACTTCTTGATTTACTTCTGCACTGCAGAAATCAACATCGAATCTCGATCGATGACGTCTAATGTAATTATGCAGCGCCATTATTGCTATAACGATCCGCACTTTGTTTAGAAAATGGATACGGGGGCATGTCTCGCGAGTATAACCCATTTTTCTTCCAAACACCAAATGTCCTCTCGATCACGCCTCGTAAGGAAGAATGTCGTTTGTTGAAGACCTCCTTCCAGGTTCGTGTCACATTACTTGCTCTTTCAAAGTCCGGTATATGATACCTTGTATCCGGGAATGATTTCATATAACCCCTTTGCATCGGATAACCGACATCCACCAGATAATATTTTCCTGTTTAAAATTTGTTAGTATTTTTTTATGTTTGGAAATCACATAATTGAATTTTGTTAGAATACACATACCGTTTGGTGGATGCAGGAAACAGTAGCATTCATTTCTCGTTGCACTTTTAAATATTCTGCTGTCATATGCACTACCCTCCCAACTAAGCATGGCAAATGTAAAACACATGTTAAAATCGCATACCGCCATGACGTTTTGTGTTGGTATTCCACTTCGGCCTATAAATGGAACTTTCTCACTGTTCGAAACACGTGCATCGACATGTGTTCCATCAATTGCTCCGATACAATCCTAACAATATTTAGGCACATTAATTGTAGGTAGATTTAGAAATAAAACAACCAAATTCAAATGAAATACCTTAAAGAACGGCATGTACCAAGGATCGTTACGAATCTCTCTCGGTATTTCTGCAAATGTGGGATCAAGTGGCTTGATAACATCTTTACCCAGGCTAAGCAGAGCATTCAAGCCCACTGTGAAATACCTACTAATTGTTTCTGAAGAATGTTGAAAACGTTCCATCGTTGAACGCATCGACTCGTTCTGTGAAAAATATATAAATAGTGATTGCTAATACCTCCTGATTTGTTGTCCTCGTAGACCCATGCAGTCCATGAGAGTCAACAAGCTCCGCTAAAAGGTCTTTGAATACCTCCTGAAACATTCTAAATATGTTGTGGAATCTAGTTGGATGCCCTTCGAACATCTCCACAACCCATTTTTCCCCAATTTGTGCTGATGTGTAACATCGGGGACGGTCAACGTAGGTGTTGTAGTAGTCGATTGCCAAGTTTATTGCTGCATTTGTCCTCCTACGACGACGTTCCTCAGGATTCATTCTAGATTTTGCTCTGAATTAAAAGGGAAACCAAATCAATTGAGGAATTCATATGCATAATTTATCCCAAGTCACATGCATAATTTAAAGACTTATGAGAGCAATATGAAAGGAAAGACGAAACAAAACAGGCGTTAACAAAATTTATCGTTCGAAAGAAACAACCAGACGTCACATGTTCCTCATGTGCAAATTAAACTACAAATGCATAGTTCTCCAAATGTGCAAATTAAACTACAGATTGAAATAAAGTCATGTGTTCCTCTTGTAATAAAAATGTCGTAGGTACTTCACCCTACGTTGCTTAGATATTGCCATGAAGAAGTCCCTGTGTACCGAATCCTGTAGCAGCTCAACTGCGAAATAATATAGGTCATCATCAAGTGCAATGTCTTCATCCTCATCCAAAAGTGAAACCACATCATTCACCGAGGTTCTCTGCACTCTATGCGGTGCATCATTGGAAGATTCAACCAAGTAGGAGAGTTGAGCCCTGTATGATGCCGCTCCTCTCTTCTTCCTACCTTCGAAGCGAGGACGCTTTGATCGATTCGTAGACTGGATCTCAGTATTTCCAAGGCTAGGTAGTAATGGAGAATCATCAGATAGACTGACAGCCACAGGCTCCTGGGTCTCAGTAAATCCAACCTCGCTGGGTGCACATGCATACTTGCCAGTGGCGACGGTACCCTTGAACATCCGATCCATCCTTTCCTCGAGTTCAGGTTCAATTCCAACCAGTTTAAATCTTTTTGCATTGGGAAAAACACGAGACAAAAGTGGATCTGTTAAAATTAAAGAAGAATTTTCAAAACTTTTGAAATTATGCAATAAATATCTACATACTTACCACAAGTCGTTGTGCCCACCACTCTTCAGATGCATCTATGGTGCGTTTATCTGGATTCCAACCAAGACCTGTACATCCATTTTTCAAATCTTTCCACGTCTTCCAATCCTTTTTCAGCTGATCCCATTTATTTTTAAGTTGAGACCTTTCGTACGTCCTCCCAGTTGGCCTGCAAAACCCTTCACAACATTTTCCCAACCTTCCTTACTTAGATAGCTTGACGGTCTATTTCTCAAATCTATCTCTTTTATGCATAGATCACAAAAGAGATATTTTATCTCCTTCTCCCATGTTGCAGGTTGAGCAATTTCCTTTCCCTTATTGGCCATGTTATGGTAAGCTAGAGCACATATAGAGAATAAATATATTGAAATTTATAATCTGGGCTAACATTTGAAACTACGTCGACACGGAATACATTCAATTTTAAACTCTAACCACATCCAAGCTAAACATAAAACTTTAACGAAAACATTGAAGAAAATATAAAAGAACATGTATTATTTTACGTGGTTCGGTCAATATGACCTACATCCATGGGGAAGAAGGATGGCAATTTTATTAGATGATGAAAGAGGTAGGTACAAAGCTTTCATTCTTACAAGATTTCACGTCCAACATAGGACTTCACGTATATAACACCACTATAAGAACAAAACCGAGACAGCTTCACCCCAAAAAAAGCAACTCAAACATAACATATGACTTTCCATACAACTACAAACCGTGGGTTTGGCTGCTAGGCAGGAGCAAAACAGATTTGGCAACAACCTTTAAACAAAGAAAGGCCCCCAATCATGATTAGGCCTCCAGGAACAAGAAAAAGTAAAACGAGCCAGATTAGGACCCCACCCGAGACGAGCATATGTTTAGGATCAAGCCCGACACCAATCTATCAATGAAAATCGCAAGCCCCAAGCTTGCCATGGGGACAGTGCTGCTAGGCAAGCGAGTGAACAAAGGAGCAGAAAAACTTTCCATTGCGCATATATTAGACAACATAAAAAGGCTCCCACACAGGCATCAAACCAAGCATATAAACTTTACATCTAAACACATTATTTTCATCTAAAAACATTAAACCGAGCATATAAAACACATTATTTTAATCTAAACAGCTAAAACCAAGGAGCACCCAACATATAAACTGATAAAAGTAATCCCATTGCGCATATATTTCATGGGCAATGATCTCAAGTCAAAATCAAACTAATTCCATTGAGCATATATTAGAGATACATGTGATTGCATGAATAATTCATTTATAGCATTATAATCAATGCTAATATTTGATTTGGAAAATAAGAAATGATATAGGTAATCCCATTGCGCATTCATTTCATAACCAATGATCTCAAGTCAAAATCAAACTAATCCCAATTCTCATGAATTTATATATATCACACCTAAACTAAGGTACATGCAGTGATAAAAAAACTGAAGCAGAAATGAATGCGCCACCCAATTCTTACACCACCCAATTCTCACACCACCCAATTTATATATCATACACCACCCAATTCTCATGAATTTATATATAATCAATTGGGGGCATTTACATACACCACCCAATTCTTATGATAAAAAAGCTGGAAGCGAGGAATCTGTTTTAGGGAATACAATCATAGCTGGAAGCATAATATCATTCTCGGGAGGTTGATTAAACATATTTCTAATGCACATGGAAATCATGACAACTAACATTTTCAACAAATAATTTCAGCTTGATTTGAACCTCGTTAGAACCGATCCAAAGGAGGCGGTTCATATGATTAATAAGAAATTTCAAGACGAGTAATTGCTGCTGGCAAGCTTGGGAAGTCATTTCTATGCGGGTGGAACCGATTCTCCTAGTGAACCATACATGATCTCAAACAATTAAAGTGATTTCTATGCGATTGAGCATGACATATTGAACAACACTAACGAGTGAAGGCATGGAGCAGCTATAAAAACCGCAAACAATATTTATGTCATGGTGAATTAAGGTGATGCCAACTTAAAAACGCAAAACTTCACTAATGAAGATCAAGCCTTAAGAACAAACCATTCAAAAATAATTAAGGTGATGCCCAACTCTTCCAGATTTTTTTGTCATTGTAGCCATTTCATATTTAGTGAAGATCAAGCCTTAAGAACAAACCATTCTAGCCATTTCATATTACCTAATTTGAACGAGATCAAGCCTTCGAACAAACCGAGAAAACCACAAACAATAAGCTGTGCGATGAAAGAAGCATAAGGTAGATGGAGAACAAGGGTCAGTTGAATTTCATTCCGGAAAAACGCAAAGAACAATAAAGTCCAACACTCCCTAAAATCTCATGCCATTTCACGAGATCCGGACGAAGCGTAAGCATAGAAACGAGAGAAAAGGCTGTCGAGAAAGCGGGAGGTATAGAGAAGGAGATTACGATGAAACACTCAAAATACCTCGGATCCGCAAGTAGATCGGCAAAAATGGCTCGGTTTTACCGAGATCGGCCTCTTCGAGTGGATAGGGAAGAAGAAAAGGCAACGGATAAGCGGAGATATCAGCAGGCAGAAGGGAGAAGGAAGGCAGGCGCGCGGGGTAGGGATGAGAAATACCGCGTGAGGAAGCTGCGCCGCGGGTTTATTGCCGCTGCCCGCTTCTTTTCCGCTTTCGCCGCGCCGCTCTATCCAAACGAACGAAAATCGGCCGAAGCCCCCGCGACGCCCCGCGACGCCCCGCGAAGCCCTAACCAAACATGCCCTTAGTTTGGTTGCATTAGGCTTTAGCTTCTGGAGTATTTTATGGTGCCTCATAGGATAGAAACCTCATCGACTTTCTAGTCAATTCGATAGCCTCATGTATCCGACCTTCCAAATATCTCGACTGACTCAAATGATTATTGTCACCTTATCATGCGTCGTGTTGCATCTATTAAAGCACTCTACTTAACTAACTGGTCCATGAACCGTTGGAGCATTTTAACTTTTGACAATATTGGTTAGATTATCTTGTTTATCTAACCCAGGCTATACCCCACCCAACACCTTGACAACTATGATATTGGATAGAGTTTAAGGGTGGGCGTACCTACACCATTGACATGTCTTTTTTGAGATTTGTGAATTTTCCTGGAAATGTGAGTTCAAACTAAGTCTTAATGATTGAATACCTCACTTTAATGAACTTTCACCAAAATTTTGAGAACAATATAGAGTTATTAGATGGTTGTCATTAAAATGTGAGTATTTTCAAAAACTAGTTATATCTAATTTACCATTCAAATAAATCAATGGGTGCTTAACAAGTAATTGATCATAAAATTCTAAGAATATTTATTCAGGAGAATTTTAAGTAAAAAAAATTGCTTTATAACAAAAGAAGCCTACCAAATACAATAATTCTCAGAAAAATAAAAAGTGTGAAAGGCTTCAGAACTAAACAAACTTGCCAACACTCCTGCGAAGAAGCTTGAGGTGAGAGGAAAAATAAAAATTTCAATATAAACTTTCTAATTTCGAAATTCTACTGATAACATCCTTAGGATATTTTGCTTAGAGAAATGTTAAGTGACAATGTGATGGTCGATAAATTAGTAACTGATTTAAACAGGTATTAAAAATGAAAATATTTTCTTAACACCCAGATAAGAATGTTGAGACCACTTAGGCTAAGAGTGAAAAGAATTAAAGGAAAGGGGTTAGGGAAGATAGAACTTAAGGAAAATCTCATCTAGACCTGAATTTTGCAAATCTTATGGTATACATAGTCATGAATTTAGGATGCCCACATAAGAGCTACTCATGCTAGATTGATTTACTACGTCATGCCAAATCATTTTCAAAAATGGCTAAGGATTCTAAAGGGATCCCGATAGGCCTCATAAGAAATCATGTATGCCAAAATTAAGTATATACAAAGCATAAAAGCTACTTGAAGCTTACTGGGCATATGGTACAACATGCACCCACTCAAGTGTTTCTATACTTTGTGCATCGACCCTCGTGTCCGAGAGTCCCTTCCTTGGGTCTGGGCATTTTTTTTCTTTTTTCTTTTTTCTTTTCAACTCACCCTATGCACAGTTTTTTCTTTTTAGATAGGCGTTATGGATCTGGTTGCTCGCATGGGGTGAGTTGGCCGACAGATGCTAGTCGATGCGGTCACACACCCTTGGATTGACTGTTGATTTCCTAGAGGAAGTCATAGGTTAGGAATCACGTGCATATCCAAACCCTAAGAAGAGCCGAGCGATCTCTCTTTGTGAACCCTACACCAAAATCTTAGGGGGTTGGAATCCATATTTCCCCTTGCTTTGACTTCCCCCAACCTTCCTTGGAGGGACGGGTTGTGTTGTTTGGATTTTTGCAATGTGAGAAAAGCTTTGTAATTTTGTATCCTAACAGCATCATACCTAAAAGATGCAATGGATCTACACTAAGAAAGAGTCAATTTTTTCCCCTTTGACAATAACAACTTCTACTCTTTCTTGTTCCCCGGAGTCTTGAAACTTGAAAGAAGAGTTGATAGGGAAAGAAAGAGTTGAGTTTCATGGTGAAAACATCGATCTTACACATCGAGGACAGAGGTTCGATTCCTCTCATTCTTAGAGTGAATAATTTTGTCTAAGTCAAAGTACACTAGCTCACCTTGAAAAATCCCGAGGAGTTTTGAAATGAGAAAAACTTTATATTTATCCCATTCCACAACATTGTGGAAAGTTTCTGTTGGCATCAATTTTTGATGTCACGAGTGTAGAATGTCTGCTCGAGCGCCAAGGAATTTTGCTCAATGCGTGTGTTAACCGCTATAGCGCAAGACATTCATTCGAGATATTTCGGTGCGTGTTGAGGGGCACGCAACCGTGGTCATTCTGTTAGGCTTTGGCTTTCACTAGGCGAAGGCCGGTCGACATTTCACATATCAGATGGCTTTAGTCGGGCAGACAGGTATTACTCGACGCGTCATGCGGGAAATTGGCTCAAATTAGCCCATCCACCTGCGAGCTTGTTCAGATGACCTCGAACGACGCAAAGGACCACGCGAGTGTGTCCGGAATGTCGATATTACCTAGGGAGAACATTCATTTTACTACGACGTTGCGGGCGAGCTTAAAATATGTGGATTATCCTTTTTGCCAAATCGCTCAAAAAGTGGCCCGAACGACCCCGAACGACTCCGGATGACGAAACAAACCACGCGAGTGAGTCCGAAATATCTATTTTATCTAGTGGAGATGTTCATTTCACTGCGACGTGTATCCAACAAAAGAGACGGGAGAATAATAGTAATAATAATAATAATATTATTATTATATTATAATAAAACAAAAAAAGGAAAAGGAGGAGAATCATATCATGTCACGCATGGGAAGAAAAAAATGAAAAAAAAACTTATCCTCCCTCTCCCTCTCTCTTAATAATATTATTATATATCATTATTGTGTTATATAATATAAAAAAATCTTATCTAATCTGTACTAAAAGAATCTCACGCATGCTAGCCTACCTTCCTTCTCCATTTTCTCTTTTTTATATATATATATATGTAAGAGAAATAAAATAATAATATCCTATTCTATTAAAAAAAGAAACTCACGCATGCTATTAGAGGAGGGGGGGATAATATCGCCTGCGGCCTTCTCAAGCAGGGGCGGATTTCCATTTTTTCTCCCTCTCGCGAAGCTCTTTAGCTCTCCTCCAGATCTCGCGGAACCAAGCCCGCCGGCCTCCTTTCACTTTGGCGGCGACACCGGTGCAGCCGCCGACGACCTACGCCTTACTTCCGGCCTCCGGCGAAGCTTAGCGTCGGCACCATTCTCCCTTTCTCGGCCGGCCGCATCCGCGGCATCCTTTCTCGCCGACGTGCCTCCAACTCCGGTGACGAGATCCCGCCGTTTAGAGCTCTCCCTCGTCGGTCTCATTTTTCGGTCCAAGTCATCCTCTAGCTCGCCGGACCTCCGCCTCGCCGGTGACGAACTTGCGCCGAAGTAAACCAGCGAGAATAATCATATATTCCGGGCTCTCCATCGCACCTCCTTCGTTTTCGGCGTGCTTCGTTGTCGAACCAACCTCCGGACAGCGGACGTCGTTACTTTTAGGGAGATTGCGAGGACCTCCTGTCGCGTGCGAAAAACTTCCTCGATCATCAACGAGCATCGTGCAAACATCGCGGCGGTATAATCTCTTGAAACTTGCATTTTGCTTCATAGTCGGCCGTAGGTTGTTGTTGGTAGGCGTGCGGGTTCGATCGCCCGCACGGGGTGCGTGCGCCGGCGTGAGCGGCGCGGCGACGCGCCTATGTGATGGATCGTTTGTTTCCTAGAGCTAGCCTTTAGGATAGGCTTACTTTACATGCGTGGCCTAATCCCCCTCGAAAGCCGAGTGAATCCCATTTATTTTGAGCCTTAGCACCGGTCCCGACGGGTCGGAGTCCCTCACTCCGTTTGCTTTGGATTCCCCAGTTCTACCTTGAAAAGCTGGGAGGTCGGACTTGGCAAAGCGAGAGAAGCTTTTCAGCTAGCTCGCTTTGCAAAGTTTAGAGGAGTTCGCAAAACGGGAAAAGCTTTGTAGCTAGCCCATTTCGCGACGTCGTGGAGAGTTTCCCTCTCGGAAATCCGGAGGGAAAGTATCCCATTTGCCTCGCCGGAGCAAAGGCGGCAGTCGCCGTTTCTTTTCATATATTGACCCTAGGTTCCCCCGGGCGAGGTCGTTAGTGCGGGAATGGCTCGCTATCACATTTGTATGCCTTGCATGTTGCTTGATACATTTGCATGTTGCAAGCTTGCACCTATACGTTACGGTTGCACTTGCATCCCGATCGGTCGTCCCGACCCAATCGGTACCCTTTTGCACTTTGCATTTCCCACGTGTCATACTTTTGCACCTTGTATTCTCCATGTGCACCCCAATCGGTCGTCCCGGACCGGTTGACACTAGCTGCACTTTGCATTTCACATTTGCACATCGATCGGTTGTCCTAGACGGTCGATATCACCTATGCTCTAATCGGCTATCCCGGGCCGGTTGGCGCGATATTTTGGTCCGACCGAATACTCTGACTAGGTCGACCAGCCACTTGTATCGTTGCATGTCCTGCATGTGTATGTATGCATTTCTGCATATTGTCGCACATAGGTTTAGCCATATTGCATTGGTCATATGTACGAGTTGCACATCCTTTCGGGTCACTGCCGCCTCGGCACATCCTCTTCGGGCCGCTTCCACCATGGCACGCCCATCACCTCGGGCCACTGCCACCATGGCACGCCCATCCCTTCGGGTCACTGTCGCCTCGACAGACCCACTTTGGGCCGCTGCCATCACGTTATGCTCGTCTTTGCTCGAGTCACTGCCTCGTGGTACACTCGTTACTTGCACATTTTGATCAGTTACATTTGCATTTGCCTGTTCGCATTGATAGTGAGCCAGACCCGTTAGGAGAGTGACTCCCGTGTCGGTCGCGATGCCTTAACGAGCGTCGCTTGCCGGGTTGATCCCGGTGAGTTCCGCGAGTTAAGTCATCGGGATTGACACGAGTATGACTGTGCTAAGGATCCAAAGGATCTAATTTGTGTCACCCATGCATGTTACGGGCTCGCATTTAATGGCCCTTATTCTAAAATATAAAATTACATATTTTTCTATTTATCACGTCTATCGTATTTGTAAATTTAAACATATAGCAAATTTAGGCCGTATATGAGGCCGTCATTTTTAAAAGCTCATCCCGGGTGACACTTATTAGACCCTTTGGATCCTCAGGGTGGGGCCGGCATGGCGACCCCGCCAAAGTCATACTAAACCCAGACTTGCCCCGCACTTAGATTCTAGGTTAATGCACTTTTCGTTAGATGGTGTGCTAGGCTAGGATTTAGGATGCTAGGTAGTCTTTTCGACACCTCTGGCTATTGTTATGTGTTGTGTTGTCTTGTGCTAGCCACGTGTCACTTTTCTTGCTTTCGTCAATGTGCTTGCATGTTTATTGTGTGTGATAGTATGTCAGGGCGATTTTCTGCAGGAGCCGTGCCTATTTACACACTCACACAGGTGTTATCATGGGGAGCTCGTAATGATTTCTAACCCTTTACTTGCGAGTGCTCGTTAGCTCCCCCAATTACAAGGCACGGCTTGTTATTTCACGTTGCATGGTGTGCCCGCTAATACTTGTTTTATGCAGGTCGAGTCTTTATTTTCTTTTCTGGATGTATTTAATAGAGTCCTTAGGAAGAGTCTGTATCGGAAATAAGGTACGGGCACGGGTTTCGAGGCGGACGACGCACCGAACAATGTGACCAGGACCAGAGCAACGACTCGTGGCCCGTACATTAAGTCCGAATCTTATATTTTTGTATAGATCTAGGACCGGGCATGTATATGCGGAGTCCGGCCGCCTTTACTGCTTTTTCTGGATTATGTTGCCGGTCCAGCGGCATTTGGTCTCTTTTATTTATTCTTTTGGAGTGCTTTTCACGCTTTTATTTGCATGACTTGCATGTTTGAATCGTTTTACATTGTTTCTTTACGTGATCCGGGAAGCGCTTTATTTTGTTTATTTCCTGCTTTAAAGATCCTAATAAAATATTCAAGATAAAATTAAAATTTAGGATTAAAAGATTTAAGATTTTAAAGTCTGTCTTTATTTTCTCGGATGGCCTTCGGGCCGATTTAAAAACGGGTTGCATTGCATGGCTATCACCCAAGTCATACCTAATAGTGGCCTCCACAATACTTTAGGATTCTCTTAGATAATTGCATCATATTTGCATGTCCCGAGGAGAAGTCCCCGTACTTCTTCAATCCGATCGGCCCAAGCATAATCTTGAATATGTGGTTGTCTAGCTCGCTTAGGATGTTAGGAGGCTCCCCGACCCGGACGGGGTATAAGCCCTCTTGTTGGAGTGTTTGACGCCTTTGTAGCCGAACCTCCCATTCTTTTCCTTCTCGTGGCATCCTCGCCATTTCGGCGAGTGTGAGCCCCACCTCTTGGAACTCCAACTTATAGTCATAGGATAGAGTTTCGTTCCTTTTGACCTTAGGGCTACCGAGGTCCCCCGTTGGGGTCACAATTCAAGGATTGTTGACCGGGGATCTCAGGACGTGTTGGGTCGACTACCTTCGCGACCGGGTAGACTTAGGGTCCTAATTGCTTGGAATGATGGGTCTGTCGTACCCTGACTTAGCTACATCTACCTTTTTAGGAATACTCTTTCCATCCTCTTGACTACCTTTGTTGAGCCATTTCATTCCTTTATCTTCGTTGGCATCATCTCGATGGCCTAACGCCGATGAGCTGCCGCATTTTTGGGATACGACGATTTGTCCTCTGCCCTTACGGCCCGGATGTGCTTTGACGTGTTGGGGTTCTCCATTGGGATGATATGGTTCTTTCGCAGGTTCTGTATGCCGATGAGTCCGTTACTCTTGCGGGGATAGTGGGAGATCCATTCTCCACCCCGTGGTCTAACGGGAACTTTGAAAGCTTCGGAACATCCCCCTGTGAAATAACCTCCTTTTGTAGCCCTGTGCTAGTTGGCACTACTGAGTAAGCAAACCCCCCTTGGATCAAGAGTATTCTCGGGTACACCCTAAGATGTAATTAACTAAGTGGGATACGTCCCCTTGGAGCACTCTCGGCCCCGCAACGTACACCTACACCCGAGTCTCCGGTTATGGGTAGTTTACGTAGGTATTCTTTCGCGGATATCGGTTTAAGATGCATTCGCCCGATGTTGTTTGGGCGAACACTCTTAAACCTATCCTTGCGAGGTTTATCGCACGTAAGCTCTCCATGTTTTCGTGTTTTCTCTTGTTTGTCATTTTGTCGTATGTCCCTTTCTATTCGGTTCCTCTCCTCTTCGAATCACTTATTTGATTCAGGAGGGAGATTTATTCGAATGGGGGAAGTATATGACGGTCGACAGGCTGGCGACTCCTTCTAAAATAAAAGAGAGAAAAACGAACGAAAACAGATTGGCGACTCCGCTGGGGAGGAGGTTTTCTCTTCACCACGGGGGTTTTGCTCTTGTGAATTTTATGTATTCGCAAGATTAGCAACTCCTTTGGGGAAGAATCTGCCTCGTCCCATACATGGAGTTGTCTTGTCAGGTGTATATTCCTATTCTGGGGAATTATTGAGGGTAGTGCACTCTCTTCCTCTAAGGGGTTTTGCTTACACTTTTAGTGTCCTAGCATCTTTCTCGTCGAGATGTCACTGTTGTGTCTTTTTAGACCTTGGACTTCGTATCCGTGCTTCGACTCGCTATGGTTAGCAACTCGAAGCACTTCGTCCCTTTTTCTACCCTCGACAGATCGGTCGTCGCATTTTCGCATGCATCGATGTCGTTGTACTTTGTTTTGATTGGTTTTCTTTGACCTTTTTTTTCTCTTATTCTGTTTTGTAATCGTTATCTCTTTCTGCTTGACAGACATGACGAGCGAAAAGATGGTTACGATTGCTACTGTTGGGGGAAACACTGTTTCCTTTTCTCCAAGTGTTTTCAGTGCTCCCGAAGGTACTATCACCTTCGGTTCTTTCGAGCATCCTGTTCGGATTACCATAGGTAATCCTACGCCTGCTGAGGCGTTTGCTCTATGCCCTCCCCCTCGAAAGGGGAATCGCGCATATCGAGCTACCTCCGCTGCAGTAGCTCGTATCGAGCCTGCCTCTCCTGCGAGGAAGAGGCCAGCCCCCGATAGCGATGCACTGCAACGCCCTTCGCCTTTCTGGGATCGTCGGGTCGTTCGACTATGTTCTCACGATCGTCCCTACCTTTGGTAGATAAATCTTCATGTGACACCGCCGTCGCTCATCGTTGTCCCCGTTGTGGGTCCGACACCTGTCCCTACGGGTCCATTTCGAGGCTACTCCCGCTCCGAAGTTGGGCGGAGAGGGCCCGGAGGACCGGAACAGAGTCTGCGGATCCGAGCAGCAAGCCCCTTCGTTGCTCCGGTTCCGGCCTGGGTAGAATCTTCGATTCCCCGGCCGAGAATCGGCTCTGTCGCTCTTTCTGGTTGTGTAGACTATATTCCCGCCGGAGTTGCTCAGAGGCGCTCCCCGCCTCGTGATGCGAGTTCTCTTTGATCCACTATCCAGTTTGACCATTCTGCTACGGATTTTCTGACGAAGGAAATCGCCGGAGCAGTTACCTTCATGAGAGGACAGGGTCCAGTTTCTAGGGAGGAGCTCTTAGCTCGAATATCAGAGACATCTGAACGCGTCATAGAGCGACTCTCGACTATTCCTCACCCACGACGACTGCGTAGTAGGAGACCGAGGTCCTCTCGTCGGTCCACTACGAGGTCGAAGTATCTGCGCTCCGCAGTACAGACCATCAAGCCCATTCAGGAGCCCCGAGAGGCTCCAGATATGGAGCTTGACGGGCTATTCCGCAGCTTGGGTCTGTTCCTTTTACCTCTACTTCTATAGCGGCAATGGCCGCAGCTCTTACTGTACCTCCTTCTGTTGATGAAAATAAATAGAAGGGCTTGTTTGCTTACTGTGCTCCTACTTTGAGTCAGTATTCTGCTTCTACTGTTTTTGGTAGTGGAGCGAGATCCAGGGCGTACCCCCGCCGATACTCCTCGCGCTCATACATCGAAAGGGTTATTGCCCTCCTAAAAGAAGTGGGTCCGAAAGGCCCCCACCGTTGCACCTCTCATGGTTTCACCTCCCGTTGCAGAGGCTATTGTCTCAATCCCAGGACAGTTTGTCCCCCCAGTTGATCACGACTCGGAGCTTTCTCGGATTAACCCCGAGGATGAGCCTGAATTAGATCCTGAGGATGATCTGTCCGGCGGACTTTCTGATATTCCTGAAAACCTCCTTGAAGATGATGATCTCCTTGAAGATGAGCTTCATGATGTTGATATGGCGAGACACCACATCCTCGTAGTGACCACTCGTGGTCAAAGATCTTCTACAGATGACCCGTCACATGATCTCGAGGAGGCTGACCGTCATGAACCCGTCGAGGTTCAGAATGTCCCCGCGATGGATCAAGGAAGTCTCACCCCCGAGGAGACTATTGCCCTTTTACAAAGTCAGATAGCAATCCTCACTACGCAGATTGTTGCGTTACTGTGCCGAGCGGGGCCGGGTCCGCGCAGCCTCACCCCCGACACAGGTAGAGACGCGCTTAGTGACACCTATCGTGCCTCCTGAACCGGTAAAGCATGTACCTACCACATCTTCTAATGATGCTCACCACGAGCCAAACCCTTCTGACTCGCATCTACAATCACTAATAGATGCGAAGGTCAAAGCCGCCCTAGCAGCTCAGCAGGGAGAGGCCATAGTGCGTCGAGGTAGACCCTACCCCGAGGCATATGAGTATATACCATATCCTCCAGGTTTCGTCCCTCCACGTTTTAAAACATTCGATGGGGTTGGAAATCCTCGCCAACACGTCGCTCAGCTTCGAGCATTATGTTGCAACATCGGGAATAATGACGCTTTGTTACTTCGACTCTTTGTTACTAGTTTGGGAGGATTCGCTTTTGAATGGTATGCCGATTTGCCAAACGATACCTTCAGAACATTCTCCGAACTTGAAAATGCGTTCACAAAACGTTTTACCGGTGCACATCATCAAGTCACTTTAAGTGACCTAATCTTATCTCACCGGGAAGCCAATGAGCCCTTAATAGACTTCATTATCCGGTGGCGCAATTCGAGCATGAAGTGCGAGCCGCTCCTTCGAGAGCGAGCATGCCGTTACACTTCTTTTGGGCAAAATCAAGGGTCCGATCTCCGTCTTGCTCAAAATCACCCCAATTAAAACCTTTGAAGTCCTGATAGAAAAGGTGGCGAGTCCGCGGATAGTGCGGAATCTTTGGTTCTAAAATCGGATGATAGAGCCAAAGGAAAGAAACATTTTTCGGCCCTCCCTTTAAAAAGAACGGAAGAAAGCTTAGCCTTGACGACAGTCGATGGTAGGCTAAAAAGGCCCGTCCTGTCCGCCGAGCAAGCTCGCCCCTCCCCCCAAAAATGGAAGGGTCAAACTTCAGAGCAGAAGAAATCCCGATGCTACTCCTTTAAAAGAGATTGTCTTAAAAAAATCTTCAAGAATCTCCTCAAACGGGGCATGCGACTTCCTAATCCAAGGAAACCCGAAGAAGCGGAAAAGACCCGGAGCTCGACTACCGCCCTTACCATGTGCACTCGGGGCATGTTCTTGAGGATTGTTATGTCTTCGAGAATCGGCTCGAAGCCCGCTATCGAGCGGGGAGATAGAGATCCCGGAGCGATGCTTGGAGAAACCTCCTGCACGAGGATCAGCTAGAGTCATCACGGTTATTTCAGCCACTTCTGCTACTACTTTTACTACAACATGCGATGTTGATGTGCTTCCTTTCTTCTTTACTGATGATGTAAGCTCAGAGCAGGAGCCTGTTCCCTCTGAAGCATTATATACCACTGATGAAGCAATAAAAGACGTTTCCGAGTATTTTTCACGTGTCGATAGTAAGCTCTCATAATTCTGACGCAGAAATCATTAGTGAAGGAGAGGAACAATACCCATTGTTACCCTCCTTTGATGGCACTTACCGCATCTGCGACGACTCGAGCGATTCGTCAGAAGATGTAGTTGAGACACCTTTCCCTCAGGACTCTTCCGTAGAGCCCGTTTCGCTGAAGTGCCCCGTTGAAAGTGACCCCACTGGGTCCCCTAACGAGGATATCCAAGAAGTACGCCTGCGAAGCGGAAAACTCCTTCCTCCGAGGGTGGCTAATCCTACATCACTCAAGAAAAATAAGGAGATCATCACCCAGAAATTGATGATCCCCATGAAGCTCCCGCTCGAGCAAGGAGGCTAAAAATCTTACTAGCAAGGTAGATTATAATGTGCTAGCACATCCGAAGAGGTTACCGACATCATCGAGCATCTATGACGCCCTCCTTCTATCCTCCGAATTAAGGGAGACTTTAGTGAAAGCTCTTTTAGAGCCTCGAAGTCTTCCATGCCTATTACGCTGAGGAGAGGATGAGGGAGGCGGACCTTCCACAGGATATAGCTACCGTCACCTTTTCTGAAGATGATTTATTGTTGGGCACTGCAGACCATAATCGCCCTTTGTACATAACAGCTATAGTATACGACACACCTCTGAACCGCATACTAGTTGATCCCGGTGCTTCCGTTAACATCATTCATGTGCGCACTCTGGAGTTCTCATTAGGCACTCGAAGATTATGCTCGGATAGGATCATGTTGAATGGCTTCAATGAAAAGGGGCAAAAGACCCTAGGGTCCATAACCCTTCCTCTCCAATTTGGAGAATTCAAAAGTGAAGCCAAGTTTCACGTCATCGATGGGAATACGTCCTTTAGAGCCTTGCTCGGACGACCCTGGATCCACGAACATGGAATGGTGCCTTCAACCCTCCATCAATGTATCAAATATATGCGCGGAGGAGAAGAGTTTTCTATCCTGTGTGACGTTCATCCATTCTCCGTGAATGAAGTTGGTGTATATGACGATGCCGAGTATTATGTTCCTCATAGCAAGGCACCATTACCTTCTTCCAGTTCCGTGGGACGTTCGCGTGCTCCTCCTCCTCCTAGCCCTCGCTTAATCAAAGGCAAGGAGATAGAAAAGGAGTCACGCACCCCACTTGTAACGGGGCCAATCAGAAGGCTCCCTACTCTGCCCACCCCTAAAGTTACGATATGTATCGACTCTGATACAGATTCTGAGGCAGAAGAAGCCCTCCAGGTGGACAAACCTAGATATTCACGAGGTGACACTCCAGAGAGCTCTGATGAAGAGATCCTTTGGTCACCGCCACCGATGATGGTTCCTCGTCTAACCAGATTGACACTGACGGATGAGGTGCTCACTATCAACCCCGTACCACAAGGGCACTATATGAGATCCGACGATCGCACGTGCTTCCACAGTTGAAGAGCTCAAGACTTTTTATGTACCTCTTAGACCTGTGTCTAAGGAGAAAGGCATTTTGTTTTATAAGGTTGATTCTCATGTTACCGGATCTGATGTAATGTCTCTCTATGATATAAATGAAAATGTAGAGGACATACCTCTTTCATATTATTGCTCGCCTCTCATTTCTAAATTATTAGATAATGGTTTATTGCCTGAAGGATGGCTTGTCCGCCAAGCCAAATTGTGTAAGGCTATGTGGCAAAATAGGCTACCAGGAGACAGATCCGGATTAGGATATGTCAAGAAGTGGGATAATGTTAAAATTCTCAATGCTTCATGCAAAATGATCTCCTCACATCATGATATCCAGGGAGCCATTCCCCATGGCGAGGAAGTTGAGGTCAAAGAGGCCCCTCCCGCATTGGAGGATGGCGTCTCTTCGACCATTGACGAGTTGGTCGAAGTCAACTTAGGCACAATGGACGACCCTCGTCCCACTTACATTAGTAAGCTTCTGTCTGCCTCCATGGCCGCTAAAATTATGGAAATCCTCAAGGAGTTTCGGGACTGCCTTGCTTGGAGCTATTCCGAGATGCCCGGTTTAGCCCCAGAGGTTGTAGTCCACAATCTTTCTATTGATCCGAGTGTCACTCCCGTAAAACAAACACCTCGGAGGATGCGGCCCGAGATTGAGTTGAAGGTTATTGAAGAAACCAAAAAGCTCATCGAGGTCGGCTTCATTAGTGGAAGTTTCTTACCCTACTTGGCTTGCAAACATCGTACCCGTTCGAAAGAAAAATGGGCGGATACGAGTTTGCATCGATTTTCGGGACTCCGAATAAGGCTTCGCCCGAAGGACGACTTCCCTCTACCAATCCCGGAGTTGATGGTAGATGTCGCCTCTACACATGCAATGTTCTCCTTTATGGATGGCTTGTCCGGATACAACCGCATCCGGATGGCTCCACAGGGAAGAACAACATACGGCGTTCCGTACACCCATTGGCATCTTCGTTACAAAGTCATGCCCTTCGGCCTCAAAAACGCCGGGCAACCTATCGGCGTGCCATGACTCATATCTTCGATGACCTGCTACATCACGAAGTTGAATGTTATATTGATGACGTGGTCGTTAAAAGTCGTTCCGAAGAGGATCATCTCCCGTGATCTAAGGACCGTCTTCGAACGCCTTAGAAAATTCGATTTGAAGATGAACCCATTGAAGTGCGCCTTCGGCGTCTCTTCAGGGAAGTTTCTAGGCTTTATAGTCCGACACGTGGGTATAGAGATCGACCCTAGCAAAATCAAATCTATCATAGAAATGGAGCCTCCTAAAAGCTTAACGCAACTACGCTCCTTACAAGGGAAACTCGCGTTCATCAGGAGATTCATTTCGAATCTCTCCGGGCATTGTCGTCCCTTCTCTGCTTTGGCCAAGAAGGATGCCCGTTTCCATTGGGATAGAGCATGTCAAGATGCTTTTAATGACATCAAGCATTACTTGCTCAATCCTCCAGCTTTGGTCGCTCCTCGTCTCGAGAAAACCCCTTATACTCTACATCGCCGCTTTGATGAGTCGGTGGGAGCTTTGTTGGCACAAGTTAATGAAGTCGGGAAAGAGGGTGCCTTGTACTATCTCGGTAGGCGCCTCATCCCGGCCGAAGTAAAGTATCCGCCAATCGAGAAACACTCGTTTGGCGTTGATATTTTCGATCCAAAAGCCGAGACATTATATGCTCTCGCATCATATTGATCTGATCTCAAGGGTAAACCCCTTGCAATATCCCATGACTCGTCCCACTTTAGCTGGACGATTGGCGAGATGGGCTATGATCTTATCACAATTTGACATATCTTATGTTCCGCAACGAGCCGTCAAAGGACAAGCTTTAGCTGATTTTCTAGTGGCACATCCAGTCCCAGCTGACTCAATGTTAAATGATGATTTTCCGGATGAGCATTTGTTATCCATTGATTCACCTGAATGGGAGCTCTATTTCGATGGAGCATCTTCCTTGAAGGAAGACCCTTCAGGATCCCTTCCGAGGGTGAAGGCCGGCATTGGCCTTATATTTGTTTCCCCCGAGCGTGGTATTCTTCGCTATTCTTATAGTTTAACGGAACCACGCACAAACAACGAGGCAGAATACGAAGCCTTGATCCTTGGATTAGAATTAGCCATCCAAATGAGCATAACAAGGATCAAAGTTTATGGGGATTCACAGCTCATTATTTGTCAAGTGTTAGGAACTTACAAAGTCCTCAAGCCGGATCTCTTGGTCTATCACAACAGAGTTATGGTATTACTAGAGCACATCCCCGATGTCACTTTAGTTAGAATTGCTCGTTCACTAAATAGCAAGGCTGACGCTCTCGCTAAGCTTGCTAAGGAACTATCCAATTCTACTGGCGACCCTGTGACAGTTGTAATCCAAGATAGGAGGGTCCTATCACCAGTCTCTCTTGAGCACTCGAGTCTAGCCTCTCCGGGAGGAAAGGGCGTAGTCCTCTCTACTTCTGATGAGTCACCTGATGATTGGCGCCAAGACATCACCTCGTACTTAACAAAGGGCACACTCCCTGATGACCGCTCTCTCGCTACCCAGATACAAAGGAGAGCATTGTCATTTACCATCCTAAATGACACCCTTTACCGACGCTCTTTTGACCAAATGTGGCTACGGTGTGTTGGAAAGGATGAGATTCGAAAAATCTTGGTTGAAGTCCATGATGGTATTTGTGGGTCCCATCAATCGGGCCCTAAGATGAAAGCCAAGATTAAAAGGCTTGGATATTACCGGCCCTCGATGACCCTCGACCGCATAGACTATGCCAAGCGGTGCCATCATTGCCGTGTTTTCGGTCCAGGTACCTCACCGGCCCCGAACGCACCGCATCGGACAGTGGCATCTTGGCCTTTCGAGGCCCGGGGACTCGATATCGTGGGGCCTATCGACCCTCCGTCCTCTAAAGGACATCGCTTCATACTTGCGTACCACCGATTACTTTTCTAAGTGGGCGGAAGCCATCCTCCGAGAGAGGTCAAAGCCGACAACGTGTTGCATTTTCTAAAGAACCATATTGTGTATCGATTTGGTGTGCCACGCTCGGATCATTTCCGACAATGGTTTGGCTTTCAAAAATACCAAGATTAATCGATTTGCGCGTCGACATCAAATCGATTGGAGGTATTCTACGGTGTACTACCCGAGAGCTAATGGCCTAGCTGAAGCGTTCAATAAGACCCTGGTGAACCTCATGAAGAAAACCCTTCACGCTAACAAGAAGGAGTGGCATGAGAGGCTTTCCGATGCATTGTGGGCTTATCGTACGACATATCGTACCCCCACCAGCCTCTACCCCTTACGCTTCGACATTCGGGTCCGAAGCGGTCCTTCCCTTGGAAGTCGAACTACCTTCTTTGCGAGTTGCTCTAAGCAACAACATCACCAGTGAAGACAATATCCGACTCAGGTTGGAAGAGCTTGATAATCTTGAGGGAGTTAGGCTACAAGCTCAACAAAATCTCGAGTTATACCTCGCTCGCATGGCTCGAGCTCATGACAAATTGGTGAGACTGAGGACCTTCGTGGTTGGGGACTTGGTGCTGGTTCTACGCCGCCCAATTGTGGCTCACCGCCGAAGACATGGCAAGTTTGAGCCTACTTGGGAGGGACCTTTCGTGATTGACAAGGAATACGAAGGAGGAGCTTACATGCTGATCGATGCAGATGGATCACATCCAATGCCCCCTATCAACGGGCGGTACCTAAAGAGATACTTTGCTTAGCTCTCTTCCATGTACTCACCGGGTTTTATATTTATAAAAATTTACATTTTGTAATGCATGTACTCGTAATCTGCATCAACGGAGCAATAAATAATGTGCATGTTTGCCATATCTTCTTGCGTGAATCGCTTGTGTTGATTACTTCGTACCTGCCGACGAATCATTTTTTTGTTCACAATGATTTCTTGCAAGAGAAACCCTATTTTTCTCTCAATTAGATTGCTTGCTCGCATTTCGGGTAAAGTGGAAGTCTTATGAGCGGCTTATACCTGGTGCGGCCACCAATCTCTATAAGAGAAGTCTTGCTTTTCTTCTACTTAGCTTTTTCCGATCCGCTCTACGCAGGGTCCGAAGACTACTACTCCCTCTCGTTGTGAGCATGTACATACATGTTCCACTCATTCTTATGGATATGGAATACATGTCTATCTCGTTCTCCTCCAATGAACGCGATTGAAACCCTCCTACGGAGGCAGCTTAGCTTAAAAGCCGGACGAGTCATGTGGGAAGGACGTCATCATAGCTTGACCCCACCCTTTTTCCGCGGCACAAATAACCCTTATCGCCGCATTGGGAAAATGCATGTTGCATCGGCTACAATATTTTGCTTTCCTAGCAAATCCAAGCCTAAGCGGAGTATCCTTCACACCCACATTTAAATCCAAAGTTGGATCACCACGATGGGTGTTTTGATAAGGGCCCCCTTTATACACATGTTGGGTCACTTTTACCTTCCTAATATAAGGGCTACCTTATTAGCCTCTGAGGAGTCTCCAATGAGAGTCTTGCTTAATAGACTCTCGATCGAGATATGCCGCATTGGCTGGACTATCTTAGCTAGGCATCGACTCATGTGTGGTTGCGATATTCAGATATCCAATGGTACCAAGACGTTGCATAGAGTGAGAACCTTTATGTTCGACTTTATTGACCCATCTCGGGTTGCTATATTGCTTTGTTCATCTAGCATAAGATGCTCCTCAAACCATATGAAGTTCTCGTCGGTTCTTTCATGAGGGCGTCTCGTCTCATGACGATCGTTTCAGCTCCATAGCCATGTACTATGATGCAACTCGAGCCACACGACGTTATAGTCCATTATATTACGAGGACGCTGTGTCTTTTGACATCTCCGGCGTTATGGCCACATACTACGATGCTTTTCGGATCATACGACGTTCTAGTCGGTCCTTTTCTGAGAACATTCTGTAATTCGATATTTTTAGCTTTATTGTTAGGCTTCCTAGCCAACCTTCGCTACCTCTCAGGTGATGATGTAAAATTCTTAAGATTCATCACAGATGTAGTGCGGGTGTTGAGGTACGCACCTCGATTAGTTCACATGAGAGATCAGAGTTCCTTGATCCTCTTTCCTAACTGATCAATGCGGACTAGTACTCAGAGGGGTAGCGAAGTCCACTGGCATTCCCTTCTCGATCTAGTCAACTCCGTTACCTCTTAGTGAGTGATGTGAGGCCTCATGGCACTCCTCATTAAAGTGATAGGCGGCATTCTAGCCAACCTTCCTTCCTCTCATGAGCGACGTAAAATCTATACGACGAGTCCTCATTAATGGAGCGCGGGTGTCGAGGTACGCACCTCGATCGGCTTGCAAGAAGTGCCGGAGTCTCATGGCTCTCCTTCTTAATCGATCAATGCGGACTAGTCCTCGGAGGAGAATCGAAGACCGCTGGCATTCTCCTCTCGATCTAGTCAACCTATTACCGCTTAGTGAGTGATGCGAGGCCCCATGAAACTCCTCATTAAAGTGATAGGCGGCTTTCTAGCCAACCTTCCTTCCTCTCATGAGTGACGTGAAATCTATATAACAGTCCTCATTGACGGAGCGCGGGTGTTGAGGTACGCACCTCGATCTGTTCGCAGGAGGGATCAGAGTCCCTTGGCTCTCCTTCCTAACTGATCAACGCGGACTAGTCCTCAGATGCGAACTTTACGACATTCCTTCTCGATCTAGTCAACCTGTTACCGCTTAGTGAGTGATATAAGTCCTCATGGCATTCCTCATTAAAGTGACGGGCGGCTTCATAGCCAACCTGCCTTCTACATATGAGCGACGTGTAGCCCAATAGTCCTCATTAATGAAGCACAGGCGTTTGAGGGTTTAAACCCTTTAGTATCGTGTGGTCATGCCTCTACGGCCCCAGAACCACATTGTTGAGTCATGCCTCTAAGGCCCCCGAACTCATTCGTGGTTATGCCTCTTCGACCTCTAAACCACTTTTTTGAGTCATGCCCCTGTGGCCCCTGAACTCATTTGTAGGTCACGCCTCTAAGGCCCCTGAACCTACCGGGCATGGTCATGCCTATATGGCCTCTGGACCCATTATCGGGGTGGATATAAGTCCCGTGCGTATTCCTCCCCATCCCCTAGAAGTGAATATGGCTCCCGCGACTTTTCCTTCCTAGGGTAATTGGCTCTTTTGGTCGCTTAGGTTGCGTAACTTCATAAATAACCTAGGCTTGATCAAAAATTGAGCAGCTTCCAACAAGTGCACTGTGCCTCAATGGCGCAGCACACTTGTTGGGGGTCCTTTGTTGGCATCAATTTTTGATGTCACGAGTGTAGAATGTCTGCTCGAGCGCCAAGGAATTTTGCTCAATGCGTGTGTTAACCGCTATAGCGCAAGACATTCATTCGAGATATTTCGGTGCGTGTTGAGGGGCACGCAACCGTGGTCATTCTGTTAGGCTTTGGCTTTCACTAGGCGAAGGCCGGTCGACATTTCACATATCGGATGGCTTTAGTCGGGCGGACGAGTATTACTCGACGCGTCATGCGGGAATTGGCTCAAATTAGCCCATCCACCTGCGAGCTTGTTCAGATGACCTCGAACGACGCAACGGACCACGCGAGTGTGTCCGGAATGTCGATATTACCTAGGGAGGACATTCATTTTACTACGACGTTGCGGGCGGGCTTAAAATATGTGGATTATCCTTTTGGCCAAATCGCTCAAAAGTGGCCCGAACGACCCCGAACGACTCCGGATGACGAAACAAACCACGCGAGTGAGTCCGAAATATCTATTTTATCTAGTGGAGATGTTCATTTCACTCGCGACGTGTATCCAACAAAAGAGACGGGAGAATAATAGTAATAATAATAATAATATTATTATTATATTATAATAAAACAAAAAAGGAAAATGAGGAGAATCATATCATGTCACGCATGGGAAGAAAAAAAATGAAAAAAAAACTTATCCTCCCTCTCCCTCTCTCTTAATAATATTATTATATATCATTATTGTGTTATATAATATAAAAAAATCTTATCTAATCTGTACTAAAAGAATCTCACGCATGCTAGCCTACCTTCCTTCTCCATTTTCTCTTTTATATATATATATATATATATGTAAGAGAAATAAAATAATAATATCCTATTCTATTAAAAAAAAGAAACTCACGCATGCTATTAGAGGAGGGGGGGGATAATATCGCCTGCGGTCTTCTCAAGCAGGGGCGGATTTCCATTTTTTCTCCCTCTCGCGAAGCTCTTTAGCTCTCCTCCAGATCTCGCGGAACCAAGCCCGCCGGCCTCCTTTCACTTTGGCGGTGACACCGGTGCAGCCGCCGACGACTTAAGCCTTCCTTCCAGCCTCCGGCGAAGCTTAGCGTCAGCACCATTTTCCCTTTCTCGGCCAGCCGCATCCGCGGCATCCTTTCTCGCCGGCTGCCTCCAACTCCGGTGACGAGATCCCGCCGTTTAGAGCTCTCCCTCGTCGGTCTCATTTTTCAGTCCAAGTCATCCTCTAGCTCGCCGGACCTCCGCCTCGCCGGTGACGAACTTGCGCCGAAGTAAACAAGCAGAATAATCATATATTCCGGGCTCTTCATCGCACCTCCTTCGTTTTCGGCGTGCTTCGTTGTCAAGCCAACCTCCGGACAGCGGACGTCGTTACTTTTAGGGAGATTGCGAGGACCTCCTGTCGCGTGCGAAAAACTTCCTCGATCATCAACGGGCATCGTGCAAACATCGCGGCGGTATAATCTCTTGAAACTTGCATTTTGCTTCATAGTCGGCCGTAGGTTGTTGTTGGTAGGCGTGCGGGTTCGATCGCCCGCACGGGGTGCGTGTGCCGGCGTGAGCCGGCGCGGCGACGCGCCTATGTGATGGATCGTTTGTTTCCTAGAGCTAGCCTTTAGGATAGGCTTACTTTACATGCGTGGCCTAATCCCCCACGAAAGTCGAGTGAATCCCATTTATTTTGAGCCTTAGCACCGGTCCCGACGAGTCGGAGTCCCTCACTCCGTTTGCTTTGGATTCCCCAGTTCTACCTTGAAAAGCTGGGAGGTCGGACTTGGCAAAGCGAGAGAAGCTTTTCAGCTGGCTCGCTTTGCAAAGTTTAGAGGAGTTCGCAAAACGGGAAAAGCTTTGTAGCTAGCCCATTTCGCGACGTCGTGGAGAGTTTCCCTCTCGGAAATCCGGAGGGAAAGTATCCCATTTGCCTCGCCGGAGCAAAGGCGGCAGTCGCCGTTTCTTTTCATATATTGACCCTAGGTTCCCCCGGGCGAGGTCGTTAGTGCGGGAATGGCTCGCTATCACATTTGTATGCCTTGCATGTTGCTTGATACATTCGCATGTTGCAAGCTTGCACCTATACGTTACAGTTTGCACTTGCATCCCGATCGGTCGTCCCGACCCAATCGGTACCCTTTTGCACTTTGCATTTCCCACGTGTCATACTTTTGCACTTTGTATTCTCCATGTGCACCCCAATCGGTCGTCCTGGACCGGTTGACACTAGCTGCACTTTGCATTTCACATTTGCACATCGATCGGTTGTCCTAGACGGCCGATATCACCTATGCTCTAATCGGCTATCCCGGGCCGGTTGGCGCGATATTTTGGTCCGACCGAATACTCGACTAGGTCGACCGACCACTTGTATCGTTGCATGTCCTGCATGTGTATGTATGCATTTCTGCATATTGTCGCACATAGGTTTAGCCATATTGCATTGGTCATATGTACGAGTTGCACATCCTTTCGGGTCACTGCCGCCTCGGCACACCCTCTTCGGGCCGCTGCCACCATGGCACGCCCATCACCTCGGACCACCTGCCACCATGGCACGCCCATCCCTTCGGGTCACCTGTCGCCTCGACGGACCCACTTCGGGCCGCCGCCATCACGTTATGCTCGTCTTTGCTCGAGTCAGCCGCCTCGTGGTACACTCGTTACTTGCACATTTTGATCGATTACATTTGCATTTGCTCGTTCGCATTGATAGTGAGCCGGACCCGTTAGGAGAGTGACTCCCGTGTCGGTCGCGATGCCTTAACGAGCGTCGCTCGCCGGGCTGATCCCGGTGAGTTCCGCGAGTTAAGTCATCGGGATCGACACGAGTATGACGGCTAAGGATCCAAATGATCTAATTTGTGTCACCCCTGCATGTTACGGGCTCGCATTTAATGACCCTTATTCTAAAATATAAAATTACATATTTTTCTATTTATCACGTCTATCGTATTTGTAAATTTAAACATATAGCAAATTTAGGCCGTATATGAGGCCGTCATTTTTAAAAGCTCATCCCGGGTGACACTTATTAGACCCTTTGGATCCTCAGGGTGGGGCCGGCATGGCGACCCCGCCAAAGTCATACTAAACCCAGACTTGCCCCGCACTTAGATTCTAGGTTAATGCACTTTTCGTTAGATGGTGTGCTGTGGCTAGGATTTAGGATGCTAGGTAGTCTTTTCGACACCTCTGGCTATTGTTATGTGCTGTGTTGTCTTGTGCTAGCCACGTGTCACTTTTCTTGCTTTCGTCAATGTGCTTGCATGTTTATTGTGTGTGATAGTATGTTAGGGCGATTTTCTGCAGGAGCCGTGCCTATTTACACACTCACACAGGTGCTATCATGGGGGAGCCTGTAATGATTTCTAACCCTTTGCTTGCAGGTGTTGTTAGCTCCCCCAATTACAAGGCACGGCTTGTTATTTCACGTTGCATGGTGTGCCCGCTAATACTTGTTTTATGCAGGTCGAGTCTTTATTTTCTTTTCTGGATGTATTTAATAGAGTCCTTAGGAAGAGTACGTATCGGAAATAAGGTACGGGCACGGGTTTCGAGGCGGACGACGCACCGAACCATGTGACCGGGACCGCAGCTACGACTCGTGGCCCGTACCTTAAGTCCGAATCTTATATTTTTGTATAGATCTAGGACCGGGCATGTATATGCGGAGTCCGGCCGCCTTTCTTGCTTTTTCGGATTATGTTGCCGGTCCGGCGGCATTTGGTCTCTTTTATTTATTCTTTTGGAGTGCTTTTTCGCTTTTATTTGCATGACTTGCATGTTTGAATCGTTTTACATTGTTTCTTTCGTGATCCGGGAAGCGCTTTATTTTGTTTATTTCCCGCTTTAAAGATCATAATAAAATATTCAAGATAAAATTAAAATTTAAGATTAAAAGATTCAAGATTTTAAAGTCCGTCTTTATTTTCCCGCATGGCCTTCGGGCCGATTTAAAAACGGGTTGCATTGCATGGCTATCACCCAAGTCATACCTAATAGGGCCTCCACAATACTTTAGGATTCTCTTAGATAATTGCATCATATTTGCATGTCCCGAGGAGAAGTCCCCGTACTTCTTCAATTTGACTGGCCCAGCATAATCTTGAATATGTGGTTGTCTAGCTCGCTTTGGATGTTAGGAGGCTCCCCGACCCAGACGGGGTATAAGCCCTCTTGTTGGAGTGTTTGCGCTTTGTAGGCCGAACCTCCCATTCTTTTCCTTCTCGTGGCATCCTCGCCATTTCGGCAGTGCGAGCCCCACCTCTTGGAACTCCAACTTATAGTCATAGGATAGTAGTTTCGTTCCTTTTGACCTTAGGGCTACCGAGGTCCCCCGTTGGGGTCACGATTCAAGGATTGTTGACCAGGGATCTCGGGACGTGTTGGGTCGACTACCTTCGCGACCGGGTAGACTTAGGGTCCTAATTGCCTGGAATGATGGGTCCGTCGTACCCCGACTTAGCTACATCTACCTTTGTAGGAATACTCTTTCCATCCTCTTCGACTACCTTTGTTGAGCCATTTCATTCCTTTATCTTCGTTGGCATCATCTCGATGGCCTAACGCCGATGAGCTGCCGCCCGTTTGGGATACGACGATTTGTCCTCTGCCCTTACGGCCCAGATGTGCTTTGACGTGTTGGGGTTTTCCATTGGGATGATATGGTTCTTTCGCAGGTTCTGTATGCCGATGAGTCTGTTACTCTTGCGAGGATAGTGGGAGATCCATTCTCCACCCCGTGATCTAACAGAACTTTGAAAGCTTCGAACATCCCCCGTGAAATAACCTCCTTTGTAGCCCTCGTGCTAGCTGGCACTACTCGGTAAGCAAACCCCCTCGGATCAAGAGTATTCTCGGGTACACCCTAAGATGTAATTAACTAAGTGGGATACGTCCCCTTAGGAGCACTCTTGGCCCCGCAACGAGCACCTACACTCGAGTCTCTCGGTTATGGGTAGTTTACGTAGGTATTCTTTCGCGGATATCGGCTTAAGATGCATTCGCCCGATGTTGTTTGGGCGAACACTCTTAAACCTATTCTTGTGAGGTTTATCGCACGTAAGCTCTCCACGTTTTGTGTTTTCTCTTGTTTGTCATTTTGTCGTATGTCCCTTTCTATTCGGTTCCTCTCCTCTTCGAATCACTTATTTGATTCAGGAGTGAGATTTATTCGAATGGGGGAAGTATATGACGGTCGACAGGCTGGCGACTCCTTCTAAAATAAAAGAGAAAAAACGAACGAAAACAGTTTCACTTTTGGAGACTAAGAGGTGAAATTCCTCACACACCTCACCAAAGTGGGAGGCAGCTATGCTGCACATCTAAGTGCTAAACCTTTGGTGCAGATGTGAGATCGTTAGCACGAATATGGCTTGCTATCGAGCATGCTCATATGCTTTGAACTGTCTCGTGTGTGTCTTGCTTGAAGCATTTTACACTTGCACATCGCCTCGACCAGCTGCCCCGGCCAGTTGGCGTTACTTCCGCCTCGATTGGCCCCCTCGGCTCATTCGGTGTCGCTTCTGCCTCGACCGACCGCCCTAACCCCGTCACTTTCTGCCTTGACCGGCTTTCTCGGCTCGGTCAGCATGATACTTTGTCTCAACCTGCCTCCTCATCCTGGTCGGCATCACACTTTGCCTCAACCGGTCTCCTTGACCAAGTTGGCATTTCACTTTGGATTGATCGACCTCCCTAAGCCGATTGACCAATCAATTTGGTTCAACCGGCCCTCAACTCAATCGACTAATCACCTAGGGTAGAACAACCCAGTCGACCTAGTAGGCCGAACAGCCGATCCCACTTGCAAAGTGTGTGTTTTTCATGTGCATTGATATTTATTGCATGACTTTGTAGGAGCACATCCATCACTTGCACCCTTGGTGTGCATCTTTGCGCATATATCCTCATATGCAAGTGACAAGTACTTGCACCTTCCAACGACACATCACTTCATATTTGCTTCGTGACATCCTCAAGTCACTTAGCACCATGTCACAGGTGGTTTGCACTTGCACTACCAACCTTTGCATGTATGCTTGCATAATACCATGCATGTTTCATGACTTGTGCTTTTACTTGTGTTGCACTTGGAGTTGTGTTTCTCACACAGTTATCCCTTGCGTTCACATATCACTAAGATAATCTATTGTGTAATTTCCTCCAAAGGGAGTTACATCCTTACATTTTCTACGACGCCGCTCCAGACCATTGTAGGCACCCTTTCGGATCACTACTTGCACGCCGATCCCTTTTGGGTTACTGTCTCCACGACACGACCATTTCTTCGAGCCGCTGCCTCTACAGTACGACCATCCCTTTCGGGTCACAATCCCAATGACACAGATACTCTTTCGGGTCACTATCTCCACGACACACCCATTTTTCGGATCAATGCTTCCACGACACGCACACTCTTTTGGGTTGCTACCTCCACGACATACCTATCATTCAGACCACGGCCTCCACGACATACTCATCTTTCGTGTTGCTCGTTCAACGACACACCCACCATTTCGTGTCACTCTTAGACGTACTCTCTTGAGCTATCATGCGAAGTTTACTTTATGAAAGTTCTTTACGATATTTCTCTGTTTGTCTACCTTCTTCGTATGTCTTATCCTTTTCAATTACTCACTTCTCCAGATCTTCCATATTATTCGGAAGAGAGATTTACTGGGAAAAAGAAATTATACAATGATAGACAAACTGACCTTCTAAAAAAAAACAAAACCATACGTCACCATTCGAGGGAGTTCTTCAAAATGGGCCTACCCATTTCGATCTTTAAGCGAGTCATTCCCACCAAACTCGCTCACATTATTCTAGTTTATGTTCCATACTCACAGGAGTTGGTTGAATCTTCTCATCAAACTTGCTGATAACAAGTTGTCCACACCATCGAGCTTGACAAGTAGCTC
This sequence comes from Papilionanthe hookeriana x Papilionanthe teres, assembly GCA_022702705.1. Classification (NCBI taxonomy): domain Eukaryota; kingdom Viridiplantae; phylum Streptophyta; class Magnoliopsida; order Asparagales; family Orchidaceae; genus Papilionanthe; species Papilionanthe hookeriana x Papilionanthe teres. The sequence continues at coordinate 19,424,404 of CM040436.1, forward strand.
TTCGAGGTAGAGACGAAACTTTCTATCTATTAACATTCATATTGTCATTTATTAACAATACGATAATCCACACAAGACAATACGATAATCCACACAAGTAGTCTCGTCGATAATGAGTCTGCTCAAGCTCCGTACTACATAACCTATAACTTAGTTTTAGATTTATTTCTCAAACTCCAATGCAGGTACGTATTCTCCTGAGCATATAAATAAGAGGGGAGGAGGGAGAAAAGAGAAGAGGAGGCTTACTTTTATAACTCTCTCTTCATCCTATACCCCAAAAAATTCTATAAAATCTCTTGACTTCTTCTTACTCTTTTAAGATCTCTTCCGAATTGTATGAACACGAATTATACGAAATCTCATGTCTAAAAAGGATTCAACACTTATTTATTTGCATATTTAGCAATTAACATTTCATATTCACATACATATTAATACCCAACTCTTTAACATCTAATCAAAAATATCATTCTTATAAACCTTTTGAAAATAAAATACATATTTTTATACATAAATTTATAATATAAAAATATTATAAATATAAATATCAAATTTTAAGCTTTAGATGTATAACTAAATAAAAATTATGTAGTGTATAACTATATATGTAGTATATAGCTATATATACTCCTACTGAGGAAAATCTACTGGCTAATAGTATGTCAGTTGTTCTACCCGCTCAAGGGGTAGGAGAATCTCGAGTATTGGAACCAACCACAGCAACAACCTTTCAAACGGCTCACCCTTCGGTGGATGAGTGGCAAGTGTACACCTCTCGGCGGAAGAAGAAGGCTGGGGGTACTATGCTACTTGGGAATATTATGGATGACATCTTGGTCTCTCTTGGTAATGGAGAATCTCTGGAGAGTTTGATTATTGAATGCGCTACAAGTACCCACGGAAAGAGGAAAGGCTTGGAGACCTCGTCCACTGAGAAAGTTTTAGTTGCATGTTTTATTTTTGTCTTATCTTTTGTATTTCTTGTTTGAGTTTTTTGCTCTTTGTTTCTTATGAGTAGAGCTCTATTATTGGGCTCTCTCATACTACTTGTTTTGTAATCCCCTTTTTATCTTAATGAATATGGCTCCAGGGCTTAAAAAATATATATATATACTTCTAATGAAATAAAAAAATTCCGCAGGAACAACATAACGTTCCTTCTTCTGTTCCAGTTTCAGTTTTTTAATCACCTGAAAGTAACTTTCAAATTTCGAGCCAGGCCGGCAACTCGGCTATCTCCCCTTCCCTCCATTCTCTCAGAGGTCAACTTCCACCCTCGCTCACAATGACCTGGAAGCAGAAGATTCCAGTAGAGGCCAAAGACCTCGCTCGCTTCCTCCACTGCACCATCAGCAGCTTCGTGGAAGATCGACTCATCGATCGCGATCGCCGCCTTCATCACAAAGAAGAGTGCGCCGAGCGCCTCGCTGCCGCTGCTTCCGCCGGAAACGAGGTCGAATACGCTGATCAGGCAGTCCTCGCTAACCTAGATTGGGGCATCGATGCTCTCGAGGAGGCCATCGGGACATCAAACTATGAAGCTAAGCTCGCTCGCCTCAACCATGCCGAGCGGATGCTTCAGGTCTGCGCCATGCTTGATCCTGTCGGCTCAACTGCTGGAGTTCCCAATTCCTACCTCTGCGCTTGGTCCCATCTCCATCTTGCCTACCTCTCGCGCCTCCGAGCCAGCGGTGCCGTCTCTCGGGCTGCTACACTGCATGCACTCGAGATGTTTGACATCGAGCCTTTCTTCTCCCGCACCGATTTCGCGCCTGATCTTTGGGAGGCTATATTCCTGCCGCACATGGCTTCAATCGTGGGATGGTACACGGAGGCGCGGCATCGTATTGTGATGGAGGTGATCCCGGACGCGACGGATTTGTCGGTTACGGCTTCGGATTTTGGAGAGCGTCTGTTTAACGAATCGGTGGTGGCGGCAGCGAGGCCTGACCAGGCGGAGAACCTGCGCGAGCTGGAGATGGAGTATGGGGAGTCGCTTGATCGGAGCACGAGGATGTACGCCAAGTATTACAAGGAGGTTCTCAGCCAGGAATCGGTGGAGTTACAGACATCTTTCGGGAGGAAGAGTATGCCAGCGCTGCCGCCGATCGCCGAGCCACCGATGACGCCGCGGCACGAGGTTAGCCGTTCAATCCCCGATTTCGTTAAGTTCGGACCCATTTTGCCGAAGAGCGCCGGGTTTACTTTCGGGGAGAGAGACGCCGGGGGCAGGGCCGGCTCCAGCCATGAAAGGTGAGTCGATTTCGTAACCTCATCTCCCGTTCAAATGTGAAGCATAAAAAGACCAAGTTAGTTCATTTCCCTCGCTTTCATGGGCCCAGCCTATTCTTCTCTTTTACCCAAAAAAAAAAAAAAAAACTCTGCAATCTTTTTCTGTCGAGCTAACTTGCCGAACTGCTCTGCCACCGCCAAATTGATTTGTCGAGCTCTCTGTACTTGCTCTTTGATATTTGCAAACCCCATACGGAATATATCAGTCAAGCACAGAAATGTGTTCGTATCTAATTAAGGGTATGTTTGGTGCAGTTATTGCATATAAGCTAATTGACTGTTTGTTTTAAATAAATTGTTGCAGCTTAGCTGTCCTAAGAAACTGCTACGGGGAGCTGTAGCATATAAACTAACTGGATGTTTATTTTCTGCGATTTGAAAATAGTTTGCAGCAGGTGTTTCTGGATAATGACTATTCTACCTCAATTTAGTAAAACTATTTGTAACAGAACTGTCATGACCATATATTTGATACTTCAGAAGCAAAAATTCACTTTAGAACGGTGCAAAATTTCAGATAAACATCTCATGTAACAGTGAGTGTCAAGTGTGCTAAAAAAAGAAAAAAACTATTAAAATTACAATAAGTAGCATGTCAATATTGATTTTAAGATGCAGACAACGCACGTCTCGAGCTACACAGTTCTCAAAAAATGCTATTCATTCTTGATCACTGTCGGCAGTAGAATCTACTGGACTGTCTGTTCCCTGGAAGAACTTACACTTCTCTGGACTGCCAACCCATTGATCCAGTGAAAATTTGATAATTTTTTAATGCATATTCTATACCTATCTTTGATGATATTACACTTTAAAAAAGTGTATATTTCATGATTTCATGTATGTACGAAGATTTTAAGCCTTTGGAACAAAAGGAAGAAAAAATGAGCTAATTCGGAGTAAAATGAGGCAAAAGTGAATATTTTGACCTAGAACGCCGAACGGCGCCGTCTTCAGCGTCGGACCGCGCTCAAATCTAGAGAGTTTTGACAGAAGGCGGAAATAACGCCGGATGACGCCCATCGCTATTTAAACCAAATTCAATGTATTTGGCCGGATTTTGGAGGGGTGCTCGAGGAAACTCTTGGGAAAGTCAGTTTTAGCCGAATTTAAACTACTTTGGAACAAAATATAAGGAGTCTCTTCAGTGTTTCTTAGTGTCTTTTCATTGTTCTCGAGTGAAGAGTCCATTAGAGAGTCTAGGGTTGAGTTTTAGTGTGATTTTTCTCTTCAAAGAAGTGTAGTAGGAGAGGAAAAGTGAGAGATTTCTTCTTCCTTACTCATCTAAAGAGAGAATTGTGTGTTGTTGTGGACAAAGAAGAGTCAAATGAATTTCAAGAGATTCGCTTGGGAAAGAATTTGAGATAAGTTGTATTTACTTTTTTTTTATTTGTATGACGTTGTTTTTATATATATAATTCATATTTTATCATACTTTTCTCATGAGTCTTGAGTAGATTTCTCTGTCTTCCTCATTTTCAAGTAATGTGTTGATGTTGAGATATGAAAATGATGTGCCGATTAAATATGAAGAATTGATGATAACTTTTTCACTTCGTATCTCATTTACATTTAATTTGGTCAACTGTATTGTTAAAACTTGTTGTGAAACACAAGTTCTTAAAGGAGTATGGGTTCTACAACAAAAGTGAAGGTCACATTCAATGTCCATGAATGAGTGGCGTAGTTCATGAGGATTGAATGCAAATAAATAAGGAAATATATTTTGACGGGCATAGAATTTGAGATTTTAAAGTGACAGATTAAAATCCCCAATTTGGTCATAGGGTTTGGAAACTAAAGAGAGAGTTAGTCTTCAGGCGAAGGGATGTGGAAGCTCCGTAGTGACAGCCGGTATCCTTCCAGCCTAACCACGAATTTAGAGGCTGAACATAGGATTAGCCAATGTTCTTTATATTGCTCGGAAGAGAGTAAATAATAGGAATGACACAATACAGTTGTATCACTGATCTATGTCACTAAATCTTCTTATTATCATTGGAAAGGAAGAGAATTCTTTCTTGTAATTTGAACTTTTGTTATAAAGTTTAGTCATGTGTTTGTTAATTGTGTTAGAATAGTAGAACGTGCTTTAGTAGAATTAGTAATTGTTACTGTCTGAACATTCTTATATCATTAGTAACTGCTGCAATTGTGTTTTGATTCGAATAGTGTTTTCTGGGCTCCATTTTAGAGTTTACAAACCTCATCGTGGGATCGATAACCAGGACTCTACTAGAGCCCTGTATTACTTGAGCGATACGTATACTTGCGTTTTAAATGTGTGACTTAGTAGTAATCTAAATTAATATATAAATCCGAGTTCATAAATTTTGACATTTTAAAAAGTCGCACCAAGTTTTTGTCGTCGTTGTCGGGGAGGTAACAATAAAGTATATTTGGTAGTACTCGAAAACTTATATTTGAATTACAAATCATAACTGTGTATTCTTGCTTATTGCTAGTATGCTTATTGCGATTGTGCATGCCTTTATTTGGAATTTATAGTATTATATAGTGTGTTTAGTTATTGTGTGTTTATTTTCCACAAAAATCTAAAATACCAAAAAATATTTTTGATATCTGTCATATTAGTTAAGTCTTTAAGTTTGCATGCATAGTTCAGGAGCTGCAGACCTTGAAACTTACGAATCGGTTTTAGAGAGAACTTTTGGGAAAATGATGAATCAGAAAAGACTCCATGAATTTAATGTAAAAATGATAGATCAACGATATAATGAATATTCAGATTTGGATTATAATTCTAGTAGCTTTAAAAGAGTAAACCCCAAGAGAATAAAGTGTTATCTTCAAGGTCCCCCATTTATTAAGAAAAATTCATTTGGATAATTGATTAAGCTTAACTATTTTGAAACTGGCCCTGAGATGCACAATTCTTATTCCGATTATTACAATCCAGGCTGGGAAGATTATTCAAATTTTAACTGGAATACTAAATTCGGAAGAGAAAACCAATTTTAGGAAGATAATCAATTTAATCAGACATGTAATTGGAATAATCAGGGCAATTTTAATAATGAACTCTCTTTTCCTCATGATTTTAACTTTAACCCACAAAAGGAGGAGTCGATGTTAGAAGAGGATGTGATTCAATTGAAGAGTCAGTTTGAAAGTCAAAAGAATGAACTAGAAAGTCAAGGGATCTCAATTAAAAATATAGAAAACTATCTGGAGCAGATTATTAATACAATTAACAGTTATCCTCTAAAGAGTTTACCTAGTGACTCTGAGATAAACCCTAATCAGATGAGTGATAAGCAATTTAAAATTATTGAGTTCGAAGATATGATTCAAATAAATGATGAGTTGAAAAAAGAAGAAAATGATATTGAAAGACCAATGGAAGAAATTTCTAACGAATTAGAAAGATATATAGAAAGATCACCTCAACTCTTTACTCAGTACCAAGGGGAGATTGGAAGATAACTTGAATTATAAGAATAATCTAGAAGAATTTGATCCAAAATCTAAATTATGTAGAGAATTTGATCCAAAATTTAAGAGATATCGAAGTATCATATAAAGATCTATTTCTTATAAATTTCAAGGATGATATTAATATGCAAATTCAGAAAATCAATAGAAGAATATTGGATCAAGAAAGAAATATGAGGAACAATGATATGAATCAATCTAAAAAGGAAAAGCTGAAAGGAAAATTACAATATGAGGATTTTGTAAGAATCACTGGATCTGAAAAAGATTGGGCGATTGATCGAGGATTACTTAAATGAAATTTTGATCCAGGAGGTTATGTCTGGCTGATGACGTTAAACTAAACGCTTTGTGGGAGGCAACCCACAGTTATGTTTATGTATTTGAACTTATTACTTAGTTTGATTTGCTTGATTGCTATGTTTGAGTTTGCTTTCATGTTTAGTTTTCAGCGTTTAAGTGTTGTGGTTGTGAGCGACGTTAAAATTTAGTGTTTTATGGCTTGATGAATGTGTAGTCTAGTGTCACTTATGTATGTTTGTAATTTGGATTTTATATATCCAAGTGATGTTTTGTGTTGTTTGTGTTAAAAATCATTGTTTTTCATGACTTTAGAACATTATTCAAAAATGGACTAATTAGACGTTGGTACGGGCTTAAAATGATGAAAATTGCAAAAGAAATTCAGGAACCTAGATTTTGAACTGGCGTCGGACCGCGCCAATTTTAAGAGGGTTTGGCTTTAGAGTCGAAAATAGCGCCGGACGGCGCTGTCAGCAGTGCTGGACAGCGCCCGACACTAAAAAGGTCCAGATTTGCCCCAAATCTCGCGATTTAAGCCTAGGACCCACGATTTTTACCCATTACATTGTCTTCAACCACCGGCAAGGCCGATTTTCGCACATAGGGCTTACTTGCATTATGATTAGAAGTGATTTCGTGACCAGAAAAGTTCAGATCTCGTCTTATCTCAGTAAGAGCTTCACTTTAAACTAAATTTTTTCTATTTTAACCGTGGAAATCTCCTATATTAGGAAGATTTGAATTTTGTGATTTTTAGTGAAAATTTGGAGATTTTATATGGTATTGAAGTTTTTATTTACTTAAAATTACTTTGGAGCTTATTACATTGTAATTTTGAAATTGATTTAGATTAATTTGATATTTTTAGAGAAATGGCTCCAAAATTGACAAAAGGGAAGAAGAAATTGGAATATAATGAGAGGAAATTTGTAAATTTTAAAGCTCATTCCCGTTTTAGTACATTTCTTTGTAATAAGAAGTGCATTCAAGAGAAAGTCTTTGAAAATCCTGGAGGTGTGATCGGAGATTAAATGCTAATCGTTAATGAGAGATTTATGCTATTTTACTGCTGAAGCGATGCTGGGAATTGTGAGAGAATTTTATGCTAATTTATACTATTATGAGAGTGAATATATCCTTGTTAGAGGACAAATGGTTGAGTTTACCCCTACACGCATCAATTCATTTTACCAGTTGAGAGACCCTCACTACTGTGAATATGAGCATTTTGTTATTAATGACGAGGGACTCGTTATGGTTTTAAACTTTCTGACTGATGGAAAAGGGGAATGAAAAATTAAGCAAAAGCAAAAAGTTAATTTCCCCCTTTCTTCATTGAATCCTGTTTTAAAAGTCTGACACTAATTCATATTTGCACAACTTATGCCTACCAGCCACCACAGTGAAGTAACAGTAGAGAGAGCTGTTCTGAATTTCTATATTCAGAATATGAAAGATATTAATATCGGGGCTATTATTCATAGGAGTATTATTAATATTTCAAAAGGAGAGACTACAGGAGGACTAGGACACCCAACCTAATTCATGCCCTGTGTATTCAGTCAGGTGTAGAAATTAAAGATAATAATAAGGTAGTCCACCCCCTGAAACCCATTAGTAAATTAAATCTGAATACTTATTCAGCCCATGTAGGTTGGGGTTGGGGTAAAAGTTCTGATGTACCTTCTTCTAGTCAAGAGAGACCATTCACATCTAGGGACCCTACTCGTCATGATGTTATGGATCAATTAGAAATGTTGAATATAAGAGTAGGAGGGCTTGAAGCAAGAATAAGATTAATGATGATTATCAAGTATGGTAGCGAAAATATGATATAACTTATCATGATGCACAGATGAGATACTTGAGGGGAGATACTAGTGTTGTATTCCCTACATACCCTGAGTACACTCCATACCAGTCTGATGAACCCGATGATGGTGGAGCTCCTGCAGATTATGATTGGTAGTTTAGTATTTTTATTTTCATTACATTTATTATTTCCTGTTGTATTGTGATGTAGTTGTGATGTTTTTAAGACTGTAATTTGTATTAGTGATGGAAATTTGTATTTGGTTGTATTTGTTGTGAACTGTAATTTGTAATATGTGGAACTGCGATGATGTGATATGATGTGAAATGTGAATTTGCATATGTTGTTTAGTTTAATCTGTGATTGTGATAGTTGGATATTAATATGTGATGTTTAGTTGTGTTTTATGTTTTAAAATTTCAAAATTCTTCACCCTGCAAATTTCTAATATATTTATGTGTAGAAAAGCTCTTAATTATTTCAGACCTACTATTTTAAAATGATCAAGAAGACCTGCTTAAACTCAAAGGTATGAAAAGCCCAACAATGAGGTATGAGTTATATATGTTTATATCTTTTCTTTCTAACCATGTTAATTGTATTAATATTCAAAACTTAAGTTTGGGAAGGGAAATAATTAACTGTTATTTGTTCTCAATTTTAAAAGTATTTTAAAAAAATAATAACATGATTTTCTGTAATAGAGTTCAATTTCAGATAACTGTGTTTTGATTCTATTTAAGTACTCTAGTAGACTTGAATGAAAGTTTTTGATGATGAAAAGTGTAATTTTATAGCTAAGATATTTAGTATAAGAGAATAGGACTATATTTAACTATTCAAAGTAAGGAAAACTGTATTTTTAAAATATTAAGAATCTTAAAAATTTATATAAAAGAAAATAACTGGGAATCTATGATGAATCATTTATAAGCTAAAGAAATATCTATAAGGTAAAGGTTGTAGTAAGTTACAAATTTAGGGAAAGTAATGGTGAAATTCAAAATTATTAAAGACTATCCAGATATAGTAATCCTCCCTTGAGAAAAGAAAAGAAAGGATTGAAAAACAATCCCTGAAAAGAAAAAAGAGAAAAAAAAGGGTGAGAAGCTTGAGTAGATGTCTAATAAAAAATTAGCTTCACTTGGACCTACCTAAAGAGAGAACTTATTCATTATCCTGAACTTATATGTATGAATTAGCATCTTTACTAGCAGTGTTCTCATAAACTTCTTTTAATGTAATCCTTTTAAGTGTCTTAATAGGAAAATGTACAATCATTTTTGAAATGAATAAGAGATTAAAACTCTTAGACTTGATGACTAAATAGCCTTATACCTGCAGAATTCGCCTGAATTACTCGAAAATCTTTCTGAAAATCTTACTGTTGTACTCACTTAAATCAAAATCATGGTATTATAGAAAGAAAGTTTATTACAGTGGATCATTATTTTATGTAGTAACCAAATTACTTGAGGACAAGTAATAGTTAAGTAAGGGGATCTTGATCCACTGAAAATTTGATAGCTTTTTAATGTTTATTTTATACATATTTTTGATGATATTACACTTTAAATAATGATATTTTTCATGATTTCATGCATGTACGAAGATTTTAGGCTTTTGAAACAAAAAAAAGCAAAAAGGAGCGAATTCGGAGTAAAATGAGGCAAAAGTGAACATTTTGACCTAGAGCGCCGGACGGCACACTCTTTAGCGCCGAATCGTGCCCAAATCCAGAGAGTTTTGACCAGAAGACGGAAAATAGCGCCGGAAGGCGCCCTATCAAGCGCCGGACCGCGCCCTATCGCAATTCAAACCAGATTCAATATATTTGGCCGGATTTTGGAGGAGTGCTAGAGGAAACTTTTGGGAAAGTCAGTTTTAGTCGAATTTAAACTACATTGGAACAAAATATAAGGAGTCTCTTCAGTGTTTCGTAGTGTCTTTTCATTTTTCTTGAGTGAAGAGTCTATTAGAGAGTCTAGGGTTGAGTTTTAGTGTGATTTTTCTCTTCAAAGAATTGTAGGAGGGGAGGAAAAGTGAGAGATTTCTTCTTCCTTACTCATCTAAAGAGAGAATTGTGTGTTGTTGTGAAGAAAGAAGAGGAGTCAAAGGAATTTCAAGAGATTCATTTAGGGAAGAATTTGAGATAAATTGTATTTACTATTCTTTGTTTGTATGTCGTTGCTTTTATATATATATAATCCATTTTTTGTCGTACTTTCCTCATGAATCTTGAGTAGATTTCTTTGTCTTCATTCTTTTCAAGTGATGTGTTGATGTTGAGATATGGAAATGATGTGCCGATTAAATATGGAGAATTTGTGATGACATTTTCACTTCGTACCTCATTATTTCTAATATGTAGAATATGTGATGTTTAGTTGTGTTTTATGTTTTAAAATTTCAAAATTCTTCACCCTGCAAATTTCTAATATATTTGTATGTAGAAAAGCTCTTAATTATTTCAGGGCTACTATTTTAAAATGATGAAGATGACATGCTTAAACTCAAAGGTATGAAAAACCTAACAATGATGTATGAGTTATATATGTTTATATCTTTTCTTTCTACCAATGTTAATTGTATTAATATTCAAAAACTTAAGTTTGGGGGAGGGAAAGAATTAGCTGTTATTTGTTCTCAATTTTAAAAGTATTTTCAAAAATAATAACATGATTTTCTGTGATAGAGCTCAATTTCAGATAACTGTGTTTTGATTCTTTTTAAGTGCTCTAGTAGACTTGAATGAAAGTTTTTGATGATGAAAAATGTAATTTTGTAGGCTAAGATATTTGGTATAAGCGATAGGACTATAGTTAACTATTCAAAGTAAGGAAAACCGTATTTTTGAAATATTAAGATTCTTTAAAATTTATGTGAAAGGAAATGAATGGGACTCTATGATGAATCATTTATAAGCTAAAAAAATATCTATAAGGTAAAGGTTGTGGTAAGTTCCAAATTTAGGGAAAGAAATGATGAAGTTCAGAATTATTAAAGACTATCCAGATATAGTAATCCTCATTTAATAAAAGAAAAGAAAGAATTGAAAAACAATCCCTAAAAAAAAGAAAAAGAAAAAAAAGAGAAAGAAAGAAAAAATAAAAAAAAATGTGATGAGAAGTTTGAGAAGATACCTAATCAAAAATGACTTCACTTAGACCTACCTAAAGAGAGAGCTTATTCATTATCCTGAACTTATATGTATGGATTAACATCTTTACTAGTGTTCTCATAAACTTTTTTTCATGTAATCTTTTTAAGTGCCTTAATAGGACAATCTACAGTCATTTTTGAAATGCATAGGAGACTAGAACTCTTAGACTTGATAATTTACAATCTACAGTCATTTTTGAAATGCATAGGAGACTACAACCTGCATAATTCACCTTAATTACTCAAAAATCTTTCTGAAAATCTTTCTGAAAATCTTTCTGAAAATCTTACTACTGTACTTATTTAAATCAAAATTATGGTATTCTGGAAAGAAAGTTCATTACAGTGAATCATTATTTTATGTAGTAACTAAATTACTTGAGGATAAGTAATAGTTAAGTTTGGAGAATCTTGATCTACTGAAAATTTGATAGTTTTTTAATGCATTTTTCATACATATTTTTTATGATATTAGACTTTAAAGAAATGTATTTTTCATGATTTCATGTATGTACGAAGATTTTAGGCCTTTGGAGCAAAAAGAAGCAAAACAAGCGAATTCGGAGCAAAATGAGACAAAAGTGAACATTTTGACCTAGAGCGCCGGACGACGCCCTCTTCAGCGCCGGACCGCGCCCAAATTTAGAGAGTTTTGATCAGAAGGTGGAAAATAGTGTCGGACGGCTCCCTATCCAGCGCCGGATCGCGCACTATCGCGATTCAAACCAGATTCAATGTATTTGGCCGGATTTTAGAGGAGCGCTTGAGGAAACTCTTGGAAAAGTCAGTTTTAGCCGAATTTAAATTACTTTGGAACAAAATATAAGGAGTCTTTTCAGCGTTTCTTAGTGTCTTTTTATTGTTCTTAAGTGAAGAGTCCATTAGAGAGTCTTGGGTTGAGTTTTAGTGTGATTTTTCTCTTCAAAGAAGTGTAGGAGGGGAGGAAAGATGAGAGATTTCTTCTCCCTTACTCATCTAAAGAGAGAATTGCATGTTGTTGTGGAGAAAGAAGAGGAGTCAAAGAAATTTCAAGAGATTCGCTTAGGGAAGAATTTGAGATAAGTTGTATTTACTTTTTTATGTTTGTATGACGTTGCTTTTATATATAAAATCCATTTTTTGTCGTACTTTCCTCATGAATCTTGAGTAGATTTCTTTGTCTTCCTCATTCAAGTGATGTGTTGACCTTGAGATATGGAAATGATGTGTCGATTAAATATGGAGAATTTGTGATAACATTTTCACTTCAAACCTAATTTACTTTTTGATCTAACCAATTATATTGTTAAAACTTGTTGTGAAACACAAGTTCTTAAAGGACTATGAGTTCTACAACAAAAGTGAAGGTCACATTCAATGTCCATGAATGAGTGACGTAGGTCATGGGGATTGAATGTAAATAAATAAAGAAATATATTTTGACGGACGTAAAATTGAAGATTTTAAAGTGACAGACTAAAATCCCCAATTTGGTCCTGAGTTTGGACTCTAAAACGAGAGTTAGCCTGCAGGCGAATGGACGTGGGAGCTCCGTAGTGACAGCCGGTATCCTCCCAGCCTAACCACGGATTTAGGGACTAAACATATGATTAACCAATGTTCTTTATATTTCTTGAAAGAAAGTAAAGAATAGGAATGCTCCTATTTGACACAATACAGTTGTATCACTGATGTATGCCATCAAATCATCACATTATCATTGGAAAGAAGGAGGATTTTTTCTTGTAATTTGAACTTTTGTTATAAAGTTTAGTCTTGTGTTTGTTAATTGTGTTAGAAGAGTAGAACATGCTTTAGTAGAATTAGAATTGTTTCTGTCTAAACATCCCTATATCATTAGTAACTGCTGCAATTGTGTTTTGATTTGAATAGTGTTTTCTGTGCTCCATCTTAGAGTTTACAAACTTCATCGTGGGATCGATAACCAGGACTCCACTAGAGCCCTGTATTACTTGAGCGATACGTATACTTGTGTTTTGAATGTGTGGCTCACTAGTAATCTAAATTAATATATAAATTTGAGTTCATAAATTTTGACATTTAAAAAAGTCGCACCACCCATCGTGGGCACCTGTAGATCTTGTAGATATGTGCGTCTGACGTGAAATAATTATGAGAGTATGAAGTCCGCAGTAGCAGAGTAACAATTGGGAGGTCCTTTAAATCATGAAGCTCATATTTTTTTAATGTTACAAAATAATCCATTAGTCATAACGCAAGTTGAAATTGCTAAAAGAAGTAATAAATTACAGTTTTATGCAGACATGAGGTCCCGAGAACTCAATATACCATCCAACAAATCTATCACCACAAGAAGACATTAGACCTTGCAAAAAAAAAAGTTCTTGGTTGCCTTTAACTTACGTAAGACCAAACTCGCATCTGTCACATATGTATATCACCAAAAAAGGTCATCCAGAAGATACTTAATAATCATATCGCCGAAAATAAGATAGAAACGTGGTCGCCTTCATTATGATTTCATATGCGACACCAACCAACAACGACTAACAGAGCATCCAGAAGAACTTATAAGGTCAATCGCCTCATCCTGGACCTCTCAAACCATCCAAAAGAAAAATAAATAAAATTCAAATGGAAAAAAATCAATATCAAATATATCGAAAACAGAAATAAAAATGAACTGTACAAAATAATCAAGTAGAAATTGATAAACGAAGTAAACAATTGTATTTTTTTGCGGGTGGGAGGTCTATACCACCCAACCAATCTGTCACTATGAATTTGTCACTATAAGAAGACAACAGACCTTGTAAAAAAAGAGTTCTTGGTTGTGCCTTTAACCCACGTAATACAAAGCTCGTGTATATCACATATACATATCACAAAAAAAAAACTATCCAGAAGAACCTCAAAAACTGTATCACAACGAAAGGAAGAGATACTTGGTTGCATTCATTAGGATTTCACATGTGACACAAACTAACAGCGACTAATAGGTCACCCTAAAAACCCATAAGGTCAAGCGTCTCATCATTGCCTACCAAAAAAAAAAAAACAAATGAAATTCAAATTAAAAAAAAAAACATATGAACAGCGTAATAAACCTAAATAATCTATATTAAATATACAAGGAAATAAAAATAAAACTCAATAAAATTCAAACAGTACTGAATAAGGTACAAATAACAAAATAATAAAATTTTCTATCGGACTCTTACTTCACATCAGTAATTTGTTCCCTTAATGCACCTTCCTCTTCTGCAGTACAGGTGGTGGAAGCATCATTCTCATGCCGTGACAAAGAATATCCAAGACTGTATTTAAATGCTTCGGCAGGTACATGCTCATGATTTCCGTGCGCTTGACGAAAGTTGATATTGTTGCGGGAGGGATGCCGCCGAATGTAATTGTGGAGAGCCATCGTGAAAATCACAATCAACACCTGTTTAAGGAATGTGTAGGTTGGTATATCGTGGAGTATGACACGTTTCTTCTTCTAAACATCAAAAACCCTCTCAATGACACCATGTAATGATGAATGTCTTTTATTAGACGCTTCTTTTATGCCTTGTGTTATGTTGTTTGCTCGCTTAAAGGTCGGTATGTGATATCTTGTATCAGGATATGATTTGAGATACCCTCGCTGCAGCGTATATCTAACGTCAACGAAATAGTATTTATTTGATATGAATTTCATAATTAATATTGAGGTAAAAGTTAACTACGACATTAGCTGAGTCTTAAGCTTACCTGCAGGAGGGTGTGGGAAGTTGTAAGTGACATTCCGCTTGAAAACTCTACTGTCATGTGCACCGCCCTCCAACCTGCCATAAAAAAGTGAAACACATGTTAAAGTTGCAAAAGACCATAACATTCTGCGTCGTGCTCCCACAACGGCCAAGAATACAACATTCTCATTATTTGGAACATGTGTGTTTCATTTATTGCTCCAATACAATCCTGGCAAAATAACCTTAAGTCCGTAACAAAGTTTATTTCTTCAAAATCAAATGTAATGACTTTTAGGCATTACTTTAAAGAACGACGTGCTCATGATCTTCGTGCGCCCGATGGAAGACGATGTTATTGCGGGAAGGATGCCGCCGAATGTAATTGTGGAGAGTCATCGTGAAAATCACAATCTACACCTGTTTAAGGAATGGTTAGGTTGGTATATCGCGGAGTATAACACATTTCTTTTTCTAAACATCAAAAACCCTCTCGATGACACCACGTAACGATGAATGTCTTTTATTAGACGCTTCTTTTATGCCTCGTGTTATGTTGTTCGCTCGCTCAAAGGTCGGTATGTGATATCTTGTATCAGGATATGATTTCAGATACCCTCGCTGCAGCGGATATCCAGCATCAACGAAATAATATTTACTTGATATGAATTTCATAATTAATATTGAGGTAAAAGTTAACTACGACATTAGCTGAGTCTTAAGCTTACCTGTAGGAGGATGTGGGAAGTTGTAAGTGGCATTCCGCTTGAAAACTCTACTATCATGTGCACCGCCCTCCAACCGGCCATAAAAAAGGTGAAACACATGTTGAAGTTGCAAACGACCGTAACATTTTGCGTCGGGCTCCCACAATGGCCGATGAATGCAACATTCTCATTATTTGGAACATGTGTGTTTCATTTATTGCTCCAATACAATCTTGGTAAAATAACCTTAAGTCCGTAATAAAGTTTATCACTTCAAAATCAAATGTAATGATTTCTAGGCATTACTTTAAAGAACGACATGTATCATGCATCGTGTTAAATCTCTGTAGGGGTCCGTTTGAACATAGGATCAGTGGGTTTGATGATATGTGAAGAGAATCTCAAGTGTTTTCAACCTCACTGAGAAGTATCTGCATATTGTCTCAGATGAGTGCTGAAATGCTCAATTTCTCATCGCATTAACTCATTATGAGATAATATGTAGAGGGTTATCCCCAACACCTCTCGTGAAGTCTTGTTAGAGCCATGAAGTCCATAAGATCCTTGTAGTTTTGTCAACAGTTCAATGAATATTGTCTATCTCATGCGGAACATATTGTTAAATCTCGTTGGGTAGCCCACAACCAACTCCCCAATCCATTTGTCCCCATCATAAAAGGATGTCATACATAGAGACCGTCGATCAATGTACGAGTTGTAATACTCGTAGATCAAGCATACGACAGCTATAATTTTTCTTTTGCATCTTCTTTTAGTTGAATCTATGTATATCAGTATCGTGTTGTTTAATGCAGAAGCATCAATGAATTAGCTACAACTATATAAGGTTACAAACAAAAAAATGCAATGAATAAGCGAATTTTCATTGAGTTGAAATATCAAAATCATAATGTAAAATAAATACACAAAACAAATATTATTGTCCCAAACGATTGCAAATAAAAAAACATCTTAAGTATTTATGCGATCATAAAAATGTCGTATATATGACACCTTGCGGTCGTCGAACATCTTGACAAAAAAATCTCTACGGTCGGATCTTTGAGCAACTCTATCGCAAACAAGTACAGTGGTTCATCCCAAAAATTTCCTTCGATCCATTCATACTTTCTAGGATCTGCTCGATATGGTTTGCATGAGGTGTGTGGGGATCAGCGCTGCAAGAGGAAACCAGTTGTGATATCTGTCTTCTAAGGAAAACAACCCCAAATTTCTTATTCTTAACCTGCGGATTGTTGGAACTTGAGGTGAACTCAAGTTCATTATGCTTTGGGCTGGGGACTTCAATTGAATCACCTGATCGTTGGGTTTCCAAGCTATAGGGGGTGCGACCAAATCTTGTCTGGCTGGGTGCACATGCATAGTTGTCTGTAACAACAACACCCCGAACATTTAATCTAATTTCTCCTCCAACTCAGGCTGAAGTCCACAAATTTTAAATTTCTTTACAGCTGGCACGACCTACAAATTCATAAAATGAACTTCAATTTAGAAATAAAAACGAAATTGACTAAATTATGGGACATATAAAAAATGTTTACTGCAAGTCTTTCTGCCCCACCACTCATCGGGGCATCAATACTTTTCTTCATCAACTCATATCCTAAGCCCGTTGAATCTTGTTTCAATTCCTTTAAAATTTCAATTATTTTTGAGTTGATCCATCTTCTTCAATTGTGTCCCGTCATACTCTCTGTCTGTACTCTCCTTGAATTTTTGATAATATTTTGTCACTCTTTTTTAAATAGGTAGTGGACCTATTTTCCAGATCGATTTCCTTGAGGCAAATGTCGCATAATATTATTTTAATTTCTTTGTCCCATAATGCGGACGTACCAACCTCTTTGATCTTGGCCATTGTGTTATGATGATAACAAAAAACAAACTTACATAAAAAAAATCAAAAAACAAGTGACAAAAATATTTTACCCACCCATAAGTGCCACCCCAACCCACAACTGTCACCTCAATTCTCACAGCCAGAAACCACAAATCCCACAACCATGTGCCCCAAACCACAACTACAATCCCATCAGCAAACCACAATCATATGCTCCAACCACAGCCGCCATCACATCAACAAATGACAACCATATGGCCCAACCCACAGGCACCATCCCATCGGCATACCACAAACATATACCTCAACCACAACCACTATCCCACCGACATACCACACCATATGCCCCAACCCATAACCACCATCCACCAGCATACCACACCATATGCCCCAACTCACAACCACCATCCCACCAACATAACACTTCATATACCCCAACCCATAGACACCATTCCACCAACAAACCACAAGCATATGCCCCAACCCACAACCACCGTCCCACCTGCATACCACATCATATGCCCCAACTCACAACAACCATCACACCAGCATACCACACCATATGCCCCAACCCGCAGCCACCATCCCACCAGCAATCCACAAACATATGCCCCAACCACAGCCACCATCTCACCAACAAGACACACACATATGCCTCAACCCACAACTACTATCTCACCAACAAGAGAAATATATGACACAACCCACAACCACCATTACGTCAGCAATGTACAACCATATGCCCCAACCAACAACCACCATCCCACCAGCATACCACACAATATGTCCCAACCCATAGCCGCCATCCCACAAGCAAAGGACAAATATATGCCTCAACTCACAACCACCATCTCACCAGCAAGGCACAAACGTATGCCCTAACCCACAACCATTGTCACATCAGCAAAGCACAACCATATATACCCCAACCCACATGCATCATCTCTTAAGCAAACCACAAACATATGTCCCAACTCACAACCATCATCACGTCGACAAAGCACAATCATATGCCCCAACCCACAGCCACCATCTCATCAGCAAACCATAAAAATATGCCCCAGTATTGTAAAAAAAAAAATTAGCATTCACATACATACCATCTAATTTGTATGTATTTACACATTCAACATCTAAATATTACTTTTAACAAATGTACCAACCAAATCTTTTAGTTTATAAAAACAATACATCATTTAGACATTAAAAACTGCATCATAAACTACTCAAGAATGGAATCGTATGTATGTAATCTTCCATAAAAATGACAACAAACTATCTGCTACTCAAACACCATTCCAACATAAAAAAACAGCATCAATCTACTCAAGAATCAAGTGGTATGTATGTAAACTTCCATAAAAAAGCACAGTTTAGGTGGAAGATATGTAACTGCAACAGAATTGAGTGATATGTATGTAATCTTGCCTAAAAACGGCATCATAGTAACCTACTCAAGAATTGAGTGGTATGTATGTAAACTTCCATAAAAAGTGTAGAAGGTATGTGCATCAGAGAACTGAAGTGGTATGTGTGTAATCTTTCATAAAACCGCAACAATCGATGCTTACCACAAGGGAATAGAGAGGGGAGGAAACAGGAGATAGACGAGGAAGCGAGAAGGAGAAGAGGAAGTGAGAGATCGTAGACGGGTTAGGACACACGGGTGTTTTTGAAAAAGGAAGGCAACGCCGTATTTTACCAAGTAAGAACTGGCCGCGGGGTTGAACCCGCAGCCCGCGCTTTAGGGAAAATGCAGCTTGCCGCGGCAATAATGTCTCCCCAAACACCCCAATTCGCGTTGGGAGGCTGCGCCGCAGCAAAAACGTCGCTCCAAATGGGGCCTAAGAGCCACCTCACATTCACATTCCCATCTTCTCGCATGGACATTATGGATGCGCCTTTTTTACGTACAATCTACATTTGTGGACATTATGGATTCGCCTTATTAATTACAGTCTACATTTTGTCTTTCCCCTTTTTCTCCCCCTATTTGGGAGAAGCGGGGCAGAGAGCATGTGAATAGAGATATAAATTGACACGCCTCTCACTTTGGAACGAGAGCTTCCCTATGGATCTATCCATCCATTTAATTCTATCTCTCCTTTTTTTCTCCCAAGCTTTATTTCTAACTACTAGCTAAAAATTGACGTTTAGGGGAGGGGAGAAGTTCTATTCCATTTTTTTTTCTTTTTCAATACTCCTCCAAAAAATAAGGTCTTTCTCGGACTATATTAGCCCACGGACAATATGAGATCCCACGTCCTATAAGTATTCAACATATAGGATTTTTTATTTGCAGCTTTTATTATAACTCATGAAATTTTAATTTTAAGTAGATATTTGATGTATGTGCAAAAGTTTAGTGGAATTTCATTCATATTCATTTGAAGAGTTCTCCCACACCTTGATCAAACGTCTTACCTGCTTCCCATGAATGTATTTGTTGTCTTCTTCTCATTACATATATGAATTATTTGGAAAGAAGAGAATGATTAAACAAACTTGCAAATGGAATCCCATCAATTTAGGATTTGGGTATCAAAGCATGAAATGAAAGAAAATTGAAAGATTGAAGGGGAGACTAAGTATCATTCTTAGTGGAATGATAATTCTTTCCAAGTCTTCTGTTTGCATGGGGTTCCATTCAGAGGATCTCCATTTGTGAAACTGAAGTAATATTTAATAAAGAAAGGCATGCAAGCATCATGAAAATACCTATAGTTTATAGGCATTGTAAGCAATATGATAACATTAAAATACTAGATGGTGCCTTCCCTGCATGATGAAAAAGGTGCGCATGATTGGCACCTATTTGCATTTGCTCTAAGAGCGATCAAAATGTAAATCCTTGTAAGCTTTTACATATAAGTATGATAAGAAAATTTCAAAATTATTTTAATATTTTTTGCAAGAGTTTTCTTATTAAAAGATTTACACCACAAAGTATATCTATAGTAGTTTGCCATATCTTGAGTTTTTTAGAATTTCTAACATTTTAAAAATCCCAGTAAGTTTGAGTTTCTTCAACTCTTCCCATCTTTTTTTATAGGCACTAAACGAACTCCCTTTGATTACCTCGACGAATGTAGGATTAATCTCATTAGTAGAAAGTAAAAAGTCAACACTGAAGATCATGAGGATTTTCAAAGGGGCATGTCAAATCCTCGACTCAGCCCTTTGAAGTTCTTCATGGGGTCTCATCTTAAGCCTGAGCAATCTTTAAGATTCATTTCTTCTCCTTTCAAAAGCATCAAGGAGCTCTTGGCATCTAATAGCATGAATTCTCACCCATCGAGATATTGTCTGCTTTGACCTAATATTCTCACGGTTGTCCCATTAGTGTAACTACCAAGGAAGTTACTCGTGCTTACTTTAGAGTTTTTAATGAAATTTTAACCGTCATGCCGATGTTTAAGAGTTAGTTCCACTCTACTTAAAGGATTTCATAATCTCCTTCACTTAAGTATTTGATATCATCGTCAGTGCTCTTAACTCATTTGTAACAACCTAATCTGTCACCCAACTAAATATTATCCACTTTGGCCTAATGGACTTATAGTTTTGTACCATATGCATAACTTCCTAGAAGGTCACCCATCCTGAAAGTTCTCTCATACAACCATGCTTCAGTTTCATTCTACTCAAAGGGTTTCATAATCTCTCTACTTTAGGAAACTGAGGTCCTTATCAATTTATTTTAAACTATAATAATACATTAGGCAAATATCCCTTTCTTCAAACTAGTATAATGCACTAACACCATTTGTAACTACTAAAACTCTCACCAATCTGGATATTGTCTGCTTTGGCTGATAGCCTCACAATTTTATCTCATGGATGTAACTTTTTAGGAGGTCACCCCTCCCAAAAGTTCTCTTGCACGAGTTTCTGATAAAATTACTATGGAAGGAAACCAGAGAACAGGAGAATAATCCTTTTATTTCCTTACCTTGGATTGATAATATAATATGTTATATAGAGGAGATTACAAAAGAAGAAAATGAAACTAACTAATTCCCTTGATTTAAGGGATTACAAATTAATACAAATTAATACTAATTAATATAAATTGATTTTGAATTTATTCTCCTAATATATTTACAGAGTATAAATCTGGAACTTCAACACTCCCCCCAAGCTGATGAATAGATGTCTTCCATTCCCAGCTTGGATACAAGATCGTGGAAACTCGAACTGTTCGAACTTCTTCGTCGAACATCTGCAGTTGTTCTACGATTGAACATAAGACATACATACTAACCCTTCCTCCAGTTTTTCTTTGATGAATTGTTTATCAATTTCGATATGCTTTATTCTATCATGTTGTATAGGGTTATGAGCTATATTAATAGCTGACTTGTTGTCACAGTAGAGCTTCATAGGACCCTCCCATTGGACTTTTAAATCATCCAAAATGATTCTTAACCACAGTAATTCACATACTCCTTGAGCAATAGCCCTGAATTCTGATTCCGCAGATGACCTTGCCACTACATTTTGCTTCTTGCTCCTCCATGTCACTAGGTTACCTCCAAGAAAAGTACAATATCCTGTAGTTGATCTTCTGTCCATTAGGGAGCCAGCATAGTCAGCGTCGGTGTAGGCTTCCAGAGTAAGAGCATCATTCCTTTTGAACAAGATTCCTTTCCCTGGATTGCCTTTCAAGTAATGTAGTATCCTGTAAGCAGCTTGAAGATGAGGTTCTCTTGGATCATGCATGAATTGACTGATCAAACTTACAGAATATGCTATGTCTGGTCGAGTGTGAGCAAGGTATATGAGTCTGCCAACCGACCTTCGCAGTACATTCTTTTGTCCAAACTTGGTTCTTCTTTAGCCTCTCCCAACTTATAGTTTGGATCTATTGGAGTAGAGATCGGCTTACACCCAGTCTTCCCTGTTTTTGCCAATAAATCAATCACGTACTTTTGCTGAGATATGAAGATCCCCTGTATGGAATATGTCACCTCAATATCGAGGAAGTACTTCAATTTCCCCAGTTCCTTTGTTTCAAATTCTTTTACCAGTCTCAGTGCCAATTCATGCTTCTATTTTTCATCATTTCCAGTCACTATGATGTCGTCGACATAGACTAAAAGGGCAGTACTCCCCCTGCAGCTGAATGTTTAATGAAAAAAGTGTGGTCACCTTGGCTTTGTTTATATCCAGATTCCTTCATGACTTTTGAAAATCTGCCAAACCATGCTCTAGGAGATTGTTTTAATCCATACAGTGCCTTTTTCAGCTTGCACACCTTGTTGTCTGTGTCCCCTTCAAATCCCGGTGGGATGTTCATGTAGATTTCCTCATTTAGGTCACCATGGAGGAATGCATTCTTCACATCATACTGTAACAATTACCACTTGAAGTGAGCAGCCAATGATAACAGGATTCTCACAGTGTTCATTTTTGCTACTGGAGCGAAGGTTTCCTGATAGTCCACCCCGTAAGTCTGAGTGTACCCTTTGGCTACTAACCTTGCTTTATATCTTTCAAGGGATCCATCAGCCTTGTACTTCAATGTAAAAATCCACTTGCAATCAACAATGTTCTTTCCTTTCGGTTTATCAACAATCTCCCATGTTTTATTCTTTTCTAATGCACCCATTTCCTCTCTCATAGCATCCCTCCATTCCCTTTTTGACAATGCCTCAGACACATTTTTAGGGATGGTGATGGTGTTCAAACTCACAATGAACCTTTTTTGAGCTTGTGATAGGCGCTTAAGAGAGACATAGTGAGATAGTGGATAAAGTGGTTCTGATCTTACCGTAATTTCATTTCCAGAATTTGGATTGGATTCTTGGAATTGTGTCGGTTCAGGAACGGTCTTTCTCCTTGAATACACCTGAGCAAATCTTGGAAAATTGTGAGTGATAGGATCGGGTGACTTAGATGTGATTGGTTTAGAGGACTCGGGTTCAGCTGGGATATGAGGAGAGTTTGGCTCTGGGGATTCCGGTTCAACAACACGGGCTGGTATATGCGGAAGGTCAAGATTTTTTAGTGGTTCAAATGACTCACAAGTACTATCTTCATCATTGACATCTCCCCCTGAAGAGAGGACTTGAAGAAAAAAGGTTTATTTTCTGTGAAAGTGACATCTGCAGAGATGTAAAATTTTCTGGTAGAGGGGTTGTAACACTTGTATCCCTTTTGAGTGGATGAGTAACCGAGGAACACACATTTGATGGCTCTAGGGTGTAGCTTCCCTCTATGTTGTTTGTGGACATGAACAAAGGCAGTACACCCAAATACCCTAGGTGTGAGGTCATTTGAGGTTCTGAAGTGAGGGTAGAAGCTATTAAGGACTTCTATGGGGCTTTTGTTTTCTAACACACGGGAGGGAAGTCTATTTATCATATATGTGGCAGTAAGAACGGCTTCTCCCCAATAGGATTTAGAAACATTCCCTTGAAATAGTAAGGCTCGGGTGGTGTTGAGTAAATGCCCATTTTTTCTTTCAGCTATCCCATTTTGTTGGGGTGTCTCCACACATGAAGACTCATGGATAATCCCCTGTGATTGAAAGTAAGGAGATAGAATTTGATTGAAGTAGTCTCTAGCATTGTCTGTCCTAAAACTTTTTATTTTGACCCCAAATTGATTTTGAACCATTGAATGAAAATTAGGTATAACAGTGCTAACATTAGATTTTTGTTTAAGAAGAAAGAGCCATGTAACCCGGGTGCAATCATCAATTAAGGATACAAACCAACGAGCCCCAGAAATGTTAGGTATAGTGGAATATCCCCATATGTCACTATGAATCAAATGAAAATGATGAGAACTTCTTTTATTGTTAATAGGTATAAAAGATACACGACTATGTTTAGCCAATTCACAAATGTCACAATGAAATTCAGAAATATCTAATCCTTGGAATAAGTGAGGGAATATTATATTTAAAACCCTAAAAGAGAGATGACCAAGGCGCCAGTGATATAGCCAAATGACATCTTTGTTCGAGGAACTTAGGAAAGATAAAGACAAATTTATCCTAATTTTCTGTGATGGTTCAAGGTGGTAAAGACCGTTCATTTCCTTAGCAAGTCCAATCCTCCTCCCCGAGTCCTGGTCCTGAAAAACACAATAAGAAGAGTAAAAACAACATAGCATTTGAGATCATGAGTCAACTTTTGAATGAATATAAGACTTGTTGACAGTTTAGGTACATGGAGAACATTTTTAAGGATAAGTGCTAGTGTGACATGTATATCTCCAATCCCTGCAACAGTGGCTAAAGAACCATTGGCCACGACAATTTTCCTGTTACTTGGACATGGGGTATAGGAATGGAAGAGTTGAAATGTGGGGGTCATATGGTTGGTAGCACCGGAGTCTATGATCCAAGAATTAGTATAGAATTTGTCTAAGATATTCATGCACACAGATTTACCTGAAAGAGCCATCGAACAAGTTCCAGAAGTTTTCTCAAGAGATCCCAACAAGCTTCTTAGTTTCTCAATTTCTTCACTGCTGAACCCCCCTTTTTCTGACTTTTCCTCAATATTGGGCTGCTCTGCCACATGCGCTTGAGGCCTTTGTTGCCCCCATTCTCGGCTTGGAGGTTTACCATTCAGCTTCCAACACTTCTCCCTTGTATGCCTTGGTTTCTTGCAGTAGGTACACCAAAGATTGTCTTTGTTCTCCTTCACTTGGTTTTCTCTACCCGAGTGTTTAGGCAGATCATTCTTCGACTTCTCTTGATTTGTCTTTGCTACTAAGGCTGACCCATCCATAGTATGTGGTTCTAGCATGACACTCCTCCGACTTTCTTCTGCTCGGATTAGAGAGATTGTCTCTTCTAGAGACGGTGTATCCTCCTTGCCAAGGATTTGGATCCTCACCTGATCGAATTCAGAATTCAATCCTGCCAAAAAATCATATATCCTATCCTTTTCAATGAACTTCTTCAAGGTGGCCGCATCATCAGGGCATTTCATCTCAATTACCCTATAGTGATCAAATTCTTGCCAAAGGTTTTGCAACAGAGTTGCGTACTCTGTGACAGATTTGTCTCCTTGCTTGGTGGCTCCGGTTTTCGCCTTGATTTCGTACACCAGGGCGGCATCACGGGCCTTCGAGTATGTGCGGTTGATATAGTCCCAAATTTCCTTTGCGGTATTCAAGAAAATGCAAGTGTCATCGTTGGGTCCATGGAATCCCATAGCCAGGACATAATTATGGAATCCTCCTCGTCCCATGCTGCAAAGGTTGGATCCCTCTTTTTTGGTCCGGTTCCAAGGAGGTGATTAAGCCTCCCCTTGCCCTTTAGGTATGTGCGGACGATTTGGGACCATTTGAGATAGTTTTTCCCGTTGAATCTGTTGGATGCCCGAATATTCTGCAACTCTCCAATTTTCTGAACAGTATTGGATTCTTCGGACGGGTTGGAATTGCTGGAGACAGTTTCTGACATTGACATGGTGACGAAGAAGTTCGTAGCAATAAAGGCTGCGGAAAAAACTCCTGCGGGAAAAAAAAAATATTCCTGCGGGAAAGAGATCGCAGAGATGCTCCTGGCTTCTTTATTTCCAAGAAAGAGATTGCAGAAAAAAAAATTCCTGCGAACAGATGATGCGGACGAAGCTGGTGACGCGGTCGCAGAGCAGAGGAAGGTGGACGATGCGAGGGACGAAGCTGGTGACGCGTGACGCGGTCGCAGAGCAGAGGAAGGCGGACGACGCGAGGGACGAAGCTGGTGACGCGTTCCGCGAGGGCGAAGGCGGATGACGCGAGCAGAGCAGAGGAAGGCGGACGACGCAGACGAAGGCGGATGGCGCGGAAAAAAGGAGGACAGCGCGGGAAAAAGGCGGACGACGCAGACGATGCGTTCGGCGTGAAGTAAGAAGACGACGGTCGTCTTCGAAACCTAGGGCTCTGATACCATGTGGAAGGAAACCAGAGAACAGGAGAATAATCCTTTTATTTCCTTACCTTGGATTGATAATACAATATGTTATATAGAGGAGATTACAAAAGAAGAAAATGAAACTAACTAATTCCCTTGATTTAAGGGATTACAAATTAATATAAATTAATACTAATTAATACAAATTGATTCTGAATTTATTCTCCTAATCTATTTACAGGGTATAAATCTGGAAACTTCAACAATTACAACTGTTACACCAACATACGTCTCGATGTTTAAGAGTTCAGCTTCATTCTTCACATGACATGCCTAGGAATTGTTCAATGTGTGACTATACTCAGGAGTGTCAACATGGGCCCTATTTGGGGAACATAAGCCAAGATGACTGACCTAATCATGAACTATCTTTTAAGTTGTGAATTGAATTAGAATAGAGGTCAATAAACACCTCTTCCCAAAATTTATCAGTATTCATGATTGTTTTTACCATATAATAGTAAGATAAACACATGTATCTTGAAAGTAAATTCGGGATACAAGTATTGCAAGCAATATAATAACATAATATACTAGGGATGCCTCCCCATCACCCTATGAAATAGATTCATGATTGAGATGTATTACTTTTTGTCTACTCTGCAAGCGGTCAATATGTGAACCCATGTGTTCGACAGGTATAAACTAGACCAAAAAAAATTAAATAAAAATTATTTGAGAGAATCAGCTTGTTTGGAGACTGAGACCGCAAAATAATTTGTCTCTCTACCATATCTTGATATTTTTCTAAGATTTATAATTTTTGAAGATTTAAATTACTTATCTTTTACTTTTATTTTATAGATGCTAAATGGGCCTGTCTATGATTGCTTCCATGATGTGGGATTACTACCTAGGGTGAAAAGTAAAAGGCTGGCGTTGAAGTTTGTATTAGGATTTTTATGGGGGCTTTTTAAATCCCTCATTCCTATACGACCCTATGTATTCCTGATAGGGCCCTAGTAAACCTGGTAAAGGCCCAATTCTTGGCCACTCTCAAGAATCATTTCCTCACAACCATACTTAATAGTGTCAACTTGGCGCTCATTTGAGAAATATAAGCCGAGATGGTTGAACCAAATCTAACCTCTCTTCCAAATGCTGAGACTAAATATGAACATTGGTCAACAAACATATCTACCCAAATTTTACTAGCATTCAAGATTGCTCTTACAATATGCTACAACCACCTTCATGTATCGTAACCATATTCTTTTCAAATTTAAAAAACAAAAAGATTCATTTGCTTTCCACTTAATCTTGTTAAGAGATTTAAATCTAATTTTCAAGATCAAATGTCATTTCACATTTACTTTATGTCTGACATCTTATGAAGTTTCAATGAACTTAAATTTATTCGGGTAATTTACATACACGCCACATAATGCTTATGTATCTACATATCTAACACCTAAATATTCATATTTACATGCATACCATTCATATCTTTAATATCAGATTAAAAATACCAATATCTATTTAAAAGTGCATTGAGCTTTTCATGCATAGGTTTATGACACCAAGGTGTTATAAATATAAATATCAAGCTTTGGATGTTAGATATTTAAATTCATTAGAATTGTGTGGTATGTATGTTAATTTACCATTTATTTATATATATAATATAATATTTAGTGGATTACTTTAGGACCAAAGTCTTGTTTTGCATGGTTCGGATTTCTCTTCTTAAATATTTATAGGAAGATATTTTGACAGCGTACTTGCACCTCTCTTAGATGCTATTTTGGTTGGCAGAAATTAAATGCTGTATTGAGTAAATCGTTGGCATTTGCTTCCAAGAATTTTTTTGAATTATGAATGTTCTAGTTTAATGTGAATGCTGTAGTTTACGCTAAATTGAACTGTTGAAATGTGCTTAGACCCACAAGAAATTTACATTACTGTGCTGTGCAGACAACTAACTCTTAAAATAGCCTAGTCCATGTGCTTTAGGTTTATTTTTATTTAACTTGTATGAAATGTGAACAACCAGGATGGGTGCAATGCCAGATTCTTCACAGGACCATAATAACTTTATTGGGCAGACCTTGAAGGTATGATCTCATTCTCTAAGAACAACCAGATATGCATATTTTTATACTGTCGAGGCATTGCATATTAAGGTTCCCTTCTTTGGTTGAGTAGGTGGACTTGCCTAAGGAGAATGATCGTAATGGTAATTTTGATTGCAGCATTGCTAACGTGCATTTTGATTTTCCTACTCAAAGAAAATTATCTTCTAAAAATATGATATCAATGGCAGACAAGGGAAGAATTACCAAGGTCAACTCACCAAAAACGAATCAGTTTGTTTCAGCTAGATATTCTTCATTGGATTCTTCTAGGACTCCTAGACACTCACTTCCTAAATCACTTTCTTTTTCCAAAGAAGAATTGAAGCAACCTGTTCATGGTGCTCACAATAAATCCAGTGGTTCTGCATATAAGAAGTTCGCTCCTTTGGACCACCTTAAGGCAACCTCTCCAAGGATTTCACCTGTACGAAGAAGGCCAGAACAGGGGGAGATGCATGTCTCTGGTGTCTCTACATTTTTATCTCCATCTTTCGGGAGTATTTTAGATGAATCTGATGATGATATGGTACATTTTCTTTTCCTTATATTTATTTATAATTTTAACTTTCATTAATTTTCCTTTGTTATTGAGAAACCTTACAATTTAATATAATTTACATATTTAGGAAGTTCGTAGTTTCAGCAATAGCTCTTGTGATGTGCGGTCTTCAATCAGTCCGACATCTAATATGCATTTGTCATCTCCCAGGCAAGATGAACAGTTTGTTGTATTTTAACTGAAAACTGTAGTCAATGTAGAACTGGTCAGGTGTTAATGGCTTTCCATAATTTATTTTTTTTTTGCTTATTTTTGTTTTTTGTTTTATTTTATTTTATTTTATTTTATTTTTATTTTTTCAGTTTACATTCTGAAGCTGAAGAAGTAAACCGTAGAAACAGTTCTTCTGTAGAAAAGGCAATGCAAAGAACAAAATCGCCAAAGGATTTTGTTTGTCCCATCACTGGGCATCTCTTCAATGATCCGGTAACTCTAGAAACAGGTCAAACATATGAAAGAAAAGCAATCCAAGAATGGTTGAAGAGGGGAAATACAACATGCCCGATCACTCGTCAAACTCTCTCTTCCACTGTCTTACCCAAAACTAATTATGTTTTAAAGAGGCTGATTACAACTTGGATGGAGCAAAATCCTGATATTGCATTAGAGTTCTCATACATGGAGACACCAACGGCTTCTCCCAGACCTTCCTTGTCTAAGGAGCAGCTCTTAGAATCCAGCACCATAGTTGATCTAGAATTTCCTCTCTCTTTATCTAGGCCCACCGCTACCAAAAATGAGAAAAGAAGTAAACGTTTCATGAGAGGCCCATCTACTTCACCAAGAAGTGTAATTTCCCAAGCTGCTACTGAAACAGTAATGAATGCCTTGAAGACATATGCCTCGTGTCTCTGTACTTCAGAGGACCTGCAAGAATGTGAAGCAGCCGTCCTGCAAATAGCCAGGATATGGAAGGAATCGAAGGCTAGCACAGGAGTTCAAGCTTTTTTATCTTCGCCGACAATATTGAATGGATTTCTAGAAATCCTATCAGCTTCTAGCAATAGGGAAGCTCTTAGAGTTTCTGTTTATATTCTTTCCGAACTTGTTTTGGCAGATGAAAGTGTAGCTGAAACACTTAGTAATGTGGACTCAGATTTTGAATGCCTCTCTGCTTTGCTTCTCAATGGACTGGCTGAGGCTGCTGTTCTTATATGCCAACTACAACCCACATTCTCTCAGATTTCGGGCCATGATATCGTGCAATCCTTAGTTCAAGTAATAATGAGCAAAGGAGAACATATAGATGACTTCAGTTGCGCGATGGAACCAAAGGATGCAGCAATATCATTGTTAGAACTACTATTATCCGGGGGAGATGAGACTAATCGCTCTATCAATGCTTCAATTGTTATTTCAGCAAATGGGCTTGCTGCTCTTATCAAGTGCTTGGATCAAATGGAAGGGAGGGCCTCTGTTGTATCAATACTTGTAAGTTGTATGCATGCTGATAAACGCTGTAGAAATTTCATTGCAGGGAGGGCTGAGTTGTCCCCTGTTCTTGAACTATTTCATGGCGGAAATGACAACACGAGGAGCGCATGCATTGATTTTCTCTCGAACATTGTTTGTTTTAAAAGGTAAGCTCGTTATTATTTAGGAATATTTCTCATGTTCTCCTTCAGCGCATAAATTTTGACCTTAGATGCTTAAAACCGATTTTTTATTTTTTCTTTTGCCATGTTACAGACCTCCATAAGCACAGTTTTTTAAGAAGTACAGTTCAATCTACTCTTGAATGTTATTTATAATATCCACTATCTGTCAGCCTAATTAATCTTGGATTGTTGGAGAAGCTTCTATACAATTGTTGTAGTTGCATTCACACCTATATTACTTTCGTAAATTTGCTTATAGCATCCATATCAAGCTAATAATTAAGTGTATTTTTTTTTTAACAAAATTATAGCTTTTTATATTTGTTTGTGGAGGCTTTATTACTTAACAAGGATATTAGTTTTCTACATTTACTTATGATTCCTAATTTTTCATACATTTGAATTTTGTAATTATGTTTATATATACTCAAAAGTTCAATGGAATAAACAAGTTAACAAACTATTTACTTCTTTTCTCCTTTTTTTTACATTTTAATATGGCATAAGAGATACATTTCTTAGTCTTGCACCATTTTTTAGATCAATAAAGCTCATCTTCCCTCCCAATCATTATCTCCCATGAATCTATTGTTATCTCTCATGACTCGACTCATCTCATCTTTGTGTTGGGTAATGTGGAGACCCGGTCTACCACATGTTAATTAGCTTCCTAATTAAGAGGGCTTACCTACCGCTCACCTACTTTCTCACATACCGCTCACCTACTTTCCCACCTACCGCTCACCTACCACATCCTACCTACCACTCACCTACATCCCACCTACCACTCTCTTTGATTCTATAAATAGCCTCTTTTGGCTATTGGATGAAGTCAAACCAAGTGAAGAGTAAGCCAAGCAAAGCAAGGGCCAAGCCAAATCCTCTAAGAGAAAGGGCAAAATATTACATCCGGAGTACGCACGTAGAGTTACATGCGAAGCCCAATCCATGCGAGACATGTGGAATCCAGCAATAACACGGAATAACACGGGAATAACGCGAATGAATATTCCTCGTGTTACTCCGCGGTTAGCAGTGTTTTGGGCTGAATAATACGGGGAATAATGCGGAATAACATGGGGAATATTCCTTCGTGTTATTCTCGTGTTATTCCGTGTTATTGTGGTGGTATTGTAACACCACCACAATAACACATCAATACTACGCGGAATAACACGGGAATAACGCGGAATAACATGGGAATAACGCGGAATAACACGGGAGAATATTCCCGTTGTTACAATACTACTGCAATAACACATGAATAACACGGAATAACACGGGAAATATTCCCCACGTTATTTAGCCCAAAACACCGCTAACCACGGAGTAACACGAGAAATATTTCTTCGTGTTATTCCCGTGTTATTGCGCGTTATTGCGGGATTCCACGTGTCTCCCATGGATTGGCCTCCGCACATAACTCTACGTGCGTAGTCCGGATGTAATATTTTGCCGAGAGAAAGAGAGGAAGAGATAAAGAGAATAAGGGAGAGAAGAAAATAGAGTTTTTCTTGTAAACATCGAAGCGCTCGACGGTGTAATTCTTCGAAGAAATAAAATCCTCTGCTACTCCGTGGACGTAGGAAAATTTGTCGAACCACGTAAATCTGTGTATCTCTTTGGTTTTAGTTTTTATGTGTGCAATTTTCTCGTTCCATTTTTCTATTGTCATTGTTTTTCACAACAACTGGTATCAGAGCCCCGGTTCGAATCTGAGGAAGAACGATGGCCGGATATGAAGTAAATGTTTCGGGGATCGAGAAGTTTGACGGCACAGATTTTGGTTACTGGAGGATGCAGATAGAGTACTACCTCTATGGGAAGAAACTCCATCTTCCGTTACTGGGAAAGCGACCAGAGAAGATGGAAGAGGCCGAATGGAACTGTTGGATCGACAAGTTTTGGGGGTTATTCGATTAATCATGTCAAGATCAGTTGCACACAACGTCATCAAAGAGAGAACCACTGTATATCTCATGGAGACTTTGTCAGGTATGTATGAAAAGTTGTCGGCAAATAACAAAGTGTATCTGATGAAAAAGTTATTCAATCTGAAGATAACGGAGGGTACGTTCATTGTACAACATCTGAATTACTTTAATACTATCACAAATGAATTGTCATATGTCGAAATTGAATTTGATGATGAGATACGGGCACTGATATTATTGGCTTCATTGCTAAATAGCTGGGAAGCTATGAGAATGACAGTTAGCAACTCTGCGGGTAAAACTAAGCTGAAATATGATGATATTTGTGATTTAATTTTGGCTGAGGAGGTGCGCATGAAAGATTATGGCGAGACTTCATGTTCGAATTTGGCACTGAATGTTGATTCTAGAGGGAAGTCACATGACAGGAACTCAAGCAGAGGAATGTCAAAATCAAACCACAGAGGCAAGAGCAAGTCGAAGCCTGGTCAGCAAGCAACCTGCTGGAATTGTGGCAAAACTGACCACATAAAAAGGAACTGCAAAAATCTTAAAAAGACGGAGAACATCAGTGCTAACGTTGTAACTGAAGAAGTTCAAGATGCGTTGTTTCTTGCAGTTCACA
Source organism: Papilionanthe hookeriana x Papilionanthe teres (assembly GCA_022702705.1). Lineage (NCBI taxonomy): Eukaryota > Viridiplantae > Streptophyta > Magnoliopsida > Asparagales > Orchidaceae > Papilionanthe > Papilionanthe hookeriana x Papilionanthe teres. The sequence goes on from CM040436.1 coordinate 19,457,401, forward strand.
GCTCCATTGACGACTGGATACTGGACTCAGAGGCTTCTTTCCATACATCTTCCCACGGAGAGTTAATGTAAAACTATGTTGCAGGTGATTTTGGGAAGGTTTACCTGGCTAATGGAGCAGCTTTGAACGTGGTGGGGATGAGAGATGTAGAAATTACACTCCCCAACAAAAACAAATGAATCCTACAAAAGATCATACACATTTTTGAGCTGAAAAAGAATTTAATTTCTGTTGGGCAGCTCGATGAAGGAGGACATTCAGTAGTGTTCTCAAATAACACTTGGAAGGTCTCAAAAGGAGCACTGGTACTGGCTCGGGATAAGAAAACTGGTACACTGTATATGACTACTGGTTTAATTAACAATGTTGATACTACAGTTGCAGAGAGTACAACAAACATGTGGCATTGCAAGCTTGGACACATGAGTCAGAGAGGCATGAAAGAGCTTCAGTGCAGAGGCAAGCTGCCAGAACTGAAGTCAGTTGATTTTGACATGTGTGAAAGTTGCATTATGGGGAAGCAAAAGAAGGTCAATTTCCTGAAAGGTGGCAGGACACTAAAGACAGGAAAACTAGAACTTGTACACACCGATGTGTGGGGACCTTCCCCAGTGGCATCTCTTGGAGGCTCTCGCTACTACGTCACATTCATAGACAATCACAACAGAAAGGTATGAGTTTATTTTTTGAAGCATAAATCTGATGTATTTACTATGTTCAAAACTTGGAAAGTTATGTTTGAGACAGAGACAGATCTAAAATTGAAATTGAGGTCTGACAATTTTGGTGAGTACATCGATGGTGGGTTCAAGGAATACTGTGCAACTCAGGGTATCAGAATGGAGAAGACCATTCCGGGGACACCACAACAAAATGAAATTGCAGAGCGTATGAACAGGACCATTCAATGAGCGTGCCAGGAGCATGAGGTTGCACGCCGGATTACCACCAACTTTTTGGGAAGATGCGGTCAGCACTGCAGTCTACTTGATTAACAGAGGGTCATCCGTCCCATTAGACTGTGAATTACTTGAGGAGGTTTGGAGCGGCAAAGAGGTCAAATTTTCTCATCTTAAGACTTTTGGCTGTCTCTCTTATGTTTTAATCAATCCTAATGCTCGTAGCAAGCTTGAGGCTAAGTCAAAGAAATGTTATTTCATTGGCTATGGAGACGAAGCATTTGGCTATCGTTTCTGGGATAATCAGGATCGAAAGATTAGCAGAAGCAGGAAAGTGATCTTCAATGAGAATATGATGTACAGACAAGACTAGTACAAATTCTGAAGCAGCTCCTCAGGAATCGGAGTTCGTGAAGTTTGACGATCTACCAGAGGTCACAATACATGACTGAAATGTGAATGACGAGGAGAGTGGGTCCGGGGCACCCATTCCCATTATTCCACAATCAGGTTCAGAGTCATTCACTACTCCAACTACCATTCGCATGTTAGTCAGGAGCAGGCGTTCTCCACAGCATTACTCACCAACCTTAAACTACATCCTGCTGACAGATAGCGGAGAACCATAGAGCTATGAAGAAACCATTCAAGATGGAAATTCTAGCAAGTAGGAGCTAGCCATGAAGAAAGAGATGGATTCCCTACTGGGAAATCAGACGTGAGAGCTTACATAACTTCCACCAGGGAAGAAGGTATTGCACAACAAGTGGGTGTACGTGTAAAGACTGATCTTGATGGCAGTAAGAGGTACAAGGTTAGACTTGTTGTAAAGGATTTCGGCGAGGCGGGGCATTGATTATTCCGAGATTTTTCTGTGGTGAATCTCACAACCATTAGGATGGTAGTGGCTATGGTTGCTACCGAATATCTATTTCTGGAGCAATTAGATGTGAAGACAGCTTTTCTTTATGGAGATCTTGAAGAAGACATCTACATGCACCAACTTGAGGGGCTCGTGGTACAGGGAAAAGAAGAATCGGTTTGCAAACAGAAGAAGAGCTTGTATAGCCTAAAGCAAGCTCCTAGACAATGATACAAGAAGTTTGATAAATTTATGCTCAATGCATGGTACAACATATGTCAGGCAGATCACTATTACTATTTCAGGTACTTTGACAACTCTTATATCATTCTGTTGTATGTGGATGATATGCTTATTGCAGGTGTCAGCATTGATGAGATCAATAATCTGAAGAAGCAGATGTCAGAGCACTTTACAATGAAGGATTTGGGAGAAGTAAAGCAAATCATTGGCATGAGGATTGTCAGAGACCGAGTCAGAGGCACGTTGAGGCTTTCACAAGCTGAATATGTGAAAAAGGTGCTTAGCGGGTTCAATATGGACAAAGCCAAACCAGTCGGCACACTTTTGGCAGTCATTTCAGACTCAACAAGAGTCAGTCACCCACGTCAGAGGAGGAACAAGACTACGTGGGTAAGGTTCCTTACGCTTCAGCTATTGGTTCACTTATGTATGTTATGGTCTGCACCAGACCAGATATTGCCCATGCAGTGAGAGGTGTGAGCAGATACATGAGTAATCCAGGGAAAGAACATTGGGAAGCTGTGAAGTGGATCTTCAGATACCTAAGGGGCTCTTCAGAAACCTGCTTGTGTTTCTCAGGAAAGAGCCTAGAGGTGCAAAGCTATGTTGATGCAGATTTAGCTGGCGACATTGACAGTAGGAAGAGTACTACAGGTTATATTTATACTCTTGGTGGTACTGCAATGTCATGGGGCTCAAATCTATAGAAGATAGTTTCTTTGTCCACTATAGAAGTGCGAGTATGTTGTAGTATCAGAGGCTGCAAAGTAGATGATGTACAGACAAGACTAGTACAAATTCTGAAGCAGCTCCTCAGGAATCGGAGTTCGTGAAGTTTGACGATCCACCAGAGGTCACAGTACATGACCGAAATGTGAATGACAAGGAGAGTGGGTCCGGGGCACCCATTCCCATTATTCCACAATCAGGTTCAGAGTCATTCACTACTCCAACTACCGTTCGCAGGTTAGTCAGGAGCAGGCGTTCTCCACAGCGTTACTCACCAACCTTGAACTACATCTTGCTGACTGATAGCGGAGAACCATAGAGCTATGAAGAAACCATTCAAGATGGAAATTCTAGCAAGTAGGAGCTGGCCATGAAGGAGGAGATGGATTCCCTACTGGGAAAACAGACGTGAGAGCTTACATAACTTCCACCAGGGAAGAAGGTATTGCACAACAAGTGGGTGTACGTGTAAAGACTGATCTTGATGGCAGTAAGAGGTACAAGGCTAGACTTGTTGTAAAAGGATTTCAGCAGAGGCAGGGCATTGATTATTCTGAGATTTTTTATTCTGTGGTGAAGCTCACAACCATTAGGATGGTAGTGGCTATGGTTGTTACCGAAGATCTATTTCTGGAGCAATTAGATGTGAAGACAGCTTTTCTTTATGGAGATCTTGAAGAAGACATCTACATGCACTAACCCGAGGGGCTCGTGGTACAGGGAAAAGAAGAATCGGTTTGCAAACAGAAGAAGAGCTTGTATAGCCTAAAGCAAGCTCCTAGACAATGATACAAGAAGTTTGATAAATTTATGCTCAATGCAGGGTACAACATATGTCAGGCAGATCACTGTTGCTATGTCAGGTACTTTGACAACTCTTATATCATTCTGTTGTTGTATGTGGATGATATGCTTATTGCAGGTGTCAGCATTGATGAGATCAATAATCTGAAGAAGCAGACGTCAGAGCACTTTACAATGAAGGATTTGGGAGAAATAAAGCAAATCATTGGCATGAGAATTGTCAGAGGCACGTTGAGGCTTTCACAAGCTGAATATGTGAAAAAGGTGCTTAGCAGGTTCAATATGGACAAAGCCAAACGGTCGAGCAGAACTTTTGGGCGATCATTTCAGACTCAACAAGAGTCAGTCACCCACGTCAGAGGAGGAACAAGACTACATGGGTAAGGTTCCTTACGCTTCAGCTATTGGTTCACTTATGTATGTTATGGTCTGCACCAGACCAGATATTGCCCATGCAGTGAGAGGTGTGAGCAGATACATGAGTAATCCAAGGAAAGAACATTGGGAAGCTGTGAAGTGGATCTTCAGATACCTAAGAGGCTCTTCAAAAACACCGTTCGTGTTTCTCAGGAAAGAGCCTGGAGGTACAAGGCTATGTTGATGCAGATTTAGCTGGTGACATTGACAGTAGGAAGAGTACTACAGGTTATATTTATACTCTTGGTGGTACTGCAATGTCATGGGGCTCAAATCTACAGAAAATAGTTTCTTTGTCCACTACAGAAGCTGAGTATGTTGTAGTATCAGAGGCTGCAAAGGAGATGATATGACTGCAAGGTTTTTTGGAACAATTGGGTAAGGAGGTTCAGAATGACACTCACTACATTGATAGTCAGAGCGCTATATTCCTTGCTAGGAATCCTGCATTTCAATCTAGGACTAAGCACATTCAAATCAGGTATTACTTCATACGATTATTATTAAATGACAAACAGTTGTTACTTGAGAAAATTTGTGGAAGCAAGAATCCTGCTGATATGTTAACAAATGGTGTTACTCTTGAGAAACTGAAGTTGTGCGTGGCTTCAGTTGGTCTTCTAGCTTGACGACAGAGGCTTTGAGTTACAGAGGTGGAGGATATCGTGTTTGAGGAAAAGTTTGGTACAGCCAGCAGATGATACAGCCTGTAGGTGGTGCAGTGAGTGTCTCAGTCTCCAAGTGGGAGAATTGTTGGGTAATGTGGAGATCCGATCCACCACATGTTAATTAGTTTCCTAATTAAGAGAGCTTACCTACCGCTCACCTACTTTCCCACCTACCGCTCACCAACCACATCCTACCTATCGCTCACCTACCTCCCATCTATCACTCTCATTGATTCTATAAATAGTGTCTTTTGGCTATTGGATGAAGTCAAGCCAAGTGAAGAGCTAAGTCAAGCAAAGCAAGGGCCAAGCCAAGTCCTCTAAGAGAGAAAGAGAGGAAGAGAGAAAGAGAGGAAAAGAGAGAAGAAAATAGAGTTTTTCTTGTAAACGTCGAGGCGCTCGACGGTGTAATTCCTCGAAGAAATAAAATCCTCTGCAGCTCCGTGGACGTAGGCAGATTTTTCGAAGCACGTAAATTTATGTGTCGCTCTGGTGTTTGTTTTCTGTGTCCAATTTTCTGGTTCCATTTTTTTTATTGTCATCGTTTTTCACAACACTTTGTCCATCGGTACTTTCACGGCTTCCTGCCATCTATTAAGAATATCTCATTCATCTCATACATCTTCCATTATTGTATGTGTCTTGTGCCTTTAAAAGCATAATGTTGTCTCAGCTGGACACTCAAAATTTATCTTATACTTAATCTTGGTAAAAGTTTTTTCTTTCATGCATGAAGTTTGGTTACTTTAGTTGGATATTATGACTTTGATTGGGCAATGTCACAACTCATTGCTCCATCACCAATTATTTTATTATGTTAGCTCTAGTTCTATTTCTTGGAAATCCGAGAAAACCAATAGTTCTTGTTTTCCGTAGAAGCACAATATCGTTCCGTTGTTGCACTTACTTTGAAGAAGATGTAATGGTTAAAATTTCTTCTCTGGAAAGTTGCGCATTCATAATCATTTTCGGTTCACAGTGATAGCCAAGTTGTTGTTATTTATTCCTCTGAAACCTGGTCTTCAACAAATGCATCAAACATTTTGAAATTGGCTATCATTTTTTTATTTGTGAAAAGATTCAAGCAGGTCTTTTTGCTCCTTCCTATGCACGGTATTGAGATCGATTGGCAGATCTCTACCCAACCACTTGGTGCTGCTGTTTTTTTGTCAACTGTTTTGCAAGTTGAGTGTTCTTGGTATCACAATCCCAACTTCAACTTGAGGAGGGGTATTTGATGAAAATTATGGAGCATTTCAAGCAATTAGAAGAGGAATATTTAAGCATCCATATTGGCCTAATTATCTGGGCATAATCATTTTAACATATTTGTTAGCATTCAATCTTTCTTAGTAGTTGAATTGAATATAACTAGTTCACAGAACATTTTCTTCTCTTTTCCTGTTCGCCATTTAACAGCCTGTTATGTTGATAATTATTTATCTATTTATTATTTTTTTATTTTTTTTAACAACCTGCTATCCTGTTACTTTCATATGATTTAGTCTGATGTTTACTGTTGTCTGCAATGCTCTATGGTGCTGAATGTTGGCCTATAAAAAAGAAGCATAATGCTAAGTTAAGTGTTGCCGAGATGAGAATGATTAGGTGGATGAGTGGCTTTACACTTAGAGACAAAATGCGAAATGAATATATCCTTAATAGGGTTGGTGTTGCACCAGTGACGGATAAAATTAGAGAGAGTCGCCTTAGATGGTTTGGTCACATTAAACGTCGACCACCTGATGATCCGATTAGGAGAGTAGATGTTTTAGATACAAATTATGTTAAGAAAGGCAGAGGTAGACCTGGGAAAACTTGGGCTTATTGCATAAAAAATTATCTTAATTTATTAGAAATAAACGAAAATTTGACACTAAATAGGACACAATGGAGAAAAAGGATTCATGTAGCCGACCCCATTTAGTGGGATTAAGGCTTTGTTGTTGTTGTTGTTGTTGTTTACTATTGTCTGCACTTGCCTTCCAGGCTATCAAAATCTGTGCAGTATTGCAATGATTAATAACATCTTAGAATCCACTGATACCAGTGATAGCTTTAGGGCTTGGAAATAAGGGTCACCTCTGAGAAGAAAGAAATTTCATTCACTGATTCCTTGCACATCCTACATTACTAATAGCTCTGTCAATTTCCTTCCTTTTTTAGTTGTAATTTGCTGGTTTTAAAGGATTTAAAAATATCAAAATGGCAAGTTCAATATCATCTTGTTCATGAACTACCAGCAAACCGGCAACAACAGGTCAGTTTGGGAAAAACAGACAGCCTTGTGAAAACTAAATTTATAAATTTTATAATACATCTCATCCGAAAAGCTGATAGCCTTGTGAAAACTAAATTTATAACTTCCATAATACATCTCATCTGAAAAAAAAAAAAAAAATTTCTTCAATTTTCTTAAGCTGAAACTCCTAAAATTTTTGGGAAAGTACCTACTCTCAAGTATATGACATTTAACATTCTCACTTCAAATTTTCATTATGTAACTGTTATTTGGAAATGCTTCATATTATAATACGTGTATTTTGTCTTCTATTTTCTTTTCTTTTATTCATCCATGTTATAGCATGTTTTCCTATAACTTAGCATGAGTTGTACTAAGCAAATCTAATCAACCTTCAAGTAATTTAATTACACTGCCTGCAATCTACCTGCTATATACGGATTTCTTCCTTTTGGCTAAAGATTAAGCGTAATCTGTTTTCACGTTTTTACTTTCCTAAAGTGCAAAATATATTTTCATCTGGGTTTCAGGAGGACATTCTGTTATCAGATTTTACAGACAATTAAAGATGAGGGGGCATTTAGTAGCATGCACTCCTTTTTAGTTTATCTTCAAATGGCTCCAATTGAGCAGCAACCATTGGTTGCTAGTCTCCTTCTCCAGCTTGATCTTCTGGTTTGTTTCTCATCTTTAACTTCGGACCCATGCAGAGATAAACTTCACTCTTCCAAAGAATTACAGCTCAGACACATGATTTTCAGGTTGAACCTCGAATGACGAGCATTTACAGGGATGAAGCTATTGATTATATAATAGAAGCTCTTAAAAGAAAAGATTTTCCTCTTTGCCAGATCATTGCTCTAGACACATTATTTTCTCTGACTGGTCGGTTGAATGCTTCGGGAGATGCTATAACTGAAGCATGGTTATTGAAGATAGCAGGGGTTTATCAGCTACCTTGCATCCCAGAGGATGAAGAAGGAAACGGAATTTATATTGATGTTGTGGAGCCAAATGAGGTTTGTTTCATTTCAGCTCATTCTCTCTTGTGAAACATTAGCCTCACTGTCTTTTGCAAGTTAGGTAGTTTTGCTTTGCTCATTTATCTTCAGGAAGAAGAAGCAAAAGCTATGAGTATTTGGGAGAAAAGAGTAGCTTTTGTACTATGTAATCATGAGAATGGTGCAATTTTTAAAGCTCTGGAGGAATGTCTAATGAGCAAATCCATGGAGATTACCAAATCATGTCTTGTTATTGCTACATGGCTTATACATATTCTTAACATTCTACCTGATACCGGTATGAGAGTGATTGCAAGCCATTCTTTAGTCGATCATTTGTTAGATATCCTGGAATCATCTAAAAGCATGGAGGAGAAAGTCCTTTCAACCTTGGCTTTGAAAAACCTCTTTAGTGATCCAGGTGATTTGATGTTTGGAAGACCAATATATATTCCTCTCAGCTCCTATGTATTTACATGTCTAATACCTAAACTTTAATTTTTACATATGGTGCCTTGCCTATGCATGAAAAAGTTTATTTCACCTTTTAAAAGTTAAAATAGTGGTACTTTTTATGATATATGAAAGATATGGGCAGTATAAATGCTAAAGATAAACTTAGGTGTTAGATATGTAAATAAACAAGTATGGAGTGGTATGCATACGGTGTGCTTTTAGTTTTCATTCATAAACTATGAAATTAACTGTTTGGTGGCAAGATTCCAGATTTAGATGGAGGACTTGTAGCATATGCAAAGCGAATTTACAAGCCTTTGAAGAAACTTAGAAGGTATTCGTCACTGGTTGCGGAAACCCTGAAAGAAATAATGCAATTGCCTGCTGTTGACACGGTGAGTACTTCGGAGTATGACTTGGTAAATTCTTGAGGCATTGTGGATTCTCATATTTGATTGACTCGTCTTTCAGTCGGTGTTTTGGTCATGCGCTGAATTAGTTGAGATAGACTCCAGTTCTAACGGTGAGGTACTATCTCTGGTTCATTCGAAAGGTCGCCTCTTTAGCAGCCACTCTGATGGAACTATTAAGGTAATTTATTTCACGCAGCATGCTCATACTTCGCATCTGGTGTGAGCTTCATATTTTTGAGGACTTTCATGCTAAATCAGCATTATACTTTTCCTGTAGCTGTGGGATGTTGGGAAGAGGGGATGGCGGTTGATTCAAGAAGTTCAAGGGCACTTGAAAGCAGTTACAGGCCTTCATATTCCTCAATCAAGTGATAAATTATATAGTTGTTCGCTTGATAAAACCATCCGAGTACGCATCATTTTTTTTTTCATATTAAATGCAATGATGTACTTTGCTCGCTTATGTTCCTTAACTATTTTAGGGAAATTTACTTAAATACCACGATTCTTATGCATTTACATATTGTTAAGATTTGGAATAGACCAACATAAATTCATTGATAGGATGAGAAGTATTTAAATTCAATTATGATAGGCATCATAATGAAAAGTAATAAAAACAGAATAAAATAACTAGGAAAGAAATCTAAATAGAATAAAAGTACAAAAAGAAACTTATAATTAGGGAATAAAATCAAATAATTAGTATTCATGACATAGGTATAGTCATTAAAATCTAATACTCCCCCTCAAGTTGAAGCATGGATGCTAGTCATATTCAACTTGGAATTGAAGTCTTCAAACAAAAGACAAGGCAGATTCCTGGTGAGGATGTCCGCTAGTTGACCACTAGAGGGCACCTATGGAACGTGATTCTCCCCGGACTCGATTTTTTTCTTAATAAAATGTTTGTCGATCTTCACATATTTGGTACGATCATGTTGGACTGGGTTGTGAGCATTGTTGACTGTGGTCTTATTATCATAGAATAGCTACAATGGGACAGAGATTAGCATACGGAGTTCGCGGAACATAATGTGTAGCCTTAGAGCTTCACAGATTCTTAAGGACATAGATCAATATTCAACTTCAGCATTGCTTCGCGTAACCACAAACTATTTTTTATTTTTTCACGTGACAAGATTACCCCATAGAAATGAGCCATACCCCGAGGTGGAACGCCGATCATAAACTGATCTAGCCTAATCAACATCTATCTAAACAACAATAGACCAAGAGGTGTGGCGGGAAAAGAACAAACCTGAGCTTAATGTACCTTTTAAGTAGTGGAGAATCTGATGGACAGCTTGGAGATGGTGCTCATAAAGGTCGTGCATGAATTGACTCAGTATTTCTACTGTGTGGCATATGTTCAGACGTGTATGAGCCAGATAGATAATTTTTCCTACAGTACGTTGATAATGAGTTTGTTTGACATAATAGTCAAATAATTTTTAATTAGGATTCATAGGAACAACAACAGGTTTGCAAAGAAGAATATTGTTCTCAGTTAGGAGATCAATCACATATTTGCGCTGAGACGGGCAAATTCCCCTAGAGGACCGAGTCACTTCATTGCCTATGAAGTATCGGAGAGATCTCAAATCTTTCATCTCAAAGGATGAAGCAAGAATGCCTTTTTAAAACTCCAATGCTAGGAGATCATTACATGTCAGAACAATATCGTCCAAAAAGACAATAAGGATAGCTACCTAGCCATTGGAGGAGTGCCGGAAGAAGAGGGTGTGATTCGATTGATCCTGAGTAAAACTATGGCCCACGACCACCTTTGTGAACTTGTTCAACCAGACACTTGGGAACTGCTTTAGCCCATAAATGAACTTTTTTAGCCTGCGCACTTGTCCTCTGGATGTAGTATAATCAAAACCCAGAGAAAGAGACATTTACACCTCTTCTGTCAGCTCACCATTCAAGAATACATTCTTGACATCTAGTTGACATAAAGGTCAATCCATATTCACTATATGTGATAATAGGACTCGAATAGTGTTTAGCTTATCCACTGGAGCATATTTCTGCTCATAGTCAACTTTGTAGGTCTATGAGTACTCTTTGGCGACCAATCTTGCCTTCTTAGGTTCAAAAGACCTGTCAGAGTTGAACTTGGTGTTGAAAATTCATCGACACTCTACAACATTCTCAACTTGAGGAAGGTCCACGACATCCCACATATGGTTCCGCATAAGGGCAATCATCTCTTCCATTACTTCCATTTTCCAGCCTGGATCAGCAAAAGCAACCTCAATAGTAGCAGGGTTCTGATGGCTCGTCAGGGCAGTAGCAAATGCTCTATAGGTCGGCAGTAAACTGTGGAAAGACATATTTTACCATAGAATAGAGAGAGCGTGTCTGATTGCGTACCTTACTCGGAGAACTTTCCTCCTCATTCGAAAGAGGGGTTGTGCTGAGGATGCCGCCCGAGGTGGAGTCAAGATCTTGTAAGAGTTAACAGGCTCTTGAGTTGGAGCATTGGGACAAGTGCGTCAAGTGTAAACACAGATAATGGGAGGATAAGATGGTGCACTTAGCGGGACAGGGGAACAATAGGGGGGTCATCCATAGGAGTAGAGACCGAGCTAGAGAAATAAGGAGACATCAGCACTCACATAGATTTTGTTTGTGGTTGGATCAAGTCATTGATACCCATTTTAAGTTGTGGAGTAGCCTAGGAAGATACATTTTATGGATCTGGGATCAAGTTTACTCGAAGTAAGGGCAATGTTCCGAACAAAGACAGTGTATCAGTGGAGAAGATCTGATTGACTGGGAAGCATGACATTTGGACGGCTAAGGGAAGTTTGAAACTTGTGAATTATTGAAGGGACTCTATTTATGAGATAAGTGACAGTTAGAATGCATTGTTCCAAAAACGTTTTGAGGCATCGGATTGGAACATAATGGGGCAAGCAACGTCGAGGAGGTGATGGTTCTTCCTCTCTATTTTGTTGAGGAGTGTCCATGCAAGAACTATGATGGAGGATGCATTTACTTAATAAGAAATCACTCAAAATAGAGTTAGAAAACTCATGGCCATTTTCGATCTGAAGGACTTGAATAAGAGTTTTGAATTGGGTTAAAACGAAGGTGTAGAAGTATTAGAATGTTGCAAGGAATTTCGATTTGTCTTTTGAAATGTAAACTTACGTCATCCGAGTGTGGTTATAAATTAAGGTCAAGAACCACTGTTTATTGGTGTAGTTGAGAGTGCGAAAAAGTCTCCATAGTTAGATCGGTCATTATTACAATCGACTCTTACCAACAATGGAGCTACATAATCCATCGCCAGATCTGACGGCATTTATTCCAAAGCACGGGTAGTAAGTTGAAAAAGCTTGTGAATAGCTAGTCTTATGATCTGGATCAATATCCATGGACTAAATGAGAAATAAACTATGAGAGCATAGAAGAGTAGATTGTCAGACGCGGGAGGTCGATGGACCCACAGAGACTTGATTGGATCCAAGAAGCTTGATCAATTGCTCCATCTGATTTTTTAGGGATTCAGAAGATTCTGGAATGTTCCGGATAAGATTGGGTTCAGTCGTGCCTGGTTTGGATTGGCATTAGTAGATTTGGACAAGGGTTTATAAGTCGGCTTTCCATGAAGTTTCTAACACTTGTCCCGAGTGTGGTTGGGCTTGCGATGGTAATCACAATTCGGGTGACCGGTTTGAGGTGCAATGGCTAAGGGCTAAGCACTAGTCAAGATCAAGGTGGGTGATTCAGTTGAAGTAGAGTCACCGAGCATGATCTCCTGCTTTCTTTCCGACGAATCTCAATGAATGTAGCGTGAGCGGAAGGAAGAGGACCCAACCAAGAATATGGCCCCGAACTTCGTCGAGGTATTTGTTAAGGCCTGCAAGAATTGAGACATACGATCCCTTTTTATGATCTTCTGGAAGAGGGATAAGTCTGTCGAAGAATCTCACGTGTAGTAGTAGTATAGGTGGCATTCCATCCATAATGCAACAAGGTCATTATAGTATCGGTTCACAGTCTTTGACCCATGTTTTTTCTACTAAATCTTTTTAAATGCCTCTTAGAGTTGGTCAAAATTTCCTACATACGAGTAGGAATCATGGATAGCTGTCCAGAGAGCAGTAGCTGAGGGGAGGAACATGTACGACGACAAATTGATGTTTCCATGGAGTTGATCACTCATGACATGAACATAGAGATCTCCACTTCCCAAGCTCCATATGTCAGGTCGGTCTTTGGAGGTTCGCGAATCATATCTGTGAGGTGACCGAACTTCCCACGTCCTTTGATGAATAAAGAGACCGCTTGGGATCATTTGAGGAAGTTTTTGTTGTTCAACTTATGAGTTGCGATCAAGAAATTTATGCTAGTTTCTGGTCCTCCGATCTGCACGGAAGCAGGGTTTGGAGCCAGTCCTCCAGTGGAGTCGACAACTTCTCTGAGGGCGATTCATTGAAAGGATCAATCATAATTCCTACAGAGGCAAATGATATGTTGTTGTGACCCATTCATGAATTTTAGTAGAATCACGAGAATCAATTACACTAGCAGGAATTGCAAGTAGCAAGAACCCTTCCTACAGATCAGTGGCAGGAACCATTCATGCAGATGAGCAACAGATGCTCTTCCTGCAGATCATAGGCAGAAATAAATCAGTAGGCAGAAGTTCTTTCTGCATATCCGCGACAGAAGCAAATCATCGAGCAAAAGCTCTCCCTGTAGATCTGTAGCAGAACCAAATCAACGGTAGAAACTTTTCCTAAAGATCAGCTCTTCAGCGGCAGAAGGAGTGGGGGATAGCACGTTGGGCAGACCGGCGATGCTTTAGGGAGGCTGGCTGCTTGAACTTGCGGGGAGGCCAGCTGTGCTGCAAAGGAAGCCGGCGGTTTGAGCCTACAAGGAGGTCGGCTGCTAAGAAAAGGAGGCGGCTGTAGGAATCAACAGAGGAGGCCTGGGACTGCTGGATCTGGGATTAAGCTCTGATATCATGTTAAGATTTGGAATAGACAAGTATAATTTTATTGATAAGAGGATGTGTATTTAAACGCAATTATAATAGGCATAATAAAGGAAACTAATAAAAATAGAATAAAATAACTAGGATAGAAAATAAAACAGAATAAAGCAGAAAATGAAATACATAATCAGGAGATAAAATCAAATAATAAATAATAATGGCATAGGGATAGCCGTTATAATCTATTACATATCTATCATCCAAATTTCATATTTACATATATAGCACCTTAGTCTCATAAATCTATGTATGGAAATGAGTATTTCACTTTTAAAGTGATAGTGATGGCGGTATTTTTGATATCATGTTAAAGATTAGAGTGGTGCGTATGTACATATGACTGTTTAGGTGTTAGATATGTAAATACAAAAGTATTGTATGGTATGTATGCAAATGCCCCTATATTTTAATGCTCTTCATCTCGATTGATTGATGGAAAGGAAAGGCTGATCAATAACTGCTTGCCTCTCAGGATTTTCCCTGTTACTTTCTGGCTCGTGCCTTTGGAAAATATTCGACATATGCAGGTGCGACTTTGTATGTAAAACCTGGAATCCACACATTTGGAACTGTAGATGCTGTGCTTAAGAAGGAATATAATAATATTCTCTGTTTAAATATCTTCACACAAGCCTGCATAAGGGACACAAATGACAGCTTGATTTTCGTTTAATTTTGAAATTAGTGAAGTACTTAAAATTTTACATTATTTCAGTTGTGAATCAAGTATTTCCAAAAATTTAGAGAGGTCTGGTGTTGATAGAATTGTATAACCAAGGTATCGTAAACTCTCATTGAAACTTTCCTCCTAGCTGTTTGCAATAGCATAGCTCAAAATTTAAAAACTTGATTTTCATGGAGACTTCTTGATCAAATTCTGATGGATCTGAAATGATATATTTCAGGGGACCTGACAGAAGCTTTGTTGTCCCACTATAAATATAGTTGACTTGGGAAAGAAGTATTGCTACCAGTCCTAGTCATCCATTCTACTTTGGATGTTTGGATTTAATTTTGCTAGCTTTTTCAAAATCACTTAGTTTTGAGAATATTATTCCCACGCATCCATTTGTTAACTTTACTTCCAAGGATATTAGTCTTTATCTCCTATGATGAGAAAATTGTAGGAACTTATTCATATTGACATGAAAAGTGAGCTGATTGTATCTAAAATACTAATAATAATAAATAATTTTGTTTTAAAAAGTTGTTGATTTCTAGTTCTCAATTGAATCCGCATTTCGATCCAATCTTTATTTGGGTTAAGGCTATCGGTACCACCGAGTTACTCATATCAATAATCTGAAGCATTTTGTCTCTAAAAGTTTTTCATTTTATAGGTCTGGACAACTGAACCAGAAATTCATAGCCTTCAGGTTTATGACATGAAAGATCCTGTGCACTGCTTAACTGCTAATGCCGGTACTTTGTGTTTCTCAACACAAGGAACAAGTGCAAAGGTCAGTGCTTTCGTTTGGATTAAAGTGTTAAAATTGTACTTTGATTATTAAAATGGGTCATTTAAGTCCCAAGTGTCTATAAAAGTGTTAAATTAGTCTTTAGTCTTTTTCATTATGAGTTGAAATAATGACGTGGGGCATCAATAGATGTGGCTATGCCTATCCCGGACCTGGACCGAACTAGTCCAGGCATTGTGATGGCCGATTGATCCTCAAACCCAAGGGATATAAGTATTTGTTCCTATTGATTTATGGTTCATTCTTTCTTGTGTTTGTTTTGGGAGAGCCATCGGCATCTCTCTTCACTTGTAGGGCTGTATGTAAGGTTTCGAGTGGTGTTCCTGCTATATCTCATTCCCGAGTTGGTGATTATCTTTTCTCCACCCTCCCGCATCGATTCCCGCCATCCTGCCTTGAGGTCACCGCCCAGAAGAGAAAGGAGCTGTTGTTTTTCTGCAGTTTCCAGTCTACCCAGCCATCTTATCCCACTGCTATTTTCCCTCCTTCCAGGGCCCCAGGACTGCTAACCCCTGTTGTTCCTGACACTCCTGCTCCTGCTCTGAAGTCCTTGCTGCCTCCTTCCAAGATGGTAACCTGTCCTGATGTTCCTGTAGTTTCTCACCTCCCTTTTACTACTGCCATCATTCCCTTGCTGCCACCCCACCATCCAACCACTAACCATCCCTTTTGCTGCCTCCCCAGAGGTACAAACCCCGAGCAGGCACCACGGGCACCCCAGCTTCAACCCTAGTGCTTGTATTGTCTTGTTGTTTGTTACATTTCAGATTTCTACATTGATCTGTTGTGCTTTTCTATTTGAATTCATCAATAATAGTTATTTCCACTGTTGTTTGGTTAATTCCGGTACAGGTAGTCTCTAGATAGGATTATTTTAGCACTCATTAAAAGAGTTTAGAGTTTGTGGACTAAATTGAAACTTTACAGACTTTAGGACTAAAATAGGCCATCCCTAAAAGAGTCGGTGACAATTTTGACACTTATTTCTTTCTTTTGCCTTGCAATTATTATTGGCAACTATGACCGTCAAAATCTATCTTACACTTATATCAGATCTTCAACTGGATTGGCGTTCCAAAGCAAGTCAACGTCAACAAAAATGTGAAATGCCTCGCCATGACTAACAAAACTTTATATTGCGGCTGCACTGGCTACAGCATCCAGGTCTCTTTGCAAGAATTTATCTTAAGAAAAATACAACTAATGTGATTTTTGCAAATATAGACATTCTAATAATTGATGAATTGTTGAAATGTTATGCAGGAAGTAGATCTGAAGAGGGGTACTTCAAATACATTTTATTCAGGGACGAGGAAGCTGTTGGGCAAACAAACCATTCATGCTCTCTGCATTCAGGATGGTATTCTCTTTGCCGGCGGGTCTTCTGTCGACGGAATCGCCGGGAAGGTGAGTTCGATTCCTCCGTGTTCCAATATGCATGTTACTGTTCTTTTATTTTTCTTTCAATGGATGTGATGAGTGCAGTCTACTGCATCTTCAGTTTTATCTCCCTGAAGCGTCACACATGATTCTATCAGATAATCTTAAATGAACGCAGCTGTTGTTGAGACCAAAAGTGGAGGATTAAAAATTGAATTTTCTTAAAAAATGTAGCAATCCATGCTACAATGGCTAGGGAAAAAGTGCCAACATATGAGAATTTCTGTGACAATAGTTTGGTTCTTTGTAACCAAATAGGATTTCTTTCTGCAATTTGCTTTCTGTCTTGTTTATTCTCACTATTGCAGAAAAAAAAAGTTTCAGCATTAAAAATAAAATGAAGAACCAGCCCAACATTGTCCTGTCAGGGAACAATTGAAGTGGACTGATGCCAATGATAATTGAGTTCTTGTATAGGTGTTGGGAAATAGGCAATTACCAAAATCAAACATAGAGACCTTATAAAGAATAGAAGATAGACAAGAAGATAAATGCACAAAACACACAAATTTTATAGAGCTTTACTCATTGATGCATATCTCCAGTCGTCACACCCACATATTGCCATATGATTTGATCGTAAACAGTTATAATTTCAATAGATGCAACATAAAAATGGCAGCATACACAAATTTTCAAAATTCCTCCAATGAAATAACCTGTAAATATTGGTTGCCTTTTGGATGCGGTCTACCCCTAAGGTTAGTGATGCGTAAGGGTTTTTTAGGATAGCTTTTTCACCGTTTTGTTTTTCAAACCGTTGTCGCACCTCCATTTGGCTATTGCTTTTCAGAAATTTATTTGGGAAATTGCTTTTTACAACTAAATCAGCTAATGTGTGGTGGTCATAAGAAAGCTTATAATATCCCCATCATCTTAAAAATATATATATTTTTTCTCCGCCACAACTTTACAATGATATTCACAATAAGCTGAAGTTGCCCCAAACAAATCCTAAATTTATGAAGAACATTTTCTTTTTCTAGGTAAAGTTATTGCATGCAGAATGGGAAATAAAAAGTAATGGAGCAACCAGCAGTTATACAAAGAAGAGATACATTATGTCACATAAAAATGACATTGAAACCATAGTTCATCAGCCAAGATAGTGCAAAAAATTAATAATTTAGGAATATATAGATCATTTAATCTTTAGCTTATTTCCTTAATGAAGCTTTATGTCATCTCACTTCTCGAGGCATTTACATATATGCCACCCAATTCTTATGTCTTTGCATATCTAACACCTGAACTTTGCTTTTTACATTTATAACGCCCAAATCTTTCATATCATATAAAAAATACCATTATTTTAACTTTTTAAAAAGTAAAATACACCTTTTCATGCATAGATAAGATGGCAAATATGTAAAAATTGAAATTTTAGTTGTTATGTATGTAAATCTTCCTTCTAACTACTATACATCTGCATTCCAGGCATTCTCTTTGGCTACAAAAACCATCATAGGGTCATTTGTGACAAATTCAGACATCCACAGTATATCTGTAAATGATGATTTTGTTTTCACTGGCACTAAAAATGGATTCATTGAAGTCTGGACTAAGGAAAGACTGATAAGAGTTAGCTATCTCAGAGTAGGAAATACAGCAAATACTAAGGTTACATCCATAGCTTCAGATCCTGAAGGAGAGATGGTCTTTTCAGGCTCTTCAGATGGAAAAATTAAGGTTGGAGATTACTCTTACTGATTTAATATCTCTAAAAATTTCTTAATTAAGCTTTTAATAATTGTATTAATTTGTTCCATTTGGGATTTTGTTACAGGTCTGGATGCTGGAATAACTACAGTTAGTGATCAAAGATTACTAACAAAGATCTTGTTTTAAGGTGAGTTCTTACTTCTGTTTCTTCCAGATTTGGATGATATTTTTTAGGTTTTGATTGGGCGTGCAGAGTTTCTTTTTGTAAATTAAATTTTGCATGCATTTCATTTTACATGTCAATAAATTGAAGAATTCATTGTGTAACTTAATTTCTGTATATATTTATTTGTTTTGACCTCTGTAGGCGATTTTCATGAATAAATATTTTGAGCTCATTTCCCAAGTTAAGTTTGATCATATTTGATTTAATATATATAGGAAGGTTATCATACATTGCATTTAATTATTATGTGTTTACATATCTTATCTATGTGTGAATATATGTATTTTACTTTTAAAAATTAAAAGTGTTATTTTTAATGTGGTATGAAAGATTATGCATTTTACTTTTAAAAATTAAAATAGTGTTATTTTTAATGTGGTATGAAAGATTTGGGTGGTATAAACATTGAAAACAAAGTTTAGATGTTAGATATGTGAAGAGATAGGAATTTGGTGGTGTTTATGTAAATGCCCCTATATATATAGAGAGAGAGAGAGCTGCATCTTCTGCCTGTTGGTATAACATATGATCGTCGGTATAAGTCCCTTCAGGTCAGGAGTTTGAACCCTCTCCAGGTGAGTTGTCCGCTATATGGAGATGGTACTCGACTTGGTTCACGGAGTCCAATCCTAAACATAGTGGGATTGCGAGCTCAAGTGGTTGGTTGGCGGTTTTGCTCATCAATCAATTTTTTTCTAATATATATATATATATATATATATATATATATATATATATATATATATATATATATATACATACATACATATCTCTGTTCGTCTTTGTAAAAGACCCTTCGATTCAAGGGTTCCAATCTCCTCCAGGTGACTTATCTACTATATAGAGGTTGTACCCGACTTAATTAGTGCACAGGATCCAATCCTAAACATAACGGGATTACGAGCTCAAGGGGTGAGTTGGCGATTCCGCTTGTCAACCAATCTTTTTTTAATATATATATTTTTTATTTTTATTTTTTATTTTTTATTTTTTTTTTGGGGAAGGGCCGAAGGCCTATTGCATTGAAATTAAAAGAGGGGTACAATACGAGTAATATGAGAGGGCCTAAAAAAATTGAGCACACCTCATAAAATCAAAAAAGTAAAAATAGAGCTCTATATGAGCGATAAATAAGGTACAACACAAAAACTAGCAGCTAAAGAGGACGAGGTTTCCAAGGCTTCCCCCTGCCCCTAGCGATGTAAGCACAACTCTAACTCGCATTCTGAAGAGCTTCTCCATTACTGGGAAAACCGGATCATACGTCATAATATTTCCAGGGGATAGTGCCCCGCATTCTCTTACTCCGGGAGAAAAACTTATCGTTCTTCGTGATGGATCGAAGATATATATATATATATATATATATATATATATATATATATATATATATATATATATATATATATATATATATATATATATATTGTAAAGAATGGTTAGAGGCTATGATAAGAGCTCCCAGCCACTCTCATGCCAACTACTCTATCCCACACTTCAAGGCAGATATATTCAGACAGGATCGAACCCATGACCTCAAAGGACTTAGACTTGGCGGAACTATGATTGAAATAATTTTAATATTTATTTTATCACCCAATTTAATATCTAGTTTGATCATACTTGAACCATTTAATATTAAACCTCTTTTTTATTTTCAACTTTCAATCCGATATTCACCATTCTGATGCCAAGTCATGCTCTTTTACTACGCTTATAGTACTAATTATTATAATTAACGATAATTTCAATCATAGTTTCTCGTTTCTTTATTTCATTAAATTTGAGGTAATATAGATTTTGAATTATTTTAAGTTGCCGATGTTTACACACGAAGGGCAACCAGAAAAACTCATAAATGTCCTAAAATAAATCATAAATTATGAAAGAGGCATTTACATACACACCACCTGACTTTCATATAGTTACATATCTAACCTAAATCTTACTTTTTTACATTTTCACCGCCCAAATCTTTCATATGGCATCCAAAAATTAAATTGAGGTGTTAGATATGTAAATATATAAAAATTGTTAAATAAGCAGCGGTAAAAATTGTATTACTGGCATAAGTTTGTAACACGAATATTAACATAAATCGTTCATTCAATTTTTCAAAAGGCAAAAATAATTAAATAAATAAAATACTGTAGTCTCTCCCTAAAAAATGCTAACATACTAAATTAATCTAATATGTACATAAAATGATAAGATATCAGTTATATTAAAAGATAAATCATCAAAGACGAAAAACACAAGTTTCATTTGATGTTATTAGAATAAAGTTTTTTAGGTATTAAATTTATTTTCATATTAATATAATTAGTTATGCAAAAGTTTTTTAACACTTTAAAATAAATTCAGCAATTTTAAAATTTACCATAATTAGCTTTGTGATTCTAAATTTAAATATCCATATAGTAAAAAAAAATTCAAACAATTATCACCCCAAGTGATAAGAAGATGCATAGATGTCAAACATATTTTTAGGTGTTAGATATGAAGATACATAGATTTCAAACATATTTTGGATCAAATCAAAATATAAATAAAACAAACAAAAAAATAAAATAAAATATATAACAAAAATTATCCCAATGTTTTGCATCAGGACTCCAATCAGGGTTTGTGACGTGTACAGACAAGCCCGCCCATGTATTAAATTGGGGTCTGTCTGTACATGGGACAGATTCTGACTGAAATTTTGATTCAAAGCTGCATCAAGACTCTTGATGCAATAATTTCTCCTGAAACAGCCTCTAGGAAATCCAAAGCTCTCAACAAAAAACACGAGAATTTCTTTATTGTAAATCTCATTCTGATCAACCACAATTGAATTAGCCTCTATTTCTAGTTTCTACATAAAAAAATTATCCAAATATGTATCAATTTACTACTACTAATAATAATATATCTAGAGAGAGAGAGAGAGACAGAGAGGCTGCAGGGGCTTTATTGCAATTTCACACAACACCTGAAGGAAGACGCAGAACAAGTTGCCCACCGAATACACTGAAAAATAAAAAATAAATAAATATTTTATTAGAAAATATATAAAAGCAATAATTTCACTGTATGATTATACTTTTAAACTGGACTTTACCTCTTCACATAATAATAACAGAAATCAGCAAGGATGAATGTTTGAACTATTTCAGAGAGGAGAACCATTGATGGCCACAAGCCATATCCAAGAGCTGTCAGCAGTCTCCCCCTTGTGTCCAGTACCTGGAAGTGTAGCAGTTTCAATCACACACCATATAAAATGGAAGATTTACATACATGACCACTCGAATCCTATGTATTTACATATCTAACAACTATACTTCAATTTCTATGTTTTGGAAGTGAGAACATAGATGTATTTTCGATGTATACTAAAGGTTTCAGGGGTATAAATATAAAAAAGTAAAGTTTGGATGTTAGATATGAAATACATAAGAATTGATTAGTATGCATGTAAATGCACCTTTAGATATATGCATATTAGAAATCATGAGTGCTAAAAAAGATGGGGGAGTTGTTTGATTGAATGTAAATTAAATGCAATGAAATTGTTGTCCTTTTAATAGGATGCATTTAAAAATGGGTGGGGGGGGGGGGGGGGGGGGTCATTTTAGTCCTAGTTCTAGAGTCTATAAAAGTATCAATTAGTCACCAAATATATTTAGTGTGGGCTAAAATAGTCTTCAAAAAGGACTATTTCAACCCCAATTTAAAAAATCTAAAGATAAAATTGACACTTTCATAGACTTTGGGGTACTAAAGCAGAACCATGTAAACACTCAATGGACTATTTTATCGCTTACTCATTCTCAAATGTAGGAAAAGAAAGGAAAAAATGCAGAAAAAGTAAAAGTCAGAATATTGCACACTTCTAATGCATCCAACCAAACAGGCATAAATTGGACCCAATGAACCCCACCAGATAAAGCTTCTAGTTTTCATGATGTTTACCAAAAAATATATCTGCGAAGCTTCCATGAAACAAGTTTCACAAAAAAATGATGGGAAAGCAAAGAGTCACTCATACACCATCTTGAGCTATAGGATGAGTCTGAAGCCATCAAAAGTAACGTAACGTTCATGAAGTAATTTAGAAAAAAACAAATTATCTAATTTTATTTGGTTTTGACTCCATTCACAAACATGAAAGTGAATCCACCCTTTTTTTTGCATCGCATGAAAAACACCATCATTTTAAAAGTGAAAAAACACATTTTCATGCATGGGTAAGGAGGTATGTATGGGAAAATTGAAGTGTAGGTGTTAGATATGTAAATACATAAGAATTGAGTGGTATTTATGTAAATACGAGCTCCTCATCTTCAGTGTCTCCACCCAGCCAACCAAGTCTACCCCATAATTTCCCTTCTTTCCCTCTCGAGCTAGCCATCCCCAAGTATCTATACCTAATGTAGCTCTCTGAGCCTACCTCACTGCAGCCGTCGAACCCACTAACAACCTGCCCTCTATTTCTCCTCACCTTCATTCTCCCTCTCTGTAAACAGAGAGAATAATATATCTTCCTCTCTTCTCTTTTTAGAAAGAAACCATAAAATCACAAAAAATAGCATATATATATATATATATATATATATATATATAAAGGAAAAGCCCAAGGGCCTATTTTATTAAAAATAAAACGGTTACAGAATCTTGAGGAGCTTGAGGAGAGGGCCCCATAAGTGAAGCCCTACCCCTACGATACAATACTAACAAAAGGATCCAAAGATCAGAACAGAAAAAGAGCAATAACAATGTCTAAGAACGAGAACGCGAAGGCAGTACTCTCGCTCAGTTTCTTGGTGATTCATAAAGTAATCTCTTCGGTGTTGTTCCATTTCCATGAATAATCAAGATATCATCACGTAGAAGGGTATCCCTAGGCTTCTTCTTCCGTCGAGAAGTGTAAACTTGTCAATCTTCTTCATCTTCAATTTCTTCTTCTTCTGCTTCTTCCTCTTCTGTTGATTGATCCTGCAAGTTCAAAGCGGTGAGTGCCGCAATGGGTATAACTTGGGGGGTTTCTTCTTTTCCTGCTAAATTTTTGAATGTATCGGTCAGACTCGACAACTACAGTAGCCACCTGGGCGGTTTGCACCACAGAAGGAAGGGCCACATATCCGAACTTGTTCGATAGCATGTATGTGTTGGTCATTTGGCTTGCTACGGAGGAAGTCTCCCGACGGCGCTTGTCACAGAGTTTAAGCCGATGAGCACGTTATCGGCATCGACGTCTACCCTATTCTCCCGAACCGGGGTAGCATCAACTCTTTGTTGGGAATTCCAGCGAGCGGTATGGAAGGCTCAGAAGCCCTTTTCCTTGAGGGATGATGCAGTCTATAACAAGTGTCCATAATGTGCCCAAATATTTTACAATGTTGGCAATAAAAAAACCTGTTATCCACCACAACCACCTGCCAAAACTCATCCTCCTCATCTGTGATCCAAATTCGATCAACATCTGGAAGAGTGATATCTCTATTCACCTGAACCCTGACACCATCTGAAGAGGCCCAATCATAAGTTGGTGAATGAACTCTGAGACGAGTATCAAAGCCTGTCGGTGGTACAACTGAATGGGAAGACCAGGAAACTTGAACCACATAGGAACAATAGGAGGTTCCTTAGATGGGTCAAAATCAGGAGTCCATTTGATAATCCTCATAGGGGTGTCAACAACTAAAAGAGATTGTTGAGCAAAAATTCTTGCATAATCCTCTTCATTACGTAGTCTAATAAGTAAATGTCTGTCATCCAACAGTCCTAACTTTTATGCTCCAACGAGCTTCAAATCCTCAAAAAACTTTCTAACCAAATCCATCTTGGGATGCCCAAATTTGAATTTCCCAATTAAAGTGAACTTAACATCATTAGTGAGAACATTTCTTGGGTGGTGAAGATAACAGCAGGTTTCCCATCCTTTTCACCTAACGGCCTAATAAAATGACGCTCTATTTTTCCAGATGAAAAGCTCGTGGAAAGAAAAGATGATCAAAAATTTTTTTGTGGGAGGTGTTGTCCCTGCCTACAACTCCAGCATAAGTCGCGGCCATGAAGTCAGCACAGAAAACCAGAGGCAGAGAAGAGGCTTACTGTCAAGCTTGCAACACTCGCTGACTGACGGAAGTAACCTGCAGCCACTGCTGCGGACGAAGCAGAGATCGACCCGAACCTGTAGCAACAGCCGCAGCAGACGTAGGGCTCGCTGCTGCAGAAGGGCCGCAAGGAGGACTCGAACGGCAGCAGCACGCGGAGCTGAACGCGACTCGTATCAGACGCGAGCTCCAGATGACGCACGAAGAGGCATTTCGATCTGCAGCCACGCAGCGCCAGACGAACAAAGCAACGTTGCGCACGACGAGCGGTGACTCGTATCAGACGCGAGCCAGATGACGCACGAGCAGCCGCGCAGCGCCAGACGAACGAAGCAACGCTGCGCACTGAGAGCAGTGAAGAAGCAGATGCCAAAGGAGACGCGAGATCAGATGCGAAAAAATCACAGTAACGGTCGCTAGGGTTCTCCATGCGGCGAAGCCCTAGCAGAGCCGATCGTGGAGGACGACGCCATTTTAAATAGCAATATATATATATATATATATATATATATATATATATATATATATATATATATATATATATAAAGTGTATGTGCTTTTGCCTCGAACCAAACTTGTCGTCTCGCCTCACACAAGTGCAATACTTAAATGCACAAGTACCTGTGTGTGTTGTTTCAACAATACACGTATTTGTGCACGTTGTTCCAACATAACACAGAAAGCGACAACTATTAAATACTCGTTCATGTTAATCCAAAATGACAGGGAAATCCAGTATTTCTCTCACGTGTACATGAAGATCTATACACGCTTTCTAGGCAAAATTGAACGGAAGGGAAAGTCTATATTACTCCCGAACAGCCCCCTAAAAGGGGATGGCACTGGATGAGACTGTTGAAATTTGGTTTAGATAGAATTACAAAGAATAAAATTAGAAGTAACTATTGAGCGCAAAAATGATTAAAATAAAAAACTTAAAATTTAAACAAAATTGAAAATTTAAAAATCATATATTTAGCGGTGACTGAGAATGTGGATGAACACTTGAACAATTGCACATTTTGCACTGAATGAAATGAGAAGTACAAGGAACCGAATAGCTGGGAACTTGACAATTTGTTTGATGAGCTTGAATATAGCCTCTCATTGGTTTTCGGAATAATCAATACTTGAATTATAATTGCTTCGAAAAGTGATTAAATGAGCCTCTATTTGAAAGCAAACGAATATCATTATGGGGTCAATTTGAGATCTCTCAAATAAGAGTTAAATGCACACAAATTGTAATAGTTCAAATACATACAATCAAATTCTACGGTATAAGTATTCAAAATACCGGATCCGTAATATATTTGCAAAAGCAGACATAAGGTGACTTTTGACGAATTCAATTAAAACTTTCTAGGCTTTCAAAGACGTATATATCCATGCCAGTGTTCAAATTTTAAACGATTTCAAGGCTTACATTTTTCATAAGTCTAGTTTTAATTTAGATGTATCACCTCTAGAAACATGCAAGTGCCTTGAGTTTCAAGCAAATGTTTAAAAAAAGGTGTCGTTAACAAAATTTTAAAATCTTTAAGATGTGCGCTCATCACAAGATAATCTTTCCAGTGATCTAAAACGCATGGACATGCATCTTGCAAACTCACAAAAATTCATGCAAGTGCATGGCGCACCAAGATGCACACACAGAAATAAAAAAAAAAACTCGTCTGTGCTCTGATGAATATACTAAATACTTAATTGTAAGATCTGAGAATGATATGCGAGCAAGTTAGCATAACATAAGCTTTATAGCCCACATGTACTCCAACCACTATGTTGAACGTCTTAGTATAGAGTCCGAGAATATTGTATGGGTTGAACATTGAGGAGCGTGAAAGGTATCTGAAAATCTGCTTTTTAAAAAATAAATTCAAAATTATTAAATAATGTGCGCCCTCATGCAAGCTATCTAACTTACAAGGCAAGAAATAAGTCTCACAATTTCTAGTATGTTCCTCCTCGCAAAAAATCGAAGCAAACAAGAATAAATTCCTATTTAGCCAGCCAGATCATTCTCATCAAAATGACCAGAGTTAACAAAACTAAACCCCTATTTAGCCAATTTGATCATCCTCCTAAAAAGAACTTGAGTTGACGAGATTGATGACTTGGTAACAATTGAAAAGTGAATTTAGGCTTGCTCATTACATATTATAACTAAAAAACTTGATTTCTAAAATTTAAATTCTCCATTGCAGCTGAGTTAATAAAAATTTTCAACTAGAATAGCCTACTTTAGGAATAAAATTTTATGCTAAAAATATAAACTCTTAATTTGAGGATTATAAAGGATAATCATGGTCTTAATTGTTAGACTCGATCCTCTATTCACGAGTAGAGTTACTAGGATTCATAATACAATAAATTTTCAAATGAATGCAAATTACATGTTAATCATGAGCCAGATTTTCTACAAATGAAGTAGATTGATAGGTTCTACAATATTACAAATGAATTTAGCTTTACGAACCTGACTCTCTGTAAGCGACAAAAACTCAATAAGATTCAAAGCTATTAAAATCTCCGATGATGGTCATAGTGAATGCAAGTAACAACCCGAGGGGTCCACTCATAAAACCGAGCTTTCAAATAAAAAAACCAACAATTCAAATCAGCTTTGATGATGGTCATGTTGATAGTAGATCTCAGTTGGAGGGGTCCATTCCTACAATCAGTCTTTGAATTATAAATCTAAATGACATAACAGCTTTTATCCCGACGGAGGCTTGTGTTAAATGTGAATCTCATCTGGATAGGTTTATTTATAAAATCAAAATTTTAAAATAGAAATAACGAAATATTCATGCAAAAATGCTATGAGTTCAAGCTAAAGAGAATGATAAATTCAATGTTAGCTTAAGCTCATAATGAGCTAATATGGAATCAAATATATTATAAAATTCACATTCACTCATATCAATAGAGTTGTGGCTTGATTTATTTGTTCTAATTATTTGGCCAATCAATTCTACAAAAGAATGCTCACGACCAGAGCTATCTGACAATGTGGTTTAGTAAGCAAGTTTCACTATAATATGGTCACACTTATAATCCTTATATTTCCCAATAACTATGCCCCTTTGAGTGATAAATCATATGATATACTTAATAGGGTACAAATCCTCTTTTAGCAAAGGTCAACTTGTATTTGTCTCCTTAGACAAAAATATCTCGAGTCTACAAGATCCCTTAGATGAAGCAACTAATTATTGCCAACAAAGATCATTCTATTAGTTTGGATCAACTAACTCATCTAACTAAGTAGATCAAAGATCGTGACAACCTAAAACGACAAAATCATCATATCATGATCAGGTTCAACATCATTCCCCCCACAATCATCTCTAAGACTAAGGATGATAAATGTCATAACTCAAAATCTAAGTTTGGTACTATTATGTTCGGTACTCTAATGCAAGCTCTAATAGAAAGTTTTCTCCCATTATCAGAAGGGGTAATTAACCATAGGGACTTACACCTATGAGAAAATTCAAAACCCAAAACTAAACAATTCTCGCAAAATGAGCTCAAATTCCCTAGGTAGTGTTTTATCTCCAATGCCATCTACCTTTTGAAAAATTGGCCAAAAACCTCAGCATAAAACTCTCTCAATCATCTCGAGGGAGGCCGGGTTGCGAATTTTCAGAAACCACATTTTCCTTCCACCATTTAAGTTCTCCAATCCACAAATTCATTCAGTATGCTATGTGAATATGCCAAAGCAAAATGTACTGTATTTAACAAACCTGCTGATAACCTGAAATTAACAAAACTAGTACAGAACTACACCGTTCAACATAACAGGAAGACGCATAGAAATAGACAAACAATTCTATTAGATGGGAAGGGCTGCACTGAAACAAACCTGAAGAACCCAATGGGCGCAGCTCAAAAACCTGGCAATTCCTAATGCAAATACGTAGTGTGCAGTAAATGGCTCAACAATCTGCTCAAATATACACATTCAGCAGAAAATATAAAGCATATAATGCAAATTCGTATAAATCATATTATTTCATATTTACTTTGGTGTTCTGCATCAAACGGAGCTGTGGCAACACAGAAACCGCTTCAAGATAAACACAAAAGGCCCAGAAAATCCTGTTGACAAGATTGTGTGATGTAGTTGGGTGAACCAACAAAGCTAACACTACACAGGGCACCACCTACATATGTTTGTAAGGCGAAAAACTGGGTTAGCAACAATTTGAAATATGCACAATCCAATTATTTTTAAAAAAAAAAAAAATTAGATACATTCCATACAATATTTTTGTATTAACATATCTAACACCTAAAGGTTAATATTTAGACTTATAACACCTTGGTGTTAGAAATCTATGCATGGAAAAGTGAATTTTACTTTTAAAAAGATAATATCTGATGTTAAAGATTTTAGAGGTATGTTTATAAATATGAATGCTTAGATATGAAGTGGGGCTAGGGAAGCCAACTGAATGAACCAGCTGGCAACAGACTTGGGACTTGATCCCAGTCTGATTTGGGACAGATCCAGGTCCCTGCTAGACCAGGTGGAATCTCAACAGGATGGGACTAATGCCCCTCCCCCTCCCTCCCTCCCTCCCTCCCTCCCTCCCTCCTAATCCTTCCTTTTCTGTCATTTCCCTATTGGAGCCTTCCTTTTCTGTTATTTCCCTATTGGAGCCTTCCTTTTCTGTTATTTCCATCTTGGAGTCCTTTTAAGTGTTCCTTTCTGGAATTAGGGTTAGCTTTTGCTTTATTCTTGTTTACAGATTCTGTGTGGAGCCTCCTCTTCCCTTGCTAGAGTTGTAACTGACGGCAGGTGGTGCTTCGACGATATCCTGCTTAGCGGTAGTGTTTTTTCTTCTCCTATTCCCTTCCTTCCCCTCTCTTAGCCGCCGGCCACCCCTCCTACTTCTGGTTGGCCAGCCGACCATTTTTCCTGCAGCATGATTTGCTGTCTGACCCAATCCAGCGGCCAAACCCCACCTAACGTCTCTACCCGCAGCAGCCGTTGCTGTCCGCCGATCCAACCACTCCAACTCCCAGCCGAACCATTAACCGCAGCTCTTCCTGCTGTCCAGACCATCCCGCCAGCACGCAGAACTCCTCCACTTCCTTCCCTACCTCCTATCCTGTCACTTCACTCTTCAAGTCCTCGAACTTTCCACAAAATTCCTTCCCAACCTACCAAACAGCCCCCGATCCTACCCCTTCCCCTTCCCCTTATTGCTGCGCCGACGCCACCACCATCGTAGTGTCTTTTCTTCTGGCCCTAGCCGGAGGAGGTTGTAGTAGTGTCATATATCTGTTTTAAGTCGCGTTCTATAACCCAAATTCATTTTTTTATTAAAGTGCCCCCTTCCCCTTCCCCTTCCCCTTGTGCCGAGGTAACCACCGTCCTCGGGTCTTCCCTTCCTGTTGCGCCAAAGTCACCATTGTCCTCGGGTCTTCCTTCTTGTTGTGTCAACGTCACCACCGTCCTCGGGTCTTCTCTTCCGGCCCTAGCCGGAGGAGGTTCTAGTAGTGTCGTATATCCATTTTGAGTCGCGTTCCATAACCCAAATTCATTTGTTTATTAAAGTGTTTTTGTTTCTGCTGATTTTTTATTAATTCAGGTATCAGGTATCAGAGCACCCTAGTCCTATCCTAGGGTTTCCTAACAGCCGTCATAAACAAAAAATTTTCTTTCCTACCGCCAAATACATTTTCCACTTCAACAAATCCCAAACTATAACCATGCCACCAAGAAGATATATACCCGAGCCTGCCCAGAAAGAGATATAGAGAGATGTTCGTCGCCTTTAGCAGAGGCATGCAGAAATTGATGAGATGACACAAAGGGAGGTTACTCTCGACCGATATCTAGAGAGTCGAAGAGGAAAAAGAGAAGAGGATCTGAATCCTTCCATAGAGAGAATTTCAGGGATGTAGAAGATAGGTCACGGCGTTTCGGAATCCCGTATCAAAGGAGGCCTAGAGAGGAGTATCTGAATCTCTTCCACAAGCATAATTTCAAAGAGGAGATATTCGTTGGAAGGCACAAAGACTTTGGCATCAAAGTGGATCTGCAAAAATTTGATGGAGGTATAGATCTGAAAAACTTTATTAATTGGCTGCAATTTGTTGAATGGAACTTCAAGTATAAGGATGTGCCTGCTATTAAGTTGAAGAAAAGTGACTCTTTGTGGTGGGAGAACTAACAGTGATAGAAAAATGAGAAGACATCAATAAGATTACAATGCAAGAGAAAATAAAAAAAAAACAATGCAGAGGCAATACCTCCCACCCCATTACAACTAGGATATGTTTCTGAGGCTCCACCACCTGCAGCAGATGGATCTGTCAGTAGAGGAGTTCAAGGAGTAATTTAATCAGTTGCAGATGAGGTGTGATTTGGTTGAGCTAAAGGAGCATACCATGGCCCGTTATCTGGGAGCCTGAAGCCCGCTATTAGCAACGTAGTGCAGCTACAGTCTTATTCGTCACTTGAAAATATTCAGACTCTAACCTGAAGATGGAAAGACAACAAAAACAAAACATTTAGCAGTCGTCCTTCAAGCAGCAGTCGTTAGTCAAGCTGTCACCTATAGCTACCGCGATCGATAATAGTACATCGAGAGGAACTAGCAAGCTTGGACAAGAGAGTGACAAGCCGGATCAGAGCGAGAAGAAACAGAAGAAAGTAAGCCCTCCAATACAGTGCAATTAGGAAGTGTTTCAGGTGTCACGGCTAAAGTCATATAGCCTCCAGTTGTCCCACGAGCCGTGTAGTCACCCTCACAGATCAAGGGGTTGTGAAGCAAGTTAGCAACGAGGAGACAGCTGAGGACCAGGGTGAGGTGTATCATCTTCCACCAGATGAAGAGGAAGCGCTCGTAGTTCGACGGGTCCTATAGACCGATATTGATACGAGTGATTCGCAGTGGCTTCACCAGAATATATTCTACAACCGGTGCACTGTGAACAGCAAGGTATGCAGTCTCATCATCGACGGGGGGAGCAGTAAGAACGTGGCAACCACCCAGATGGTAGTAAAAGTGGGACTCATGACTCAGAAGCACTCCCAGCCATATTCATTGTGTGCTGAAGGAGAAAAACATTGTCCGCATTGATCGGAGGTGCCTAGTGGAGTTTTTAATCGGGAGCTAGCTGCTGGATTAGGTTGTTACGACGTGGTCCCCATGGATGTATGTTATCTTTTATTGGGGAGATCATGGCAATTTGACCAAAGGATATAGCGCAACGAATTCAAAAACACATTTCTTCACTAAGGATGGGAAACGTACCATCTTCCTTCCTTCGACAGAACCTGAGCACGGGTGCTTATCAGAAAAATAGCATCGATGGGACCAATTTTGGTCGCGGCGAGGGATGATGGAATTGCTACACCAGCTCTAGGCACGGGACAGACATGTTAGAGAGCATTCAGGACATCATGGTCGATACCTTACCACCAGTGCAACCACGGTGTGGGAGAGTTCAAGTTACCCCCACTTCAGATCAGATTAAGCCAACCATGGATGACCATGGGAGTATAAGCAACAGAGGCAGGACACGCAGTTCAGTTCAGTAGTAAACTACCAGAAAATTGGATCGATGCTAATGTTTACTCATAAGTTGGGAAGACCCTCAGGTATCTTGGAGTGCAATGCAGTCGCCGTGAGATCAAGGTGCTGTTGGGATACAGACAAAGAACCGAAACCTTCGGCAAATGAAGTCGAAGCTCCCCCAACTCCGGTCCACGAACGTGGAGCTACGGAAGCCAGCCAGATGAACCAGCTGGCAACAAACCTGAGACTTGATTCTGGCCTTATTGGGGACCGATACAGGTTCCTACTGGACCAGGCGGTATCTCAAAAGGGTGCGACTGCCCCCTCCCCCCTCTAATCCTTCCTTTTGTTTATGTTATTTCCCTATTAAAGTCTTTTAAAGTGTTGTTTTTTAAAACTGAAGTTAGTTTTTGTTTGTTTGTTGTTTACAGATTTTGTGTGGAGTCTCTTCTTCCCTTTCTAGGATTGTATCCGACAGTAAGTGGTGCTTCGGTTGTATCCTACTTAGCAGTAGTGTTGTATCTTCTCCTATTCCCCTTCCTACCACTTCTCCTTCCCCTCACTCAGTCGTCGGCCACCTCTCCTTCTAGTTGGCCAGCCTCCCCTTTTTCCTGCAACATAGTTCGGTGTAGGACCCAATCCGACAGACAAACCCCACCTGACATCCCTCTCCTTGCAGCAGCCCATGCTGTCCACCGATCCAACAACTACCCCACACTTGGTTGAACCATTAACCACAGATCTTCTTGCTGTCCAGATCATCCAAGCACCCAACTCTCTTCCCCTTCCTTCCCTGCCTCCTATATTGTCGATCCACTCCTCCAGCTCTCAAACTGTCCACTAAATTCCTTCCCCAACCTACCAAACAACGCCCAATCCTTCTCCTTCTAGCTTCCCCTTACTATTGTGCCGAAGCTACCACCGTCCTTGGGTTTTCTCTTCCGGCCCTAGCCAGAGGAGGTTGTAGTGGTGTCGTATTTTCATTTTGAGTCGCATTCTGTAACCCTAATTCATTTGCTTAATAGAGTGATTTTTTTCTGCTGATTTTTGAACTAGTTCCGGTATCAAGGTGATAGATATGTAAAAACATAAGAATTGTGTGGTCTGTATATGTAAATGCACCTAAAAATAAAGGTCGGGGATGGAGGGAGAGAGGGACACTCTAAAGGCTCTCAATAGAGGTATGTCGACATCTCATCAACTAGGCAGCAATGACAACAGAAATAATCAGTCGGGCTAAAAGAAAGATGCCCATCATTTGCATTATGTTCTCCATGTCAAAAGTTTTTTTGTTTATTTTTTATCACGTGATTTGATTTCTTTATCGTTTCCGATCAATCTTCGTAAATAACGCGTATAGCTCAAATCTTTGCAGAACAACACAACGTATATCATTTCAATGGAACAAATGAAACTACAAAGTTGAAATTAAAAGAAAGTTAAATCATATAAGTAGAGTTTTACAGCTGCTATAAAAAAAACAATGTGGAATATGATCTTCAAAAGCATTTGTAAATCAGAAACAATAAATTTAAAAAACACAAAATTACAAAAAAAGCTAAATTGCAAGGTATGAAAATATCAAAATGGTATATAATATCCAACTCATGGGCAAAGCTTCCTTGGGCTGTTCAAACAAGCCTATGCAAGCTTTGAGATTGGCTCTATCATCAATTTTTCAAAACCGACTCACAAAGACATGAAGCTTAACAAATTAATATTTGATTAACCCAACTATTAACATATGTGATAAGTCAAACTAATTTAGGTTCATATTAAGCTATATTTGGTTTGAGAAAGATTCAAATCATTCATTAGTAACATTTTGCGCACAAGTTAAAAAATTAAAGAGAAGTATAGATAACAAGGAAAATATCATCAAATATTATTTATGGATCATATGAATTCATATGATAGAGTACCATAGAAATTGATATAATGCACATTAAGAAAAAAGATAAAAGTTAGAGATGAGTTGAAGTTATTAAAGAAATATATGATAGAAAATAAACTGTATTATCAGAACTAATTATGGAGTCACTTTAAAGTTCCCAATTAAAATAAAATGACTTCGAGATATAAAGTTTTCGCCTTAGATCCTAAAGATGCTTACAGAAGAAATACAGGGAGAGGTGTCTCGTGTATGCTTTATAGGTGAAATAGTGCCTATTTATGAGACATCTTCTGAAATTCATATAGCCCATATTTTGGCTCCTTGATTTTCCATTTTGAAGATTTAACAACTCTAATGCTTTGATAATTTAGCAATTATACCTTAAGAATTTGTAGTTTTGGTTTCCATTGCAACCCACTAAATTTTAGAATTAAAATGAAACACAAAATATCAACCATCTCAACTCCTAAAGTTCACAAACTATCAACCATCTCAAAAATTTTGAAGATTTAACAACTCTAATGCTTTGATAATTTAGCAATTATACCTTAAGAATTTGCAGTTTTGGTTTCCTTTGCAATCCACTAAATTTTAGAATTAAAATGAAACACAAACTATCAACCATCTCAACAACTAAAGTTCACAAACTATCTACTGAAGTTTTACATTAAACAACTCAAAAATCTAAATTTAAATTTATATCAAACTTTATTCAAATCCTTACACAAATCGTTAAATCCCTCCATAAATTAGCTGCCTAACATAAATCAAAATTCAATCCTAACTAGACCTCATCCAACTGATTCCCTTTCAAATCACACCTAAACTCGGCAAATATTCCTCATTGGATGAAAACAAGACAAGAAAATATAAATAAATATTCAAATTAAATTAAAGAATTGAACTATAAGCGTGCATTGCAAGAACAGAGAAAAGTAGAAATAAATAATTTTGTAAATGATCCTCATCCTAAAATTAAAACAAAAGTATGGCTCTTTAAACAAAAGATTACAGACGAAGCTCATTATAGAAATAATGTCAAGCAGTTTATCAATTCTACAGCAGGTCTATCAAATCAGCTGTTATCCATATCCCGATAAATTCTATATCCACATTCTCCAAAAATCATAGCATTAAATATGATCAATCCTTTGGTACATGGACTATTAATGTTATTTGCTACAAAAGTCGAAGAAAATGTCATATTACCTTTTGATGTCCTCATAATATTATATCATTTGCGCAAGAATCTAATGAGGTTCCAAGTCTTGAAGACAAAAATATTAAAAGATTTGAAGATACCTTTGATGATAATATGAATGCACATAACAAACTAATATTCTACATGGTAATGTCGTAAAATTTCTGTTGAGAATTTTAAATCTTGAATTGAAACTAAAACTACATGTGAACATTTAAAGATACATACAGAATTTGAAATGTCTTATTTACAGGCTAGCCTGTGACCCGGGAGGAGGCGAATTTGATAGCTTAAAAATGTGTTTGACCTGAAAGAGGCACCTTTGCGGTTCTCTATTAAAACTATGTTGAACCGAAACATATAAAAATTAATAACTTATTTTTTTACTTGTGTACATTATTTTGCATATTATTTTGTTGTTTATGATGAGATCTACCTAACTATTTTGTTGAAATTAAAATAAGAATAATTTACTTGTAAATGAATTTTTAATTCATCGAATTCACCACATTTCGGGCGCCCTGTAAGCCATCAGTTGACTCCGTTCTTTTTAAGATTTATCCATTATAAAGGCTAAAGTTATTAAATTGCTCAAAAATGCATTATATGATTTTCTGGAATTTTATGATGAGCATTTGCATGAATTTATTATCCTTTGTAAATATTTTTTATCATACATGATGAAAGATGAACAATTGTCATACAAGTTCATTACCATATTTGGAAATTTTATATGAATAATTATGCTTTAGTCAGGCTATTTTGGCACATTATCTGCACTCCATCTATTTATCTACTGAAACTATAAGAATCTTGTATGTTTGCACATATTTTTTAGTTTAGCAATGGTATTTATTCTCCTTTTAATGAAGCTACTCTATTCCCAAGTTGAGAAAGCTTCAAGCTTTTTGTGCCTATTATCATTGCTTTTATGGGTGAATTTTATGCAAATTAAAAATTGTTTCCTTCTATCATATACAATTGGTAGCATCTAGAAATGCTACAAATTTTTTAATAACATGGATATATCTTTTACCTTAAAGAAATTATATAGTCCTCACAAGGAAAAATATATTGCTTCTCCTTTAGCCTTTGAAAAGATTCCACCACCCTTACTCACCATATAGGAGTTATTCCAATCCCAAAAGAATTGATGCAATCTATCATTGTCATTTCATTAATGATGATTGGGGTAAAAAGGATTTAATCATGTATCAACATTTCATATAAAATTCAACAATTTTCTTAATATTATCTCTCATTCTCATCAATTGATAAGCCGTATTGATAGTTTTGACTTCTAGTTGTCAGGTTATTTCTATAAACAATCCCTTATTCCCTGTAAATAACACATATATGGACACTTCCCATATTTTTTCTCAATAATTTTTTCTTCAATTCAACATTTCTAATGCTTTAGAAATTCAACATCTAAAACTTGACGATTCGTTATTTTAATTTTTTTTTCTTTCAATTCCCAATTTCTTCTATAGTTTTGTTGTGTTTATTGCATCATCAAGCATTTATATCTCTGTTTAATTTGTAATAAGGCCCTTTCGAAGCCCATGCTAAGTTAGAAAGTCATCCACAATTCCAATCTTCTGAGTCTAAAGGAGATATGAGAAGGAAAAATGTTGTGCATCTTCTTGCATCCATATTTTGCCATAAATTCATAAGATTTAAATGAAGCATTTAAATTCTTGAGTAATACTATAGGTTTCATATACACAGAAAAGTGTACCTTGGTTGCATTGAGGCCTTCTCTTAAATTTTAAAGATAAAAAGTTGAAAAAGCAAAGATTATGAAATGTGGCCATGAACCTCAACAAATTAATATATGATTCGCTCAAAGAGAATCTATGTTTACAATTCTAACTAGTTTAGGTTACATTTAATATAATTAGGTTCACCACACTCATGAAAAACCTACCTATACAGTTTAATATTACAATTGCTTGAATCCTAATTGATTGATTTGACACAATGTGGAAATTTGTTGAATTGGACCAAACTTTTTTTGGAGACTGGTTCAATCACTTTGGGCTAAATTACAATAGAACTGTCTGACACTATGCCATTAAAATTAGTTTTGCTACCCAACAACAATAACAAAGTAGAACATGCTTAAGACAGGACATAGGTGCATGAAACAAACTAAAAAAAAAAAACTAAATGATGCAGATAATATTCATGAGCCATGAATATATTCAACAAAAAGAAGCAAAATATACAGGCAAAAAAAAAAAGGAGAGAGAGAAACATATGAAATGCACTCAATTCATCAAATGGTTTGTATAAAAAAAGGGAATTAAAAAAAAAGCATCTTAACACGGTTTTATCGCTTTAATCCATATTGTTTCAACGCTTCACATAGTGCAGGACAAATCCAAACAAACAACCAGGAGGAAAACAAAAGATTACCACATAATATATTGCGAAATTGTCCTTATCTTCCATGTAGCTTGATTTTAGTTTAAAACGAATCATATAAATAACCCACAGTGTTGTTACAAGAGTGGCAGAATCCAGCAAGGTGTGTATATCATACTCCATAACAAAACTGCAGTAAAGTCTAACAGATAAAAACAAAGCTGTTAATTCCTGAGACTTGAGGGATAGTCCTGCAAAAACACGGTAGTTCATATCATGAAACATGAAATCAAATCAAGAGTGATAGAAATAAATTGACAGGTAAGTAGAAAAAACATGAAGATGCAATACCCACAAAATAAAAATTATTATAGGGGCATTGACATGCATACCACCCATTTATATCACCCAAATCTTTCACATAACATCAAAAATACCACCATTTTAATTTTTAGAAAGTGAAATACAACTTTTCATGCGCAGGTAAGGCAGCATGTATGTAGAAATCGAAATTTAAGTGTTAGATATGTAACTACATCGGAATTAAGTTTTATGTACGTAAAACCTAAAAAA
The DNA here is from genome assembly GCA_022702705.1 of Papilionanthe hookeriana x Papilionanthe teres. Classification (NCBI taxonomy): domain Eukaryota; kingdom Viridiplantae; phylum Streptophyta; class Magnoliopsida; order Asparagales; family Orchidaceae; genus Papilionanthe; species Papilionanthe hookeriana x Papilionanthe teres. Next base: position 19,495,641 of record CM040436.1, read on the forward strand.
TTATTATAGTTTTCAAGTGATGTTTCTGTAATGAAGGCCAATTTTCTAAGAATTCAAGCCCATGGGCGTTGAAAATTTTATGTGGCAGCAAAAGCAGAATATCGTTCATTTCTAGATTCACATTACCATGTATTGATGAATATCAAAAAATTAATGTTCACCTTAAAGAAATATGTAAATAAAAGAACAAGCTTGACTTCAGCACGAGAAACATATGTATGTAGAAAAATTTTTTAAAGATGTGCATTTAGGAATCAGTGCACCTAGAGAGAAAAGACAATGATGCATGTAAACTGAGAATTTGACTTATAAACAAAAGTTATTTATTTATCTGTATATATATTAAAGGCTCATTTCACGAGCTTTTTAAGCTTTTCTTTCCAAACATCTGTCATAATTTTCATTTAGGAATAATTTAAGATTAACTTTTTACAACAAAATCTACTAGAGTGATAGCTATAAGAAAACTAGTATGCAATTAAAAAAAAAATTTGACAACAAACAGCTGCACCTACCTCAAAAACTGACCCCTAAGATCAACAAGTCAAACCAAGCTTGAATCTAGATCTGATTCAGCCCAGCTAAAGCTCAGCTTAGCTTGAATCAAGATCAAAACGAGCATATTTGTATTGATCTCGAGCCAGTAATTTGCTCAAGATTAAATAATTTTTTTAGGAATATAATAAGTAAATATTATACAATCTATGCTATTCATTACCACCTATAATTTGATGAAATAATAGTAGGAAATAGATGAAACAAATTGAACTGGTAAAGTTTAGAACATGTGAGAAAACTAATGAGAAATATAATGGGATAGATAAAGCTGAAAAGTAAAGATGGTTTAACCATGGTTTAAATTATATTTTCACTGGGTTGCTCTAAGAAAATAGAAGGCTGCTTTTGTAAATGCTTAGTTATTTACACCCTGCGACTACTGAATAGCAGGCTTGTCTAGAAGAACAAATACTGACCAATTTAACTGATTCAACAGTAAATACGGTATACATGGCAAATTAAGTTAAAAGAAAGCAGTACATATACCCTCAACTTGACAAACCATTAAATTTCGAGCCGTATGTGCGTAGATCTTCCAACAAAACACCTTTCATCTTCTTCTAATTTCAGCTAAAATGAATCAATCAAGTAGCATAGAAAATTCTAAATCCCCAATCCAACATTCATACAAATCCAACACAATACTAAAGACCTAGGGCATCAGGAAGAATATATAAAGAAGGACTAGAACACCAAACCGGCACAAGTTTTCTCCTTGGTGAGCTTGTAGATGAGCACCGAGATTCCGACGGCGTGAACGGCCTCAGAGGCGACGAAAAGATTATCGTGGTCGTGAACGACGAATCTAAGGAACGCGAGTGCTGCCATCCCAGTGACCACGGAGAGGAACGCTTTGATCTTCGGCGGCTGCTGCCGGACCCATTCCCACACCACGCCGATCGATCGCTTCGAAACTCTCATCCTCAACTCCGATTGCTCGATCCCTAATCAGCTCACCACAAGAACAAGAACCTATCTAGAAGAACGAAGAGAGGGGTTCTTCCTCGTTGAGAACCTCTGGTGCGGGGATCGGATCTGTATATTGTTCCGCCAACAGGAGTTGGAGCTCGGAGCTTCGCTAATGGCCGAATCTTTGGAAATTTTTCTTGAAGGGGGGAAATTTACAATATTTTTTGACACAGTTACTATATAGTCAATATTTCAATTTTAATATTTATTTATATAATATTTTAATATCATAATCACATTACTATTTGAATAAATAAAAAATAATAATAATTTTTATTAAAATTTTAAGTAGGATTAATTAGATACAAACCACCTGAAATATTGATATTTATAAGTGATTTTTTTAAACAACGAACAAACACTAACTATATCCCACAGAACCAATGTATCGAATTATGGAACAAACTTTAATTTAATAGCCGAGTTGGGATAGATAGGAGATGTGATACCTCTTGCCCTCTGCTAAATGGAAAAAATTTGTGTATGTAAAACATACGCAGCGCTGCGTAAGTCCAGCAGGTTACATAGAGGTTATTCAAAGTATTGGGGGTATTTCCGTGTTTTATCCTTTGTAACCTCCCTGTAATTTGCGTGTAACATCTCTGTAACCTCTTTATTTTGTAGGTTTACATGGAGATTATACATACGTGACGGCCTCTTATTGGATGACGGAAGCAGCGTTGCGTACGCTTTACATATGCAAAATTTTCTCCCGCTAAAGGGTATGAAATAGATCCTCTTCCTAGTTAGTGCCAAACTCGCACAGCTCCCTCAAAGTTCATTCCGAAAGACTACAAGAGAGAATGAAAAATTCTACATGACTTTAATTGAAGTCCAGAAATGGGTTTTTAACAGGTGGCATGAAAGTTTTGTTTTTGTCTTTCCTGTTCAAGACGTCTTTCCTGTTCAAGACGTCTTTCCTATTCAAGACGTATATAAATCAAGTTTATTCTCTCCTGAAAAGCTGTGTTCATCAAGTTTGATAAGTACTTACACCAAGCGGGCACCGGCTTCGCTGGACCATTTTGGTCATCAGGGCTTGCAAAGACCAATCAAACTATTGAATTTGAAAAATGAATGAAAGGTGGTTGATTTGTAAAATAGCAGATTTTGGGTGGTATATACGTAATTGCACCTTTTAAATATTAAACATTTAATTATTAAATAAATAACTTTTCAGTACGTAGTATTAAAAATATAAATATATGAAAATTAGATGATATGTATATAAATCCTCTAAAATAATCTGAAGAAATTTAATTACCGTTTTCTTATAAATAAAATGCAGAATTCATTAGTTTTCAGAATTTTATTTAAATTAGTTAATATTTTCGTTGATTTATTACAAAAAAGTGTATGTATTTTTTCAATTACTCAAATGGAAATAATGTGATTTATATAACTTTAAATATTTATATTTTTTTTCTTTTTGCTTGGAAATTCTTTTTCATATATAAAACTAATGATATAAATTAAATATTTAAGAACAATATAAAGAATTGGATAAATACCATAACAACAAGGGGTGTTTGCATAAATACCACATAATTCTTATTTATTTAGATGTCAAAAAAATCTAAACATTTATATTTACATGTATAACTCCCATATAATTAATATCAAGTCAAAATATCAATATTACTTATTTTTTAAAGGTAAAATACATATTTTTATATATAAATTATGATCAAGATATTATAAATATAAATATGAAAGTTTTAAGTACTAGATATGTTTTTTATTTATTTTTTATTTAAGGAAACTGATATTTGGCAGAGGCCCAAATATCAGTTTCTCATGCGCTGCAGCTTATGATGAGACCTGACGTCATGTGCCTAAACAGATCGAATCCCCCAGCACCACAGGTGGGATTCGAAACCCTGACCTTCGGGGTCTTATAGAAGCCCCGCCCAACGAGGCAAAAAACGTGGCACTTTAAGTATTAGATATGTAAATGTATAAAAGTTGTATGACGGGTTTGTAAATTTTCTATAAAAAAAATATAATAAATGGAATAACATCATTTATAATAAGTCCTCCAATATATTTATAATATTTGACTATCTCATGTTGAAAATTCTAAAAAAGTTAAGATCATTATACATTTTATTCATTTATATGATTTTTTTTTTTGTTGCAAGATGTTAATCATTTTAGGATGTAGGGTCACGTAAAGTCCGTGAATTATACCAAATCCTATAAGCATTGGGAAGAAGAGGGAGAATGAAAGAGAGAACGGAAGAGCGAGAGAGAGAGAGAGAGAGAGAGAGAGAGAGAGAGAGAGAGAGAGAGAGACTTTTTTCCATGTTTATAAGTCATGTGTGACTTTTAATCTTAATATACATATTCAACTTTATGTCATGTACAACAACTTTGTCATATCTAATCATTATATATCATGTCCAGTGAATTTATGCCACGTTTTTCTGTGTAGTTGAACTCGACAGTTAGGCTTAGTTCGCCAAATCGGTGGGTGGAATCAACTCAGCTAATTTGGCAGCTTGATAACTTGGCAAAACATTTTAGGTGTATACATTTAGTTCTTTAATTCTCTTATCTCTTTGACATACAACTGCAAATATATATATATATATATATATATATATATGAAGTTATGCATTGCTCGTTCCTATAAGACAAACATGTATTTCCTTTATCCGAGAAATAAATTTGTTGATACAAATTAAAAAATGAGTGTGGTATTGCACTATATATTGATCATTCATATATATGGGGGTTCTTAGCACTCTTACATGGAAACATCCAGGGACATTTTGGCTATACATTCGGGATTTCATCCTAAGTGCATTATGGCTCACCTTCAAATACTTTATAGGTGACTTGATGGTCTTACAGGGGGAGTTCCCCAAGTATTATTAGTAAAAATAAATTTCATCATCTTGTTACAGGACTGTCGGCCGCTGAAAAGTGCGTTTAAGATTTAATTTAATATATATATATGTATATTAATTTTGAAAGTAAAATTTTTAAATTTTTAAATATGAAAATGAGAATGGACGGATCTCATTCGTTTAGCAGTTTGAATGAACGAGCGTCATATTGCTAGTAACACATCTATTCCGAAGAATAGACACCCTACTTAACGATATCGCTCGATCAAATAAACTACAGAATTCATGACATCCGTTCTGGTCTGCGAACCTTTATGTGGACCGACAAATTACCCTATTTAATACGAAAAGAATTAAATAGGGTTTATATTATCTGGGGTCTTTAAAGTTCCCTATTGCGGCAAGCCCCTATAGTTAATTACCCCTCGAATGACCGAAGTCACCTGATAGAACTCTCGATTTAGATCAGGGGTTTCTGTCTTCATGAAATCAAAATGTAGGGTTTTCAACGAAGTGTAGCAATAGGAAATCCAACAGGTGAAAGGCGCAATGTGGAACGATTATTTCGGAGTCAAAGGAAAGAGAGGTAGGGGACGTCACGGATCTCGAGGAGAACCTCGATGACGTCCCAGACTATCCTATGGTTGGGCTTTAAATTTTGGAAATTAATTTATTTAAGTTTCAATCTTGCCAATTAGTTATAGGGATTACATTTGCATAATATCCGATTATGCAAATAACCTGGAAGATGGGAGGATTTACGTCGTATCAGACGACGACCTCGGAATCCTAAGCGAGTTAGGGCTTATATTGCACAACAATGTGTCGTGCAGGCCTAAAAGAACGGTGAGGGTTTATGTCGCACTAGGCGGACTACCTCGAAGTCCTATGGCTTGTTATTTAAACTAACGAATGGTTTTCTTGATGTCGACACGAGTTTCTATTGTTGAAGATGGCCGTCTTGCCACTCAGTGCTCCAAGCTCAAGTCGTAGCAAGATCGCGAACTTAGATTTAAAGTTTAGGTTAAAGTGGACATGCAAATTATTTTCTTTTATTTTAATTATCACTTTTATTGCAAGAGTGAGTGTGTGCATGTGATGTGAAGTAAGCGATAAAAGGGAGCATGCAAAAAGCGAGAACATGTTATAGTGAACATCTTTATGCTAAACAGGGAGTAAGCACGAAGAAAAGTAAAGCATGCTTACTACGAGTATGTACGTTGAAAAAGTGAAACATGTTATACTAGCAGGAGCGAGTATTAGAAAAGTAAAACATGCTACTGCGATAAAGGAAAGAAGTAGAAAAATGTCGCTGAAGTGTACTGTAGGCGATGATTACCCGCGGTGTATCGTTACTTATTTATTGTTTTCATTTTATTGTTTTCCTGCATAAAAGGCATTAGTGCAAGAAAAGAGCAAGAGTAAACATAGTAGGGCAGACCTAACTAAGCAGGGGTACTACTGTACGTGCAAGAAAAACGAAATACGAAAACCGGCGGTAAATCGGAAAGAAAGACGACAGGAGAACAAAGAAAATCGTAAAAGAAAACCAAGAAAATTGAGAAAGAAAGAAAAGAACGTCCGTAGAAAACCTCGAAGAAAATTACGAACGAAAGCAAAACAAAGTCGCAGTGAAAACCGCAAAACACCGGAAAAGAAACACACAGATGTCCCGCTAAACTCACGGCGAACCGTAAGAAAGCCATGGGGCATCTGGAAAAGGGCCCGTAAGCGCGGTGGTGTTAAGGACTCAGAGCTGTGCTATATGTCCCACCTTAGGTGCTGATTACTAGAACGACTTTCTGCAGAAGGCAGCCCTAACCCGACTCGAGTAGCCGACCGTGGACCTTTGTAAATTTTCACACATTTCATTTTAGGTTTGCATGCAAGTAAAAGCCGTAGGTAAGTAGGCTGTGTCGTGGTGGAGGTAATTTTGTATTTTTTTTAAATGTATGTATTTTGTTTTGAAATATTTTAGTCCACAGGTTGGCTACCCTAATCGGACTAGGACTGCTAACATCTTTAGACCGCCGGCAGTAGAAACCCCAAGGACGGGCGAATAGTGTCGTGATTCCTGCTCTACTCTCTACAGAGTCTCTGAGTCAGGCGACGCCATTCTATGATTCTCTCGTAGCCTTCCCTATGCAGTATTATCAGTGTCCCCACCACACTTACAGCCTTGCTTGATGGCCCCACATATAACCCAAAGGGGTTATATGTGCACACCTACACGTCCCCTGTAGGTGCGGACATTGAGCCAAGAAACAAGGAGGAAAACAAGGGACGAGGGAACAAGGAAAGAAAGAAGGAAAGCGGTCCACCTAACACAATTTTTGTAAAAAAAAGAAGTGAACCTATTTCCAATAGTCAAAACAAGTAAGTCATCCCGAACTCCCGACCGTCCTTACACAACCTATAAAAGGACCTAAAGGCACGTCGGCGCTCTCGGAGAGGATGAGGACTAGACCCCAAGGGAACACACCCCTTTCCCCGAACGACAGCTGTAAAAGCATGAAAACAGACATAAAGGTATTGACCAAGCCCTGGACTCTAGACCACTGCTCGGGATTCCTCCAAACTTCAAGTACCCGCATTAATTTTCAATTCCTGAAATACAGACTCTCCCAGTAGGCTCACCTACGGGCTCGGGACTCAAGCTACGATAATATGAACATCAGAAAACTTCCAATACATAAGAAAGTGAATGGACAAGCCATAAGCCACCAAACTAGCATCAATTCCACCAAATAAAACCTCCAAGAAGTATTTCAAGTATCGTGCTCAATATGTTCCCCACGAGTGAGCTAGGAAGCTCTCCCAAATCCATCCAATCAATTTCATAGACAAGTGTAGCAAGAAGCAAAGCCACCATCACAACAATCACCCCAATAAGGCTCTCGACCAGGGCTAAAAAAACAGGAGCAAAGGCTCGCGGCCTAAGCTACAACAAAGGGACAGCAAGAGGTAAGGCCCCGACAATCCAAACTACCACAATGAGGCTCATGGCCAAGCCCCAACAAACCATCCATACTAATTCAAATTCATCACAAATGCATAGGAATGAATCCGTAGGGTAACCAAGCAATTCAGCCCACCTACAGCCTAAAAGAAGCACAAACCCGAGCCCCACTACAAGCTGTAGGAGCAGCTGCCAGGCAGCAGCAAGACCAAACCACAAAGGAGTCCCCCAAACCGAGCACTAAAGGGGACGGGAACAGCAAATCAGAGACAGCAAAAAGAGGAGAAAATCCTTCTCAAATCCCAAGTCCAAATGCCATAAAGAAGGACAACCGCAGAGCAAGCAATGACAAAGAAAAAGAAAAATAAAGCGAGTCCCCGATTTCGGGTGCCAAAGGGCATTGCTGAGGCGACAAGAACACAAAAAACGAGCCCAGAGATGCTACAGGGCTAGGCCGCTAAGCGACGAGAAAATAGAAACCAAAACCGATCCCCAAATCACAAAGGGACAGCTGTAGGAGCAGCAAGAACGCAAAAATAAACAAGCCCCTTTCAAGTGCAATGGGGCTAACTGCTAGGCAGCATAAAAATAAAAATAAAACCAACCCCAATTCAAGTGCCAAAGGGGTAGCTGCAGAGCAGCAAACAACAGGAAAACCGAGCCCTCAAAGTAGGTGCACAGGGGCAACCATGAGGTAAAAGAAAAGAAAAAAGAAAAGAGAAAATGACAGGCTCTCAAATGGAGCAGCCACCAGAAGCAGAAACAGAGAAAAGACTCGAGTCAAGCAAAGCACCAAAGCAAGACCACCAAGGCCCCCAAACGTATAAGGGGGCAGCCACCATGTAACTGAAACAGAGAAATGAAAAAGGGGCTCCCAGACATTCATATGAATCCATACTAGCATGCCACTTTGATAAAGAAAGCCATAAGGAGCAAAACCGAGCCCCCACACATGTGTCACAAAGCTAAATAAATTCTTCTATAGTTTATGCTAGAGAGAAAGTAAGAAAAAGGGGCTTAGAATGCATGCCCCAACATGCTAAAAGAAGGCTAATACTTTGCCTTAAACACATCTTCCATGCTTCAAATAATATAAAAGAGAGAGAGGAGTCAATGACATGCCCTATTTCCACCTTTTAAGCAAATAACCAAACCTATATTTTTAGAATAGGCTCACATTTTCAATCCCAACATGCTTCAAGCCCAAAATAAACCATAACGACAAGTTATAAAGCTGCTAACAAGAAGAGAAAAGCAACAAATATTCCAACTAATTAGGTTAGAAATGATTCCATAACATGTCAGTGCCCAGCCGAGGGGCTAAACAGGGAGAAACACGCCAAAGCCGCAGGCCACATCAGGCCAAACCGAAAAGGAGAAGGGGGAGAAGAGGCATACCAGGTAGTGTAGAGCACACAAGAAAAAGCAAAGACAACCAAGCTCCACTACAACACAATTTCTCAAGAGGAAGCAGGCAACCAACCAACCAACCCTAAATTCATTCAAAAACGGGGCTTTTATAGGCAGAGGAGGGAGAAGAGGGCCGCTCCTTACCTGTAGAGCCAGACACAAGTTAGGAATGGCAGGAAGATGGCGACAAAGTGTCGCAGCTAGGGGCCGAAGCTCGGCAGCAGGAGCAGGAGTCGAGCAGGAGATCACGCTAGGTGACCCTCGCGCAGGATAACACTCGAGAAGGTATGGGGAGAACCACGCGCGGCTCGAGAGGGCAACGGCTACAAGGAAGAGGCACGCTCGAGCACGGGAGAAGCAGGGAACGGGAGCCCCCACCGAACGAGCGAGAGAGACAGCCAGCCGATCGAACGGGTAGGGATTAGAGCTTAGTATAGATTAAATAGGTTTAAAAAAATATATATATATTATTAATTTTATTAAAAACACGCCCAAAAATCACAATTTTCGCTCTGGCAGGTGATCGTCGCAAATTAAATATCAATTTTAGGCAGAAACGACGTTCCGGACGCAACGGCGCAGTCCGTTTCGTCATCCGAGGTCGTTCGGACAACCTCGTCGACGGTCGCGTCGAAAGTGCGTCAAATCCGGCATTTTCGAAGTTCGACTCGACGTTGGTCGTCCGGCGTTCGAGCTTCAATCTTGACCCATTGCGAGGTGGTTGAAAGCGTCGAGGCCGTGGTCCGAGGAATTTGTGCTCGGTGGTGCGGAAACGTGCACGAGGTCGTCCCGAGGTCCGGTGGTCCTATAGGAACTCAATTTGGACTCCTAACGTTAATTCCAACCTGCTATGAGATAGAGGTACGAAATTTCGTCCGAGATTCCAAAAGAGTGACGAGGTGGCTTCGAGCAAACTAAAACGAGGTAGGTCCATTGCTAAGAATCTAAGATCGTCGGGGGAGCTCCTAAAGCTAGAACCCTAAATCCTATGAGGAAAACTAAACCTCGACAAAAGTGAGGTCAACAAGGACTAGACGGATTGCTTCCTTATAATATAACTCAGTTATAAATGAATTACAACAGTTTCATTAAATTCATACCATCATTCACCTGGGGGCACTTTGGCTGCACCTACAGAAAGCAGTCACTATAATTTGCAACTTTACCTATAGTGAGATCTCGTGGTCTTCAATTCCTTAATTTCATCCTCATTCAATCGAGTTATATTTCAAAAACTGCTTTTTCAAAATCATCCCTAACATTTGGCTATTGAGTCGAGTAGAGTCTAAAATTTTGGACAATTTTTTCTTACCCTTAAGAAAGTTACTTATGAGGAGCAAGTTCCTTGATATAACAAATGAAAACACAAATGAAAAATTATATAAAACAAATTAGAAGTACTAGAGTTTAAAGAATGTAAAAATAAAAAAATTTAAGGATATGATATCTTATCTCATCAAGTGCAAATTCCTATAGTGCTCCTTGTTGTCCCTCTAGAGATGTCTAAACCTAACTTCAAATTTAAGTAATGCATCAATGTGCACTGCACCTTTCAAGATATTAAATCCATTTAAAATGTAAGGGCACATAATGTACGTGAGTTATGCTCAAATCCTATTAAAATTGAGCAAAATAGGGAGAATGGAAGAGGAGGAGCCCCTGGGAAGAGAGAGCATTGTCTTCCCCATTCTTTTTACATTTGACCATATCCATAACACTTAGATTTTTCTTTTTCATGGGGCAAAATAAGATTTTAAAAATATACATAATGTTATGTCACATTATATAGTTTTATGCTATGCAGTGCAGTTTTATGTTATGTCCTTCCATGTAGTTGAACTTGATAGTTCAACAGTAAATCAAAATCCGCATTTGCGTTAAGGTTTTAAAAAACATAAGAACGTCTATTTTGAAGAATTCATAATTCATCAAAATCAAATGAATTTCAAGTGCATGAAACATTAAATCTCACCTTCCTCACCACCTCCCGCCTGCCCCTGACAGCAGCTAATTGCTCGTCGCTACTCACCATTGCCAATCTTTGCCCAATGCCTATTGTCAATGGACATTGCATGCTACCACCTGTCGATATATTTAAATGTTGTTCAAATGTATCCTAACAGACAAAAAAGTATTTTAATTGTAGTTCAAATGTAAATGCTTTAATTTTTTTTTGAAATACATGTATTTCATTCCCTCTGAATTTTTAGCATATGTGTATTTTAAAAGCATCTAAAAGTTAGCCCTAGGAATAATGCTTCAATTTTCAAAGGAATTGATAGATAAAATGATTTTCCTATTATTGAGAACACATCTACAAAATATCTTCTATAAGTTACATTAACATGTTAGTATCCACATCAACAATGCATAAGAAATAATATATATATATATATATATATATATATATATATATATATATATATATATATATATATATATATATATATATTAAAAAAAATTGCATTTAAACATTTTAACCATGGACTGACTCATTTGGGAGTTAATGTCATTTTCATCAATAGTTTTATGCATTCCATTTTTTGGTCAGCTTTATCAATTCTTATTTTTATTTATTCATGTGAAGTGTTGGTTGAGAAATAAAATAAAAGCTTAACAAATCATTATCCATGCAACTTTCCATGGATAATGAATTTTATATATTCATGCAATAGTGTATTTTCCATCTCCATTCTATATTCAAATTATCTTAAGTTTATTTTAAATTATATTACTCTTATAGATATCACTCTTGACATGTCAGCAGAAAATCCACCTGATCAAGCACAAATCTTGATCCATGCTGGACAAGAAAATTTTCATAGTTAAACTTAAAATCATTCAAGCTCCGATTTTGAAAACTTTATAGTCATATTGAACGTCTTAACTATTAGAACTAGACAAAACTAAAAACATTGCAATTTGGGCCCCAATAAACCCGAATCAAGCATTTGAAGCACGATTAAAATCTTTGAAGAAATAATTAAAATGTCAAATGATCTCTAAATTTAGCATCGTTAAATCTTGACAAAGCGAATTCAACGAGCTCAATATCACTCAACTTTTAGATAATTAAGACATTTAAATGCAAAAGAAAAAAAAATCAATGATCAAGAAATAGACATGAACCATCCAATGAAGTGTTTTTTGGATTTTAGCTAAATTTACTTAAAATTCTGTTTTAAAATCCTATAAAATATAGTTATATTTTTAACTTGTGAGAAAAATTTAAGAGCTAAGTGAAGCCAACGACCAATGACCATCAATAATTATCAGCAACCACCAATAATAGTAGTTATAACCCAACTAATATCCTACAGTTGTGAAAGCCCGATTATTGCTTCAAGTTTATTATTAACTAATATTTATAGTTCAGTGAGAACTCAATAATCAAATATTTTTCGCTTAGAGAGAAGAGTGAATCTTTATAACTTCCAACAAATAATAGATAATTTTGACTGACCAGATACCTTGATATTTTTCTTTCTGGATTTTCAATGTAAAATCTCTCACGTCTCATCTTTTTAATATTATTTTGATTTGTGTTCTTTGGATCTTAATGCAACATTAAGATGTCAATCAATCACTCTACCACCACGAATTTTCTAGCATGCAACATCTCTAATCATTCCTTTAATATAAATCATAGTTAATTTATTTTTTTGATTTTATTATAATTCATCTAGCCATTTCGATTTCTATCATCCCGAACTTAAATATTAATATTTTTTTCTAACCCAACATTCATATTCATAGAACATCATTAACCTAATTAAACGTTTATTAAATTTATTTTTAAATCTCTATAATATCTTGATATCACTCAAAATTTCTAATACATTAGTTTTTTTTAACATCTAGCTTTAATCATGTCTTCATTTTCTATACAATAGATTTAAGATACTTAAATAAATCACATTATCTTGTCATAACATTAAATAACAACTATAATACCACATCAATTAGGATTATTTATTATATACTCAATCTTTTGTCTAGCATTTCTAAATTTTCATATTCTCAAAGCATTGTTAATAGCCTTATTCGAGTAAGTATCATATTATATCGCATGCAAGAAGCATAAACCAAGCTATATTGCTTTAAATAGTTGTAAAACTATAACTTTTCTTAATGAGGTTACATAAACTAATTTTATTATTTAGAGGGAGCATAAATTACATTTTTATTGTTAAAAATCTCAAAAATTTCAAGCTTATTGATAAATATTATCATATATAAAAACATTAAAATTTTAGGAGAGGGGTGTGCATGTGTCCTACTAGGCCCTCTCTCAAATCTGTCTTTAGTTTTGAATATCTTTTATAATCACCATTATTAGAAAAATATGAACTTGACATTGATCATTGATGTACAACCTGATATAATTTAAAGTTTTTGAGTCATTATAAAATTACATCAGATGCTAGTTAGCATCCTATCACTAATGATTGTTTGATTTTTACACACACCTTCTTCATTAATGTACACCAAACTAGTAATCATGTTAATAATTTATTTGATCTCTCTATTTCTCCATTAATCATCTTAAAACCAAAAATATCTTTACATTAGATCATCCTAGAATGAAATCAAAATAATTATTTAAAACTAATAGTTTCTCTAAGTCTACATTTCATTGCTATCTCCATAACTACATAGATGACTCATAAGCTAGATACTCTATAATTAGCATAATCCTAAACATCGTTTTGTTTTTCAAACATCGGAACTATAATTTTTTATCCAATCATTTGATATTTTTCTTAATCTTCAAAATTACATCAACAAATTACTAATCAAATCAGTATAATACCTCCTATAATTCTCCAAACCTAAGTAGCAATTTCATGTGGACTTAAAGACTTAATTGTATGCATGATCTTCCTCAAGACTAGTTCCATCTTACTTGATCAATTCAAAATATATTTTATTACATTTTCAGTTAGCACTTTTAATATAATTTATTCAGTAGTTCTCATTTATCATGTATTGATAATGACTTCATCATCTTTAGTCAAAATACTTATTACCTCATTTAATAAAGTTTTAAAATATCTTATCTCTTGCCTAATACATTGAAGAGATTCAACTAATGTAAATTAAATGATTTCTATAATCCCATTGAAAGGAACCATAATTTGAATAGTGGAATTAAACATGAAAGAACGCTTTGAAGAGCCTTTCCTAACATATTGATGTTTTTTTTTATAAAAAAAAATAAAACTCATCTTTCCGTATTGATGAGAAAATTTCAGTCAGAAATTGAAACATAAGCTGAAGATCAGACTGATGAGATAACTTTCTTTATCAATAAAATATGGTTAAAACCCATTGCAACAAATAATAGGGCTCTAATGAATAAATTCATAACTAAAAACTAAGCATTACTACTAGCCTTAAGTGAAACCTTGAGGCTAAAAAATGGAACTGACCTCAAAGATTAACTAAACCCAGCAAGATATAGAAAAACAAGTAGAATCTTCTCTGCTGCCATCCCTCCTCATGAAAGCCAGGCTAGAGGAACATTCTGTCTTGAGAGCATAATAGTGAGGTTAAGAAGAGAATAAATAAAATAATGGCTGCAAAATCAAATATTAATTAAATTAACATTATCTTCATACACACCAGTCTCTATAAGCCAGTCAAACCAAACAAGCCGTCCAGAATTGAAGCGCTCTGATCTGCAAAGAAACATGGTGGCTTCCCCAACGAGTCGGCCGCCAAATGTATTTCTTAGTCCTTCTCATACATGTATTGCTCATTCTAAAGTTTTCCTTGTAGTGCTTGAGACATCAGATCCTAACTTATAAATAGTGGATCCTATGGAAAGCCAAGAATTTAGCACTCTTCACTCTTTTTCCCCGTGTTCTCTCACTGCAGTATCATGAGCCATATTTTAGTGAATTTGTTTCTTTTAATCACCTCTTTCCCAATTTCTCATTTCATCTGAATTAGTATGTTTTAAGTATAACCCACAAACATATCAGGATTCAACAAGCTGCAAAGTTCCCAGCAAAGAAACACATATTCAGAAAACAAAACCACCTAACTTGTGCATTGTAATTTAACAGTCATCCTTAAGCAACCTTCCAATCACCATTCTTACATAGACGACCATAAGCTCATTAGGTGGAAGCGAACAATTCCAAATCTTGTCAACTCCACTATAAACCTCAGATCACCCAGCATCCATAGTTGAGCTAAACTTCAGAAACATTGATTTCAATTCTGAAGCCAAATCTCCCCTTCCAATCTTATGTAACTCCTTCAGTACCTTGATATAAACTGGAAAGTTAGGCTTGAGCCCCTTACCCATCATCTCATGAAGAACACCGCCTGCTTCTACCAATCTCCCTGATAATCGGAAAAGATCAGCCAATAAGCTGTAATTACAGTTGTTTGAACACTTATCCTTCACACTCATTTCAGTAACATAAGTATATGCATCTTCAACTCGGCCAGAGCAAAATAATCCTTTAATGAAAACTGCATGAGTAGTAGGCCTTGGCTTAAGCCCCTCAGACAACATGTGGTTCAGAATCTCCATTGCAAAATCCAATCTTTTAGCTTTACAAGCATGGGAGGACACCACCTCATAGCTGATCAAATCTGGAACATGACCACCATCTTCCATCAACTGGAGAAGTTCGCAGGCTTCAATAACTCTGCCGTTCTTAAATAAGCTTCCAAGCAAGTAATTGTATGACTTGGTATTTGGATCACATCCATGTCTTCTCATTTCATCAAAAGTATTCATTACCTCTATAAATTCACCATTTCTACACCTAGCCGCAATCACTAAATTGTAATATGAAGTCTTTCTGATCGTCTCCTCCATGACAAAAAAGGCCAATTGAAAGCAATTCATGGCGCAGAGGACTTTGATCAACGAGTGAATACCAGAACTTCTGCAAGAACCTCTTATGGAATTTAAAACTTCAGTTACTCTTCTAACTGAATCCTTCATAGCAGAAGAGCTGCAGAACTTTAAAAAGGTGAAAGCTTTCTCTGTTAGACAATACCCTTTACCCGAAAGCATGCTGAGTACATCAATCATGGAAGTATAGTCCTCTAATCTGCCAAGATTATTCACAAACAGGTTATAGATTTCGGAATCTGGTTTAATACCGGGATGAGAGTTCACGACCCAATCGAAAAAACGTGCTGCAGAGACACCACGAGCATTCAAAACAGAAAGAACCTCGGTAACTGTAGCACAAGAAAACATGAGCTTCAACTTATCGAGATTGGGTTCCATGTCCTCCGCATTCCTTGAAATCTCCTCAACAATCTCAGCAAGTTTCTCGGGACCCAGACCAAGATTGCAAGTCATCGAACTTCTTCTATTATACCTCGTCATGGAGCTGAATCCAACCGCAGAATGTTGCCGACAAGGCATTTGATAAAATGACTGAAAAGTAACGAACGGCAAAGCCCGAACTTTGGAAAGTAGTTGAGGAAAGAGATAACCAGTGCGTGTGGAACTTGCAGACATGTGAACCAGAATCGGACTTTCGTCTGGAGAAGAAGGTTTAACGTTGAGACGAGGAGGAGGACAGAGGCTCATGAAGTTAACGCACTTGGGGCTGGAGTTTCGAGGACGAAGCATGTACCTACAGCATAGGAGAAGGGTCCCCGCGTTGCCCCTTTTAGGATCCATGGAAGAAGATGGGAGGTTTCTGAGCGGAGGGAAATTAGGAGTGTAGAGATAGATGGCATGGATCCTCGTGAGAGACAAATTGTGTGAGATTATGTTTGTAAGTTGAGAAATGCTTTTGTGATAATTATTACAAAAAAATGATATGGTTGATATGATATAAATATATGCATGACAAGTAAACATTCTTCAGAGTTCAAGGTGTTAAAAAGATTGTCCAAAAAATTTGTTGAACTCAGCTACTCGTCGATCAATTCTCTTCAGTTGGTCCTCTCCACTCGGCCAGACGAAGTACTGAGATGATAAATATGAAATATGTTATCTGCGACACATTATTATCATAATGTAATTGCTTGTGTATATTTTATTATAAAATGTTCATATAAAGTGGGAAGAGGAAGTATTAAAGATGAACCTTTTTTCCATCTGGGATGGCTACTATAAATTTTAATACAAATCTCTCTTTCTTTGTTATATTCATTGGGTGTGATTCACGAATAAATCTGGATTCAACATTCTAAAAGATGCAATGAATGTGGAATCATACTAGAATAAGAAAAAAACACTACAATGAGAAGAACTAAGCCATAGAGAAGTATCTAGCAACATATAATGCACCAGATATACCCGTTCTCGAGAATAGTCGAACTCATCCATTTAACCAGCAGTACTCGGTCTCATCTCATAAGCCTCCTCCACTCAGCCTTCTATATTCAATCACCTACATTTGACCAAAAAATTTTGCTCTCCTAAGAAAATTATCCAAAAAAACGTCTTTAGGAAAAGTTTCTCTAATGGAAGACAAGTCATGAATGAGTGAAGCTAAGAAACAAGAAAAATCTCTCTACATTTTCTTTCTTATTTTTGCATTTATGTTTTTTTAAAGTTCTTCATTGTGAATTTATTCATGACGCTTGAGAAAATTGCCACTCATAGGCAAGTTATCTAAGAGTAAAAGGAAGTTCTCTAATCTTTTAGACCATACTCGACTCAGAGGTCGAATGTTATGGATGATTTTGGAGGAACTCTTACTAAAATATAACTCAGTCAAATAAATGAGTCAAATAACCTAGGGATTGAAAACAACAAGATCACGACCTAAGTAAATTTGAAAAATTACGGCGACTACTTCTTATAAGAAAGTTATGACCCAAAGGCGAAGAATAGCCTGAATTCAACAAAACTGCTTGAATTTCTTAGTGACTGATCATGCTGTAAAAAAATAGTCAATATAGCCGCTCAAAAAAGGAAAGATTCATTTAATTGATAACAATCAGAGAACTCTCCCTATAAGACCATTATGTCACTTGTTATAAGAATGAGTTGATAATTTATAAGACTACTACGTGAAGTTGAACCAAAATTCCCATAGGACAAAATACTTTTGCCCCCAAAATTAGTTACTAGTATAGGAGCTAAGAGCCTCCAAACAGATGAATAATTGACATAGAGAGATACACTGCTCATTTTTTCCTTAAAATAATTTCCTAACTTGTATTTGGAGGAAAAAAATGCATTTAATAAATTCATTCATCAAGCTAGAGAAACATGTGTTTGCCTTATAAAGATTAAAAATGTTAGTTTCACATTCATTATTCTCTTATTAATTTCACAGTTACCTCTTAAAAAGATGAAAAATCAGAGAACTAATATATATGATAGAAATTATTTTCCACAGTTAAAGGTCTTGAAATTGTTTTTAGAATCTGTTGAACTCGAAAACTCATCACTTGACACTTTCGATCTTCTCTAATTGGCCATCTCACATCAACCCGCTCCAATCAGCCATCATTAATCGACCTTCATAAATCAACCATCTCCAATCAACGCTTATCAACCGTCCCTCGGTAGTCGACTCTCATTAGTCATCTATCTCTACTCGGCCCTTTCAATTTGGCCCACTTCACATAGCCCAAGAGAAATGTGATTAGGCGAAGTATGCAGATGAAATATATAAATTATGTTATCCCTAACATATTATCGTCTGACTATAATTATCACTCATCTATTTTTTATAATAAAATAATTATATAAAGTGGGAAAAAGAAAATGTAAAATAGAACATTTATCCTCTATCACCAGACAACTATCAAAAAGTTAATACAACTCTCCCCTTTTAAGTTTTTGTACTGTTGTAAGGATAATGTTGGACTAATAAAAGAATTGTTCTTTGTAATAAAATAATGAAGTTAAATGCATAAATAAACATTTAATAAATGCTATAAATTGAGAATGTATTCTGCATTTTCTCTTTTTCATGGAATCAATAAGGGGACATTACATGCATACCTACCAATGCCTACATATGCATGTATCTAAAACCTAAATCTTACTTCTTACATTTATAACACCTAAATGTTTCATGTCAAATTAAAAAAATCGTCATCTTAACTTTGGAAAAGTGAAATGCACCTTCTTATGCAGAGGTAAGATGATAGGTATGCAAAAAATTTAAGTTTAGGTGTTAAATATGTAAATATATTGGAATTGAGTGTTATGTATGCAATCTTTCGTAATAAAACTCTTTCTCAACACTTTCTAAGGTTATCACAATTAATAGGGGTGTAAACGAACCGAACGCGAACGAACAGAGCTAGTGTTCGTGTTTGAAATGTTCGAACACATCACTGTTCGTGTTTGGTTCGTTTGCTTGTCGAACGAACACGAACTTCCTGGCAAACCGAACATGAACTGTTTGCGAACAACGAGTTTTTTTGACAGCCCTAGCTTTGATAGGATACTTCCTCAAAATGAAGCAAATTGATCAGGTATTTCGTACACATCAGGTAACCCATACTTCCTCAAAATGAAGCAAACCGAATAAGGAGTTTAGGGTTTTGTTTATGATTTTATTTTAATATATAGTATAGTATATTAATTACAATATTATAATATTTATATTAATATAATTAATACTATAATATTATTATTGTTATTAGTAATTTATCATATATTATAATTTATAGAAGTTTAATTATTTAAAATATGATTAATTTTTATAATATATAATTATTTTTAAAATATCATAAATTTTTTATATATAATTATGTTAAATTATTTTATATTTCGAACAATAACAAACCGAACACGAACGAACACATCACTGTTCGTGTTTGGTTCGTTTAACAAACCGAACGAAAAAAATTATTCGTGTGTTTCGTTTGCTTATCGAACGAATCGAACACAGACTTTTTGGCGAACCGAACACGAACTGTTAGTGAACAACGAGCTTTTTTGACAGCCCCAATCGCAAAGATGATATCATACAGTTGAATGTCTTTCCTGAATCATGTTAAACCCTTCCTACATAATCATTAAGGGTCCGTTTGCAGCGGTGGTGTGGTACCGCATTGCAGTTTTGTCTGGTTTGGTAAAATATGCATTTTCCCATCAGTCCTGACTATATGCAGTGACAACTTTCTAGCTGCGATCTGATTTTTTTTAAAAAAAAAAAATTGATACTGCCACTGCAATTTTTTGAACATTAGATTATTTTCAGCAACTTCACAACTGTTTTTTAATAAACTGCAGCTGCCCCAAACATATCCTAAAATTAAATATGGTTTCTCAATAAACCTTATCGATCTCATTTGATTATGTCGTCAACTAAACTAATCTCTATTTATAAAGAAAAGCGAATAAATAAACAAAATAAAATTTTAAGGTAAGGGCTTACATTATTGGATGCATAAATATTAAGATAAATGGTTTAATAAAAATGAGAAGACATCAAAACTTCTTTCCCACTTTCTTTCACTCCATTCATCTCCAACAAACATGTTATAACAATGGTTGAGGTCAATGTAAAGATCATTTAAAACTCTTCCCTCTCTCACTCTCATTATAACATTCTTGAAATTTATATTGATCATCATTCCAATATGTTACATTCTCTTTTGTTGAGTTATTATGTCGCTTTCTTTGCTCTTAACCATTACATGTTACACTCTAAGTTCAAATCTTGATAGGTAGAGAAAAAATCAAGCTCATGCCATGATGGATATCAAAGAACTTTATACTCTCAATGTAGTTAACTTACATCAGGACATATCGATGCATGGATTACTTAAAGTCCAGTTATAAATCATGCTAATTATTCTCAAACACGAATGACTATAATTCATTCAAATATGTATAATTTTGTTTAAAGTTATGAAGTTTATTGTTAAGGTATGAAAAGATATACTTACAATTTACAGTAGAACTCATTCAGCAGGTCCACCTGCCATGACCAACATACTTTCAACATAAGAACCATAAGATTTTATCAATGTCAACTATGCTTCCATGATCACTCTACATGGTCCACTAGAAATAATAATTTAGTAAAGTGGAATATGATAAGTTTTTTATTTTAGAACATGCCTAAAAAGAGGAGGATAATGATAACCATATTGAAACTAACATGGACAAATCGACTCAAAAGGGGGAGGAAGGGGAATAAATAGTATGTCCGAGAGTCCGACAATGGCTGCGATCTACCGGAGGTCATTTTTTTTTTTTGTTCTCCTACGCTCATTCCAGTAGATCGCAACTGTTGTGGTCACAGCTTGCGTCTAGACTCCGAACGTAATATTGAGGAAGGGATTAATAAGAGAGAGAGAGAGAGAGAGAGAGAGAGAGAGAGAGAGAGAGAGAGAGAGAGAGAGAGAGAGAGAGAGAGAGAGAGAGAGTTTTATATTGTTTTAATTAAAGTGGATGTTATATTATTATGCCATTCACTCCTTATTAATAATAAAAAAAACAACAATATTAAGGCAGTTATAATTTTTACTTAATTCCAAAATTGATAATCTATGTTTTGTTTCTCTCAAGTACAATGTGTAAAGTTATTATGACAATTTGCAAATCAATGCTAATTCTGGATTTGCATATTAGCCATAGTAGGATTGCAAAAGCATCTCTGTATTTACATACCTAATACAAAAAAAGATAAGGTGCTATATATGTAAAAATTAAATTCAGGGGTTAGATATTTAAATACATAGATATTTAGTGGTATGTATGTAAATATTCCGTTTATAATTTGGTTCAATTTCCAGAGCGGTCACTTCAAGTTTATCCACATACACTAAGCTGTTTGGGGCAGCTGCAGCTTATCCAGCTTATCTGGATAAGCAACTTATTCTGATAAACTGCTGATAAGTCTATGTGTTAGAATATTTAGCTATGGGTGCAAATGAGTCAGGCTCATAGCACTCTTAGCTTTGGCTTGAGCTCGAGTTTGATTTTTTTTATTGAGTTCGAGCTCGAGCTCGGGATTAAGTCTATGTGTTCAAGACGATTCGCAATTTTATCATAAAATAGAGAAAATGATATTATTTGAAGTTAGTTTTATAATAATATGATAAATATAATGAATAATTAGATGATAGATAATACGAAATCATGTAATATATAATAATACAATAATAATAAATCAATTGTGAAATTCCCGTCATGACTTAACCAAAGAAAAGATATATAATTTTAATAGATTTTAAGTATATTTTATATTAATATTTTTATAAACCAGGCCACAAGCTAACGAGCTGAGTTGGGGCTGGTTTGAGCTTGGCTAGTTAGTTCATAGAGCTTAGTTCACGAGCTACTTATCGAGTTGAGCTCGAGCCGACTCACGAATGGGCTTAACTCACTTGCACCCCTGATTCTCAGCATATTATTTGAAAAGTAGGGGGATAAAAGTTACTTTAAGAGTTGATATTTTTCTCACACGTGCGAAGCTGAACAGATAAGTGCGCCCAACATCCAATTCGCCAGCCAGTGTGGAGCTATGCGGGCCCCGCTCAGATAAACGCCACGCTCTTCTATCAGTAGGAGGAATTTTTATTCGGTCCGGACCGCGTACGCAGCGCTGCGTCCGGTAGCCATTAAAAACGCGCCACGTGGATTTCTGGACCCCACCATGGCACGTTTGAAAAAAAAGGCTTTTTTATCTTAATTCTGCCGACCCGACCCGACCCGAGCAGAAATTTGCCGTAATTTTTGCCGCTTTATTTCCCCGCCAAATCATAAAGGCATTTTTTGTCTCCATTATCTTGTAGGATTCGACATTTAGGGTTTTTGTCCGACCTACTTGTCGTGGAGCTGAGGAGCGTAAATTTGAATTTTGATTTTAACCTAAAGCTAAAGAATGCTACCGTTTGCGTAAAAAACTACCGATCAAGTCGACAATGAGTTCGAATCTCAAAATATATTGGACGAACGAGATTCGCGACTTAGTTTAGCATGCGATGAAGAAATCCCTCGGGTTGGTAAATTTAGTTGTATGCAATGTTTTATTGGTGTTTCAACTGTTTTTAAGTTTTATTAAGGTAGTATGCTCGTAGATCTGTAAGAACAAAGTCGAGTGATCTTTCTTAAAGAGCCATGATATTTTTTTGGTATTATTATGGTTGTATTCAGGTAGTTTCAGGAAAGTATATATGCCAAAGTTTTCTTTCAGCGGTACGTGGTGATATTTTGGTAGTTTTGTCGTGGTATTCTGATAGTTTCTTAAGAGTAACTTAAGTTGGCTTCAGATTTTGGCAATTTGAAGGTAGTACTCTAGTAGTTTGGTGGAGGGTGTGTTTCTTTGTTATTATATTTATTAAAACGCTGGATTAGTACCCTCAAACTACCTAAATAAAACTTAATAAAATTTGTTCTATTTACTGTTTTATTACGGTAGTATGCCCGTAGTTTCAAAAGAGTAACGTCAAGTTTTCTTTCATAGTGGGACATGATGGTATTATGGTAATATTATGGGTGTATCGAGGTAGTTTGAGAAAAGTATATTTGTTATTTATTTTTTTTTAGCGTTACGTGGTGTTAATTTGGGAATTTTGTGGTGGTATTAAGGCAGTTTCTTAAGAGTAACTTTGCTTCAGATTTCGCTGTGGTTTTATTTAGGTAATTTGAGGCGATACTCTACTAGTTTGGGTGTATTATTCGTGATAAAACCTGAAAAACACCAATGCTTTTATAGTTATTATTATGGTGTTACTGTGGTGATATCATGATATTATTTTTGTATTATTGGTTGTTAAGTATAGTGATACCGACATTCAAATCTATTTTCAATTGCAGATACCCGAGAGAGACAGTGCTTCCAATGATCACAGTGCTTCCAATGATCACAGCGCTTCCAATGATCCACTCGTAAACATGTTGCTTCAAGTCGTTATCAATAATGAGAAGGAGGCACATGAAAAATATTGTGCCTATGCACACATTGTTGGATTTATCGTGCGAAAGGACCACATTGGTTATTGGCCGAATTCGAGGAGGATCAAGACAAGGGAGTTTGTTTGTGGTAAGGCTCGGTATGAAGAGAGAATTGAAGGACAATGTATCGGTGAGGTACAAGCGAGCGGATACAAGGACCGGTTGTCCCGCCATGATCCGATATGCCGTTGATGTCCGAGGAACTGGTCGGTAAAGAAATTCATAGAAAGTCATAACCATCCGTTGGCAAATGTTGGCGACACTCACCTATTGAGATGAGTGACATCAGTGCAGATGTCCTCAGATCAATGTCAAAAGCAGGGATTAGAACCACCGATGCGTTTAGCTTCCTAGCCACGAGAGTTGGTGGAGTGGAGAACCTAGACTGTACGAAGAGGGATGCATATAATCTCTTACAAAGAGAGAGAAGATTACACATTGAACTTGGGGATGCTAATTCCTTACTACAACTATTCACTGCACGGCAAACCGAGGATCCAATGTTTGCGTGGGACGTCCAAATTGATGAGTCAGGCAGTTTGTTGAATTTCTTATGGAGTGATGGGATGTCCAGACTCGATTATGATTGTTTTGGTGATGTCATAATATTTGACACAAGCTATAGACTGAATAAATACAACCTATGTTGTGCGCCGATTGTCGGTGTGAACCACCATTGGTAGAATGTGCTTTTTGCAGTTGGCTTTTTGTCGGATGAAACGATCGAGTCCTTCAAGTGGTTATTCAAAGCTCTTATCCGTATAATGAATAACAAGCACCCAATCACAATATTCACTGACCAAGATCAAGCAATGAGTAGAGCAATCCAAGAGTGCTTGCCGCACACTAGACATAGATTATGTCAATGGCATATATACAAAAAACTATCCTCAAAAGTGCATTGTGGTTCGGGGAAAAACAAGATAGTACACGATCTCTTTTTTAAATGCATGCGTAG
Organism: Papilionanthe hookeriana x Papilionanthe teres; assembly: GCA_022702705.1. Lineage (NCBI taxonomy): Eukaryota > Viridiplantae > Streptophyta > Magnoliopsida > Asparagales > Orchidaceae > Papilionanthe > Papilionanthe hookeriana x Papilionanthe teres. Next base: position 19,520,210 of record CM040436.1, read on the forward strand.
ATGTGACTCAGAAGTCTGAATTCGAAGAAACTTGGGGCGAAATGATTGAGATAGGAGAACTTCGAGGAAAATGTATGGTTGGATGAATTGTATAATATAAGGCATCGTTGGTCAACGGCATTCGATAAAGACATTTTCGGAATGGGGATCCTATCTACGCAGGAGTGAGTCGACTAATAACATCCGTCATAGTTTACGCAAGCCAACAAGCACGGTAATCGAATGTTTTCTCGGCCCTCGAACATATTGCTAAAACTTGGCGAAGAAATGAGAAGGATGAAGATTTCCGATGCGAGCAATCCGTTATTGTCCCCGCGAGTAAAATGCGGCCACTGTTCGAGGCGAGTTGCTTTACTTTACACGCGGAATTTATACTCGAAGTTTGAGTCGAGTTTCTTCATGGTTTGGGTGGACTTGCTTTGGAAGGATTTGCCAACAATGATTCGAATTTCACATAAGAACCTTCGATAATAGAGACACGGACAAATACTTGGATTGTGAAACTAGACGAAGCTAATTTGGATATCGCGTGCGATTGTAAAAAATTTGAAATGATGGGGTTATCGTGTGCTCACGCTCTAAGGGTTCTTCAACATGATAACGTGTACAAAATTTCGAGAAACACATATTACTTCGATGGTGTACACATGCAAAAAGGGACATATACAAAAGTTTGGAATATCAACATCTTAAGGGGTCTCGAATGTTGCCAATCGTCTCAAGTGGTCTTATATATCGCACACATGTTCATAAATTAGCGTACCAGATAAGTACAAGAACGCAAGGCCATGAAGTTGCTGAGAAGTTTGTGCTAGATACACTAAACAAACTAACACTTGACGCCAATGAAATATTACATGGGAGAGAACCCCAACAAAAGGCAAAAACAACTAAGAAGAAGACCCATGTAAAGAGAGAAATGCGAATGACCCGAGTAAAGGTGCGTCCTAAAGGGATATCTAATTCAAGATTAAAAGGATATTGGGAAAAAAATATGAAAAGAAAAAGTAAGTTTAGTTTGTCGAAATATTTTTTATTTCTAAAACTTATACCGTCTCCGTCATAAAGTGTCAAATTTTATGTAGGAACGGATAAAGATGCCGGTCCAAGTGATGCTACAGTTTTCCAAAACGAGGCAAACTGGTTTGGAACGTCGGCTCCCTTAAGTCAGGTAAATTGTAATGTGGCCGAGGCTATTTATTTACTATTCAATCTGTGATGTTTACTATTTTTTTATTCATATTACTCCAGGAACTGCCTCCATCACAACAGACAGAGACATACACAAGCATGCTAATGAATCTGGACGATGAATTCTAGACTGCTAAAGAATTGTTCTACCGATGCTAATGAGCATATAGGATAATTTGTTTGAACATAGTTTTTGATTTTATTGAATGACAGACAGATTGCTTATGGTTGATTTATTGAGTTACCTTTTTTGGTCTCCTTGTGTTTTACCCTTTAAGTTGTGTTTTTTATCCCCAATTCGTTGCATCATTGTTTTAATCACAGATAATACAGTCGAAAAACCACTGTAATATTACTTAAATACAACCGCGCTGAGGCATGATTGGGTAGAAAGCCGTTGTATTGGAATATTCCTTGTTTTATTCATGGACAACGCCGGTTGTATTGGAATATTCCGCGTTTTACTCCAACTCGTCAGCACTACGACCCGAACACAACGCCGATATCATCCCAAAACAGCAGAGATAACTCTCACATCGATCTATCATTGATCTCCATTTACATTGTGAAAATATAAGGGAATTTTTTGAGCTCAGTATTCGATGAATTCATTTCGAAGAAACGAATTCAACGTGTTCGATCTTTTTTTGTAATTGAAAAAAATTTACATACTTACGTAATACTTAAAATATCATAATCAAGAAATAATTTTTAGATAAAATTGCACAATTATTAAAATTTTAAAATCACAACCGAACTTATATTTAATAAAATATAATACACTCTAAAAACGACCGGAATATTACTTAAATACAACCGCGCTGAGGCATGATTGGGTAGAAAGCCGTTGTATTGGAATATTCCTTGTTTTATTCGTGGATAACGCCGGTTGTATTGGAATATTCCGTGTTTTACTCCAACTCGTCAGCACTACGACCCGAACACAACGCCGATATCATCCCAATACAGCAGAGATAACTCGCACATCGATCTATCATTGATCTCCATTTACATTGTGAAAATATCGGGAATTTTTTGAGTCGTATTCGTAAGTCAGTTTCGAAGAAACGATCCAACGTGTTCGATCTTTTTTTTGTAATTGAAAAAAATTTACATACTTACGTAATACTTAAAATATCATAATCAAGGAAATAATTTTTAGATAAAATTGCACAATTATTAAAATTTTAAAATCACAACCAAACTTATATTTAATAACATATAATACACTCTAAAAACGACCGAATATTACTTAAATACAACCGCGCCGAGACATGATTGGGTAGAAAGCCGTTGTATTGGAATATTCCTTGTTTTATTCGTGGATAACGCCGGTTGTATTGGAATATTCCACGTTTTACTCCAACTCGTCGACGACTACGACCCGAACACAACGCCGATATCATCCCAATACTGACAGAGATAACTCGCACATCGATCTATCATTGATCTCTATTTACATTGTGAAAATATCGTGGAATTTTTTTAGTTGTATTCGGCAATTCGTTTCGAAGAAACGATCCAACGTGTTCGATCTTTTTTTTGTAATTGAAAAAAATTTACATACTTACGTAATACTTAAAATATCATAATCAAGGAAATAATTTTTAGATAAAATTGCACAATTATTAAAATTTTAAAATCACAACCAAATTTATATTTAATAACATATAATACACTCTAAAAACGACCGGAATATTACTTAAATACAACCGTGCCGAGGCATGATCGGGTAGAAAGCCGTTGTATTGGAATATTCCTTGTTTTATTCGTGGATAACGCCGGTTGTATTGGAATATTCCGCGTTTTACTCCAACTCGTCGACGACTACGACCCGAACACAACGCCGATATCATCCCAATACGACAGAGATAACTCGCACATCGATCTATCATTGATCTCCATTTACATCGTGAAAATATCGTGAATTTTTTGAGTCAGTATTCGTAAGTCGTTTCGAAGAAACGATCCAACGTGTTCGATCTTTTTTTTGTAATTGAAAAAAATTTACATACTTACGTAATACTTAAAATATCAAGGATACAACCTTCTTTTGTAATTGAAACAGTCCAACATATCCAGTCTTCTTTTGTAATTGAAACGATTTATGCACTAACGTAATACTTAAAAGTTTACAATAAGGGAAATAATATTTAGATAAAATTGCATAATTATCAAAATTTTATTATTACAAATTGGGTAATTCTAATACCAGATAGTACACTCTCAAAACGATGGGAATATTACTAGGATACAACCACGCTCGTTCATGATTGGAAGTAAAGCGGTTGTATTGGAATATTCCGCGTTTTACTCCAACTCGTTCAGCACTACGATCGTAATACAACGGAGATATAATCCCAATACACTACGTGAAAAATCGCACGTCGATTTATCATTGATCTCGGTTGGATCTTGGATATATCGTGAATTTTTGAGTTGTATTCAAGAAACGATTTATACACTAACGCAATACTTAAAATTTACGAATCGTGTAATTCTAATACTAGATAAGTACACTCTAAAAACGATGGTAATATTACTTAGGACACAACCACGATAGGGCATGATTAGATTAGATCGAAAGTTTACAATTCGAGCCCTCGCTTACATCATATTGATAAAAAACTCATATTGAAAAACAATACATATTCATGACTCCATTTGCAAAGATCACCTGCAGAATCTTCTTTCGACGAGGTCCGCACTTAGCCATCTATTATCGCCTTCCAAAGTTGGTTTTCCACATAACAAATTGTTGCAATGAATAAATGGTAGAACGTACCATTTTTTCCAACTCATTTTATGGAAGATTCTTGAAACCTTTTCTCGACACTGATGTACTTTATTCGATATCTCGTTCAAAAGATCGATCCCATGCGCGCGAGATGTCTCTTCACGTAGCAACACTAACCCCGCGGTATATTTGGAAAAAAGATGCCCTCGACTTAGCAGTATCGAGAGATAATGTAAACCAATCTCAATTCTTTCTTGAATCCACATCTCCTCCTAAAATATTGAGATATTTATGCTGATGAATATTGCTTTATAATACATATATAAAGTATAAATGAATATTGAGAATTGTATTATAAAAATGTTAAAAAATATTTATCGCTTACCAATCCAAGCAAGAAGAGAGCATTACTTATTTTCGCTATCAAGCACAACTACGAAGAAATCTTAAATATCCTCGCTTGTCGTGCTAATGCATGCCCCAATCTTCGAAGACCATGTATTTTCCTACCCTTTTGATGAAGATGTTGCATGAAATTTTTTGCACCTATAAAGAGACCAATATTTTGATTAATTATATCATAGTTACATGATTGAAAGAGGTATGCCAAATTAGTAAAAATGATAATTCCATAATAAATTATACTCACGTTTTCCGAAAATTTCTAATATCTCTGATAGGTGATGGAGAGACAGAGATCATTTTCGACAATATTTCCTCCAAAAGGTGAGTTGCAGATGAATAAATGCGAGGCTCCTCGTTGTTTAGAAAATGAAGACAAAAATTATAAGGTTAATGTAGAATCGCAACAAAGTAGAGTTTATTTCTAAAAGAGGAAAGATTGTATGGCGACTTATCCAGATTGTACTTCGATATTGTTCGGAGTTTAAGTATAAGAATGCTTATCTCCTAATAAAAATACGAATGTAGATTAAGACTATTACCTCGACGAACCGTCGCCGGTGACCATTTTCTTGCTGAGTCCCCTTCTTCTTTTTTGGTCTTCTGACTCCAGCGTATCTTCTAATGTTCTTCTCTACTCGATTAGAAAACGCAATACTCTGAAAATCTAAAAATTTAAATTTTTGAGGGCTATTAAATGCGTAGCGGGCAAAGTACTCGAGACGTTTCGTTTCCGATTAGTATTTCCTATGCATTTGAGCGGTATAAGTGCGTAGCTTTCCTCGGGCAAAGTACTCGAGACGTTTCGTTTCCAGGTTGTATTTCCTAGGCATTTGAGCGGTATAAATGCGTAGCTTTCCTCCGGCAAAGTACTCGAGACATTTCGTTTCCGAGTTGTATTTCGTCGGCATTGGAGCGGTATTAGGTGCGTAGCTTTCCTCGGCGATGGCGCGGAATTTAATTTAAGAATACACTTTTTTTCTTTATTCAAAAGAGTATATTTAAAAAAAATGTATTATAAATATTTAATATAAAAAAACTCTTTTTTTGGATCTTATTCAATAACAAAGCAAGACGAGTTGGAGGAACACGACGAATATTCCAACACAACCGGCGTTGTCCATGAATAAAACAAGGAATATTCCAATACAACGGCTTTCTACCCAATCATGCCTCAGCGCGGTTGTATCTATATAATATTCCGATCGTTTTTAGAGTGTATTATATGTTATTAAATTTACGCTCAGCTGTATTTGCAAAATGTTTCGAAGATACGATCCACCGTATTCGATGTTTTTGTAATATATAAGCATTGACATACTTACGTAACACTTAAGACTTTATAAGAAACGAAATAATTTTTAGATAAGATTGCATAATTATTAAAATTTTAATATTACAATCGAACTTAAATTTAATAACACATAATACACTCTAAAAACTATGGGAATATTACTTGGATACAACCGCGCTCGGCCATGATTGGAGGTAAAGCGGTTGTATTGGAATATTCCTTGTTTTATTCCCGGACAACGCCGGTTGTATTGGAATATTCCGTGTGTTCCTCCAACTCGTCGGCACTACTAACCCGAATACGACGTCGATATCATCCCTATACACCGTAAATAAATAAGCAGATCTTGTAGATGTATTGTAGTATTTTCGAAGTTGTATCTCGTGAACCATTAAAAGTCCCGTCTCTCTCTTGTTTTATTTTAGTTGTATTTTTGTATTATTCTCGTTTTATTCGGAGTTGTGACTTGATTTGGAAGAAACTGTAATAAATACTGTAAAAATTCATTTGATACACTGTAATAAACCGCAAATAAACTGCAAATCCAAGTCAAGGCACAATGATATAATTTATCCAATACACCAAAAAAAATGACAAAAGAAATGAAGCATTGGAATTTTCCATCAAAATAACCAACATACATTGTATCTGACAACCAACAATAGACTTAAAGCAATAAACCAATTTCAATCACTGTCAGATTCTTTTCGATTGTATTTAATAACAGAAGAAAACCACATGCAGAGGTCATATGCTAGTTGAGCGCGGATCATGGGCATTTCGACTTGCCATTCTCGCTCTTGCTTCCAGTCGATCGGGGTAGCACGGGTTAGTCTTTCAATATATTTGCAGACAAACATGCCGCAGTCAACGTTGTTCGTCTGTCTGGGAATACCTTTGACGTGAGCCACACCCCATGACGCGGGTTTCCTATTCTTGAAGCATTCCCTGGTTAAGCCTGTAAATAGTTTGATCTACAAAGTGCAATATAACAGTTACTATTCAATCTACACAAGTCAAGGAAATTAAATTACTGTCCACCATATACTCACAAAGTATTTGCAAAGATCCTTGTGTATGTCGTTGGGTAGAGAATCGTATATTCGCCACTTTTTATTTTTTAGATCGCAAACCAACAACACCCAATGAGAATTATGCACAATAGGACAAAATATAAAATCCGAGTCAGATACCGTTGTGGGAGTGATGTGTCTCGGAAATCGATAAGGGTCGCCATCCATTTTATGATAACTCGTAGGAAACGATATTTAGTTAAAATTTTAGTGTCATTCATTAATATGTCAAACAAACTAAACTAAGGGCATTACCCAAAATAATGGGGAAACATAAATGTATTTACGGTACTTATTGGGATGCATCCTCTTCATTTGGTACAAGATGGCGGCGAGGGCATCGACATGATCATTACCGATAAACTCATTAAAAAGCAAGTCGTCCATCATCCCACGATCTAACAACAAGAAGCGTTGGTTTATGATAATATCACTCCCGCATTAAAATCAACCCCATTTAATGTCGGTTATGTATTAAAGATATGTGAAGAACATTATATAAAAGTTGGTGCACGTACGGCTTCTTATAATTTGTCGAAAACTCGTTCGATTACATGGCGCTGGTCATCTCCGATAAGGTCTCTACCGGGATACGTTGCTATGTCTCTCAACTCTTGCTCGTCGTGCACAAATGAACTCAAATTTAATGTATGATGTTTAAATAGAAGCATATATAAATGGATTTAGTAATATTTATAGAAATACCATTGGGGGAGGCACGGGTAATTTCGGTTGATACAACACTAATGATTTCGAAGTACCGGGTCGTCGGGTGCAACTTCCGTGGAGTTGGAGTGGTCGAAGACGAGAGGTGAGGGTGAGGCTGGACTGTCCAAAGCCGGTGCATCATCCTTTGTGGTGTCTCTTCGTCGTTGGTATCCCGAATAATCTTCTCGATTAATGCGGATATCCGTGAAAGGGGTTTTGTTCTCGGTGAGGAGGGCTCTTTCTCCGTCGGATGTTGGTGTTCCTTGCTCTCATAGTGGTTCCTGATGAGGGGGTCTGCTGGCAAGGGGTGTTATTCCAGGTGAGGGGGTCTCCTGGTCTGTTGTATCCTTCACCGTCTTCCTTCTTTTGAATTGAAAGGATGTGAAAGGTGATTTCACAACCTTCTTCACCCGACTCCGTCGGCGCTTCACCCTCTGCATCAAGCTAGGTATGGATAGTGCTACCTCAGCCTGATCATGAACATCAGTTTCAACCTCTGGTATGACAGTGTCCTCCTCCTCACCCCTCCGGATTGTTACGGTAAGCGGTAGGGTCTTCAAATTCGAACGAGCGGGGTCTCCAAAAGTAGAGTCTCCAAATTCGGCAGTAGGTTGTTGCCAGTACGGCCGCGGTGTCTCCCAAAGAATCAAATTCAACGAAGCAGGACTTCTGGCCGGCCATCGGGTAGAATTCTCTAGCCATTTTGGGTTCTTTGATTGATAAATGTTGCGCAATCCTATCAACCTTTTGGCTCAGCTCAGAGATTTGCACCTGCATCCCCGTCAACCCAACATTTACGGTCTCGAAGTTTCCTTGATATTGCTGGACACATTGTTCCTGGCGTCTGACTAATTCATTCATAACTTCGATGTTGCGAGTCATGGTAGCTAGGAGCGAAGACATGGTGTTATTATCTGCAGCAACTCCACCAATAGATGGGGGTAGAAGTTCAGTTTGTTGAACTTGGACTGGGTTTGGAAGGCCCTCGTCCGGGTTGGCAATCCACATAAGTTCATCAGCGGTAACATCACCGAATTTGTCTTGCACCTAAATACGGTTTCAACAAGGTATGAAATGTTTTATTAACCATTACACGACTAATACGAGTTTCAACAAGGTTAGAAAGTTGGGAGTGACTCACTATTTCGGTGTTTAACCGCTCGAAGAATAGGTCGACTGTGACGCGTTCCACTTAAGGTACCTTGGCCACCGCAACATTCTTGGTCCAAGCATTGGGAGCTGCGGGAGGCACTCGGAGAAGTGTGCTCAAAAACCAAAGCTGCGTGGAATCAATGTAACATTACCATTACCGATCAATCAATAAAGTAAATATAATGATTAAATAAGATACTAACCGTTAACAAAAACGAAACCCATTTATGTAGCCGATTGAGCGATTCGGTCTAATTTTAATGGCAATCGCGTTGATCCGCTCTATAAGATATTCACGAGAGCCGCGAGCCAGTTGTATGAGGAGAATGACTCTAAATTATCACCGTAGGCATCAAGGTCCGAAGGAAAACTGAAATTACTTGATGGAAAAAATAAGTTTGACAGCAGATATTTTATGTAGAGGTTCTCAAATGGGATCGAAGTATCCCCTCTTGCATACGCTAATATTCTGTCCTTTATGTTAACAGCATTCATTGTCGCCGATGGACGTGGCTTCCACTTCGGCATTGGTCCTCTGTTTGGCATCCCAATCAAAAGTGCAATTTCATCGAGCAGACGAATCTCAAGCTCTTTCCCACCTAATTTGAACAACATTTTGTCATGCCTCCAACACTCGTAGTATTTGCAGAGCGAGAATATTGTCTCAGGGATACGGAGGCAAATCAAAGAATCGGCGAATATTCGGTCGACCGAGATTACTCATGACGACTTCGAGACCTGCAGCTCGACCACATCAAGTACCTCCCTCACGACGGACGGCCGACATCTACGACTCATGTTTCTCGAGTTAAGAAACCTGTAGAAAAACAAAATAATAATAAAAGCCTTAGTTGTATTATTGTAGTTTTAAGAGTTTTTTAGTTTTATTCTAGTTGTTTTTTTATTTTATTTCAATTTTATTTCTACACTCAGTTTTATTTTCGTAATATTTATTGTTTATATGAATATTATTGTGTTTAGATGTTTTGGCTTCATTGTTAGGTTACACACTTGGAAGTTTCTCGATTTTATTTGGGTCGTATTCGGATCATATTACGGATATTCGGCTTGTACTTCAGTATTGTTTGGAGTTTAAGTATAATAATGATATCTTCTAATAAAAATACGAAGGTAGATTACGAGTAAGTACTCGACGAATCGTCGCCGGTGACCATTTTGATGCCGGTCCCTTATTCTTTTTCTTGTGTTTGGTCTTCTGCGTAGGTCGATCGGATTGTTGCTCCTCATTCAGCTCGAACCTCTGTTTCCATCATATCTTCCGATTCCATCGCCGTGTTCTCTGCTTCCATCGACGTAAATTTGAGAAGCTCGGATAACGTTCTTCTCTACTCGACTAGAGAACGAAATACTCGAAACCACTAGAAATTTTAATTTTGGACCGGTAAAAAGTGGTGCGTAGTATTCCTCCGGGAAAAGTACTCGACAAGACGTTTCGTTTCCAGTTGTATTTCCTGGGCATTGGCGCCGAATTTCAAAAGGGCAAGACAATTTAAAGGAATACGACCATTATTCAAAGAGAACCGGCGTTTTTCAGGAATAAACTAAGGAATATTCCAATACAACCGCTATAACTCCACCCATGCCCGAGCGTGTTTGTATCTAAGTAATATTCCCATAGTTTTTAGCGTGTATTATTTTTTTTTAAATTTACACAGATAGTAATATTAAATTTTTTATAATTATGCAATTATTTGTAATTATTATTTTCTTTAATATAAACTTTTACGTATTACATAAGTATATAACTTTTCTCGATTACAAAACAAGATCGAATTGAAGTATTTAACTCTGTTGTATTCAAATTATATCTCCGTCGTATAAGCTGTCGTATTCCAACGAGTTGTAGTACAACGCGAATATTTCAATACTAACTCGTTTTGTTCAATGAATAAAACAAGGAATATTCGAATACAACCGCTTTTACTCCACTTATGCCCGATCGTGGTTGTATTCGAGTGATATTCCTATTGTTTTTAGAGTTTATTAACTCCGTATTAAAATTATGCAATTAGTAATATTAAAATTTTGATAATAATGCAATTTTTGAAATTATTATTTTCTACTAATATAAACTTTTAAGTATTACATAAATATATAACTTTTTTCATTAACAAAACAACACTGAATATCTTTGATTATTTATTCGAAACTATTCATCGATACAACTAAAAAATACTATGATATTTCCACAATGCAAGTAGAGATCTATGATACATCCATCTACGATTTAAGCGTGTTGAGTTCGACTATATCGCCGTTGATACAACTAAAAAATACCACTCCGCGTCACATCACTAAATACAACCCTAAAATAACATAGGTATCGTTCAAATACAACAAAGTTAAGTCGAACTGTTGTATTGTATAGAGAGTGCGGAATATCTCTAATACTACTGCGTCGGTTGTATTAGAATATTCTGCGTTTTATTCCAACAACTCGAGCTGAACATTCATCGAATACGACCGTAAAACAACATGTAGATTTTGTTCAAATACAATAAAGTTAAATCGTAAAGATGGACGTATTAGATACCTCCGGTTGTCATCGTTGATGTATTCTTGTATTTTCGGAGTTGTATTTTCTGCACTGTTCAATTTTATTTTTGTTATATTTTTGTATTATTGTCTTTTTATTCTAGAGTTGTATTTTTGCCTTCATACTACGTTAATGACAATATTTGATTTTCGAATAAACCGTAATAAAGCATTTTCGATGACGAATAAACCTGGAAAAAACACTCTTAGAGCATTTCACGATTTGCCCATTAAACATTCGCGGGGTAATTTGGAATAAACTGTCATAAACACGGTAAAAAATCATCCAATACATCGCACGTGAAGCAAAATAAAGCTACAATACAACACGTTTAAAGTTCGTATTTTTACTGTAGTAGTTAGTATTTGAGAAATAAAGCGTAGAAAACTTTTCTATCGTCGACTTTCGATTGTTACTCGAATAATACTGAATTACAACTTAAATAAAACTCTAATAATACCAAAAACAAAATTCTCTAAATAAAACGAAACTTATAAGACAATAAAACACTAAATTTTACGAATGCGAACGTAAACAATAATTTATATAATCATCTTCAAAATCCATCTTCACTCGCTCTACCCTCATCCGGAATCTCAAGACCTCCAGGAATAAAAAATCCAACTCATTCATCGCGTCGTCCTTCCAAAAATCAAATTTCACTCCGTAGACTTCCACGATAAGTGGTAGGTCGACAAAACCCTAAATGTCGGCATCCCAAATATAATTTTGACAAAAATGCCTTTATCCTTTGGCGTGAAAAAAGCAGCAAAAATTTCATGAAATTTCGAGTCGGTCGGGTCGGGTCGGCAAAATTGAGATAAAAAGCTTTTTTTTTCAAACGTGCCATGGTGGGATCCAGCAATCCACGTGGTGGGTTTTTATTGACTATCGGACGCAGAGCTGCCTACTTTGTCCGGACTGAATAAAAATTCCAATAGGAGATGGCGGAAGATGAGAACAGGACACTCGTTTCTGAACTCTTCTTCCCTCGTCGTTCTCCTTTGAATGGCCGTCGGAGCAGCGGGGCTAGGGTCTCCGCCTCTCATCTCCTGGAGATGGACCACTTCAGTTCCCACAGTCAGTCCGTTATCCTCTAAATACTTAGGTCGACGGCCGCAGCTTATCGGTGTCTTCGCGTCTCTGGTGGAGGAACGCGAAATTTCCTTCACCGAGCCGGAATCTGCTCTCGTCGATGCCCTAGTTGGGATCCAAGGGCGCGGTCGTTCTGCCTCTCCTCAGCAGCTGAAGGTGATATCCTATTTTTCTTTTGCTTCTTCTCCCCATTTCTTTTTTCTTCCATTGTGCAACTTCTATCCGATCATTCACTTTGGAATTGTTTAAAAGGAAGTATGTGCATGTTATCTGGTTGGATTATTTGTTTTAATTGCTAAGCCTTTGCCTCATTTTGGAGATTTGCTGGACGATGCACTGTTAGCTCTGTTATGGGATGTTATTTTGAAAACTTATACTGCTTGCAGGAAGTGGAGCGTGCTGTAGAAACACTAGAGAATCTAAAGGGCATACCTGATCCTGTAAGTATTTTTCTTTATGGTGATGGGAATCTTGACTTTATACTAGTTTGATTGCAGGTGCATCATGTTAATAATAAAATTGTCAAAATTATAAATAATTAAATTAATTAGTATTATAATAATATTATATTTTTAATAAGGCATTTCTATAATTTAGTAACGAATTTTAAAGTTGAATTAGCAGCCACATATATTTTTTAGGATTTATAATAGAAGAAGAGAATTATACTGCTAGGAGATTAATCAGTTAAGCCTCCGATTGCAGTCTAATAAAATAGTCTTAAATTTGTTTACTCAATTTATAATTTAATTATTTTTTGGCATTTTGCACTAATAATATTGTGATTTCGTTTTGCAATGTGTGGGGGCAAGTTATTCTTCCAAAATATTGCCATAAGCTTAAATATATACTACTGTTTTCATATATAATAAAGTTTTTCGTTATAATCTTATAATCATTTATATTTTCTTCTTGCATTCATCACAACAACAACAACAAAGCCTTAATCCCACTACGGAGGGTCGGCTACATGAATCCTTTTTCTTCTTACATTCATATTGTACAAATTTAGTTGTTCAAAATGTTAAATGAAGGTTCAAATTTTATAATTTGTTATGGTTTTATCCATTAGTCTCACTTAAAAATTTTAGTTATAAATTTTAACAAATTTGTATGTGATATAAGTTAAATGAATTTTAAATAGTTAAAATAGTGTTGTATCTATTTAAATAGTTTTGTAGTAAAAAAAACGAAATAAGCAGATGGAAATATTTATGATTTTATTATGGGTTGTATATCTTATATATGTATATTTGCAGACTTGCAGTATAAATAGTATTTGTTTAAGGTTGTTAAAGAAAATTACAAAAAATAGAATTTGAATAAAATGTAGGAAGAAGGATAAATAAAATGAACGATGAAAGTAAATAAGAAAATAAAAAGATTTTTGTAAGAGTTTTATGCACAAATAGCTTGGCATAACATTCTAAAATGTTCTTATTAATATTTATCAGCCAAATGGAGATTTTGTAGATGTTTGCAAAATTAGTGAAGAATCATTAAAATTGAGATGCATATTTCTATAATCTACACATAATAAATTTGTAAAATTAAATTTTATGCTATGAGTTCTAGCACTTAGAAAATTTCAATATTAGAATTGAAAAATATGCTTTTTATTTTTTTGGAAGCCATGCAACATTTTAGATGTTTTTTAGAAATCGAAAATCTACATGGAATCACATGCCATTTTCTAAATAGCTGTATATCTTTCACTAATGATAAATTATTTATGTTTTTCATAAATCATAATTTAGAACTTGCCTTAAACCTTTAAATTGACATTGTATAACCTAACATGAAACATTGTATACATTCATGTCATGTTTAGTTGTAAGGGATAATATTTCTAATGAGACTATTTGACCATCTTTGAGCGCCATAGACACCCATCTTGCACTAAAATAGCTCGGAGCGCTAGCTTGTGCTCGGTGTGTGGTCGCGTTTATCTTTACTGCTTCATCCCACTATGCTCATATGCACACCATCACTATTATGGTGCACCATGCGCTTTTGCTACATGCTTGCATGGCATTGCACCCTTGTATGCATTCCTATCCACTAGTTGGTGCCCGGGTAGCCTTAATGCCTGATGGTCTTGCTAGGCTACCTAGGCTTGCGGCCTTGTGCTTCTTCTCCTACACTGATGCTCTTCAATTGGATACCTTTCGTTCCTTGCTCTAAATTCTTGCTTCTATTTCTTTGCCGTTATTGGGAAGCACTTGTTGGTACTCTCTATCCTAAGTTCTATTTTTATTAAACTCATCTACCTCATTGGATGCTATTGGGTTCATGATGGTCCTCCATTTCTGCTATCGTCATTGTCTCTCATGTCAATAATTCCTTTTTTTTTTAAAGCTTATTTGTTTATTAGCATTTCATTAGATCTCATGCCGCTTGTTGCTCATAATTTTTATTCTTTTACAAATACTGTGGTGGATCATTGGCCTCAGATTGCATTGCTCTACTTCCATCGACTTTCTTTTTCATTTTGATCAAGCCTCAACTCAACCGAAACATAAAAACAATTGATATATAATGTAGCCCTAAACTCGTTTTTTATAAGGATATGATCGCGAAACCTGCTAGACCACGCTATCTTTCTTTGGTAAATAAGTTCTCTTTGGGCCATCCAAATATGGACATCACTTGCAACTATCAAACCTTCGCTTTTTTGGTGACTATTTAGTCGGGAAAATTGTTCCTAATCATATTATTTTAAGATTATCTCCGATGCAGACTACACTATACTCTTCTTTTGAGCCATCTACCATGTTAATGGCTTTTCAAAGCATATGCTTAAGTGGTGTTGCTGTTTTAGCATATTTGTGGAACCATCTATCAACCGTCTTTGAGTTGCTTTTCCTCAACTTTAATTATATTCTTTAATCAATCCATTTTATACTTCTGGGCTTATATGCTTAGAAAACTTCTCAAATGGATGCCACTATTGCTCGTATTTCAAGGCTTTTTGTGGCTACAATTTTGTTTCTAATTGACACTATCTGATAATTATAAAAGGAGTGGATTAGCTCAAGGGCTTGTGGATATTATTAAAAGGTAGGCTTTGAAGGCATCTCTCATGACGTTCTTTGTACAAAATCTTTGTGCACAATTTCTCTGTCTGGTTTAAAACTCATTTGGATTAGAGAGAACAAAATATTTAGATACAGTAACACCATTCAAATATTTTGACTCTTCATGTTCACACAATAATTTCCGATCCTTATTCAGTTTAGATTTGTACTCAATTTTTAACTGATTGACTTTACACGGGATTCTAAGTCAATTGTGACTGCCCCTGTTAACCCTTTAGAAATGGTCTCCAAAATCAGCTGCTAGCATGACATTGGAATTTGTTTCATCGGTTCTGATAGCAATGCTGTGATGATATTCTTATAGACTGAAGATTTAAATTCCTATCTATTAGAAGAGACCTTAATGATAATTAAAAATATAGTTACTTTTGTTTCCACGAGGCTTCAAGTAAGGTGTTCCAAATTAGTTTTTTTCTGTTTCATTTGCTTTTTCCTTTTTTTTTTGTTGAATAGTTCATCTCGAGTTCATACTCTGTATATTTGATTCTCTTGTATATTTCCCTAATCGGTGGTAAATATTGGTAATTATTTTTATTGTACTCATATCATTATCTTGCTATAAAATTATGGTTTAACAAAAATTTCACGCTTTCTTGTCATTGATGTTTTTTCTTGCTAATGCCTATCCGAAATAGTTGGGATAGGGTCGGTGATAATTTTGATTATCTTTGTCTGTTTTTTTATGTCTTTCTTACTTTTACTTATATTAATGGCTCTTTGTGTTCTTCTCATCATCAGGGCTTTGTTCACAACCGTCAGTGACATAGTTGTAAATTGCTGTTATCAAATCTCCTTTAATGTGCAGCAGTAATTGTTTTTACACTCCTTGTTTCTCTAGAAACAGCATCATTGGCCTTCTCCACTTAGTTTTCATTGGCTCAATGGATCTTTTTTTTTCATTCATTCCGGCTAAGCACTGTTTTTTTTTAGTTAAAAATGCATGGCATAATTAAAATATGATAGTCTAAGTGGTAAAATACAACATTATTTATTTGAAACTTGATGAGCAATTTATCTAATGCGATGCTATAATATTTTTCCAATATATTTTTGTAGACAAAGTCCAATTTGATTGAAGGTTTATGGCAACTTATGTTCACTACAAGGCCAGGAACAGCATCTCCCATTCAAGTAAGAAAGACACTATTATGTTATTTACCTTATTCCTATTATTTTCAAGCATGGAGTAAAATGATTTAGTTGATGTAAGTTTATATTGTTGATTACACTGTTTGCTATCCCTCTTAACTTTCAAGTTACATGGAAGGATAATTATCATTTTCTACCTAATTAGATTTTGATGTCATCGTCATTAAATATAAGATCATTATTTTTCATTCTCTTTAACATTATTAGAACTATTCACATACCCAATTGACGAATTTTTAAGATCATTTTATCATCAATCAAATCCATCAAAATTTTTGCAGTGGATATCATAGATTGCAAGATAAGATAATTTTGATTTCACAGTATAGAGATTTTGAAATAGGTTGAATTTAAATGCATAGTTTTTAAATATATCTTGTATGTTTTAGACAATTTTGATAGGTAAAAAACTAGACTTTTAAACGGTTTGTATATGCATTCCAATAATTATTGTAGTGATTGAGAAATGATCAAATCATCATGAAAATTGATAAAACTTGATCCCAGTGAAGATCATTATTGGTTACTTATATACATTACTTGTGATTGAAGTATTGTTATTGGTAATGTGACACATTAATACATCCATTGGATATGTGTAATTTTTTACTTCCCATATTCAGCTCTTGTAGTTGCTTTCTATAGTAATTTTTCTGTTTCTGAGCTCTTGTGTTGGTCTTCTTTTGTGGATGCTCCTTCATGTAAAACTAGTGCATTAGCTGCTGATTCCTCCTTTAATATGCTTGCTCTTCCACAAATTGCTGCTGATTTGACCTCCCTCATATGAATGGATGCTGCAATATGATTCTAGCGATTTGAATGATTCAAGAGTTGAGGGTATTAACCTTTTTTAAACGGGTTTTAAATTTTGGTATTCATGAATTTAGTTTTAGTTTTTGATTTTCATATTTTGTCAACTGGAAATAGTTTGAAGATCTCTCATAACTCCTTTAAGCTGCACATGTATAGATTCATCTTCATGCTTAGGGGTATACTCCCATATTGGAGCAAATGAGAATCCCTTTAAAGATGTTGTTAATTTCATTTCGAGATAGTTACACGATCTTCATTATAGTATCCTCCACCACTCTCTACTTTTCTTCATAACTTGTTTAGCAACTCTGAGTATAATTAAAATAACCAAGCATATTTTCAATTCACATTATCTTTTTTCAAGCTAAAAAGATTAAAGGAATAAAATGGTCTCTCAACTATTTGCAAGGGGCTAAATGGTCACAAACTATGTAAAGGGCTAATTTTGTCTCCATACTATTTAGTTAGAGATTAAAAACTCCTTCTATGGGGACTAAAATAGTCCCTCCGGGGGCACAATTTTGGTTTCTATCTATGTAAATAGTTTGAGGATTAAATTGGCGTTTTGCATAGCCGGAGACTATTTGGGTCATTGCAAATGGTTAGAGGACCACTTTGGTCCTTTATTCTGTTAAAAGATCACTTTCATGTCGTAGAGCTTGTACTCCTTAATTTATTTAATGTGCAGTTGTTTTGATATTCTCCTGATTATTTTGTATGCTTTAGAAAACATTTGTAGGGGTTAACACTTTCAAGATTTTTCAAGAGGTCTACCTTCGGGGCAATGATCCAAGGGTAATAAATATTGTACGATTCTCTGATCAAATTGGTGAACTTAAAGTAGAGGTATGTTTTTTATGCCTTTTTTTTACTGTCACTCCCTTCAATATAGCATGAACATCTCTTTCTCCTGTATATTTTTTAATTTTTAGAATAAAATCAACATAAAGAAATATTCATATAACATACTAAAAGATGTAGGCTTTTTATTTTCTTAGACTATGATATTATTGCCTATAACTTAGAACGACACAACAAATAAAAACAGCATAGTCATACACAGTCATACAGAAAAGGGCAAATTATATGGCATGAGAATAATTGCTCAACATGAATAAGGTGTCACAGCGTGACTGTAAGGTGTGAACCTGTATGCACATAATCCAATTCTAACGTTGCCAGGTTCTCCTGCAAAATCCGGATAACTGCTGTCAAAGAGTTTTCAAGCTTCACCAGCTGAGGGATGAGTTATTGTATTAGCATTAGCAGATCCGATATTATGTCATGTCATGCGGTGAGCTATGCACATAGAAGCAAACATTCTTTGGAGCCGTGGAATGAGAGGAAAATAAATGAGATGTTTGTAAGGAATATTATTCTGATTTTTACTTTTTCTTCCCCTTGGTTTGAACCTATCAGCACTGTAAAATCAGTATTTCATCTCGTGACATCTTCCTTGTAATATAACGTACAGTCGTTGATGCATCGATCTATCTTTTCAGATAGTAGCCCCAACTTCGCCACAAACTTTTTTATTTTTGTACAAATCTTCTGAAACTAAATTATCTGCAGGGTTTGTCTCTTTTAATTGTGTTGATACCTTTTTAAAACATTAACTAGGCATGTTGAAATCAGATTTAATTCTAAGGACGACTGATTACTCTGTGTGAAGTGCTTTATTCCCACAGTGGCTGTTGTGTAACATTTAATAATTCATAGGATTGTTGCGCTTTCATTGTTTGGTTCCTGGTCATCATCAGACACACTTTCAACGAAATAATTGCATCATCAATGATTTCATCATACATGCTAGAATCGTAAACAGTTGGAGGGGCAGAACTTGATGAGGCTCCAACATGACCGTACTTAAAATCTGGCTCAAATTCTCAATGTGAAGTCCAATACCAATAATTAGGTTTAAATCCCTTATGGTATAGGTCTAACTTCACTTCTTCAGTGTCAGATATGTTTGATTCTCGTGCTTCACAAAGGGGCATTGGAACCTAACTTCTGAAAAGTAAACGACCAGTTGCGATGCCACATGCACAAACACTTCAACACCAACCAATAACTTGTTAGTTAATACTTTATTCCTGGATGTAATCTGTTATATATCGACGATCTAACACTTCGAATATTCATATGTACCATTGTCGGCATTATTTTAGGTGTGGAGTTGCTTGTTGGAAGCTGTTGGGCACTGAAATCGGAATCCCGTCGCCCTCTTCGGAAGGACGTTTTAATTTACATATATATATATATATATATAAATATATATAAATATATATATATATAAGTTTAGAAAAAATATGAAATCAACCGAATCCATATTTTTCATAGTTTAAATGAAAAAACACTATACTCAAGCACTCGTATTTAT
Organism: Papilionanthe hookeriana x Papilionanthe teres; assembly: GCA_022702705.1. Classification (NCBI taxonomy): domain Eukaryota; kingdom Viridiplantae; phylum Streptophyta; class Magnoliopsida; order Asparagales; family Orchidaceae; genus Papilionanthe; species Papilionanthe hookeriana x Papilionanthe teres. The sequence continues at coordinate 19,539,859 of CM040436.1, forward strand.
CCCGAAAGATAAACACAAGACTTGAGGGTGAGGCTCGATCAACTAAAATAAGAAATATATGACGTCTGTTTGGCCTGTGAAACCATTTTATTTCCCGATAAGTTCCCCTATTAATATGAAAAATTAAATAGGGTTTATATTAAGCTGGGTTCGGAAAAACTTCCTATAAGGGCAAGCTCCTATAGTTAATTACATTTTAAATGATCGAGATCACTTAAGAAAACTCTCGATAAAAATCAGGGAATATTATCTTCAAAGAGGTAAAAAATATATGACTTTTCAATGAAAATCGGACAAAGAGGTGTGAAAGGGGATTGACTCAAATTTGGAACATTTATTGTGAAATTCAATGGAGGAAAAATTAGGGGAGGTCATAGATCCGGAGGCGAATCTCGGTGACTTCCCAGTCTATCATATGGTTTGACTTGAATTTAGGGGAGAAATTATTTAAAGTGTTTACATCTCGCTAATTTTTATTAATTGAAGCTTACATTCGTGTGAAACGATCACACAAATAACTCGAAGATGCGAGAATTTAAGTAGTAACGAATGAAAACCTCGAAATCCTAAGACGGTTAGAAATTATATTGATAACTGTAGCTTATACGAAGCGCCTAAAGAGAGGTTGAGGATTTATGTCGCACTAGGCGAACAATCTCGAAATCCTACTGGATTATTGTTTAATTACTAAGGAATGGTTTAAGTAGTGTAGACATATTCTCATTATTGAAGATGACCGTCTGCTGACAGTCTTCAGCTCGAACTTCTTTGTCGCGACGAGTTTAAGTTTTCTAGGGTGTCAGGTTATGATGTCAAATCCAGCGGCCCTATGGTTGTAGTCCTCTAAATACCCTATGAAAGCATCTTTAAAGTTATACGCATCAGTATAATAGTAATAACAAGATGTATAACGACGTGTAAAAACAAGAGAAAGTATGCAAGTAAAATATATAGTACAACATGCTATGTAGGAAATGAAAAGTAGCAGGTACAACAGGAAAGTAACATGCTATAAATATAAAACAAAACTATATACCTAGGAGATCTCATTGTTTTCTTAGATGTAGCAAACTGAAATGCATCATATAAATGAAAGCAAAACAGAAAAAGAAATGTCGTCCAGAAAGCTCGAGAAAGGACGGTGAATGACCCACGGTGGAAAAACTCGAGAAAAATTGATAAATAACAATTCAAATAAAATCATCAAAACCTCGGGAAACTCCCGGAGAAAAGACCACGAGCGCTTTGTCCAAAAATCTCGATAAAAAACGTATGAAAAAGTCCGAAAAGAGGAGACCGCAAGCACTCGGGTATTAGACTTAGATATATATATATTTGTACTCGAGGGTCGTCGAAGACTACTTTGTCACCCGGATGTATAAAGCCCGCCACTCAACTAGAAGGATGTCCTACTGAACCTAACTTAAGAGGGTGTTCCTTAGCCCTGTACTAGTAATTGACAAGTGGACAACCAAGCTACAATATATATTTAAAATTTATATTTTTGCATGCACGTGGATTTCAAACATACAAAAGAAAGTTATATTAATTTTATTTTATAGTAAAAATATATTTTTATAGGTATTGTATATGTTTTTATTAAATCTGTTTTATCAGTTTTGAAAATTATGATTGTCCACGAGTCGATCAAGTCGTTGGGCACATGACCACCAACAGCCTAAGGTACAGGTACCCCACTAGTCTTGTAGCGGTGAATGATATCGTTATCCTACGGTTCACCGGGTCCCTGGAATAAGTCCTGATGTCGTAGGATGGAATATCATTCCACTCTACAGACCGTGTGCCTTTGTCATCACCACCCTACGCCCCAAAACGAACCGAAAACCAAAACCAAGAAAAACGAAAAAAAAAGACCAAAAAGAGCAAGAAGGGGAAAGAAAGAAGACTAACCCACCTTCAAATGCAATTTAGAAAAGAGTGGCCAAAACGGTAGGAGGGTTAATCTAAAATATCCCAAATAACAAAGCTTCCCGAATAGGTAAAAAGGTGAAGCACAATCCCTCGGGCTAGCCTTGAAACATCCCCAAAAGGTACAAATTGGAAATATCCAAATCAAATCCCAAATATCAGAAGATTCTTTCCAAATATCAAAAGCTTCTTTCTCTTTTCCCTTTTTTTTGCAATCAATTCGATCCACCAAATTAGTCTTCAAAACATCTCTAGGCATTTTATAGATCGTACCTTAAAAAGGGATATTCAAATTCTTCCAAGTATTAAAAATTGAAATATTACACCTCGCAAACATTAAAGCATTCCATTTCCACCTCAAACCCGAAGTTCCCAAAACCATGTGAACCCAACACCATTTAAGAAACTCATGTGAGTGCTCACGGCCAAGGGCGGCAAAGAAGCAACCACCAACCACCAAAATGAAGGAACCACAATAATAGGGGCTCACAGCTAGGGATGGCAAGGAGGAGCCCAAGCCAAATGTCCAAATCAAAATAAATGGTCCCAACATATATTAAAAGAAAGGGGAGCAAAACCGAGCCATCATAAAGCCAAAACCGAGCCAAGCACGAGGCCAAGGCAAGCCCAACACAAGGCCAAATCGAATCCGATATAAAGGTAAAATTTAGCTCAACGTTGGGGCAAAAACGAGCCATTATAAAGTGAAACAAAGCCTAGCGCAAGGCCAAAACTGAGCCGTCACAGGGCTAAAACCGAGCCCAACAAGAGCCTAAACCGAACCCAGCACAGGGGCAAAATCGAGTCCAGCAAGGACTGAAACAAAGCCTAGCACAAGGCTGAAACTGCAGCATCAAATAAGCCTCAAACATATACTTAAAACATTTCAAAAACAGTCAACTAAACCTCTCCCAAAGATGCAATTATTTAGGCAACGAAAGCAACTTTGAAAGCCACAAATCATTCTTTGAATTTCAACAAGTTGCTACATAAAGGTGGAATGTGGAGGTAAAGGGACATTCCCTAAGCAATATTCAAGCCATACCATCAATGAGGTTCAAAATAGTCATACACATATTTAACATTCAATATGAGATAAAGAAAGTAAAGAACAACTAAGTAGCCATGGAACTTTTTAAGTGTCCAAGAGTGGTGCTAAAAAGTGAGCTTAATCCACGTTCTCCGCTAAGCAACATACCAAATCTTAACATGCATCAAACTATGTGCTAGAGCAAAGAAGAAGGAAAAGAAATACCATAGCTGTGTATGTGCACCTCATAAAGATGCGAGCTTTAAATCATCCAAATGGAGCATATCAATCCTAAAGTGTTAATATATAAAGCGTAGCATGCTATTCAAGCCTTCATCAAGAGGCTAGACCCAAAACCATATTTATGTAAGACCTTTCAAACAAACAAAATACCATGGATCTTATAACAAGAAGGGAGAAGTGATGCTTATAGGACTGCTAGTTAAACCTTGCCATAAGAGTACATTCAATCAAGTAAGCATATTACTTCAAGTTCCAAACCAATATTCCATCCAAAAGCCAAGCGTACATGTGATATTACTTTTCAACGAAACATGAAAATTAGAGAGCTTGCAATAAAAGAAAAGTGACAAGAAGCTAGCTAGTGAAATCTCTTTTCATCATTCCCCTCTCCTTCCCTTTTTTTTTTTAAAGAAAAACTACATTGCCATTAGGAAGGAGGTAGCAAGAAACAACCAACAATTTAATCAAGTGTGCATGCTAACTCACGACACATAAGTGCCTAACCGAATAGCCAAACAACAGAAAGAAACAGGACCAGGCAAAGTGAAGCAAACCCAAGCCACACCAAGTAAGGCTGAGTAAAAGAAAAGGGGGAAATAATGTTACCAGTTAGTGTAGAGCACACAAGAAGAGCAAGGAATCCAAGATTCAATCCAGCAGCACCTCCCCACCTCTTTGAAAATTTCGGCCAGCATCCATGGACTCCCCAAATGGGGTTTCTTATAGGCTAGAGGGAGGAGGAGGTGCTGAACTTACCTGTAGGGGCGAACTCAAGTGGAGGGGGACACTGGCAGTAGCGACAAAATGCCACAGCAAGGAGCAGACGGCTCGGGGACGGGATCGCGCAGGGATAGGGATCGAACATGAGATGGGAGCGTGCGTGCGGCTCGAGGGAGAGGCCACAATAGATAGGATCGAGTATGGGAGTGCAGGATCCGGTCGGGCGGCTTGCTCGAGCACGGGAGAGGGAAAGGGACGGGTCGAACGAGAGACGGGGAGAAGGATTTAGGGCTTAGGATTTTAGGGAAATGTAAAAAATATATAATAATAATAATAATGTTATTATAATCATTATTATTACATACATCTTCGGCAGTTCCTCCCTGACAGGCTATCTTCGTGAAATGAACGTCTACTTTAGCCAAAATCGACGTTCCGGACTCATCGGCGCAGTCGACGTTCCGGACTCATCGGCGCAGTCGACGTTCCGGACCCATCGGCGCAGTCAATTTTGTGATCCGGAGTCGTTCGAGCAACTTCGTCGACGGTTGAGCCGAAAGTGCGTCAATTTTGGTCATCCCTGAAATTCTGACTTTGATGTCGATCATCCTGGCATTCTGACTTCGGCTCCAATTCATTGCAGAGTGATTTAAGGCGTCGAGGCCGTAAAGTGAGAATTTGTGCGTCCAGCAGTGCAAGATGTGCACGAGGCTGTCCTAATGTCTAGTGATCCTATAGGGACTATTTGAATTCTTGACGTCAACTCCGACCTGCTATGGGCTAGAGGTACGAAATCTCGTGCGGGATTTCAAAAGAGTAACAAAATGGTTTCAAACACTCTAAAACGAGGCGGGTCCCATTGCTAGGAATCTAAGATCGTCGAGGAAGCTCCTAAGGCTAGAATCCTAAATTCTAGGAGAAAAACTAAATATTAACAAAAACGAGGTCAACAACCATACATATGGCTCTATAGATTTGTATAACATCATTGTGTCCTATCGAGTATCATATTTTTTATTTATATCATAGCCCAATTTCACAACCATAACTTTAAACTATAATATACATATCCAAACTTTAGACCACCTACACATCATACCATCTCCCAAAGCTCACAAGTCCAGATAATCAACCAATAAATTACCACAACATTATCTTACACTTAGGCAAACAAAAATTAATACTAGCCTAACTCCACCCTAAACTTACATAGCATAAATTTCTTATGTATTTATGTATCTCACACCTAAATTTTCATATTTACATATATAACACAAAGTTCTTATTTTTACATATCTAACACCCAAAAATTTCAAATTTCCATATTTACATACATAGCACATATTTACAAACATATCACTAATCTTATGTATTTACATTTCTCATACCTAAATTTTCATATTTACATACATAACACAAATTTCCTATGTATTTACATATCTCACACCTAACTTTTCGTATTTACATACTTAACACAAATTTACATAACTCAAACCAAAAAAATTACATAACACAAAATACATATGTATTTACATTGCACAAAATGCATATATTTACATATCTCAAACCTAAACTTTAATATTTACTATTTAAGCATATATTATTCTAAACTTATGTAAAACCATGAAATCCATATACATTGGATATCTAACAAAGGAATACGAAAAAAACTTAAGCAAAACCTATGTATTTCATATCTAACACATGCAAGGAAAAAAAATATTAAACTTATTCGAAACCAAAACTTAGATGTTTGAAAGAAGATTTCTAACCTCGGAAGAGGTTGGAGCGCAGAATCGGAACTGGAATCGCCGGAAAAGCTCGGTGTGACAAAGGAAAGCCGGAGGAGAGGAAAGGAGTCCGGGGAAGAAGAAAAATGAAGTGGAGGCTGCTGTTCACGAGAATCATATTTTAGGGCATTTGTGTCGGAATTTGTGTCGGCTATAGCCGATGCTAATAAGCAATATTAGCATGTATATAGACGGAACAACGTCCTCTATGCAACACAATTCGTTTGCATCAATTTTTTTTTGGAGCGGGACTACGAGCAATGCTAAACGGACGCAAAACACTAATTTTGTGTCGAAAATTTGTCCGACGCTAACCCGTAGTTTTCCTGTAATGACTTTCTCTAACAAACTCTCTCGCGATAAGATCCTGTACCTTTCGCTAAAACTTCTCGTACTCGACAGGTCTCAATCTGTAGGCTGGCTGATTTAGTAACACTGATTTTGTTATGAGATCTATGACGTGCTGAATATCCCTCAGTGATGGTAATCCCTCTGGAAGATTGTCAATCATCACATCTTGGAAGTCATGTAGAGTGGCTGTAGCGGTGCTGGTATCTCACTCTCCTCCCTTGTTCCCTCTAGTAGGACTAATGCTGGTGTCAGTGGAGCATTTTGAACTAGCTGTATGAAGACGACACTTGAGACTAATGCCTCCTCTATGTCAACTACACCTCTCGCATCCTTGACAACTAAAATCGCAGTGTGTTTTTCATCCTTTTTAAAAGAGTAAGTATTCTTGAAACAATTGCGTTGAGTCTTGCGGTCAAACTGCCAATTTCTCCCCAAAAAAATTTGGCTTGCATCTATCAGAACCACGTAGCCCCAAACTTCTATAACTGATCCCCAATTGAAAATTAGACCAAACATTGCTCATCCACATATTTTTCGTTTCTTTTCTTCAACTAGGTAAGGGAATATGACTGATGATGTTTTTGTGTGGCTAATCTTAATTTCTTCACTATCAACTTGGACACTACATTTTCACAACTCTTACTGTCGATGATCAATCTGCTGGCTTTTTCCCTTTACGGTACACTTGGTGCAAAAGAAACTATGCATCAACCACGATTGATCGTTTTTTGACTCTGTCTGCAGAACTCTCCGTATGACTAACATCTCTCTCTTATTACCCTGGAGCTGAAGTTCTTCCTCTTGATTATCCTCCGACTCCTCATCCTCCTCAATAAAGCTCTGATCTGTGTATGAGACAACTCGACTCGTGGGACAATTGGAGGCTATGTGTATGTAGTAGTGATACCTGAAACATCTCTTATCGGGCACAAAATTGGAAGTGTTACCCTTTTTCGGCTTCTTTCCATTCAGATCTATCTTGTCACTCCCCTGTTCTGTCTTGCCAACTCCGACAGAGATAGCCTTGTTGGCAGCGTTAGCTATAGGTGTCTTCCTGACTGAAGACTGCTGCCTGAATGAAGATTGCTTCCTACTATGTTTTTGTTGTCTTTTCACCTTCAAGACTAAGGTTTAAACATCTGCTAACAACCAAGTAACAACACAAGGTTGCTAATAGAGGTTTTCAGGCTCCTTGAGTACTGGGCTATGGTGTGTTTCTTTGGCTCGACCAACTACACTTCATTTGCAATTGATTGTACCGTGCTATGAACTTCTCCACTAAATGGCCTCCCTGTCGCAGGTGATGGAGTCTCATAAACATGTTCTATGGTATTGAGGATATATGTTTTTTCTCTGCATTGCCTTTCCCATCCTCTCCTACTCAATAATCTTGTCACCGTCTTCTTTCTTCCTCTACCTCTACAAATTTTCCCCCCATAAAGAATCATTCTTTCTCAATTTGTTGGCTGTTAGTTTTACCCTTTTATGTTCTGGGTTAACTTTGTATTCAAAGATTTTCTCAATTGACTGCAGCCATTCGATGAAGTCTTCGAGATCCATACATCCAACGAACTCTGGTAGATACAACTTTATTTGAAGTCCTTATGTTTTTCTCTTTAGGCCTCATCTGATACTGGATTTCAAAATTTCGTGGCCTTTCTTCTTCATCACTGAAATCCTCTCTATGCAAGGTGTTGAAATTTTTGTCTCTTTCGCCCCTTCAACTTTTTCTATCACGATTAGGGGTAATTTTCTCTTGGGTTTCATCCTCTATGCTGTATGCCTCTGCTGAATTTGACAAATCTCTCACTGTATCTTTTCTAGGTAGGCTTAAGCATGTATCTCCTTGGCAACATGGCTAGGTTATAGATTTGGGAGGTGAAAAAGAGTGAATGAATTAATTTAGGGTCGCTGATTTTGAAAATTAACAATAACAAATTAGGCTAGGTCAAAATTTGTTTGTGGATTGGGAATAAGAATTTTATTTTATTTTTTGGGGTGGAGGTGGTGGGTAGGAGTAGATGCTAGGAAACCCTAATATAGGACTAGGGATAAGCTAATTCTGATACCAAATGATATCGGAGTTAACCCGATAAACATAAAACACAATATTATTGCTGAAAAAATTCAAAAGGGATCACACAAATGTTCTTAAAACAGGAAATTAAGAACACAAGCACAAACAAGCCTTTAGGACGAGGATAGAAGTGGCGAATCTGGCTGGACAGTGAGAGGGTGATCTGGGGTTTGCGGCAACAGGTCGGGTGGCGAGAAGGGATGGTGACAACATGTGGAGTTGTGGGAAGGTTGGGCGGCAGCAAGTTTGGGTGTTGGACGGTCAGTTTCATGGCTTAGAGTCGCAGGAAGGGACTGACAACAACAATAAAGGTGCAGGAGAGGCTGATGACAACAATAGTGGAGGTTAGAAGAGGCCGACATCTCTAGCAGGAGGTTATGCTGGGTTTGAGACACTGAATACATGTAGAGAGGGGCCCTGCAGTCGCAACAAGGATGAGGGGTGCGGGGATGCTACAACTTGCCCAGGGACGGATTAGGCGTGGGGTAGGTCGAGGTAATCACCATTTCGGAGCAAGGTACAGTTGGAGCACCACCTGTCATCGGATACAACCCTAACAAAGGGAAAACGGTTAGAGTCTAAAACTTGAAATCAACAAAAACTAAACCCAAGATAACAACAACATATATTTATAATAGGAAAAATAGGGGGAGGTGGAAGGGCAGCAATTCCTGCTCAGTGAAGTTGCCGGCTGGTCAGCCTCCCTGCTGGACAAGCACAAACATACTGAACTGGTCAGTCTAGACCCAACCCTGCGTCACTATATTTTAAGTAAGAGAAATTGGTAGCTCAATAGTGGTCCTTTTCAGCAGGGAGCCATCTCGATGCTTTTGTAGCCTTGTTCTTAAATATTGGTCTTTCCTGATAAAATTGACTCTCTTGAAGTTTATCTAACTCAGTTTTCATGCTGACTTCTCCAACTCAACCCAATTGAACTCAAACTTCTTGATCACTTCTGTCGAGGTGTTGACTCTTGTTGATTTCTCTAGGGATCTCAGCAAGCCTATCAAAAATGCTCATTATTTGTAAACAAATCGTGTTTGCTTTCTGACAACCCTTATGAATTGAGGCCTAAGGGTTGAACTGCCTCAACCTGCTCAACAAGGAGGTTGTCGGTACTACGACTGTCAAAACGGCTCGTTGTTCTTGAACAACTTGTGTTCGACTCGTTAAGAAACTCGTGTTTGGCTTGTTCGCTAAATTAACGAGCCGAACATGAACAAAGATTTGTTCGTTCGTGTTCGACTTGTTTTGGCTCGAAATACCACCCATCAATTATATATATAGATTGATGAATAATATTTTTAAAAAATTTAATTGACTACAATACTACAAAGATTTATAATCAATTAAAAGTATTAATTAATAAAATAGAATAAAAATTATTAAATTATATTCAAATGATGTTTTAATATAAACAATAATTTTTAAATTTTGTCTCGACCTTTAACATCTTATGACTGCGTGATTAGGGTAAAAGACTCTTTGTTCGTGAACGGCTCGCTAAGCAAACGAGCCGAACATAACACACTTTTTGAGTTCGAAATATTAACAAGCCGAACACCAGCTGAGCCTATGCTTGCTCGTGTTCGACTCGTTTACACCCCTAGTCGGTCTTGGTCTCGCAGGGAGGCTGAACCGGCTGACCCTACTTAAGGATTGGTATGCTGCCCCGGGGAAGGGATTTTCCCCCTCATAGTTATCTTCTATTATAAATATTTTTTTTAATATGTAAGCTTCATTTTTTCCTAACTTGAGATTTCCTGTCTTTGGTATTTCTCTCTTGCTGAGGCTGTATTCGAGGACAGGTGGTGCTTCGGTTGTATCCTGCTCTGAGGATGTGATTATACCCCCAAAATCTATTACCTATCCCCTTTCCCTGCTTTCTTTCATCTCACCGTCGCCTCCTCCTCCCTCTTTTCCCAGCAGCCGGCACTAGACCTACCTCTGCCGCCGTTGCCAAGCACCCCACCTCAACTGCTGCTATCCTACGCCCTTCCAGCATTTCCCCTGCCGCCGCTTCCAATCTGCCAACCTTTCCGTAATACAGCCACCGCCCATACTACTACCACTGTTACCGCAAGCCCCACCTGCACCTCCACCACTGCTGCCCTCTTCCCTCCCATCCTTCCTGCTACATTCACCAACCAAATTCTCCCTTCCAGCATGCCACAACTTATCTCAGCCCGTCACCGCTGTCCCCCAGCTGTCCCATCTCGCCCTAGCCAAAGATTTGCATTGCGTCGTGTGTTCTTTCTTGTTTTGAGGCTTGATTGTAACTTCATTGTTTTGGCGTAATAAAATATGTTTCCCTATCATAATTTTGGGTTAACTCCTGTATTACCTTAAATCACACACACACACACACATCCACGAGCTTTTGAATCTTAGTCAACAGGACGTGAAGCACTTGGATGATCATGGGAGTCACTACAGTAAATTGCTGGCTTTGATACCACTTAGTGGTTTTAGTACACCAACTGTGAACACCTACAAAAGAGATCCCCTTCTTGTGGTTTAAGTAGACGCCATTCTCCTTGTTTATTTTATCGACATTAAAACACTTATACGCTTATTATTTTAGGATATGCCTGTTACTGAGATATTCATAAGAAGTTCAATTTATTTTGATTTTTTCTTTCTTTTCAGGCGGCAGCTTCAGTTAAAGATGGAAAGAGAATCCTTTTTCAGTTTGACAGAGCAGCTTTCTCCTTTAAAATTTTGCCTTTCAAGATTCCATACCCAGTGCCATTCAGGCTTTTGGGTGATGAAGCGAAGGGGTGGTTGGATACAACTTATTTGTCAACCAATGGAATTATTCGAATTTCAAGAGGGAACAAGGTATTCTTGCAATAAATTTTTATAAATGATTGGTTTTTTTTATAGATAATTTTCAGCAAACTAAAGATATGACAAAATCTATAGTGCAGGGCACTACATTTGTGCTGCAAAAGAAACCTGAACCAAGGCAAAAATTGCTGTTGGCAGTGTCCTCTGGGGAGAGCATAGCAGATGTGTGTTCACCATGATTTGATCTATCTTCTGCAATTGTATTGCTTCCATATGAAAGGATCAACTCCTTATCACTAATTTGAATATTTCAATAGGTGATAGATGAAGTTGTCTCATCAAGGCGGAGTAACGTCGCTGCAGATTTAGATGCTCTAGAAGGAGAATGGCAATTAATGTGGTCTTCACAGGTAACACTTTCATGTATTTTGTTATCCAGTTTCAATTCGAATGAACAATTGTAGGGAGAGATGTGACTTGCAGAAACAAATTTGAGATATCCAAAGCAAAAATTTTGAACAAAATCTCACAAAACATGTAAATCAAAGAAAGCACAAGATTTAGCGTGAAAAAACACGAAAATTGGAAATAACCATTGAGCCACACCATACCAAGAATCCACAATGAAGAAAACTAGGATAATTGTACAAATTACACCACACTCAAGCCTCTCAACACTTTGAAAATTCTAGGTGCTCCTCTCCTATCCCTTTCACGAGAAAATCGAAATCCCATATGTTTCCATTCTACAAAATTGAACCATTAATTGGAAAACTGTTTAAATTCAGTTACTAGTGCCGAGGCGACTTCTAGGAATTGTATTGTCGTGCTCTCGAATTCTAAACCTGTATTGGGCATGACAGTGTTATTTTCTGGGCGCTAGGGAGCTACTGGTTTCGGTGCTGGGTCTCTCTATCCTGGAGCTAAGGTGCTAAGCATAATTTTTTTTTTGGGGTTGCGGCATCCCTGAACCTAATATAAGGGGAACACTCTCTCGTAATGAAAGTCGGGGAGAGATAATCACCATCAGGGAGAAGGGATATAGTTGGAGCACCACGCTTTATTGTTGAATACAGCCCTCGAAGGAAATCCGGATGCCGGCGGTTGTCATCACAAATTTGAAATCATAAATAACATAAGCTACATCTCTAAGGGTCTGTTTGGGGCAGCTGCAGTTTATTGAATAATCTGCTGATAAGCTAGGTGCGGTGGCTATTAAAATTTTTTATTCTTTTAAAAAAGCCATACCGCTGCCAGAAAGCCGCCACCGCACCTAGATAGGTGTGGCGTGAAAAAAACTGTTTTCTTCGTTTTGAAAACGCATAAGCTGTCAAAACGTAGTTTACCCAAACAGGCCAGATGCGTTTTCAAAACGCCACCGCACCAAATAAGCTGCCCCAAACGGACTCTAAGACCTAATTACACATATAAATAGAAGTGGGATGTGCAGGAAGTGAAAATAAGAACGCGGGAAATTTACCGCCTAATGAAAAACGGGGAGGAGGGGTCGGTTCAGCACCTTGTCTCTACTGAACCGGATCGTGTCAAACTGGTTCAACATTTGGAGGAAAACCCCCTCGTCACAACTTTTGTAGTTGACAAAGCAATAATTTTTTATAATTTGAAACTCAATTCACTGTGTATTTTTCAAAGTGAAGATATAACATGTACTTTTTATACCATCAATATCTTCAGCAAGATCTAAATTTACACATCTCTATATATTAATACATGCACTATCAAAATAAAGTTTTTGTTTACTATTTCTCTCAAGTATATGAGAATCCACTTCACCATCTTCTAATGATGTTTACCTGAATTACTCATGTATCGACTGAACAGTCTCACAACATATTCAATATATGGTATCACACATATCATCACATACATCAAACCTTCAATAGATGGAACACACAGAGTTCTGTTCATTTGTCTTTGCTTAATATCAGATTTAGGCGATTGTTCATTAGATAGTTTAAATTGACTAGCTAAATAGGTGCAAATTGATTTTGCCTCACTCAGGTTGAATCTGTGCAGGATCTTCTTAACATATTATGCCCGAGACAACTTTAATACATCTGTTTACTGTCTCCACTGATTTCCGTACAAGTGATTTTTTCTGATTGGATCTAAATCCTTCATGTCAAACTCTCTTGATAATTGCTCATTCGAGTTCTTGATCTTCTCCATATTTGATTCTACAATCCGTATGTCATTCACATACAAGGGAAGAATAATATAGCCAAAATATTTAATGAAACAATACTAATTTGATTGACACTTCATGTATACATTGTCTAAAATAAACTTGTCAAATCTCGTATACCAATATTTTGGTGCTTGCTCAAACCCTAAACAATCTTCTTCAGTCTACAGACCATATCTTTTTTTGTTGGAACTGCATATCCATGTGGTTGCATTATATACAATTCTTCTTCCAGACAACTATATAAGAATATTGTCTTTACATTCATTTGCTCCAGATGTTGATCTTTCATTGCCAATAAGCTCATCAAAATTCTGTTAGTTGTCATATTTACTACAGGAAAATGTATCTCATTGTAGTCAACTTCATTTTTGTTGAGATTCACAACAAACCTTACCTTGTAGTGTCTTTTACCATCTAATTCTTCTTTCAATCTGTAAACTCATTTGTTGTGCATTACTTTTTTACCATGTGGCAGTTCTGCTAAATCTCATGTCTGAACCCAATACAGGGAGACACCCTGTACCCCTCAACAAACTCATTTTTAAATTTGAACGGGAAAATTGAGGGCTTTGAAATTACAATTGATCAACACCACTATGCTCTACATAATAACAACAATACTGGAACAAATTACTACAATCTGTGGCGGTGCAGGGCCTTTATTTAGTAGCATTACAATTCTTTATTGTCCAACCTTATGAATTTTACTTCCCTGTTCATTGATGTTCAGAATATTTTTGTTAATCGTTCTTCTATTTACTAGCATTATAACATGATTATTGTACAACCTTATGAATATTACTTCCATGTTCATTGATGTTCAAAATATTTTTGTTTATCTTGCTTCAATGCATTGAAAATTCACTGATCAGTTTCTTCATGATGTGCTGTTTCAGTTGAAACATGTGCTGGTTTTGAATTTTTTTACAAGTCTCATAAAGATGATATGTAGTTCCGTTTAAGTGGTAACAACAATGATATTTTTTTTAATAAGCGCATGCTCTATAGAGTTATGATGTCATGGCCAAATTTTAGATAAGTATGTATTTTACTAGCATTGTCTAACACTATTTCTAGCATGCGTGTTTAGAGTTATAATGTCATGGACAAATTTTAGATGGGAATTTATTTTACGAGCATTGTCTATCACTATTCTAGCATGCGTGGATCAAATACTGTATGAGAGTTACTTTCTTTAGTAAATTTTTATTACCCATCAATGAGATGAGTACAATAAGAAATAATTACAAGAAAGTGGTAATGGAATCTAAAAAAAAAGGGTAAAGATAACAGGATAACGTTAGAAGAAATTATTAATTTTTTTGGCCGTAGATGGAGGACCTCAATACTTTTAGTTAGGTTGCCTTGGTTATAGCTTGATAAACTTTGTTGAGTGACATAAGCATTTTTCCTGTTCTTGCCCTTCCTTGCCAATACAATTTGAACCCTTCTATTCATCAAGATTTAAACTTAGAATTCTACCATCAGTATCATAAAACTGCTTAGAGTCGAGTTCACCGACGTCCTTAATATAGGATGAAGATGAGGAACTAACATGTATTTTGAGGGTGTTTTTTTTCTCGCTTTTGATAGTCATGACAGCAGTACGTGCCTGTGAACAATAGGTTTGATGCCACCACAACAAGCGATAGATGAAATAAGCTGTTTTAACTTCTATGGGCAGTGAGAAAGGCAGATGGCGATCGGTCTGGGCTAGTTTAGAGGCGAGTGGTTGGACAAAGTCGGGAGAAATGAGAGAGAATTTGGGAGAATTCTAGATTGGAATTTATTAAAGATCTTAAGCCTTACAACAATAACAACAACAACTAGCCTTTTTTTCACTAAGTGGGGTCAAAGATCTCAAGCCTTGCTATAGTTAAAATTTCAACAGGAATTTCTTTAGAAAAGGTCTTATAAATCCAAAATTAATTCGACTATAAACTGAAACAAAGTCCTAAACAAAGTCAACAATATATGCTGATAATATCAAATTTAAGGATAAGCAATAAGCAGCAGAGCTAGGAATTTTTTCTTTTTTTTTTGGGGGGGGGGGGGGGGTTGCAAAATACTATTTAAAAAATATACTTAACTTTTATTATAACTTAATAATTTGAATTATGTTTATATTTTATTATTGTTATTATTTATTAGATAGACAAACTTAAGTTTAAATTGTAAGGAAAACATTTTTAAGTTTTTAATATGATTAGAGGAATGAACAAATACATAAATACAAGTATTAAATAACTAATTTTATTTAGAACATTATATATATATGTGTGTGCGCGCGCGCGCCATCACTATAGAATAATGCAAATCTTAATCGATTAAAATATAGATTCCATTGATTTATAAGATTCAAAGAAAATCATTTTCAAAATCATGTGTCACATTTGATATTTTCAAAAATTTTATCGATTTTGAAATTCCAGTTTTCATTTCATTTTGATTTTGGGAATAATGATATTATAAAATATTTAAATATGATGTTTTTTTTAATGTAATTGGGATTCAAATTCTAAATTTGAATGAGACGTCAATGATTAAATTCACATAAAATTTTGACGAATGATCAAAAGGCATTTTATTCAAAATCTATAATATTGAAATGCAATTGAATTTAAAGCTCAATATTATCTGATCTTTATGTTGGGCCACCCTTGAATTTGTCCATGAATACAATATAATTTATCTTCATGCAGAATTTAAAACCAAACATAATGTTATCTAAAACATTTATAAAATCATCCTTATTCTCGACCCAACAGTTTAGATTTCTTGCCTTGCAATCTTGATGATGTCTTTTGGATTGACAATTTGTTATCATCAGTGAGCTCCTTATGATGTACCTCTTCTTTGGTCTCGACAATATCATGTGATCCGAGAAGCATTATCATCAACGACACTCTCCATGAATAAAATGGATGATCAATTAGCCAGGTCCCTTGATCTCTTCGCGATTTATTGTCGAAATTATAAGAAAATATTCTTCCTATAGTCTACTTTGAAGTGAAATATAGGATTGACTATCCCCCTCATGATCATATTCCAAATTCAATTGTTGGCTTGCAAAAGTTTTTTAACTATTGACTACTTTCCGACTAGGAATTAAAAGCAATTGCAACTTGGGAACTCTACAGCTTTAGTCCTTTAACATTTAAATGTTCATAAAGTTGGTACCCTTTCATAAATTACAATATTTTATATATTACATGAATATGGTTTTTACTACTGCCAATTGGTGCTCTTTTTATTCTAGGCAAGCGATGATAGCTGGCAAGTTGCAGCTGCTAATGGTTTAAAAGGCTTGCAGGTTAGTTCTAAGAAAGAAGAATCTCACTTAATCAAGTTTCTATGTTGAATTATTAATTAATTAATTTATTTTTGGCACAAGCTGCTTTGCTGTTTTAGTTCTGACAGTAGGATTATTGACAGATCGTAAAGAAAAATGGCAATCTGGAGAACTTCATAACTACTTTTCCAGGGTTCAAATTGCATGCTTATGGCAGTATTCTGTGAGTTAACTGAACTTAGGATTTGGCATTTTTAAGATGATAATTTGATGGTTTGATTTGCATCTTTGGGAAAATAATTCTCCAAAGTACACTGGAAATATGGAATACTGTTTCTATTGAAAGTGCCGAGTGATGGATAGATATGAAACTTTCATATATTATCACTAGTGTTGATGAAAATTATAACGAGAAGAGAGGAGAAAAATATGAGAGATTGTATGATTGAATTTTATTCTTTTGTCGTATATAAAAATACTATGTTGAGAAGTTGTACATGAGTATAGAGGAATAACTATAAAATAAACATATCTAAAAATTAATCTTTCGTTCTAAAATATAGAATTAGCTCAATAGTACAAATGTAATATTACTGTCCAAGGATTGTTGGATTGTTGTAAATGGAAAGCTAATATCCATGAGTTCTTGGATTGTTGTAGATGAAAAGCCACTGTCCAAGGATTGATGGTTTACTATAGATGGAAAGATGCTAGCTACAGATTCATTTCTATTTAAAAATTCTTCCTATAGTTGGGTTGTGTATTTTGATTATGCCCCAATTGTTAGTTTATCAATACTCAGTCTTTGGAAGGCTGTGGTGATGTTATATATATGATGCGGGGGCTTGTGCTGAACCGGCTCAACCGATTCAGCAAGGATTTGCCGGTCCATCACAGGGATGCTGGACTGACTGGCTAAGCTATTGGGTTGGAAATTGCTGTCCCTTCTATTCCATCAACTATTATATATATGCTGCTTGCTTGTTCTAGTGTTCAGTTCAGTTTGCATTTCAGATTTCCGCCTCCAGGCGTCTTCCTTGTATAAGAGGGCAGGTGGTGCTTTAACTGTATCTCTCTCCGATGTGCTGATTTTCTCCACGACTCCCTCCACATCTCTCGCTTCCTTGTTTTCATCCGCCTGCCCCCACCTTTCCTTTCTTGTTCCCAGACGCCGGCCGCCTACCCTCTTCTCTAATTCGAGCTGCCAACACCCAGCTCCCTTTGCTGATTCCAGCCGCCAGCCCTCACCTATCTTCCCTGATTCCCAACTGCTAGCCACCACCCCTTTTCCCTGAACCGAGCTGCCAACCCCCAACACTCGTCCTTGTTTACCACCCAACCCTTTCTCCGTCTCCAACCACCCGCCACCTGCCACCCGCCACCAAACCTACCCCCTACTTCCAGTTGCCAGCCACCAGGCCTTGTCACCGCTGTCCACGGATATTCCTACTCAGGCTTAGCTGGATATTGGTGTTTTTGTTGTGTTTTTCTGTTTCCGTTTGAGCTCTGATTATAAACCTAGTTGCTTTTGCTTAATAATATTTACTTCCTTTATTATGGTTTTGGTTAACTCAGTATCAAATATAATTTGAGAATTTGCTGGAACTTGGAACATAAATTAGTTGGGCTTGTCCTTTTTTATTTTATTGTGATGAAATGTTGTTCTAACTCAGCTCGTATAGTCAATTTACAGTGGAAAAGAATGTTTGCTACAGTGTTCTCTTTATGATTTTTCCATTTGATGGTGTAGTTTTTCTAATACTTTCTTTAACTACATTCCTTTGCAAATTCCGAGTGCTATATTCAGCTTCAATACTGTTTCTTGTGGTCATAAATTATTTTTAACATTACCTTAGTTTTAAATAAAAATATAACACTCAATAGGACACAACAGAGAAAAACGATTCATGTAGCCAAGCCCACTTAGCGGGACAAAGGCTTCTTCTTGTCGTTGTTGTTTTGATGATTTTTATTGAACATGGCTGTTCCTAGTATTATTTTGAGGTATCTAAGAATGCGGTTTACAACTTTCATGTGCTTTTCTGTAAAGGTTTTTCATATATGGCTTACAACACTAACCATTAACCAAATATAAGGACATATGAGAAAAGTATATGAGCTTGCCCCAAGATTTTGACATCTACCTTTATTAATAAACATGCCATTCGCGATGATCTTAGTATTCTTTGTTAGATTCATTGCAGTTTCTATAGTCTTGCATACATACATTCCTATTTTTTGAAGTAGAACAAGCATATTTTTCTTTTGAGAAATAGAAATAATTTGTTTTGATGATCATTTTCCGTCAAATTCTCTTATGTGAAGCACTTTTGATTTAGTTTACTCCTTTGTAAGTCACATTTTAATATAATATTGTCAACATATATGATTGAAATCTTCCCTTTTAGGTGGGCGCTTGATAAAAAAAGTGTGACCAATTTGATATTGAGTGCAACCACACTTTTAAATGTTTGGAGAATCTGTCGACCCAAGAGAGAGAAGAATGTTTGAAGCCATACAAAGCTTTTCTAACTGTACATATTAATATTGGCATTTCTTTGATAGTGATATAAAAAGGCCTGTCGATGGACAATGACTATTTCTCAGTCTATACATCCAAACTATTAAAACCTCCGCAAATTCCCTCATTATCTTATCCATACATACAACTTACTGAAATCTCATCTGAATTGCAAAATCTATAATCACTTTATCAATACACCCATTCTATGGAGCATGAGCTTTATTTCTATACTAAGAGGGAAAGGAAACACCAAATAGGGGAGCGATCAATATGTCTCCGGTACAGTATTCTCTTTTTAAGGAATCTGTCAACCCAAGTGCATTATCATCATCTATAAATTAATTCTCATATAATTCTACTTCACCGGTCGTTGAGCCAGTTTGGGTTTTAAATCTATTTTATCCATTTTCTTTGGGCTTAGCCTAAAATAATCCTCATCCAAGACTATTTCAACCCATATTAAAAAGCTTTGAAGACTAAATTAACATTTTTATAAACTCTCGGACTAGAGCGCCCCCCTGGAAAAAGCCAGTGGACTATTTTGACACTTTTCTCATATTTCTTCTTTTTTGGGTAGACTTATAATTTTGCTAATTTTTTCTTATAGGAATGGACAAGAAATCTTCAGATCTTGTTTTTTATAACCACTGCAATATAATGATTTTGTGGAGAATCAATTACTCCTGCGCATCACTCCATGAAACTTGTAAAACTTCTCCAGACTTATTAAGAAAAATTTCTCTCATTCTATATTCTGCAGCAAGTTGGGTGCCAATAAATTTAAGGCAACTATAAATGGTGGGGCATATCTTGCCGGATCAATGAAATTCCCCTTCGATATCAAGACTAGTTACAGCATGGAACTACTGTAAGTGGCCAATTTTCATTATTTAAAATTTTGATTCATCATCATATTATTTAGCTCAAAAAATAAAATTTGTTGCAAACCATTCACTAATATTAGAAACTTATCACCACGATTCTTTTATAATTGCAGGTACATCGACGACAAAATCAGAATAACTCGACAAAATGAAGATATAATGTTGATTCACCTGCGCATAAGCAATAAATAGAACATTAATAGAGAATCTAAAGTTTTCAGGTATGGGCAATATTATCAGTTTTCTTAAGTGATGTTTGGCCTGAACCGTTTTATCCTATCTGTAAACATTTCCCTGAACCGTACAATCCATAGATTAGACATGGGGAATATATGTACATTCCATATAATTCTTATGTATTTATACCACTTTAGTATCAAAATTACATCTATGCATATGCTTTTATAGGTGTGTTTCACTTTAAAAAAGGTTTGTTGAGTGATATTTTTGAGGTGATATTAAGGATTTGATTGTTATACAAGTAAACATTAAATTTTAGGATGATGAGTTAAAAAAAAAAAACTTTGATTTGTAATGTAAACAGTTGTCATAAGTTGAGCCTGATGTTTTAAACCGTGACCAAACATTATAAACTGACATTATTATTAATGGTTACCCTAATCTAAGCATGAAATTGAAACTAGGTATAACTATCAATTAATAATTATAGAATATACAAATTCTTGATGCTGTGAGATTGATACCGGGGTTAAACCCAAACTACATTCGGGAAATCAAATGTTATTACTGAAAGCAAGTAGAATTTATAATCAGAGACACCTGGAATTAGGAAATGATAAAGACTCAACATGAGCTCAATTAGGGTTGAGGTTGAAGGCGGTGGGGCTGTGATTTAAGGAGAAATAGTGACTAAAGCGGGTTGTGTGGTGAATGGGAGCAAGTTGGTGGTGCTTGGAACGACAATTAGTTGGAGTTGGCCGGCTGCAGGGAAAGCAACGGAGAGGTTTGTTTCCAATTGATAACAACAACCACAACGACAGCATTAGCGGAGTAGTAGTGGGAAGCAAGGAACGATAGATAAACACTACCTCAAGATGACTACTGGAGCACCTTCTTGTCTTTAGATATAACCTTAGGAGGGAATAAGGAAATGCCGGCGTCTGTCTTGAAAAAAAAAATAATAATAAAATAAAAAATAAAAAAAATAATAAAATAAAACTAAAAAAAACTGAAAATTTAAGACAAATGAAACACATTTATAAGCCATAGATAATTCGGATCAGATCCGTTCTATGGAAAGAAGGTGGAAATCTACAATTGAAGGGCCTCCAGGGTCTGAACCTGTTCAGTCTAGACGAAGGAACGCACTGTATTTCTACGGCTCCCTATTCGTCCTCACCCGCGCCATTTTGATTGAAGAATTTTTGTCAATTCGTAAATAATGCTTATGAAGCTTATTAATACTTTAAAAATATTATAAATAACTTTAAACATTCCATCGAAAGAATTTATCTAAAATCAATGTGATTTGTCTGAGCAAATGTTCCCCAAAAAGTATTGCGGCTCTCCTTCAATTAAGACAAACCTAATCATCTTCCATGCTTTGAAAGTTTAATACCAAACTTTTCCAATTAGTAGGCTTCTTATATGTTGGGATTCCATTAGAAAAACAATCATTATTAATCAAATTGTTTCAGTTATATTTCCTCAAGTCTTCAGATATAACGGTATCTCATATGAATATAACATTTTATTGGTGTATTTACTTGCATAACATACAATACTCGTGTTTACCATCTTACACCCAAATCTTGATATATTTCTATGTATAATTCTAAAATTTTAAAGACCACTACCATTAACTTTTTGAAAAACTTTATGACACCAAGCTGTTATAATTATAAATGTCAAACTTTAGATATTAGTTATGTAAATATATAAGAATTATGTAATATGCATGTAAATCTCTCTTATTTTGTGCATTTTTTAAATCAATATATATTTTTTTAATAGTACTTTCATTTTTTCAATGAAAATTGCTCAAAAATATGTGGGGTCTACTTCATAAGTCTGGGCCAATCATAATGAGAAAAATGCAAAAAATGCCATTCCTTTTGTTGCCTATTTTGCTTCCTTTGAAGGAGCTCCTTTAGTCCGTTAAACAAAGGTCAGTTGCAATCTAAAACGGTGAAGAGTTGTCGTTCCTACAAAATAACTTCGGGAGACGTTATTTCACTAAACAAAAGTTTTTTCTCGTGTCGTCATTCACAGCAAAAGAATGGAGAATGAAGTCTAAACCTCTACTTTAAAAAGCTGATATTTTGGAAAAAAAAATGCATTCACATTATGGATAATTTTGTATGAGATACAAAAAAAACTTTGAAAATTGAGGCCCACCCCCTTGAGTTCTTGTAGCCATAATTTTAAACAGATGGAACTTAGGATGTTTTTACACATAATATAAGGCACAATTACAGAGCACACTAAAATCAATATAAGGCAAAATTACAGAGCACACTAATAAACTATAAGAGGCTCAATTCTATTTGCGCTTATTCAGGATTGTCTAATTAAATACTTAAATAATTGATTTTTTTTGTAAACACTTAATTGATAAATGGACTATTTTGAATAAATTTATGTTTGCATTATTTATAATTTTGATAGTATTATTTAAAACTGGATAACAAATTGGTTAAATAGTTCAAATAATACTCGGTAATAAGCTCATTGAAGATGTTTCTCAATGTATTTACCTTTAATGTATGTTTTGAGTTATTCTTTTCTGTATTAGTTTAAATGTGATCTTGTGCAAGAGATATTTAAGTGTTTAATTATCTGTTTATTTAATGATTTATTTAATTGAAGTCATCTGAGCTTAAGGATATGTTCATTAATATTATGAAATTTGATATGATGACTCTGTTGATGGGCTTGACAAGCTCATTTGGTTGGCCAAAACTTCATTAAAAGAATTTTTATTTTAAATGAATCAAACATGAATGTAACTACAAACATTTGAATTGACCTCAAGCATTTGGCTCTTGCTCGATTGATGCGGGACACGGTAGCGATAGCTGCTGAATTAGTTGTTTGGATCAGTTTATGCTAATGGAGAAGAGAGGCCAAATGTTTCTTTCTTGACTTGAGGGGGTTTTGCCGCCTAACTGAGAGGGCCTACCCTTAGCTAACCCAGTAATATTTATATGTTGTTTTCCTGTGTTTTGCTCATTATTTAATTCAGATTTCTATTAGGACAACCACCAATATCCAGATTTTTCCTTCTTGGGCTGTATCTGAAGGTGAGAAGGTACTCCGGATGTAACTTATTACTAGGTGGTGTTTATCTATCATTCTCGACATTTTCGTCCTTCATCTTAGCCTCCTCACCTGCTGTCACCTTGCCACTAGCCCTCTCATATACTGTCTCCTTGCCACCAGCCCTACCATCTGTTGTTTCCTTGCTGCCAGCCTTCCAACCCGCTATTCCCATCGTCGTTGGCCCTTCATATCTGCTCCCCTTTGTTCAAAGCCCTCTTACTTGTTATTCCAATGCCATTAGCCACTCCTCTACCTGCTGTATTTCCGTTGAGCCTTCCAACCTGCTGTCCTTTGGCGCTAACAAGGACTTTGCCATGGGAGACATACAACGAGTACTATGCCAAGTGCTACTACGGCTCGGGGTCATTGAGGAAAAAAATATGGGTGAGGTTACCTTTGACCGCAATGGTGAGATCTGTGGAGGAGAGAGAAATGAATAACTATACCCTTTTCGTAGGGATGACTTCGATGAAGAGGTGAATCGATCAGGGCGTTTCAGAATTAAGTATCATAGGAGACCGAGAGAGGAAGTGCTTAGCGAAGGGCACAAAGATTTAGGAATTAAGGTGGATTTATTGGACCTTAACGAGATGATGAATCCAGATGATTTCCTCGAGTGGATATAGACTATTGAGCGAGTCTTTGAATACATAGATGTTTTAGATGAAAGAAGAGTGAAACTAGCCATCATCATGTTGACGAAGAATGCTTCCTTTTGGTAGGAGAACATGAAGAGTAAAAGAGAAAAGGACGGGCCAAAATCACATGTTGGGAGAAGATGAATAAGGCGATGCAACGATAGTACCTACCAAACACTACTATTAGGATATTTTTATGAAGCTC
This sequence comes from Papilionanthe hookeriana x Papilionanthe teres, assembly GCA_022702705.1. NCBI lineage: Eukaryota > Viridiplantae > Streptophyta > Magnoliopsida > Asparagales > Orchidaceae > Papilionanthe > Papilionanthe hookeriana x Papilionanthe teres. The sequence goes on from CM040436.1 coordinate 19,563,823, forward strand.
CACTATCTGCAGAGAAGGAGCTATCCGTGGAGTAGTACACGACTGGATTTATGCAGTTGAAGTTGAAATGAGAATGGAAAGAGACTGAGCACTACATATCCAAGTATTTGGGAGGCCTGAAACCTGCCATCAGTAATGTGTTCTAATTGCAAGTTTTTTGGACACTGAGGAAATTTCAGACCTTACCACTAAAAGTGAAAAGATTGCAAAAACAGCAGAAGTGCCTATCTCAATTCAGACAACCCCCATATAATTGAGGGACCCGACAAGAGCACGCCTCAAGGAGTGGGAAGTACTAGACATGGAACTGAGAAGACATATTAGAATGAAAAGAAGTCTAATAAGAGTAGCACGTCCGATACAGTTCCAACTTTAAAGCTTTTCGATGCCACAAATATGGCTAGATTGCCTCTAGTTACGCGACTAGTCGAGGGGTGTCATTCGGTGATGAAGCAGTGGCTGATGATCAGGGTGAGAAATACCTAATAAAGGAAGATGAAAGAGAAATGCTAATTGTACGGAGAGTTTCGCAGATGGAACCACAAAGGGATTACTCGTAGTTGAGTCACAGTATCTTTTACACTAGGTGTAAGATGAGATGGAAAGTTTGCAACTTCATTATTGATAGATAAAGTTATGATAACGTGGTCTCGACTTTCTTGTTGAATAAGTTGGATCTGGTTATGCAGAAACACTTCCAACCTTATTCTCTGACGTATTTAAAGAAAAGAAATGAGATACGAGTGGATCAGTATTGCTCGGTCAAGTTTTCTATTGGAGATCAACTATAAGACTAGTTGGGGTGTGACAAGGTGCCTTTGGATGCCTGCACATCCTATTAGGGAGGCCGTGAAAATTCGATCGCAAGGTGCAGCATGACAGATTCAAGAATAGTTCTTAAAGGGGGAAAACATATCATTCTCTTATCCATAAAGAATTTTAGAAGAGCAGCTACACCTGTCGAGGATAAGCCTTAGGTCCCATGCACTAATTTTCTATATTCACTTCGAGAAGCCCTAGTGACATTAGCCTTAATCGTGTTAAAGGGAACTAAGGAGGAGACAGATCCATCGGAGATGATCCACCCACTATTAGCCGAGTTTTGGAAATTGATGACCGACATCCTGCTAGAGGGTCTACAATCATTTAGGGATATTCTGCATCTCATAGATCTCATCCTAAGACCAGTGTTGCTCAATAGTCATGCATATAAACTTAGGCTAGTTGATTATGAAAAGTTACGGAGGCAAGTGCTAGATTTCATTACTAGGGAATTAGTGAGAGAGAGTGCTAGCCCGTGTGCTGTTCCCGCACTAATCATGCTTAAGAAGGACAACTCATGGAGGATGTGCATCGATAATCGAGCTATCAAATAAGTTCACCATCAAATATTGGTTCCTTATCCCTTGGCTGGACGATCTACTGGATAAGTTACATGGAGCCTTAGTATTTTTCCTTGAATACTTGCAACAACATTAATATAACAAAAAGTTACAAAACTATGCATATATTCATCTATGGTGTACAAACAGGAGGCCTATCATCTACAAGTATAGTAGAAAGTTACCTATTATCATTTACATGCATCAAAACAAAAGAGCCACTAAGGGCATGCTTGGCACAAAAATGAGCGGCTCTATTACAATCACATGACATGAAAAAGCAAAATTTGTTTGAAGAAAAAATGAAATGCAAAATTTGGTGCTTCATGTGGTCGTTTGCACCAAGCATCTCGCTTCATCGTATATCTCAAAAAATGCATGATATTGGCATTGTCACCCTTGATGATAATACCTTTACATTCAAGCATCCATGGTGCACAAATGTCTTTAAAGGATTTGATAGCTTGTATTTCCACCCGGGCATTGTTCCAATGTTGAAAATGATCGGATGTAGCAATAAGGCCAACTCCTCTCTCATCACGTGTAATGCACCCAGTACTGGCAACCCCAGAGGGAAGGTGAGCACCTTCTCCTCTCTACCCTTTTCTGGCATCCTCCTCATCCCGAATGGTAAAGTGAATGTTGACAGTGCTCTCCTGCCCTCCTTAACTTTAAGCCAACCGGGAGGTGGAGGATGCCAGAAGAGGTTAGAAAGGACCAACACGTTGGGAAAACTAGCATCCTATTGGTCACATAATGAAATAATTGGCCTCAAAATGAGCGCCTCGAGAACCGTAGCCGCATTGATATGCCATGAGTGCGATTGTAGACCTTAGCATTTCGAGCCCTCCAACAATGTTGGGTGACGTAGCAATAACATCTAGCTTCTGGAATTTTGCTCCTCGGTGTCTTGCGAAGCTTGTCGATCACCTCATTAAAGTTGTTAAATGTTGGCATGGTGATCCCCCTTTTCCTATGATCTCTTTGATCCTGCAAAAAGGAGCACAAATAGTAGTAATATGGTTGTTGCACTTAGGTTCGGTACAATCACATGGGCATTCCAAGCATTCTGTGAGTCCCCTATTTACGAGTCAAGCACAGGTCGGTATTCCATCATGAACAAGTCTCCCCCAAAATATTTCTCTCATGTGCAATTTAGGTTTTTCGCCCAATTTTGATTAGTATTGGATACAAGAAATTTGGCCTCATATGCGTGAGCTATAAGAGTTTTGCAAGAGTGTAATTTGGTGAGTTCTACCCCATCTTCTTGAAGATCATGGTAAATGGGAACTTTAGCCATAATTTGTGCAACTTCCTTTGTAGATCAATTATTTAAAGCATCATAGTTCCAATATCCATCAATATTAAAAGCCCATAAGAGTAGGTCCTCGACTTGCGTGACAACCATTGGGCAAGGCCATCTTGTGAAGGGGGTGTTGTGGACCCAAGAATCTTCCAAGACATTGATTTTTGCCCATTGGCAATTCTCCATTGCAAAATTGGTTTAATAGCAGCTACACCATCACATAAACTTTCTAGGTGGTGGAATTTTTTCCAAGATTGATTCGCAGCTATATCATCAAATCAGAATGAGGTTGGGGGATGAATGGAAGATCACCTTCAAGACTAGTGATGGGTTATTCGGGTAGATCGCCATTCCATTTGGATTATCCTGTGAACCTAGCACCTTTATGAGGCTGATGATTAAGGTATTTCAGGCCTACATCGGGAAGTTAGTGGTTGTTTACTTCAACGACATCCTTGTCTATAACAATTCCGAGGGTGATCACTTGCAGTATATGAGGCAAGTTTTTGAGATTTTGCGGTCGGAGAAGCTATATGTCCAACCGAAGAAGTTACACCTCTTGCCGAAGCAGGTATATTTTTTGAGTTATATTGTATCTAGTGCAGACATTCAGATAGACTCTATGAAGATAGAGGTTATCGTGGATTGGACAACCATGCAGTCCTTTAACGAGTTCAGGCAGTTTTTGGGGTTAGCGTCATTTTATAGGTCATTCATCAGAAGCTTCAACACCATTATAGCTCCCCTGGTTGAGCTTTTGAAGGGAGAGCAGTTCTAGTGGACAGAGGAGGCCCAAACCAGTTTTGGAACCCTGAAGGAGAAGGTGACGCAAGTCCCTGTGTTAACTTTATTGAACTTCAACGATTGTTCGAGGTGGAGTGTGACACTTCAATTTGGAGATAGAGACAACATTGAGCCAGAGATGACACCTTATAGCCTTCTTCAACAAGAAGTGAATGAGTGCAAGAGAAAGCATTTGTCATATGACAATGAGTTAATGCCATTATGAGAGCTCTTCACCACTGGAGTTACTGCTTGCTGACGAGTGATTTCACTTTGTTCATGGATCATGAGCCTATGTGGTTCTTGAACTTTTAGAGCAAGCTGATGGGCAAACATGCACCATGGTTTGAGTTTTTGGCATCATTCCGGTCATGCTAATGCAGAAGGTTGGGAGTTAAAATCGGGCAGCAGATGTTGTGTATTCTCAAATCCTAGCGTTGTAAGATTCGAGGCGGTGAAGGAGTTGTATGAGACAAATGAGGATTTAAGGGAGATTTGGGGACAATGTCTGGGGAGACCCACCGGGCAATTACATAGAGCGGATGGCTATCTGTTCTACTAGAAGAACCTGTGTATTTCGGGATATTCATTGAGAGAGTCCATCCTTCAGGAAAGTCACAGTGGATGATTAACACGATAGTTAAAGGAACATTTTTTCTGGCCTAGATTGACTAGGAGTGTATAGAGGTACGTCAGACAATGCTAAGTTTGTCATCTAATCAAAATTAGAAGGCAAAATGCAGGACTTTACACACCATTACCAATTCCTGAAGCTCCATTGGTGGATGTTATCATGGATTTTGTGATGGGTCTTCCAAGGACACGACATAAGAAGGATTATTATCTCGGTTGACAAGTTCTCAGAGATGGCTAATTTTGTAACTCCTACCCAGACACTAGATGAATCATGTCATTGAATTATATTTTCGGGACATTGTGAGGATACATAAGATATACATGATCATTAAATTTGAGTTGGATGTCTGTGTATTGTGTTTATTGTCATATTTTCTTTTCGTTGTGATATTACAACTACTTATTTGCTTTGAATAATAACATTCATTTTTCTTATTATGATTTGGGATAACTCTTGTATCATCAACTTAGCTTGATTCATTTTATACCCCCACCTATTAATCTAATAATTTAATGCACTTCAAAAGAGGACATACATATATGAATACAAATTATGCTTGATTTATATAGTCTTACACGTGCTACTAATATAATAAATAAATGTGATTCAGGTACTTGCAGAAAAGAAGAAAATCTAATGAGAGGAGAGAAAAATATAAGAATAAATGAATCAACACAATATAAACAAAAACAAATAAAGAAGAATATGTGCAAGAAAGCATGGCTTTAACCTCTTTTATGTGAAAGCTAAATTTATAGGATTTATTAAACACAAGTGAAGCCATATTAGCTCTTTATAATAATAATAATAATAATAATAATAATGAGAAACAACTAACAAAATAATCTTCAAAATAGAGGTATAATCAAGTTCAAGTTGGGCAATTACCCCCTTTATAATAAAAAATTTCTATATATAAATATTAAAATGTAATATTATTTTCTTATTTAATTTAAATAATGTAATAATTTTCCCCTTTCTCAATATACTTTTTGTGTCTTAACACTGAAAAAATTAAATATTTGATTATTTTACACACTTAAAAGTAATGCTTATGATGAGAAGCTCAATTTGTTCCAAATAACAATAATAGTAAGTTAAAATCATTCACTTGAGAGCTTAAAATTATTCAGGATAAAAATTAACCTTATTATTTTTTCCTAGTAGCACAAAATGATATGAAATTAATGCAATAAAATTAAATTAAAATTTTACAAAAAATAATATAATGGACAACAACACATAATAAAAACCAAGCTCAAAGACAAAACAACTCATTACAACAGCTAATCCACGATATAATAAACAATAATTTACCACAGCTGATAGAAATCTAACATTAGTTTTTTGTTTTAACTCCATCAATAAGGGTGAGTCGAGCAAGCCAAGTTCGTTAACTCAGTGAGCTGACTCATTTTAAAAATATTAATAAAAAAATAAACTCAAAATATTAAATTTAAAGACTTTTAAAATATATATATATATATATATATATATATATATATATATATATATATATATATATATATATATATTAATTTCATTTTCCATGATTTTTTTATTATTTCTCTTCTAATTGTTCGTACTATTTATTGTTTTATAACAACACTATTATAAAGTAATATTCTCCTGTATAATAAACAAGCGAGTTCAAATTGACAAACTTAAACTTGAGCTCGATAGATTAACCAAACTCGAGCTAAGAGTGGCATTAGCTCGACTTGACTCATTTACACCCCTAAGTACCAAACACTGAAATTTGAAAAGGAAGCAAATAAAAATACATAATTAGATGCCAAAAACCCCAAAATCAATTTTCCATTAAAGAAAATTGAATCAATTCATAGCAACATCAAATACATAGATAGATAACACCCATAAAACATTAAACCACTTCTTCAAACTCATACTAACAAAGTACAATAAATACATCCAATACGACACCACACAACATTTCTTCTTCGCCGGCCAAATTCCCGAAACCTTCAATCCTTATTTCGAGCTCGATCCTTTTTGTGGCCGCCGAGAATACGAGAAATCTGAAGGCCTCTGCTGAAAGCTTGATTGAATAACATTCTAGTCTGGAACTCAGAAACAAAGGGGAACCATGCCAAGAAGGCAATGGGGGTGAAAAGCAGCAGCCCCATCATAATCTCATAGCCTCGAGCGAGAGCTTTGATCGAACCCCATATCCCGAATTTGCGCATAGCGGGTTTGCATGCTTGCGCAATCTGAAGAGAATGTTATGAAATTAAAAACTTAAGCAGAAACAAAACTATAGGGACATTTTTATACATAACACCTAATTTCTATGTATTTACATATCTAAGACCTAATGTTTAAATTTTACACACACACATATATATATATACATATATACCACTCAAATCTTTCTAAGTCATATAAAAAATATCACTATGTTAACATTTTCTTGCCTAGTATAGTGGACTATATGCAAAAATTGAAATTTAGATGTTAGATATGTAAATACATAAGAATTGAGTGGTATGTCAATCTTCCAAATATAGGGGCATTTACATACATACCACCCAATTTCTATGCCTTTACATATCTAATGCTCACAATTTAATTTTTACATATCACCACTGAAAATTTTCATATCACATCAAAAGTATCACTATTTTAACTTTTAAAAGATGAAAATCTATATTTTAATGCATAGATGAGGTGCCATATATGTAAAAATTAGAGTTTAGGAGTTACATAAATAAATATATAGGAATATAGTGGTATGTATGTAAATTTTCCTATCAATAAATATGTGGCATTTACATACATATCAAATTCTAATGTATTTACATATTTAACATCTAAACTTTACTTTTTTACATTTATACCACCAAAAACTTTCATTATCACATCAAAAATATTTAACTTGTAAATAGTGAAACACATCTTTTCATCTATAGGTAATGTGGCATATATGTAAAAATTAGAGTTTAGGTGTGAGACATGTACAATATAAAGGAATTGATTTGTATGTAAGTAAAACTTCCAATAAATAAGAAAGGTATTCACATACATACCACCCAATTCCTATATATTTACAAATATAACATCTAAATTTTACCTTTTATATTTATACCACCAAAATCATTCATATCACAACAAAAATAACATACTTTAGCTTTTGAAAATTGAAACACAGCTTCTTATGCTTAGGTGTTAGATATGTAAACACATAAGAATTGAGTGGTATGTATGTAAATCTTCCTAAATAATAATAATCATAATATTGGTATATAATGGGTAAAGTTCAAATGGTAGTGTACTAACCAGGAGTAGGCCCCAACCAGTTGGCAAGAAAGCAAGGAAACAAACTATGATATCTTGGAAGGTCATGTGAGGGATGGTAATCAAGATGATCAGAATAGACATGAACGTAACAAAGATTAGGAATTTGATCAACCGGAAAACAAGCTGAAAGTTCGCGCTGAATCTCTGCCTTCCGACGGATACAGTCTGCAAAAAACATAAATAATGACAATAAATTAATTTGAATATGTTATGTTGTCAGTTAGAAAATAAAAATATAAGGATATTGCATCTTGAAGAGAGAAAGAAAGGTCTAGATGGCGATGCATAAGAGTGTAACTGAGCCAAGCAGACTCGTGAACGTGATCAAGCTCGTGACTTGAGCTCGATTAGCTAACCATGTTAAGTTAAAGCTAGCCCCAACTCGATTTGTTAGCTTGTGAACCAGCTCATCTAAAAGATAATGAATATTCAATATACTAAAAAATATATTAAAATTCGAGACTTCACTTCTAAATTTTTAAAGAAGTATTTAAGAAAAAATACTATTTTAAATTTTATAGAAAGTGATATCTTAATATGTATCTCTTAATTGCTCATTCTATTTGTCATTTTATTATAACACTGGCTAGCATCAATTAATATTATTTTATTTCTTTCAAAATAAACAAGCCGGCTCTTCAGGTGGCTCGAAGTTGTAGATTTAAACTCGAAATATTAATCAAGCTGAAGCTGAAGCATAGGGTGACTGAAGCTCGACTCGACTCAATTTGTTTACACTCCTAGCAGTGCAGAAGAAATGGTTTTAAAATAGCTGCTGCAAGTGAGGCCTGACACAGTACTTTATTTCATTATTAACAATCAGGAGACTTGACTAAATTTTTAATATACTAGGATTTGGAATTTAAATGAAGTATTTAAGAACGAATATTATGTTAGAGGATTATAAAGGGTATCTTAAAAGGTATGATTAAATTGTTATCTGTGTTGACATCTGTTACAATATTATAGATTCACACGAACACATAAGTTTGAAATATTAGCCCTAATGCCCTATTACAATGACAATGGGACTAAAGAGAAATAGAGTAGAACTGACATGCTTCTGATTGTCCAAATATTGTGTATAAATACGTCATGTTATTTCTTAAAATATAGATTGCATGAATTTTGATAACCGAAATCTCGCTATTTAGTATCATGAAAGAAATTTTAGTCCTAAATTTACGAGGTTTTCGAATGCAGTTCAAAGGCGCAAAACCAAAGGAAGTTCAATGAAGCCACATCATGATGAAGAATACAATGACAAATTCAGTCTAATGACAATTAATCAAAATTAAGGCGTGAGAGAAGAAATTATAATTTAGTTACTTTGGACGACTAAATTATAAATCTATCAAGAATCCTATGAATTTACCTTCATGACGAGCAATACTATCACGATCACGAGCCAAGAAACGCCATATACCTGTAAAAACAAGCAAATAATTTAAGTTCAGAATCACACATTTCTCAAGTGAAATTGCAACAAATTTTCATGCTTGAAATAACTGGTTACAGATGTACCAATATGCTTTTTGTCTTGGTTATATTCAAGTGATAGAGAAGCCCATATTGATAGATGAAAAAGCGGAAAGATAGCACTATTTCCAAAATGGTCCCTCGCTTTCCCGAATATTTCAAATGATCTTGCTCTTTCTCCCACCATGATTCCCAGCTGCTATCCGTCGCCACTCCGATCCCACCTCGGTTACTTATCCATTTGTTCCAATCAGTCCAATCATCAACAATCTTTTGCCATTCAAATCCAGAAGGATTAAATAAAAATGGAGCGAATAACCAAGTCCCAACCATAAACCACATCGAAGCAGTGATAAATATGTAAGCAACCGCGGATCTATAAGGTTGCCCGAATATTTGGTAAACGACAAGTAAGATCATCAACTCCATGCCCTTCACGAAATGACTACGAGAATAAAGACGGTAATTATCAGCGAACTTTGCATGGAAGACGACGAAACCACGACCTGTAGCGCGATACTCAGCACCTCCATGAAGCAAAGTCCTTCCGTAATAGTGAGTTTTGGTTCCAAGTGAAAATGTAAAGAAAACGGAAGCTAATTGTAACTGCATCATGATGAATTCGCTTAGAGCATTTCGAAATCCCTTTTCAAGGCCAATTTCCATCATCATTGGTAGAGCCATCAAAAACCCAAGCTGCACGAAGGACTGCGAGGCGAGAGCAACTTGAAGGGGGTGGTTGTGAATGAACCTTTTCCCAGTAGCCAAGCCCTCATCGAGCCCGCTAAGAACGAGATAAAGTCGCCCGTATAGAAAAATGTATACTGTCAGGACAGTCAACTGCCATTCAAAGAAAAAAAAAAAGGTGGTGAAAATTTACATACTTAGCACACAGTTCTTATGTATTTACATATCTCACACTTTGACTTTTGTATTTACACACAAACCACTTTAGTGCTTTAAATCATGCATGAAAATTTGTATTTAACTTTTAAAAAGTGGTAATAATGGTTTAGTTGGTGTAATTTTAAAGATGAGTGCTATGTGTGTAAACAATGAAAGTTTAGGCATGAGATATGTAAACACATAAAAATTGTGTGCTATGTATGTAAATGCCCGAAAATAAAAAAATGATGAGCTTCAGTTCAAAAATTCATCATAATCATGACAATTTTATGTAAAAACCATGACATACCAAGGTACTAAAATAAAATCCCACAGTCGTAAAATAACAGGACATCATCCTGAAGAAGTCGAAACGGTGCCCAAGACGATATATGTCGCGGCTCAATGTCTGCTCACCGTTTCCATTTGCGATTTTTGCTTCAAACAGAGATATCTGATTAAGGCCCACATCTCTTCCTTTACCAACTTGCAAATATTCATGATGAGTAACACTGCCTTCGCGGAGAGTCGAATTGAAACCTACACCACAGAAGACGAATATAACTTGCTCAGATAACTGATGAGTTTCCATCATTATTTTGAACTACAGTAAAAAACAAGATGGAACTTAAATTCATGAAAATACCGGCAAAAATGTCCTCGCTTAAATTAATTATCTTGGAAGCCTTGCTCACACCGCCTCTTGTGAGATGAAAAAGTCTATCAAAGACATCCGGGTGACCATAGTGAAATCGAACCCTAAACATAAAAAAGATAAAGACGCTTATTAGACAGAAGGAACTGGAGCTGCACGAACTGCACAAAGAACTAATATGAACAGTTTAAGAGATTTCCATTATAAATTTTAGAAGCGGAAAAATAATTATTCCTCTTCAATTTCATAGAGAACGTTTACAAATAGAGTGGGATAACTTCCACATTAAAAAAGTAATAAAATCAGTCACAACATTCCATAATAACAGAAGAAAACCAAAACTATGACATACCAATAATTCTAAATCTTAAAAATAGAAAATACTAATAATAAAAGATATTAAAACATAAAATCTTTTTAAAAAATTCAACACCTCCCATCAAGTTGGAGCATAGATATCTATCATGCCCAACTTACTTACAAGGAACTCAAAAATGGGACAAAAAAGTAATTTAGTGAAGATAAATGTTATTTGTTGCGCTGTCAAAGTGGAAAACATGTAAATAGCCTCACAATTAATCTAGTCTTTTATGAAGCGTCTATCATCTCCATAACTTTTGCGCGATCATGTTGCACTGAATTTTCTGGAATGGTTATGTCAACTTTATTGGCACAATAAAACTTCAATTGGCTTGGTTGATCCACAACTCTTCAAGAATCTATTTGGCCATAACATCTCACAAATCCATTAGTAATAACTCGGTATTCTGTCTCGACGCTACTCCTTACCACCACATTCTATTTCCATTTCGTCATGTAAACAAACATTCCTAGACATAAGTGCAGTATCCAACAACTAAGCCCGCCTAGTTTGCATAGATGCATGCCTATAAGTTCTGTTGTGTGGTCTTTTGAAAGAGTAAAACGTTTACCTGGTATACTTTTTAGGTATATGAGAGTCATGTTAATAACTTCATGGTGTTTCTCAGAGGGTGAATGCATAAATTGACTTACCAAACTTACAACAAAGGCCATATATGGTCGTGCATATGGCAATTATATCAATTTTACCACAAACTCTTGATATCGGTCAGTATTCACTGGGTCACCCTCATCTCCTAGTTTCTGATTGGGATCAATTGAAATGTTTGCTGGCTTACAAACACTCATCCATGTTTCCTTCAAAAGAAAAAGAACATAATTTCGCGTTGGAAAACAACAATCCCATCTATCGATCTAGCAACTTCCATGCCAAAAAAATACCTCAAAAATCCTAAAGCTTTGCTCTAAAAAACTAATGAGGGGGAGGTCTTCAACCGGTTTATTTCATATATGTCATCTCCGGTGAGTATGACTATCTTCTCATCCTTTGAATGCTGAAGAATATAGTATGATACCTTTGCCAAAGAGTACACTCCTAATTTTTAACAAACAAAGCAAATTTCTCATACCACGCTCTAGATAACTGTTTCAAGTCATATAAGGACTTTTTTAGTACACACACCTTGCCAAAATTCTAACAAAATTCTGGAGGTCCATCCATGACACATCTTCCTCTTTCCCACTAAAAATGTATTTTTTATATCAAACTGTTACAGAGGCCATTCAAGATTAGCAACATTGCTAGAAGAACTTTTATAGATTTTAGTTTTGCCAAGGGGGTGAATGTCTCTAAGTGATTAATGCCATAGGTCTAATTGAATCCCTTAACAACCAGTCCAGCCTTGTACATTTCTAGAGAACCTTCAAAATTACACTACTAAAAGCACCCATTTGCATTTGACACTTTTCTTCACTCTAAGCAAATCAACTAATTCTCACGCGCCATTTTTTATTAGAGCATTCATCTCCTAAAAGATAGCCTACTTACATTTGGAAACTTTTAGAGCATCCTACACAATATTAGTAATCTCCATAAAAGTCATATACGTCGTGAAAACCCGAGGCGACATAGTTTCATATGACACATAATGAGAAAAATGAATGTTGGGTGCAAGATCTCACCCCTTACAAGAAGTGCAATGGGATGACTGAAATCATTAGATTTCAGATTAGAGCTAGACTTACGTTTAGAATTAGAAAACTCGAAACTCAAAGAAGTGGACTGATCGTGGGGTAAAGGCTCAGTGAGGACATTACCTGGAGGATTCATGAAATCAAGGCAATGCAAAAGATCCATAGACTTACTTTTCAGTTATCTTTTATTGCGAGTAGAACATGTCAAATAGTACCTATGTTATAGTGTTTCCTCTTTGTTAGTTGTTATAGGATTAAGAACATTATGAGATGACACAGTATAAACATCAAATTCATCTTTAATATCTAAAAACTCGACACACTTTCTTCCAATATAATATAGCTTGCATTTTAAGGTTGAACAATCAAGATTGGGACTTTGTGAGAATTTAGTTTGATGAAAATCTTGAAAGTAGTAGTTGAATAACTATTTTGTCCCTCCCCCATTGAATGTGAAGATACAAAGAAAGGGTAGTACTTCAAAAAAATGTTACATTTATGGAAACAAACATTTTTTCGAAATAGAATCGAAACACTTATACCCCATTTGGGTGGGACCATAACCAACAACACTTTTATGGTTTGAAATTCAGAATTTTCTCAATTATGACTATGAATGTGAACAAATACAGTGCACTCAAATATCTTTAAAGATAAATCATAGAAAAACAAATCTACTAGGTAAATATTCTGGAAAATATCAAAAGATGTTCAAAATTTAAGACTTTATTGTGTGATCCATTAATAAGGAATGCAGCAGTAAGAGTGGTTTCACCTTAAATATATTTCGACATATGATTTGTAAATAACAATGTCTGAGCTACTTTCAATAAATGTTTGTTTTCTCTTTCAGCTGCACCATTTTATTGTGGGGTGCTGACAAGAGAGTTTTGATGAATTATTCCTTTTTTCGGAAAAAAATAGACCTAAAACATTTTTGAAATACTTTTGACAATTATTACTATGTAATATTTGAATAGCTTTTTTGAAAATACGTTTCTACCTAGCGTAAAAGTTTTTAAAAATTAATTCCACATTTTCTTTCATCAAGTACACCTAATTTAATCTTGTGTGATCGTCCAGTAAAGATAAACCATTTTTCCAGAGTAAGATATTTAGAAGAAACCCAAAATATCACTATGAATTAAAGTAAAATGTGTAGTTAGTTTGTAAATTTGAGAAGAAAAAGACACGATAATGTTGGCAAATTGACGGACTTCACATTAGAAATATTACAACTTTATATTTCAAAATAAACTAGGAAATTAGAATTTTAAATATTAGAAACTATGATAACTAAACCAATGTTATATAAGATAATATCTTCTTTCGAAATAAAAGTAAAATTTAAACAAGCACTTAAACATTGTTTATTTGCATCAAATTCATCTCCAAAAGAGTATAGTCAATCATCTTCCTAGCATTGTCAATCAACCTCGCAGTGGTCATTTCATGAAACTCACAATAAGAGAAAAAAAAATAAGCTTTCCATTGATAATCAAAAACAATTTTGATGATGGACAATAGATGACAAGATAAATTAGGAATATGAACACATCACGAAAGGTTAACAATAATGTGAGTTTGACAATTCTTATCCCAACAATTATCGAGAGGGACAATTTTAACCCCTTTATTGACAGCACCAAATCTATAAGATGAGAATAATTTAGAATAATCACTCATATGATCAATTGTACTGAAATCAATTATCCAAAAAAATGAATAAAATTAGGTTTAACACTTAAAAATGCAGTGGCTAGAGAGTTATCCTTCTGTATTGAGGTAAAATTGAGTCAATGACAATTTTGGAAATTGAAACAACTTCTACAGATGCTCTAGTTGCTCATTGGTGAAAGATATTGTATCTGAGTTGGTAGAAGGCCCTTGAGTTTCATCAGCAGTGACTTGCTAAGCCCGACCTTCACATTTGGATTTGGTTTCCAATTTGCATGTTTACATTGAATTTCCAACATGCCTTTCCTTCATATACCATGTCAAAATAGAACCAATAAAAACTTAAGAATTTCTTTCGGCGATGACCATCGCCGATTCATACATCATCAGAGAGAAAAGAGGGTGAATCCAAACATAAAAGTCAATTTTGATCACGAGTTATTTTGGTGCTTTGAAGCTAAGTAGAGAATAAATTGATGGAGATGACTCTAGTGAAAAAAAAGCCGAAGGTTTTAAAGCTGATTAAGTATTTGATTGGTCTACTTCCGACTCAGTTTGATTCTCTGATTCATGGTACTCGAGAACGAAAGTTGTCTTTGTGAAAATTAGAGGTGTCGAAAAAATGAGGTTAAATCCTCTAAGGTGTGGTATTTTGAAATATATTTTTAAATATATTGTTTCCAATCGACTTCAATCCAAACAAAAAAAAAAAAAGAAGTTCTACGCTTATTTCACAATTAACTAAAAAAGTGAAAACTATTTCAGACACATTGTGTTCATAGTACTCTGCAAATTTTTTACAACAAATCAAACAATAAGATAAAAAATACCTTGTGTGTGGCTCCAACACCTGCAGCTGATCATCTGTCGGCCAGCTCTTTCGTTTCGAAAATAGTTTTAAAATTTAATATAATATAAAAGGTATGTAATTTTGGGTTTTGAAAGTAATATGTTTTAATTTTTGGAAAATGAGACCGAGTGGATCTCATTTGCCCAATGGTTTGCAAAATCGTGTCCGATACCACAAATAATACACCTTCTCGAAAGATAAGTGCATCCCGCGGCGGTGGACCCAATCGTACAAACTAGAAGGTTTATGACATTTGTTTGGCCTGCGAACCTTTTATTTATGATCGACAAGTTCTCCCACTTAATATAAAGACAGGTAGAGTTTCTTTTACCTGAGTTCAAGCTCCTATAAAGATAAGCCCTTATAGTTAATTACATCTCGAATGACCGATGTCACTTGAGAAAACTCTCAATAATGATCGCTAGTTTTGTCTTCAAGAATCTTAAAGTTTAGGTTTTCAAGGTACGACGTGAAATATCAAGTGGGAAAGACTTAATGTGGAACACTTATTTTCAAGAGTCGAAGAAGTGAACGGTAGGGGATGTCATGGATCCGAGGCAAGCCTCAGTAACTTCCCAACTATCCTACTGTGTGGCTGCTTTTTGGAGAATTTTTATTAAATATTTCAATCATGTCAATTTTATCATGTCAAGAATCTTAAAGTTTAGGTTTTCAAGGTACGACGTGAAATATCAAGTGGGAAAGACTTAATGTGGAACACTTATTTTCAAGAGTCGAAGAAGTGAACGGTAGGGGATGTCATGGATCCGAAGTGACCTCGATAGCTTCCCATCTATCTCTTACTGTGCTACATTTTGGAGAATTTTTATTAAATATTTCAATCATGTCAATTTTATTATTTGAGACTTACACTTGCATAATATCTGATTATGCAAGTAGTCCGCAGAGATAAGAGAGTTTACGTTGTACCATATGACAATCTCGAAACCTATTACGAGTTAGGACTTACATAGCACAGCACGGTTGCACAAAAACTTAAGGGGAAAGTAACGATTTGTGTCGTGCTAGGCGAGCTACCTCGAAGTCATATATGTTGTTATTGTTAAACTAAGAAGAGAGCTAGCTGAAGAAGATCCTCTTACTACTCGATCTGAATTCCTCGCCATGCTGCCCACGAACTTAGCTCCAAACCTCATGCTGTAGCGATGGCGCCATGATTCAAGTGTTTGAGATTGGTGGTTTATGTTTCACAGTTTTGGTGTCAAAATTTGATTTTGTTATTTTTGTTCAAATGTTGAAATCCTCATGAGAGAATTAAGGGTGTTCAATAGGTTCAAAAGTGTGTTAATTTTTAAAAATGTACTTTTATTTTGATTTTACAACTAAAGCATGCATAGTAAAATAAATTGCATATAAATAAAAATGCAATAAATAAACTGTAAAAGTGTACCTGACATCTGCTACCACCGCGTGATTAGTATTGTAATCATAGTATAATTTGCAATAGATTTAAATAAACTTGCAAGAAAAGTAAGGAAAGCGAGAAAATAAAGTACAAAAGTCTGAAAAAGGAGTCGTATAAATCACAAGCAAAACTCGTAGTCACGTATGGAAGACCGAAACTGGGTGTAAGACATCAGTAAAAGCTGGAGCTTAGAGCTGGACTGTGTGCTTCCCAATCTTGGACAAGCGCTACCAATCTGATAATCTACGGAGAGCAATCCTTAACCTCAATCCAAGTGACGAATTATGAACCTTAAAAATTTTTATAAGAAGAATTCTTTGAATTTCATGCAGAAGCTGTTGTTTAAGTTTTTATGCAGAGTTCTTTTTAACACGAAAAAGAGATTTTTTTTTGTTTTATTTTCCGTAAATATTTTGTAAAGTAGTGGAGTCCATAAACTATTCACTCTAATCGGGCTAGGACTACTGGCGACCTAAGAGCGTCGGGAGAAACAATCTCACCAAGAGTCGGCGAATAGTATCATCTGTCATTTCCTCTCCCTTCTTAGAGGTATTTGATGTAGGAGATACTATTCTAAATATTCCCACATCGTATCCCTCATTTAGTACACATTAACATTATCTTCATCGCTCTAACCACATAGATCTCAGACTTATACCAGTCCGATGATTTATATGTGGCAAAAAAGAATGTCCCCAATTGCGAGGAGGATTTGAGCATAAGGTTCAAGCTCAAATCCAGGTGCATTGGGTTTCAATATAGGTTAAGTCATGGCGAGAATTCCATTATTTGATTTAATTAAAAAAGTGTGAACTACGCCTCAGTGCATCCTCATGTATAGTGTCCTAATCAGTTTGTGAACTAGGGTTAAGTGTCTAATTTCATCATTCATTTGAAAATTAGGTAGATGAATTCTCACCTAGAGTGTGCTCCTAAAATCTAGGAAGCCTACATTGAAAATTAGGTAGATGACCTCTCACCTAAAGTGTGCTCCTAAAATTTAGAATGTCTACACTGAAAATTAAGTAGATGAACTCTCACCTAGGGTGTGCTCTTAAAATGTACGAAGCTTACACTGAAAATTAGGTAGATGAACTCTCAGCTAGGGTGTGCTCCTAAAATCTACGAAGCTTACACTGAAAATTAGGTAGATGAACTCTCACCTAGGGTATGCTCCTAAAATCTACGAAGCCTGCACTAAAAATTGTGCTTGAAGTGATTTAAAGTGATTAATCCTCAATTAGGTATTTTTCAATTAATTCTCAAATATCTCTGTGTTTTTCAAATAATCAAATTAGAAATTTCCATTTTTGACTTGACCATTTTAAAAGCAAAAAAAAAGCAAGGGAACGAAGGAGGCCGGCCTCCTTCCAAAACTAGTAAAAACAAAAAGGAGGGAAAACGAGTTAATCGGCCTAAAACATTATAATAATCGAATGAAACCCAAAACAGTGGACAAAAGGGCCCCAAACAGTAGCTGAGAACCTCCAACAGGGATTCTAAGGCTTCCTACGACTTCGAACAACAACTAGCAAGCTTACGCGGTGATCCTATGATATCCTACGGCTCCGGGCAGCAACTATAAGCTTCCGAACAGCAATTCTAAGCACCGAACAGCAGCTATAAGCTTCCAAACAGCAAATTCAATGCTTCCTACAGTAGCCTACAACAATCGACACCTCCAAACAGCTCTTTCGACACTTCCTACAGCACCTAACAGCTATCGGCAACTCCAAACAGCACCTACAACAGCTTTCTACAGCTAAACTACACCTCTAGGCCTACGAACAGCAGCTAAATAGTAGTTCCAGGCCTCAGAAAAGCAGCAAACAACAGTTTTAAACCTCCTACAACACTTCTAAACCCCCGAACAGCAGCAAACAACAGTTTAAAGCTTCCCAAAACACTTCTAAACCTCTGAACAGCAGCAAACAGCAGTTTTAAACCTACGACAGCACTTCTAAACCTTCGAACAGCAGCAAACAGCAGTTTTAAACCTCCTACAACACTTCTAAACCCATGAACAGCAGAAAACAGCAGTTTTAAAGCTTCCCATAGCACTTTTAAACCTCCAAACAACAACAAACAACAGTTTTAAACCTCCTACAACACTTCTAAACCTCCGAACAACAGCAAACAACTCATTTAAAGCTTCCCGCAGCACCTCGAAACACTAGACAACAATTTTCCAGCTCCCCTTCAGCTTCCCACAACACCTCCAAACACTAGACAGCAGCTTTCTAGCTCCCCTACAGCTTTCACAGCACTTCCCAAACACAAACAACAGCTTTACAGCTCTCGAACAGCTCTCCCACAGCTTCCTACAACACTTCCAAACACTGGACAACAGCTTTCCAGCTCCCCTACAGCTTTCTACAGCACCTCCAAACACTAGACATATTGACAGCCCAAACAGCACTTATGGAAACCCAAAACAACAATTTTAAATGCTCCAAACAATACTTAAATGAGCCCCAAAATCAGCTAGGAAACTTAGCCCAAAACAGTATGCAAACTCTCCAAAATTAGTGAACGGATTGTTGTCAGAACAATAAAAGTATCAGGTAAAAGCAATCTCTTATCCCTATCCAAAACGGTGATATATGCGGCTCTAAATCAATATTGAAAACACTCGGGATAACATGTGTTTCAAGCCTAAAAATAGTAAATTCACAAGGTTCAAAATAACACTTAATCCTCCTAAAGCGGTGAATTCACGTGGCTAAAAAAAAAGAAAAAAAGAAAAAAAAGCTTAAAACAACATTTTAAACTCTTCAAATCAGCATTTAAAAGAATATTAGGAAGGTTCGCATACATACTACTCAATTCTTATGTATTTACATATTTAACTCCTAAATTTCAACTCTTTGCATTCGTGTCACCTTGATTTTATGCATGACAATAGCTTGCATTAGATATGTGAATATGTAAGAATTGAGTTTTTTATATACCGCTAAAAACCTTTTTTTTTTAATCATATCAAAGAAACTCTTAAAAATGTGAGATGTAACTTTCGCGCGCAAGTAAGGTGGCTTATGGGTAAAAAAATTTAAGTTTGGGTGTTATATTTGTAAATATGATTGTAGGTGTGAGATAACTAAATACATATCAGAATCGAACGGCGTGTGTGAATTCCCCGCTTACTATCATAACTTGGCATTGTTTAATTGAATCAGCCAGTTTTTATGTGCAATATATGTGATGGTTATACTTCCATTGCTCATTAGAAGTCACCAGTCAATTTATATCAAAAATGAAAGTTTTTCCTCTACTCTTTCGATCTTAAGGCTGCTACAGACACTTTACCGGCAACGATTTCCGGATCAATGCTGTCGGGGTTGGCTGTTTGGAGCTTCGTGGCTGTATTTGATGACAGCCACTGGTTTCCGAGATCCTACAAAGACTCTGGGTAAGAAGTACACTTTCCCTCTTCGGTTGGTGTCCTTGATGAAAGGTCAACCTCTAGGATACTCTTCGTCATGGCCAGACTTCGCACTCACACATCATATGTCAGTGTGGGGGGCCACCTGGCCGGTTTGGGTAGTCCTACAGATGTGAAGACCTGAAGGCTTTTCTTTCAAAAAAAAAGAAAACATTACCATCATAAAGGCCCAACATCACCAAAAAAGGGAGCCAATTATTGGACCAGCTCTCCAAATACCTGAATATATATATATATATATATATATATATATATATATATATATATATACATATGTATCTATATATATATGTATATGTATGTATGTATGTATGTATGTATGTATGTATGTATGTATGTATGTATGTATGTATGTATGCATATGTATACAACTCATTAAGCAATACACCACCTACATTTACTTCATGTGGATAGACAGAAAGAGCTTTGATACTTTTGCAATCAATTGTGTTATAAAATAATTATGATCCAATAAGAGCCATGTAATCTTAACCTACAGGACTTCAATAAGATGCATTGCCTTATTAGGATTTGAGCCATACGCCAATCCAAGCTATCCTTTGATCCACTAGAATAAGAACTATATATGACTCAATTCCTATTTATTTACATATCTAACACCCAAACTATACTTACATTTATAACACCCAAACGTCTCACATTGCATCAAAAATATCAAAATGTAAGCTTTCAAAAAGACAAACTGAAATATACCGCTTCATGCATAGGATTGGTGGCATACATGTAAAGACTAGTATTTAGATGTTAGAGGATAAACACAAAAGAATTTAAGTCGCATGTATGTAAACCTTCATTCTGAATTTCAAGATAGCTGCAGCTAATTCCCAAAAGAAGTGTGGAGATGTAAAGAAGAAAATCTTAGAAAATATAAGTAAACTTTATTCGCAGCACGTTCTTTATGAGATGAATGACTTCCTCAACATTTTAAAAGATCAGCATGTGCTCCTCCTGATAAAGAAACTAGAGAGGCATAGATAGCCTAGTGGAAGAAAACACGTACCTTTCCGGATTGAAAGTGTGGTGATGTCCCTTCGATTTTCACAGCTCGGCCGCAGCTGTATTGCGCGGATTTCAACCAAATGAGGGAGAGGCGAGTGCTTCGGTCGAAAAAAAAAAGAAGGGAGTCGAATGTTGCAGAGAGGAGGCTGGGTTCGAACGAGTAGCCTTCTTCTGCGCGTGGAAGAGGGAGCCGAGATCGGTGAACCAAAGGCTTCAGTTTGTTCAGCGTGAGGGAAGGAGGCGAGCGGTTCAGGCTTCTTTAGAGAGGAGGCGAGCGAGTGGGATCGAGGGCGTCGAGCGGGTAATTCAGTGCAATATGGGGTCGAGAGTCGCAAGCGAGCGGGGTTGTGCGAGGAGTATTCCGGGCAAGCGTGAGAGAGAGAGAGAGCAGACGAGCGGCTTCGGTGCAGGGAGCTAAGCGATGCTTCGGCCAAGAGAAAGGGGGAGCAACGTGATCGAGCGGAGGAGTGGGATTCGTCTAATTCTCGCAGACAGAAGGAGTTGAGCGGGATTTGTATTCTACAAATTCTCAAAGACCCGTTACGCTGGGTTTGGCGGGGAAATAAATGGTTTCCACCAGGGCTAGTCTTATTAGGTAAATAATAAAACCCAATTGGCTCTTATTAAATTGGAATTAGGCGGTTAGATTTGAAATCCAAAATTTGAAATTTGAAATCATTTAGCCCTTGTTCAACATGCGTCGAACTCAAAATGAACCTGAGCTGAGCCAGACTCCGCACCGCGCTAATTAAAAAAAAAAGTGCATCAATTTTCGTGTCGTTTGCTCGCGCGCGGAACCATAGTGATATGGGTGTCCATCCTAGCTAAAGTCGATGTCCCGGACGCATCCACGTAGTCGGTTTCATCATTCGGGATCGTCCGGACGAGTTCTCCGATAGTCGGGCCAAAAATGTGTCAAATTGTGGTGTGCGCGAGTGCTCGAGTCGCTACGAGTTTACCTAAGACCGTCTGATCCTATGGGAACTCATTTTCGGGCCCTCAACATGTTAGTTCTTAACCCTTGCAACTAAAAGTCGAGTACTTGGGACTACTCATGCGAAGTTTTCACAAAAATGGGTCAATAAGCGGTTCGAAGTTCTATGAAATGTGGGCTCCATTACTAGTCCGCTAGGATGGTCAGTAAGGAACTCCTACAGCTAGATCCTAGAGTATAATGTGAAGGAAGCTAGGACCTCACTAAAAATGAGGTCAACATCATCCTGCACACCAACTTGTTGTCGGCCTACCTTGCTACAATTCCATTAGCTATCAACATCCCTTCCAGCCACCCTTCTTGTTCTCAAAAACCCGCAGACTACCTCACTCTCGCTGTCCAACCGGATTCACCCCCTCAGTGCTCACCCAAAAAGCTTGTTTGTGCTTGTGCTCTTTATTTCATGTTTTAAGAATATTTATGTAATTCCTTTTTTGAAATTTTCGTAATTATATGTTGTGTATGTGTTTCTTGGGTGAATGCCGGCATCATTTGGTCTCAGAGATAACCTAACCCTAATCTTATCCTAAGATTTGCTAATATTCACCTTAACCCTCCACCCAAATTTTTTTCTTTCATATCCTCAACAAACCCTTTCAAACCTAAGCCCTAATCATACCAACCTGGGACGAGTTACAGTAGAAGATTTGCCAGTTTCAACAGAAGCTCACAGAGATTGATAATGGAAACCAGGAGGAATCCTCGACCACGATCTGGAGAATAGAAGGGGAGACAGGGAAGAGAATCTGAATCCATTCCACAGGGATGACACCAATGATGAGAAATACCAATCCCATCGCTTCAAGATTCAATATCAAAAGAGGTCGAGAGAGGAGCACATAGATGGAGGACATAAGGACTTTCAACATCAAAGTGAATCTACCAAAGTTCGATGGAGGCATAGATCCAAATAACTTTATCGACTGACTCTAATGTGTTAAGTGGATTTTCGAATAAAAGAAGGCACCAGAGGATAAGAAAGTGAAATTAGCAGTCATCAAATTGAAAAAGAGACTTTGCGGTGGGAGAATTTGCAGAGACAAAAGTGGAGGAAATTATAAGTTACCAAATGGGAAAAGATGAAAAAAGAGATGTAGAGGAAATACTTTCCACCTCATTACTGTCAGGACATGTTTCTGTGACTCCACCCGCAGCAGAGAAACCTTTCAGTGGAGAAGCTCACAATATAGTTCCACCAGTTGCAAATGAAGTGTGTGTTGGTCGTGCTAGATGAATACACCATATTCCTTAGCAATGTGCAGTTACAACCATACCGGTTGTTGGGGATGTCCAAATGATAACATTGAGGGTGGACAAGCAACAAAACAGAGTAAGCAAAAATCTTCATTAAAGCAGCAATCTTCACTCAGGCAATCACCTACAGCTACTACGACTGACAAGGGTACTTCTCACAGAGTTGACAACATAGTTCCACCAGTTGCAAATGAAGTGTGTTGTAGTCGAGCCAAAGGAATACATCATAGCCCTTAGCAATATGTAGTAACAACCATACTGGTTGTTGAGGATGCACAAACCATAAAATTGAGGGTAGACAGGCAACAAAATAGAGTAGATAGCGATCTTCATTAAAGCAATAGTCTGCACTCAGGCAGTAACCTACAGCTACTGCGACTGACAAGGGTACTTGCGGAGTTGGCAACATAGGGCGGTGGATTGACAAGACATATTTGAGTGGAAAGAAGCCAGAAAGAGTTGTACTTCTTGTACAATGCCAGCAGGGAAGTGTTTTAGGTGCCACGACTATGGATATATAGCCTCCAGTTGTCTTGCGAGTCGAGTTGTCATACTCACGGATCAAGGTGCCATCGAGAAGGCGGAGGACGAGGAGTTAGAGGATAGTCCATAGGAAGAATTTCAGCTCCAGGGTGATAGAGGAGAGATGTTAGTCATATGGAGAGTTTAGCAGTCAAACACGAGATCGATCATGGCTGAGGCAAAGTATTTTTCACACAAAATGTATGGTAAAGGGCAAGGTTTGTAGTTTAATCATCGACAGTAAGAGTTGTGAAAATGTGGTGTCAAGAATGATGGTGAAGAAATTGAGACTACCCATACAGGCTGATGGACCGTAGTGTTATCGAGCGAGCATTCAATGTATGAAAGAAGAAGTGAGACATACTCCGCGATATGCCTACAAAGACAACGCTCCATAGTTTATACGAGGGCATCCATTCCACGATGATATAAATTTTAGGGTCTTAGATGATGATTCTACCTACATGTCTGTGGAAGCTAACCAACATCAAGCCGAACATTTAAGAGGAATGAGTACAACATTTCTGAGAGAGTAGACGTCGAGGAGATGTTACAGTTGAAAGAGGAGGTTTCTGATACTTAGGTGAATGCAATGGCATTACTAATGTAGCATCACCAAATTATTTGTAGTTAATGATTCGTATTTCATCTTTATATTTTTTCTCGATGTATTTTCTCAAAATATATATAGCAACCTGTTTTTTTTGTGCACCGATAAACTTTAATTCTTAATTTTAAGCCTACTTAATTTTTTTTAAGAATCACTCGAACGTTGTATCAACTTAATTTTTTTAATTAGACTAAGATTTTTTTTATAACAAACAGGAAATATTATCTGAAGATCATCAAGCACTTCAAAAGTTTCACTTTGTTATTATAGTGATAGGCGTGTTCAACACCAGTCCAAAAGGAAAGCCAACTATAAGAGAAGATTGTATTCTTATCCTAGAAACATGACTCCTGCAGATTGCGACTTCTTCCGTTGTGTTGATGACACCGACGATGTTACTTCCAGACCGTGATCAGTCGAGGAAAGATGCAAGGATGAAAAGAAGATTGTCCCGAAGTCTTGATCATCAGGATTTCAAGACACATCATTTTGGGCTTGCTGATTACCGTTGTCATTATTATTATAGTCATTTGCTTCAAATAGTTAATCTTTTTTTTATGTATTAGAGTATTTGTGATTGAACTGTTAATTTTTCAGTACGACTTCTTTCTGTTATTTATTTCTGAATATTTACTTATTTTAATATATTACATATATAAGGACAAAATATTTTAACACTGCCGTTGCCGGTCCCAAGCCCGGATGTGAAAAGTGGAGGGTTGCGTTAGGTAGTCGACAGCCAGCGTAAAACTTGTCGAAAAAAATCATGACATGAATCGCTTTTGATCGTTGTGTAAGTCTTAGGGCGTCCACTAGAGCGACGCTGTTGTATAGCTTGAATACGATGGAAAGTGTGCGATGGCCATTACTGCCGGCGCCGGGTGTAGTGTCGAAGTAAGCGAGGTTCCGCATCACGGACGGATGCGGGTAAAGAAGTTAGTCGATAATCTTAGTATTAGGATAGGATCTTGGAATATAGGTACTCTCGATGGTAAATTAATGGAATTGGTTGATATTATGATCCATAGAAAGATAAATATCATATGTATTCGAAACTAAATGGGTTGGAGAAAAAGCTAAGGAAATTGATAACTTAGGTTTTAAAGCTATGGTATTACAGTAAGAGTCGTCTTAGAAATGGTGTAGGTATAATTATAGATAAAAGTTTGAAAGATAATGTTGTTAAAATTAATAGAGTTGGAGATAGAATTATAGCGACTTAAGATTATTATTGATACTAAGATTTTTAATATTATAAGTGTTTATCTTTCCTCGAGTTGGTTTAGATATAGGCTACAAGATAAATTACGGAATGATTTAGAAAGCTTATCTAGCAATACTGCATGAAGAAAAAATTTTTATTGGAGGAGATTTAAATGGACGTGTCGGTAGAGTTGTAGAAGATTTCGAAATATTCATAGGTGAGTTACGGTTATGGAGCGATTAATGAAGAAGGTAGAGCGATTTTAGATTTTCTTTAGCGTATGATATGATTATTCTTAATATTTTATTCGAAAAGAGATGAGCGTCTTATTCTTATAAGAATGGATCTAATAAAACACGAATTGATTATTTTAACATGAGAAGAAGAGATCGTCGAGATTGTAAGGATTGTAAGGTCGTTACAGTGAGCGATTAAGTACGGCAATCGATTATTAGTTACAGATTTTAAGATGAAGAGTTGTAAAATAAAGAATACTTAGGATTCGACAGTCGTAGAATAAGATGGGAGCGCACAAAAGACATGAAATAAAATTATTTTTATGAGTAAAATTCGAGATTTAAATATTTGGGATCTTCATGAAGAGCACGAATGTTATGTGGGAAAAATTAAGCTAATCTTATTAAACGAGTGGTAAAGATGTCTTGGAGAATCGAAAGAAAAGTTTAATAAATAAAAATAGTTGGTGGTGGAATAATAATGTGCGAGAAAGATAAAATATAAGAAGTTATGTTATAAAAATTGGTTTAAATGTAAAAGCGTAGAGAATTGGGAAAAATATAAAATGGCCGCGAGAGTGTAAAAGAATAATCTGTGATGTTAAAAGTTCTACTTTTAGTGATCTTTATAACGTGTTAGATCTAAGGAAGGTGAAAAATATATGTATAAGTAGCAAAACAAAGAGAAAAGAAAAGTAAAGATTTAAGCTCGAAGTAAAGTGTATTAAAGATGAAAATCGAAAAGTCTTTCTTAGAAAAAGATATTCGACATAGGTGGGTGAGTTATTTTGATAAAGCTTTTTAATGATGCTTTGAAAGTACGATCGACGCTTAGTGATCTTAATATCGTTAATAATAATAAAAGCTTTTCGACTTTTACGTCGCATTAGTAAAAAAGAAGTTGATGAGGCTTTAAAGAAAACCAGGGGGAAAGTCGTAGGGCACGATGATATCCGATTGAAGTGTGGAAATGTTTAGGTGATTTGGGGGTTTACGGCTTACTAAACTTTTTAATATTATTTTAAAAACAAAAAAGATGCACGAGGAGTGGAGAAAGAGCATTTTGGTCCACATTTTTAAGAATAAAGGAGATGCACGAGAGTGTACGAATTATAGAGGAATTAAATTGATGTGTCATACTTTAAAGTTATGGGAGAGGGTAATTGAACATAGGTTAAGACGTATTACGAAGATTTCTCATAATCGATTTGGATTTATGCTTGAGGCGAGTCTACCATGGAAAGCTATACATTTATTAAGAGGTTTGATGGAGAGGTACGGAGATAATAAGGAGGATCTACATTTGATTTTTATTGATTTAGAAAAAGCTTACGATAAGGTTCATAGAGATGTTCTTTGGAGAGTCCTTGAGAAGAAAGGTGTTGATTTGACTTATATTCGAGTCATTAAAGATATGTATGCTTAGAGTTATTACATGTGTTCGAGCGAAGGAGGATTGACCAAGTATTTTACTATTTACGTTGGTTTACATCGAGGATCGGCTTTAAGCCCATATCTTTTGCTTTATTTATGGATGGTCTTGCTGGCCATTTACGAGAGGATGTACCTTGGTGTATGCTTTTTCTTGATGATATCCTCCTGGTGGATAAGACAAGAGAAAAAGTCCGGGAAAAACTTGAATTATGGAGGTCTACATTGGAGTCTAAAGGTCTTCGTTTGAGTAGAACTAAAGCGGAATACATGGAATGTAATTTTAGTAATAGTAGGTCTAGTGACGAAGTGTAACTTTGGGTGATCAAATTATTAAAAGGTGTGAACGATTTAGATATCTTGGGTCCATTGTTCGAAAGCGATGGTGATATAGATGGGGATGTTAATAGTAGAATTCGGGTTGGTTGGTTGAAGTGGAGGAATGCGTCGGCTTTATTGTGTGATAGAAAAGTACCGCTTAGGCTGAAAGGAAAATTTTATAAGATGGTGGTGAGACCTTGATGCTACTATGGTGTTGAATGTTGGCCTTTAAAAGAGAAGCATAATGTTAAGTTAAGTGTTGCCGAGATGAGAATGATTAGATGGATGAGTGGCTTTACACTTAGAGACAAAATGCGAAATGAATATATCCGTAATAGGGTTGGAGTTGCACCGGTGTCGGATAAAATTAGAGAGAGTCGCCTTAGATGGTTTGGTCACATTAAACGTCGACCACTGATGATCCGATTAGGAGAGTAGATGTTTTAAATATAACTTATGTTAAGAAAGGCGAGAGCGAGACCTAGGAAAACTTGGGCTTATTGCATAAAAAATGATCTTAATCTATTAGAATTAAACGAAAATTTGACACTAAATAGGACGCAATGGAGAAAAAGGATTCATGTAGCCGACCCCACTTAGTGGGATTAAGGCTTTGTTGTTGTTGTTGTTGTTGTACATATATAAGGACAAAACAGTCTTTCTCAGCGGAAATAACAGTAGCACAGCAGATCTCCCAAACAAACACTTGTGTCTTTATCAACAACTTTCTGACAGCTCCTGAAAAATTGCTTGTCCAGAAAGTAGCTTTACAACAACTTTTTGAAAAAGCAACAACCACCCAAAACACGCCCTTTAAAAGAACAAGAAACACATCATGTTGTTACCTGCTAAGGATTCGATAGTAGGCGACATAGAGGAGGCGTTACACAAGAGCCACCTTCAGGCAGTCAGTTCAAAATGCTCCAGTGGCACTGGCATTCGTCCTACTAGAGGAAATTTGAGAATAGTAAGATATCAACACCGCTATAGACACTACTATATGACTTCTAGGATGTGATGACTAACAATCTTCAAGGGGATTAAAGCTATTGCGGGATATTTAACACCCATAGTTCTCATACTAGGATCAATGTTGCCGAATTGGCCTGCCTACAGATTGAGACCTACAGAGTACGAGGAGTTGCAACGACATTCAAGAGATTTCGTCGTGAGAGGATTAGTCATAAAAAGTACAAGTTTGTGTGCTGTTTCCGCCTTAATGGTAACCAAGATGGTTCGTGGCAGATGTGCATTGAAGACAGGGCCACCAACAAGATTACCATCAAGTACCAGTTTCTCATACCTCCTATACGACTTCTTGGATTAGTTGCATGGAGCTATCTTTTCTAACTTTGACTTATACAGTGGGTCCGAAGAAGAGTGGAAGACTGTCTTTAAGGCACAAAATAGTTTATAGGAGTTGACAGTTATGCTCTTCGGTTTGTCAAATGTGCTCAGTACTTTTATGAAGTTGATGAATCAGGTATTTAAGGCCCACGCTAAAAAATTTGTGGACTAATTTGATGACATTCTAGTATAAAGCCAATCCGAGAAGCACTTGCAACACCGAAGAGCGGTACTCGAGGTATTGCAACAAAAAAAACTACATGCTCATTCAAAGGTGTCACTTTATGACATACCACGTATGATTTTTGGGTCATATCGTAATAAGTGTAGACATTTAGATGGATACTATAAAGATTGAGGTCATTGTAAGCTAGATCAAACTTCAGTCATTTATTAAGCTGAGCCAATTTTCAGTATTAGTGTCATTTTACAAGAGATTCATCAAGAGCTTCAGTACCATCATCGGCCCTTTGAAAGGAGAGAAATTGCAGCGAACAGAGGTAGCTCAAAATAGTTTCAAGGCACTCAAGGAGAAGAAGACCCACGCACCAACCTTGGCATTACTAGATTTCAACTAGTTGTTCGAGGTAGAGTGTGATACTTCTATCGGGGGAATAGGAGCAATGTTGAGCCAAGGAGGTCACCCTATCACTTTTTTTAGTGAGAAGCTGAATAATTTCAGAAGACTTGTATCTCTTGTTCACATCCATTGCACCAATCGGAACACACGAGCGAGTGAGAGAAAGTAGAGGGAGCGTGAGAGACGGAGAAGAAAAATAATCAGAAGTAGAAGGAAGAAGGAGAAGAAGGGGGATAGAAGGCTGCGACTTACCTTGTGCAACAGGCAATGTCGTGAACAGGAAGAAGTGGGGAGGATTATGTGCCCAAGCTGTTCGACAGAAAGGAGTTCAAACTTCTAGCGTAATGAATGGCTCGTGAGACACTCGAGACAGGGAGATGCGACCTACCCAAGTGAAAGGAAGAGAAAAGAGAGCTCATGCGGCTCACAAGGAAGGAAGAGGTAGGATTGTTGTGTTGTGTGGCTCGCAGAGGATAGACTCACTAGAGAGGGCCTTCTAGATGCGAAGAAGGCTCAAGTGGCTGGTTTGAAGCTCGATCGGGAGATGGGGAGGAAGATGAGGACACAGTAGTTTCTTGCGAGCATGAAGTGTTGGAATGAAACCCAACTATTTCAGTTGGAATGCTTTAGGTCTAGGCAGAGGTTAATAAAGTAATAATTGAAATTAAATTAATTTAAGTTATTAATTGTCATTCATTTAAAATTCAGTAACTTATATTAAATTGCTTTTAATTTTTATTAACAATTGTTTAAGGTGATTGATAAAATGGCTAATGCAGAAAAAGTAGGATTTGTTGTGGGAAAGAAATTCAGGTATGACTACTAATTTAAATAATTAAATGTTATTTTCCTAATTAAGTAGAGTTAGACTAAATTAAAAAAACTTCAAAAAAATTAACCTAAGTTTAAGGCTTAATAAAGTGACTCCTAAATGAAGCATGCCAAAAGAAAATTTACAATGCCTCTAAAACAAAATTATAAAGTTAATTTATGAAATATTGATATCTTAATGTAGGATATAACTGATATAATATAATTTGTTTCAATAGATGCACTCAAAAGTTTAGACTGTCGAGGAAAAAACAATTTGGCTAAACTGTTGAGGTGGGTGCGTGTGCTTTATGTTACAATTAGTTTTGTTATTTATTGTTTTTCAGCTTTTATTTTAAATACAGAAGTAAATGTTTTCTTTTAAATATTAAATTAAAGAAAAATGAATAAATGAGATATATGTATGGATATAAGAGTCGCCCCTAGATAGTACTGGCAGGAGAATGCAGTGTACTAGCGCAAGAAAATTAAAATAGTTAAACATATATTTTTAAAGTATACATTTAGACGATGACGTCTAAGAATGGAAAGAGTAACACAAATAAAAAAAAATGAAAATATTTCTTTACTCTTTTCTTTTACTCCAGTCAATTTTATTGTATACGATAATTTTACAAAATATTTTAAAATGAGAATTAAAGTAGTTTAGAATCATTTTCCCACTAAGTTAAATTTTTACACGAAAGCAAGTTATAAACTAAATGAACCTCAGAGATTCTATGTACAGGTGCCAAGGTGCGCAATTATAGTTAAACTTTATTTTATGTTAAATGTATAATCTAAATATGAATTAAATCTTGTAAAATTAAGTTTTATGAATTACATTAACTCTTTTGTGCTTTGGTGAATTTTATTTGATTATGAAATGAAACTGTTAGATAGGTTTTTTTCGTCCGATCGTCAGTTCCCTCCTTGGTAAATCCAAACCTCCGAGACGTGTCGTGACAGAAATAATCGATGTACGACAATGTGTTTTATGCCATTATGATAGCTCTTGGAAAATAGAGTCGTTGCCTATTGACAAGCGAGCAGACGTTGTTCATGGACAACAAAGCCTTAAAATTAATAAACAACCAGAGCAAACTAAAGGGCTGACATGCCACTTGGGTGGAGTTCTTAAAATAATTTCAGTCGTGCTTGGACAAGATAAGGAGTCAGAATAAAGTAGCAGATGCACTGAGCCACTGTCACTTGCTGATCACTACGATGCCGACTCGCACTATGGGCTTGAGGTAGTAAAGGAGCTTTACGAGACAGACGAGGATTTCGGGAAAACCTAGGAATAATATCAGGAGAAACTTACCGAGCAGTACTATAGAGTGGATAAACATTTGTTCTACCAGAGAAAAATCTGAATTTCTAGACGTTCGCTGAGGTAGTCCATTGTTCAAGAAAGCCAGAGTGGAGAACTCGCAGGGCATTTTGGCAGGAATAAGACTCTCGCACTCGTGAGAGAGAACTTCTTTTGGCCCAAACAATATAGGATTTGTCATATGGCAAAACCCAAAGGGCAAAATGTAGGGTTATACATCCCATTACTAGTATCAGAGGCACGGATGCAGGCATGAATTTTGTGGTGGATCTACCAAGGACATAACAAGACATACAAGGATTCACTCAATCGTGGTGGATTGATTCTTGAAAGATGGTGCATTTCGTACCCTACAATATGACACTGGATACATCGCATGTCGCCGACTAGTATTTCGGAAAGATTGTGAAGCTGCACGGGATACGAAGAAACATCGCTTTGGACAGAGATCTCAAGTTTCTGAGCCACTCCTGGAGGACTCTATAGAGAAAACTAAGCATTAAACTTCAATTTAGTTTTGCAGCCCACCCTTAGATGGATAGTCAAACAGATGTAATAAATAGAAGCCTTGAAAATCTGCTAAGATGCTTTGTTGGGAAGAAGAAAAAGCTGTGGGATCTGATTCTAGCGCAGGCCAAGTTTGCTTACAATAAATATGTGGGTCAAGACTACAGGACACGCCCCATTTCAGATTGTGTACGGGCACAACTACACACTCCACTTGATTTGGAACCTATCTTCACCTACATCAAAGATTAGCACGGAAGCTAAGGAACGAGTGTAGGAGATGCAAAAGCTCCAATTGGATGTTATGAAGGAAATCAGTAAACAGAACCTTTCAAGAAGGAAACTGGATTCGGTTGAAGAAAGAAAGATTCCTGGCTAAATTAAAAAAAAAATCAACTCTCGAGCCGATGGACAAAGCTAAATGACAACGCTTACAAGATTAACCTACCAATGAAATTTTTGCTACATTCAATGTCGCAGACTTGACATCATGCTACGAGGACCAAGAAGCTTCAACAAATGAAGTCGAAGCTTCCCGAACCACGGGAGACTGACGCAGGGCTAAGGGTAAACCACCCAGTACAACATGTTTATGCCGGTCCTCCACGAGGGAGGCTACATTGACCAATACTCCAACGAGGCGGGAATTGCCGTCATTTCCTTCCCCCCTATTTCTCCTACTATAAATATAAGGTGCTGCTGTCTAGGGTTTAGTTTTTGCTGATTTTAGGTTTTCGCCTCTAGGCATTCTTCTCTAGGGGTGTAAACGAGTCGAACACGAGCAAGCCCAAGCTCAACTCTACTTTGACTAGTTAAAAAATATTACTACTTGTGTTCGACTCGTTTATATTCGAATATAGTGCTGTTCGTGAACAAAGAGTCGTTTTGACAACCTCAGTCACTTGGGCCGAGATTTAAATCTTATTATTTAAATTAAAACATCATTTAAATATAATTTATTCTATTTTTATTCTATTTTTTAATTAATAATGTTAATTAATTATAAATCTGTGTAGACTTGTAGTCAATTAAATTTTTTTAAAATTCTACTCATCATATATATATATATATATATATATACATATATATATATATATATGTATATATATAATTTATATTTCGAGCTAAACACAAACAAACAAATCTTTGTTTATGTTCGACTCGTTTATGTATCGAGCGAAAAAAAATTGTTAATGATAGGCTAGTAAACTTAAAGAACAAATAAAACATGAGTTTTTTAACGAGGCGAACACGAACTATTCGCAAACAAGGAGCTATTTTGATAGCCCTATTCTTCTCCTTGTTGGGGCTGTATCCGAGGACGGATGGTGCTCCGAGATGGTGAGTACCTCAACCATCATCTTCCACCCTGCTTGGTGTTTCCACCTCCTTGCCCCTTTTCCTTGCTACTATGACCATCGATCCTTTCTCTACTCGTTGCCGCTATCGCTAGCCTCCCATACACCCCTACTACGACCGCTAGCCCCTTGTAGCCGACCAACCTGCACCCCAACTTGTTGGCAACCCGCCTTCATTCAACTCCCTCAGCTATCTCTATCCCTTCCACCCACCCTCCTTACTGCCGCAAGCCCTCAGACGAACTACCACTCGTTGTCCAACCGGATTCGCCCCGTCTGTCCTAGCCCTAGGGGCTCGTTTGTCCTTATGTTCTTTATTTCTTGTTATAAAAACATTTGTGTGGTATGGACTTGATGTTTTCTTTTTCTCTCTCCGCCTTCATGCTAACATATGGCCATCTTATAATATTCAATAAGGTTTGGAGTTGTATAACGTTTTCAAAAGAATCCCCCAAGATATTGGCCTATTGCATTCTTCTCGTGCTCTACTATTTCACATTTTAACATAAACTACTCGAACTTAATGGTCTACTCCTCTATTAAAAGATTTTGCTATTGGAAATGCTGAAATTTCAATAGCAAGTCATGTCTGTAATATGTTGTTAGATACAAACGTTGAATCTCATTTCATCTTATAGACCATAAAGATAATTTTGTTTTTCTCTCACGTTAGCGTAGCGGCTTCAAATTTTTCACCATAGAGATGCATTTTTTAACTTAATGGCAATTAACTTTACCATTCTATTTGGTGGGACGTCCTTGTAATCAGACAAGTTTCACTGTCGGAGCCACTCAAACTCGTTCGAATATATGCAACTGTCGAAATCCGGTACGTCAATCTTCACTCCAAAATCATAACTTCTCTAATATTCTATGCCAATTGTCAGGTTATTATTTCATCATTGGAAAATGTCTAGTATAAGAGATTCATTTCCTCCTCTCGAACAGACAAGTAACCAGTCTGGCCATGAATAATCTCTTCAAGTTGTCTCCTCTCAAAGGCTCAAAGACGACAAGCCTTTCCTATAATTGAAAGATTTATCATTGTAAATCCTCCATAATAAGTTCTTCAAAACCTTTTTGCAAATTTAGGCTAGGGCATATTTAAGTCATTTTCTCCCGATCAATGTTTCAATAAGTATAGAGTTGTAGATAAAATATTAGTCGAAGTTTAGAGTTTTAGTAGCAGGTGTTGGGATGGGTTTTCGTGGAGATATGAACATTAGATTTGGAAACTTTAAGGTTAGGGCTAGGAATTGTAGTAGGAATGATTTGAACATTGTGAGAATTTTCTTTTTTTAAATTTTGGATTGGGGAAAAAAAAAGTCTTCTCTAAAAATTTAGGATTTATCGGGCTCTGATAACAGATGATACCGTTCTGAAGCTCATGGAAAGCGTTCAAGAAACAATTTTAGGAGGTCAACGACATTTTGAAGGGGTACGAGGAAAAATTTACTTTTTTTACAGTGGATTCTATGTAAATCGCCAGATGTCTTAGCTAAGCGGATGACAATACTGTGCAATACAAAGGTCGAGGAAATTTCACCTCTATTCCTGAGCAGGATAGAGGCACAATACTTGCAAAAGAAAATGATACAACACTTCGAAAAAAATAAGCAGATAATATCTCCAAATAAAATAATAATACTCAAAGCTTGCTCAACTAGAAAATTAATAACATATAAATAGTCACTCGAATAAAAACATTACTTAAGAATACAAAAACAGGAAATATGTCATAAAAGAAAGAAATAATATCGCTGAATTGGGCAACAAGATGGGATTGCTTGGTTCAATCTCTCTGTGATCGCGGAAACCATCAATTCTATGGTATCGCCAAAATTCTTGCAATGAAGAACCAGGGATTCCAAGACCCGTAACTTCGTGAGATGACGTCAGGAAGAGGTGAGAAAATTTTGCAAATGATAAGAAAAATGGACAATCATATTCACAGGAGACAAGATTAGGGCAGTATCTTGATTCAATTCATTCATTGATAATTACTCACAGCTCATGAATCAAAATATGTAGAAATAGAATATTAACTGTGAAAAAGATCAATTATTTAAATCTAAATACAGACTTATCTAAACTAAATCATATCATAAATTTCAAAATTAAATCCAAAGATCAAATTATTCACTAAAATAAAATGTAACTTAAGAAATAAATAATCAAAACTAAATCCTATGCGCTTGTATTGTATCATTATATCTCAATATCCTAATTCTCTGCGAAAAACCGAAGGATAGTTTATAATTTTGCAAAGAGATAAAACTATTTTATTTAACAAAAAATCAGGAAAAATTGGATACAAAACTTATTATTTTCTTATATTTACAGAATTAAGGCACAAAAAGAGTATAATTGATTCAATTACGGAACATGAAAAAAAATGAGATGAATTTCCTCAATTATAAGGATATATTAAAGAAAAGAAATCAATTAATAAAAAAATCACTTTGCCACAATAACTGAAAATGAGATTAGTCCCAGGGCTTGAAAAAAATATTAGCTATATGTTCCTCGTCTTATCCAGATACCGACCACTTAGATTTTTAAGTTATGCTGCTGAGAAGAAAATCTTACCTAAGAGGATTTGCAAGTAAGCGCTGACCAATTGTTACAAAACTTGTTTCCTGATTTGACATAAACCATGCGAGAGAAGAAACACTGCAAGAAGCAGCAACAAACATTTAAGATTTCCAGGAGAAGACCAAAGCAGAATAAGCATTTAACAAAAACAAATCGCTTTAACAGAACTTTGCAAGCTAACCTTCCCGTGAATATGTGCTCCCTCACACCAAGGATTGAAGGATACCTCACACCATCATGCTTTTTCAAAAACTCTTGAAGTAAATTTCTCATTTTCAACGCCTCTTCCAGATAATTATCCTGGGTGAATAGATACCATTGTAAACACAAAATACTAGCATAAAATGGGATTTAGAAAGATCAATGGCTACCTGATTCATGTCTATTGTCTGTAAACCTTCACCACGAGTGAAAATAATGGCATGGTTTTGATTCTCTGGTTTGCCTTCACCTAAAATAGCAGGACCTGGAAGTTTTATCCGGTAGATGACCTATGACGGGAGAAATAGAGAAGTTAAAACAATTTATAGAAACACATGCTAAGAACCATGAAGAGGGAAAATAAAAAAGATTCCTAACCTACTTGTGGCATGGCCTTGGTCATAATACCATAAAGTGCATCCATAAGTAATCAATATCATCTAACGATACAACCTCTACAGTTTACATATGCAAAGAAATAAGTTTCCATACAACAAGTATAAATCCATGCTTCACTTATTAACATTAATAAAATTTTCATTACCAACAATTTTCAATAGGTATTTCAAAAAACTTTTCAATTTTCATTCAACTTCTTCAATATTCTGAGCTTGAGTTTCTCGAAGAACTTTGAGGAAAATCTTTCTTTCTTCAATCTGATCCACACTAGATATCCCACTTGGAAGGTCACCTTCTTGGATTTATTAGCTTCCACCCGGTACTTACGATTATGTTTGGTGGTCTCTTTCCCAACCTCCTCATATAGCCTTCGAATTTCCTGTGCACTTGCCTCAACATCCCCACAAATCTTTGACGTAGGAAGAAGTAATAATAACTCAAGCAAAGTGAGAGGTGCGTCCATATGCAACTTGACAAGAAGTGTGAAATGTAGTTTGGCTCACGAACCTGTTGTAAGCGAATTGGGCTTGGGCCTAAGAGTAGAACCGCTCTTTGATGTCCTTTCCGATGAAGCGCATCATGAGGTTTCCCAGGCTCTTGTTCGCCACTTCCGTCTAACCATCCACCTGTGGGTGGGCTGCCAAGTTGAAGTGAAGCTTAGTACCAAGCTTTCCCAAAAGGGTTTTCCAGAGGTGACTCGAAAAATTAACAATATCAGATGTGATGGTCCATGCAACCTCATAACTTCCATGAAGTACAAATCAGCGACATAAGATGAGTCTAGCATCCCGTGACATGGAACAAAATGAACCATCTTTGAGAATCAATCAACCACTACTATTAATGAATCTTTGTTCCGCCGTCCTCAAAAGTCTCAACACAAAATCCATGCTCACATCAACCTAAGGGGACTCTGTTACTGTTACTGGCATGTCTAGCTCGGTGCTTTGCGCTCAACACTATCAAATGTATCGTTCCACATCCCTTGTCAATCGGAGCAAAAAAAAAAAAAAGTGTTCCTTCACTAGCGTGAGGGCATTGTCTTTGTTGAAATGGCCTGCTAGTCCCCAAATGCGACTCTAAAGAATGATGACCTCTCTCAACAAATGTTGGGGCACACATAACTTGCTCTGGTGGAAGACATAACCGTCATCTCTATGGTATGGTCCTTTGGGCCTCTCCTGACATCATTCCCAAATTTTCCTGAAATCCCCATTTGTGTCTTACAACTCCTTCACCACCTCAAATCCCACAACTCTAGATTGTAGAGAGGTAATTAGTGAATGGCGACGGCTCAAGCATCTGCTACTTGATCTAACTTCCTGCCTTGTGCTTGAGCATGAATTGGAATGACACCAAAAGATCAACCTACAGAGCATGTCTACCCTTCAACTTGTTCTATCTTTTCAAGAATCTTAACAACTTATGATCTGTGAATAAAGTGAATTGGAACGTAAGAGTTGGTGACTCAATTATTAGAGGGCTCTCATAATGGCGCAGAATTTCCAGTAGTAGGTTGAATACTTTCTCTTGGACTCATTTAACTTCTCATAAAAGACTGTTACAGGGTCTCCTCCTATTAGAGCAGTCACACTCCACCTGGAAAAACTAGTTGAAATCCAATAAAGCTAAAATTGGGGCATGTGTCAATCAAAATTGGTCTGTGATGCCTCTATCCACTGAAACTTATCTCATTTCAAAAGTCGGTTAAGGGAGCTCTAGTGGTGTTAAAGCTCCTAACGAACCTCCTATAAAATGACACTAATATGAAAAAACTGCCCTAGGGGTCTCCAACTCACAATCGCTTCTATCTTCGTAAGGTCCATCTGAACGTTTGCACCAGATACAATATAACACATAAAATATACATGTGTCGTCATGAAGTGGGAAACGGCACTTATTCGTGTGTGCATAGAGTTCCTCCGACCTTAGGAACTCGAAAACCCGCTTCAAATGCTGACCGAGCTTCTCCTCTGAGCTGTTGTAGACAAAGTTG
This sequence comes from Papilionanthe hookeriana x Papilionanthe teres, assembly GCA_022702705.1. Lineage (NCBI taxonomy): Eukaryota > Viridiplantae > Streptophyta > Magnoliopsida > Asparagales > Orchidaceae > Papilionanthe > Papilionanthe hookeriana x Papilionanthe teres. Next base: position 19,602,397 of record CM040436.1, read on the forward strand.
TCAAAGTAAACAACCACTAGTCGTGCCACCTTACATAGGCATGAAAAGGTGTATTTCACCTTTCAAAAGTTAAATGGTGGTATTTTTTATGTGATATGAAATATTTGGTTGTTAAAAATGTAAAATGCAAAATTTAGGTGCTAGATATGTAAATACATAAGAATTTGGTGGTATGTACGTAAATGTCGGTCCAATTGGTCCATAGTTCATGGCCAGTCCAATCTCATGTCCGTGTCATGTCACCTTATCTAAGCATGAAAAGGTATATTTTACCTTTGATAAGTTAAAATGGTGGTATTTTTTATGTGATGAAATATTTGGTTGTTATGAATGTTAAAAATAAAGTTTAGGTGCTAGATATGTAATTACATAAGAATTGGGATCTATCAAGATTCTGTTTAAAGAGCCAGCTAACATGTTTCATGTTCAAGATCTAATTGGGCAGTAAAAAAAATAGCCAGTTACCTGATCAAGGTTCTGCACAGGGTCTGCAGAGTTATCATCTTTAAGCAAAGCAGCCTTCACTAAGGTAGAATAATAAATTTTTTCCACTTTTCTATTCTCCAGAGGTACTTCAACCTCATCAATATATGCTACACGAAGTGACGGATATCTGCAAAAAGAACTCGTATTGATGTATTTTAGCAATTTGATTCTCAATACAATGCCATACAATGCGATTCTCAATACAATGCCATCCAATGTGATTTTCAATACAATCTTAGCAAAAAGTGCCAGAATATTAACGCAACTGATGAATTTAATTTATGTAAATTTACAAATTTTGCACTTTAAACTTTGAAAAGTTATGGAAAAAAGAAAAGCTCAGTTAATAAATTGTCATAGCTAAACCATGCTAATTGAAAAATGCCAATGGATCGCCAGCAGAAACAAGCAGGTGTATGGTGGCAAGTAGCTAGGTCAAAACACAGGAAGGGTCTCAGCATACATCATGGAAATAAAACAGCAGTGTGAACTACCGTCTTAAAATTGACTGATTTACCAAAACTAATAGGGTGACTGTATATTTTAATCATTATTCTTATCAAGTGGCACCAGCTGATTATATTTTATAAGCAGAAAATTCATGATACCTTGTACTTCTAAGACAGTTTATTTGTCAAGAATTCATGATGGGATTTAATCATGATTGATTTTAATAAATATATTAACAGGTTAAATGTCTACCATTGTAGCCTCAACCTTCTTGAAATTGAAAAAGCAAAATTTCAAATGAATCCTTTAAGAAGGTTCCCAACTCGTAACAATTTGAAGGTCAAAGTAAGCCACATGACATCCAGAAGAAAGAAAAGTAAATCACATGTAGCTGTCTAGTTTAGAGTCTAATGAAATCAAGTTGGCTGCGATAAATCTTCTTCTGAATTCTTCTCCACTTGAAACAAAAAATATGAAATCTTTTATCTACTAGAGTGGACACCCTAAAAACTCTAATAAAAATAAAAATAAAAACATACTGTAGTAAATAAACATTATTTTGTTCACAAATGTGAAGAGATTGAAGTGTTCCAAGAGCTTGTGAAAAATTCTAGGTAATAGTTAGGGAAGCTATCAACACCAAGGGGCAAGCACAGACAAGGGAATTATCCATTTTTTTCTAAAGAAAATAAGAACCGTATCAAAATTTTGGGTACAAACATGAACAAACAAGCTTTTTCACTGATGGAGCAAAGCTATCATTATGAACATCTGTTGGAAGGTCTTGTGGCGAAAATTGAGGATTCCTAAATTCAATACGAGCCTTGAAATAATCAGAGAATATGTAAAATAACATAGCAAGAAAAGCATTATGATGAGAACTTTTTAAACTCTGCCTTTAGCTAATATCCAGAAGCAGAGAGCCAATTCACACTTCTTTATGGAAAAAAGATGTAGCATTTAACTCCACTACGATTACCCATAAAGAGCCTAGCAAAATGAGTTGTTGTAGTATCCAATTGTAAATGTTTTCCATAAGTAGGAACCAAGAAAAATAAAATAAAATGATTGAAGTAGTTCAGATAACGTCGTAGAAATGAGATACAAATTAGAGTTATAAGAGGCTCCATAGAGCAATCAAATTAAAGGGACCATTTTAAACAAGCGAATCATAAGGCAAATAATATATTACGAATGATGCAAGCAAAGTTTGATATAAGTTGTTTCTAAGGAAAGACAAAATAATAAAATGTTGATGGTCAATGAGGCCATCAAAGTAACCATCTATCGCTAAGAATTTGTAAATTTTTGCTAGCCAGGACAACCCAAGAACTTAGCAAGTACATAAATCTCCTCAATATAAAAGAAGAGAGCATACTTAAAGAAGATGAAGGTCGTTTATGTTGAAAAATTGCTGAACACTAATAAACAAAAAGTCGAGAATTATTAAGTGAAAAAGAAAATACCTCCGCAACATTCAAAACATGAACTCAAAACATGAAAAACATTTGTAGAAGAATGTGAGGGTTGAGTTGGTAGATGCTCAGCCTCCAAAGAGGTTTAAAGAAAGAGCAACCTTAGAAGCACCAGAGGTGACAAGAAAAGGAGGTGACGATGCCATGAATTAACATCATTGTTACGAATAGCAATGCAAAGGCTACAACGATTATAAAAAAAACTTTGGTGTCAAAGACAGCAGCCATCAATGCCAATGCCATGAGGCGACAACAACTATAAAAAAATAAAACATTGGTGTCAAAGAGAGCCGCCATCAATGCCAATGCCATGAGGCGACAACAACTATAAAAAAATAAAACATTGGTGTCAAAGACAGCCGCTATCAATGCCAATGCCATGAGACGACAACGACTATAAAAAATAAAAATTGGTGTCAAAAATAGAATGCCAATGCCATGAGGGGACAACGACTATAAAAAATAAAACACTGGTGTCAAAGATAGATGCCATCAATGCAAATGCCATGAGGGGACATCAGTGTTAAAGACAATCAACATACCCAAAAACTTAAGAGAAAAAACAAAAGGAACATGCAAGCAGGCTGCGATGAGACTTCACCAACAAGCGCTCGACAAACCTCCCCAAACCTGTATAACCCAAAAACTTAAGAGAAAAAACAAACAAAACAAAAAAGAGATGGACGAAGGTCGTAAAAGGAACATGCATGCAGGCTGCGATGAGACTTTACAAACAAGCGCGCGACAAACCTCCCCAAACCTGTATAGCATGAGAAGACATAAAACAGGCAATTCAAAATGCAAAAGTTATAAGTTCTCATGTTATGTCTGAATTGAACACATAACTGTCTCCACATAATCGACACCATATGATTGTCTCCATGCAATAACTAAGCCAAGAGTTCGCATTCAATGCCCTAGGTACGCCAACACCTAAACTTCTGCTTCATGCGCAATGGCCTAAGCACTTTGCATAGAAACCTCATCCAAACCCACCGATAAATTTAATTTTTACGAGATTAAAAATAATAATAATAAGTGAAAGTAATTGACTTTAAAAAAATCCTTATGGAAAGGTCCTAAAACGGGGGTTCATGGGTGGGCTGAACAGGCTAGTCCTGGTTTGATAGCCGAATAAACCGGCCAGCCATGGGGCGAGAATTACCGCCCCTCGACTCCTATTTCTTTCCTTTTTTATTCATTCGATATGGAGGATTCCTTTCCTATTCTATTTTATGCCTTTTTTCTTTGCCATTTCTATTCCTATCCTTGCCTTTTATATTCCCTTTCTAATCCACCCCTTTCCCTTTTCTATTACTTTCTATTTTTATCTACTTCCACCATGTATATATAGGTTACGTTGTTTGCATAGTGTTGGTTAATGATTATTCCTGATTTTTGCGTCCGACGTTTCCCCCTTCCGTCCGTTGTATCAGACGAAGAAAAGATGCTCCGATTGTAACTCATTTGAGATGGTGATTATCTCTGCTCGTTCCATCTATTCCTACTGCCGCCGACCCCACTAGAGCCTGTCTTTTCTGTGCTAGTCCCACTAGGGCCTATCTTGCTACCGCCAGCTGCTCCAAGACTCAGTTGTAACTCGTATGAGATGGTGATTATCTTTGCTCGTTCCATCCCTTCCTGCTGCAGCCGGCCCCACCAGGGCCTGTCTTTTTTGCCGCTAGTCCCACCAAGCCTATCTTGCTAACGCCAGCTGCTCCAAGGCCTGTCTTTGCTAACGCCAGCTGCTCCAAGGCCTGTCTTTGCTATCACCAGCGGCTCAAAGGCCTGTCTTTCCTACCGCCAAACCCCTTCAAGGCCTGTCCTTGCTGTCGTCAGCCCCTTTAGGGCCACTAACTAATGTTGTCCAGTCCATTCCACCTTTCATGCTCCATCCTACATCACAACCACCAGCTGCCATCCTCCTCCCAATAGTCCACAAACACTCATACGCCCTCCAGACCACAGCCACCAGCTGTCTGACACCTTCCAGCAAGTGGACATCACTTCTGCCCCCTCTAGCGCTGCAACACCTGCTGCTCTCCCCCTTTCAGCATTGTCTCGGCTTTGTTCCTTTCCTTCCGGGCCTCTCGCTCTCCTCTAGAGAGACATTCATGTGTTTTGTGTTATTTTCTTTCTTAGTTTATAAAGTCGTTGTTGGCACTTGTCATTTGCATGTTTATGTTGATTTATGTTGAGAATTCTTCATTGTAACTTTTGAATTCGGTAATAAAATTTGTCGTTCGATCATGATTTGGGTTTACTCCGGTATCAGCACTTACAATAATTTTTTAATCAAGTCAATAAATTCAAGTTTATTGAAGCCGCTAAAAATATTTCTAAAACAAGAAATGAGTAATATCCCTTAAGTAGTATATCAATAAACCACCATACATTGCATTCAAATAAATGGATTTACACATTCACCTTTAATTAGTTAGTTTTCTATTGTTTCATGTATACTAGACATCTAAAGTTTAAAATTTTTTTAAAAAAAGAAAAATTGGCAAGTGAACAAAAATCGGTTCACATGTATTTCAAGTCCCATTAAAATGCAATTGAGAGATTATGGGTGCTAGAGGGCATAATTCTTGATATAAATGTAAGGTGGAGAGGTCCAAAATCACAACTCACTAAGTTCCCGAGTAGACCTTTGTGAGATCCTAAAATGCATACAGGACACAAATAATTCAATAGAATTTTAGGCGGAAAAGCTTAGACCTGCGCATTATTCAAGTCCAAATCTAATACCTAACAGATAGATTTTGAACAACAAATCTAGTACCTCACTAGATGTTCTCCAGCTAAATGCGTTAAAAAACACTTGCGTAAGCCTGCTATAGATTTAATATTTTGTAACTTGAATCCAATTGGATATAATGAAGTGAGGTGCAAGTTGGTACTTTTCCATTTTGAAGGCTTTCAGTGCATGAGACATGAAAAGGCCTTCAGTTGTAGTTTTGGTAACCAAAAATTCAACAAAGTACTATAAGAACGAATCAATGGAGTGATCTTTTTGGAATAAATGAGCCCAAAGTCGCAAAGACAAGTTAAACATTTTCCCATTCACAACAAGACAGTGACATAGCATCTGAGACAATGGTTACGCAAGTAGCATGATTAAGGAATTACCTCAATGAGTGCCATGGCATAACTTGCCAAACGGATGGGGCGGGTGAGTATGTTGGCTTAAAACGAGAGACGAGGCCAATGCTATAACAACTGAACTAATTTAGACGATGACAATATAACATTACATGAAATGAGAAAAAAATGCTAGGAGTTAGAAATACAAAAAGAAACTAGGAAACAAATTTGGACCAAATCAAAGTATAAGAACGTAGATTTATCATACATCTTGGGCGAGGAATAAGAGCCCAAGAAGACGAAGGAATAGATAGTGAGAAACAACTGTAGCAATGACGAAGTCATTTAGATGATGACCAAGATTGGTACCATTTTAAGGCCCCCCGGAAGATGTATAAGAAGAGGATTTTCTGAGGAGTTGGTTGTGGAATAGCAATAGAAGGATAATACGAGTGGTCTACGATATTTGGAAGGGGAAATGAGGTAAAATCTGTTGTTGGACAGCAGATATGATGGCTCGGCGGCTGTGCGGACTGAGAACAGCAGGTCGAATGGCTAAACAATGATATACGGAAAGCTAAGTGGTTCCACCACCTGTTCTAGACCAAGATACAAATACATTACTTGCAAAAAAAATGATAAAATACGAAGAATAGCATATAAAACAAAGAATGTTACTAAACACAGCAACAAAAACCAACATCTCCTTTGCTAGAAAAAAAACCCTTGTTCTAATAAAAGAACATAAAAGGTGGGCCCCAATAGTCAAGTGATAGCAGATTGGCAGGATAATCCCATTGCCTCAATTACAATACTAGAAATCTCGTCTCCCGTGCAACCCAAGAAAGCGCGATTGTGGAATTGATGGCCGAAACTTACCGCGAAGTAAGTCGCTACACCACGCAATTATAGGGGTCAAATCATATACATTCTAAGAGTCAGCATATCAATTCCACGAGGATAATATCAAAATATTTCTAACAGACGAAGTTCTATTTTATTGATCCGTTAAAGTCTAGTTCGAAATAATAAAATTAAAGAGATGTATCCAACAATCATAAATATGCAACAAAAAGAAATAGAATAAAAATTTGTTGAGTTTTTTTAGATATGCAAGATTCATACCACGGAGTAAGTGGTTTCTTGAGACAGCAAGGGATAAAATATTTTATCATTATACCTATGCCCAGGACAAAAGAAGAATCAAAAACTGAAAAACTTAAATTTTGCTTAACCTTATGGCATTTCCCCAAAACTTTTTGATCTCCTTGATAGATTGCAAAATCCTCCTACAATATGTATATTTTATGAGGATTTTGTGGTTAACCTACTAATTCCAAAACGTAACGAGCCAAGGTCGCAGTATACGAGGGATTTTAACTTTCTTATCGCGTCCGATAATAAGTAAATGATGATCGGAAGGTTAACACATCAAGATAAAAAATTTATGCTTCAAAAAGTCGTTGAGAGAACAAGAAATCTATAACATGAAAAACTTGAGAAATCCACAAAACTTACATCACATGAGTACAAAACAAGATTAATTATAATGCATGACGGAAAAAAATAAAACTTTGTCATCGTGGGCATAAAAAGGAGCAAAACAAGAAGTACAGAAAAAATAGAGCCATTCAATCCTTGCAGTAAGTCACGATCCTCTCCAGTTAATAGAAATATTTGTGGATTTCTCTCATAGATACGTACTCAATATCACCTTACAAGATCATAAAACTCCTTAAACAATCTTGAAAAGAAGAAGAATACAAAAAAACATACTCTTCAGGGTGAATCCAAAAAAGACAACTCTAAGAGCTCCAAAATACTTCCCAAGCCTCAGAGGAACAACCCCTTAAGCAAGAAGTTCCCTAGTAAAGATAGAAACATATATTTATACTTATTTGAGACATTAGAGATCCAAAATAGGCAATAAAATCTTTCCAAATTGGAAAAAAAATTTCAAAATTTTCGTTTTGGCCGGCTGGCTTACGTGATGTCCTACATGTCCGTGCGTGTGTGGGCATGCAAGCATGCACTGTCGCGACTGGATTGATAAGCCAAATGTTGGATTAGGCAAGTGGCGGGCCGCCGGTGCGTGCATGCAACTAGAGTTGTGGCTGGATTTGGCAAATGTGGCAAGGTAGGCTAGCTGGATCTACAAGGTCCAAATATGTGGATGGATCTACTAGAACAAAATCTGTGGCTGGCGTGTACATAACTGCACTTGGGGTGTGTTGGGTATCTGTGTGCGTCCATGTGCGCGCGTGGGCATGTAAGTGCACATACTTGAGTGTGCGCAATTGCACATATAGGTGTGTGGAGTTGCACACGCAAATGCATGCGCTCAAACGTAGGGTCGTCTTTGTGTCCAATTTTCCATCATTTTTGCTCTAAATTCACCTCTTTTTTCTTCCTTAAGTGGCGTAAGCCTTATATACTGCACAACACAACAAAAATACATTTCTCAAGCATAATATTATGGTAAAAAAGAGAATTAACATGATATTTAACGCAAGAATATCACGTAAATTTACCTCGTATCATTGATCATGTTGATCCTACGTAAGCAGAACTGCGAGATCGTGAGATTCCATGGGTGATAGATCATGTGTTCGCTTCCCTTACTTCTTTGGCGGCTCACGTATCCAATATTGTCTCATGTCATTCTCTCCAAGTAGGAAACACTTTGCCTTCTTCACTGACAGTGGTCTACTACCATGATAATAAATCCAACCTCGTTGTGTCTAAGACAGTCTCAATTTTAAAATCTATGCTCATGTCAATTTCGTGCAACTCTAAAACACATACATCCCAATAAAGTCTACCTTACCCAATCTTTGGCACAATCAGAAGCAAAGTTGCATTTGGGCTAGTACCAAACAAACCAAACATTTAACTATCAAGTGGGTCACACATTTTTGCAACTTCTCATACCTGGATGGTAGCATCCTATACGCAAGCCGGTTTAGTAGAAAAAATTCCTGAAATGAAATCTATGATATATTGAATCTTTCTTAGTGGTAACCATCCATAAAATAAACCATCGGTCAAGACATCCAAAAATTATCTCAACAAGGGTTGCCCCTATTCTTATATGGCTCCTCGAATTCATTATCATCTAGGACAACAAGCATCAACATTATTGGATTATCTCTCATGGGTTCAGCTTCAAACATTAGCACCTCTTTTTAGTCAGCTGCAAGTTGATACTCCTCTTTAACATTTCTATCCTCTCCTATGCCATTGCCCATTTCTTCAACTGTCATCTGCTCAATGAAATACATTATTCTACTGTTATAACACTTGAAGTACTTATTGGATGTGACAAATATGGGAGTGTTGGTGGGTTCCCACCTTTTCTCCAGTTTGTATAAATTTCTTCACTAAATGTACTCTTGCAGAATGATCTGATGGTTGAACCCTATTTGAAGGGTGGTGTGTACCTGATATAGGTGTGTTGTCTCTCCACCTTTAGGGAAAGAGTCTGAACATCATATAATGTCCAAAAACGTTGTAATTATATCACAACGCCAATAAATAATCTCAATCTCCCAAGATATCAAGTTATGGTGTTCTCCTCGTGCTAACTCGCTCATACTTTAACACAAGCAACTCAAACTCAAATGTGTATTCCTCTATTGAGAGGTCATGCTATTACAAGTGATGACGTTTCAAGAACATGTCATCACAAATGAACTTGTAGTTACTTGCACTGCATTTTCTCATTTCATCTCGCACTAGATAGTGATTTTACTTTTCCTTTCTAGCTGTCAAAGACGCTTTATGTTCTCCCATTAAATAGCTGCATTTTTGTTTAACTTAAGGGCAGTTGGTATCGTTAGAAAAGTGTAAAATGAAGGTAATACAAAAGTAATGTATTGTATTCAAAATAATTTAGATTTGTTTGGTTCACTGTAAAATAAACAAAAAACTTTATATTTTTGTATGGTTTAAAGTAAAATGAAAACAAAATATTTCAAAATATATAAGATATTATTGGCGGGTGGCGGGCAGCATCTGAAGGAGAATAGCGGCAGTGGGTAACGTCGGCAGTGACGGCGACGGACGGTGGGGGTGGCGACAGATGATGAGCTATGGCGACAGACAGTGGCTGCAACAGACAACAGTGGCAGATGACAGTTTGCGGCATAGGACAATAAGTGATGACATAGAACAACAGGTGGTAGAAAATGACTGGCAAAGGCAGATGATGGCGGGCATCAGAAGATAGTAGCGGGCAAAAGCAGGTGATCGGTGAAGTTAGACGATGGTGGTCGGTAATGGTTGCATACTGCAGTGACAACAATAAGAAGAGACAACTAACAATGAACAATTGACAGAAAGATATGTAACAAGCGGCGGCGGATGGCAGACTGCTGCGAACTGTAGTGTATTATCGGGGACGAGGAGCAACAACAGATGGCTGACAACAGCGAATGACTGGCAATGAAAAATGACAAATTGCGGCGACGTAGATGAACAATGGAAGGCAGTGTCTACGAACAACGAATGGTAGCGATATACAGCTACGTATGGAGATCTGTGGAAAGCAACATATTATGGCAATAGAAGACGAAGGATCGCTAGTGACGACAGACAACAGACGACAAACGACGGTGATGGGAGGTTGTGGATGGTTGTGGTGGTAGATAGCGAACTGCAGAAGGCAGTGGACTGCGAGAGCGGGAGGCAACCGATAGTGTGCAAGGACCGACGGTGGTTGGCATCTACCGATAACATTTTACATTAAAGAAAGGTACAAACCTCAAAATCGATCAAATCAGCCAAACTCTAAATTCATCCAAACATAACTAAAGTGTAAACTTTAAATTCATTTAAACTTTACAATGTATTTGTAGTTCTTCGTACCAAACTCAATTTTCTAAAATCCCTCCAAAAGATTTACAATACACTACAAATTCTCCTAATTAAACAACCACTTCAAGAGCGGGAGGCAACCGATAGTGTGCAAGGACCGACGGTGGTTGGCATCTACCGATAACATTTTACATTAAAGAAAGGTACAAACCTCAAAATCGGTCAAATCAGCCAAACTCTAAATTCATCCAAACATAACTAAAGTGTAAACTTTAAATTCATTTAAACTTTACAATGTATTTGTAGTTCTTCGTACCAAACTCAATTTTCTAAAATCCCTCCAAAAGATTTACAATACACTACAAATTCTCCTAATTAAACAACCACTTCAAGAAGACTAGCTTTACCCATATATCCCATGGAATGCCCTTGCACTCAAAGATTTGTTATACTACTCGAAATTATTCAATGAACTCATCTGAATCCACGGACATTCAAAATCCGACAAGTCAATCTTCACTCCAAAATCCTAATTTTTCCTCTGATATTTCATGCTAAATCATCGAGGTATTAATTCACACTAGAAGTTGCATGATGAAAGGAATTCACTTTCTCCTCTTAATTTGGAGCCTTTGTTACAGTTGAATAATTTCTTATTGCATATCTTCCATAATAAGCTCCTATAAAGCCTCTCATTTTTCCTAGGCGAAATTGTCTCATTTTCTCCCAATCATAGTTATTGCCAGATGTATGATTGCAAATCAAGGTTGGTCGAATCTTAGCTTTTGATGGTAGGTGCCAGGGTGAAATTTTGATAGAAGCAGGAATGTTGGATTTTGAAAATTTTAGTTGTAGCTAGGAATTGCGGTAGAAAGATTTAGGCATAAAAGAAATAACCTTTGTTTTTGAAATTTTGAATTTGGGTAAACCATAAATCTAGAGTTTGTCGAGCACTATTATACGATGGTACCACTCAAGAGCTCCTAGAAGGTGTTTAGGAAGGGAAGTTTGTGGAGAGGTGGTTGTGGAAGCGAAGGATCATACGAGTAGTCGACAATATTTGGAAATGGGTACAAGATGCTTTAGTTTGCTCATAATTACTATATATTGTTGAGGTGTATAGCCTTTTTAGCACTTTAGTTTGCTCATGCAAGCACAAAGATGATACATTCCTCTTTTAATAAACTCCATAAACTTTGACTGAGAAGGATCTTGATATGGGTTTCTTTGCTTTCTTTTCCCTAGTTGTTAAAACCAAAAGTTATCTTACAATAATATTTTTAATAACAAGAATATAACATCGTAAAAGCCATTGAAATTAGACAAGGACTCGGGACTCGGTAGTAATTCTACCATCAAATAATTCTCCTGCAATGGAAGAGCAACAAAATTAGTGAAAGTTTATCCTTTCGGATATGCTTTAGACTAATTCAAAGAAGGCTTATTTTGATCTATTTTCTTTACCCATCGCCAATATCTTGGTGTTGGCAAAAGAGCAAAGTGCGCATTCTATGAGCGGTTCCAAAATAGAGTGAGTTGAAGAATTTGTTAAATTATATTCCCTTAGGAATACCTAGCAATTTTCACCACTAAGGGCTTAATCTAACCCAACTATACAAAAGAAAAGCAATGGCATGGTTCCAACCTACACTAATCATCATTCTAAAACAATGAGAACGAGGTAAGATGACAAATTATTCAATCCTCAACTATGCTCCAATGATAAGGCAAAGGCGGTGCATATTACACAGTATTTTTTTCCTAATAAAAAGCCAACACAGCTTGAGGACAATATTTAAAACAAGCTATAGTGATACAAAAACGATTGTGATACCGGAATTAACCCAAATCACAATAGAAACAGAAAATTATTGCTTAAATTCAAAATGGTCACAACAAAGAATCTTTAAAACAGGAAATGAATGACAAACAAACACAAATAACACCCTAGAGTGAGGACAAGCATAGTGTGTCCCGGCTGGATAGCAAAGAGATTGCTGGTTGGAACTTGTGGCAGCAACCGAAAGGCGGATGTGGATTGGCGGCAGCAGCAGGAAGATTGTGGTGCATGTTACACATTATTTTTTCCTTAATAAAAAGCCAACAGAACATGAGAATTATTTAAAACAAGCCACAGTGATACAAAAATGGTTGTGATACCGGAGTAAACTCAAACCACAATAGAAATGAAAAATTATTACTTAAATTCAAAATTTTACAACAAAGAATCTACAAAACAGGAAATAAACGATAAGCAAACACAACAAACACCCGTAGGGTGAGGATGAATGTGGTGTGTCCCAGCTGGACAATAGAAGGGATGGCTAGCTGGGACTTGCGGCAACAATCGGAAGGCTGATGTGGATTGGCGGCATCAGTAGGAGGATTGGGTGTTAGGTGCAGCAGTGGGAGAGGGTAAAAGGGGTTGTGCGGGAAGTATAGTAAGGTGGTGCAACCGTGAAGAGAAAATAGGGTGAGGGAGGGGAAGGTTGGGTAGTACTGCAAGAGGACCGGAGGGCTTGCAACGGATGGCATGGGACTCAAGGCAAGGCGGAGACTGCTATTGAAGTTACATGAGGGAGGAAGTAGACGGGAAGCAGGCTACCACATTCCAGAGGCTGGCAGTGGGGAGACTAATGGTTAGAGGAGTGTTATGAAGTGAACAGCGGAGAGCAAAGGGGTAGCATAGATAGATGGCAGCACAGAGAAGTGCAGGAATGCTAGCAACGAGCGGAGGAGGGCGACAGTAAGTAATAAAGGGGAAGATACACACCATCTCAGGACAAGCTACAATCCGGGCACCTTTTCGCTACAGCCATAGAAGGGAAAAGATGTTGATGACAGTTGTCCTGACAGAACAATCAGAAAAAACATAACGCAAAACAGAGAAAGCGACATATAAATAGTAGTAGGTAATAAAGGGGGACCCCCCTCACTTGGGCGGCAACCCTAGCCCCCAAGACAAGGACCTGCCCCCAATGAGTCCATTGTTGAACTGGTTCAGCCCCAAGGTAATCCCCGCGTCATGTTGTCTTCAAAAAATTCTCCTCGAGAAAATATAAATGAGGGAATGAACAAAGTATGCCTTAAAAAAATCACAAAATAAGCCCTTCTCGCACATCCTAGAGAAAAAAGAGATTAATTAAAAAAGGAGACAAAAAGATGAGGGAGAAAAAAATGAAAAAAAATTCCCAACTGAAGCAAAAGAAATATTTTAACTTTTAAAATTATTCAAAATAAGTGAATAAAATCTTGTTATAAGAAATAAATCGAAATTCACCAACACAATGTGCAACCCATTTAGCCTAATAATTAGGTTTTTTATCTCCCATAAAAAAGATCATGTGTTCAAGGCCAAGAACATCTAAAGAGTGTGTGTGAGTTAAAAAAATAATAATAAGTTTATCAACACAAATATATATGATACCGGATTTAACCTAAATCAAGATAAAAAAAACGGATATTAATATGGAAAAACAAATAGACTATTATAATCACACACGCTTGAAAGAGAAATTATAACAAACACGACACGAACACAAACTAGGGCTAGACCCATGGGTGGTGGAGGGCGGCCGGTGGTTTAAGTGGGTTGAATGCGGTTAGGGCAGCCAAATGAGGGGTTTGAATCACGTTAGCAGCAAGGCGTAAAGCTGGGACAAAAAGTGCGGTCGATGAAGTGGCGGGCAGAGAAACAAGGCACAGTAGGAAATGCTGGAATAGCTAGGAGACAACAAAAAAACAATAACTTTACTATTTTCGAGATGAGAGCAGTGAAAGGGAGGAGCGGGGCGACTGCAAGGCAGCAAGTTGCTATTCAGAACCAAGGCAGCAAGCAATAAGGGCAGGAATGGTAAGACTGTAGTTAAAAAAAAAAAAACTACGATGTCACGAGGGCGGCTGCAGCACGGAAGGATGTTGTGGAGCGGTAGGGTGGAATGGGGTAAGGATAATTCACCACCGTGGGAGCAAGATACAGTCAGAGCACTGTCGACCGCATTTTTGAAAGAAAAATAATGAAATTAATGATTTAGTTTAATATAAAAGGTATATGATTTTTTAAAATAGTTTTGAAACCAATGTCTTTTAAGTTTAAAAGATGAGACCGTGTGGATCTCATTTACCCAATAGTTTGCATAATCGTGTCTGATACCACGAGTGATACACCTTCTTGAAAGGTAAATGTCTCCAGCGATGTTGGACCCAATCGTTTAAACTATGAGGCTTGTGACATCTGTTTGGCTTGCAAATCTTTTATGTGTGACCGACAAGTTCTCCTACCTAATATAAAAATTAGGTAGGGTTTATTTTACTTGGGTTCCAAGTTCCCATAGAGGCAAGCCAGTTAATTACATCTCGAATGACCGATGCCACTTGAGAAAACTCTTGATAATGATTGGTGGTTTTGTCTTCAAAAAACTCAAAGTTTAGATTTTCATGGTAGAATGTGGAAAAATCAAGTGGGAATGTCGCAATATAGAACACTTATTTTCTGGAGTCCAAAGGAAGGAGAAGGCAAGGGATGTCACTGATCCAAGGTAAACCTCGGTGACTTCCAAAACTATCCTACGGTGTGGCTACATTTTGGAGACGATGTAAATTAAGTGTTTAATCCTGCCAATTTTATTAGTTGGGACTTACACTTGCATGATACTCGATCATGCAAATAGTCCGCAGAGATAGGAGGGTTTACGTCGTACCGTACGACAACCTCAGAACCTAAGACAAGTTAGGACTTACGCTGCGCAACATGGTCGCACAGGAGCCTAAAGGGAAAGTGAGGATTTATGTCGCGCTGGGTGAGCTACCTCGAAGTTTCAGAGGTTGTTTATTTTATTTTATTTTATTTAAGAAAAGTTTGTTGTTGTTGTTGTTCGTTTCCTCATCGTGCTGCCCATCGTGTATGCTCCTAGCTCCTCGTTGCAACATGTTTGTTTAAGAAGTGACAATCAAGGGAATGAGAGAAGTGTCATGTCATAGAAGGTTGAAAAATTGAGGCGTCTTAATGTCTTATTTGAAACAAATGTTTAAGTTAATTATGTCGACACCGGTTAGGATCCCACAGTTCCCTCATTCCAACACCACCATTTTCATCGGATTCACTTAGTCTAATTGAATTTACTAAACTCAACTAAATGAGTTCAGTACTTTCATTTAGACCAGTGAGAATTTCGTTAAGAACACGTAGAGTTCTTAGCCTCAGAAATTCTCGATCATCCGAGAGTCGTTTTAATTTAGTTGAAGTTGCACGTTGTGTTTTATTTGTGATAAAATTTTGAGTTATCTTATACTTTGATTGTTGTGGAGGTGGATTTAGTTTTGTTGTTGTTTTATTTATCCTAAATGCAGTTAAGTAAATTGCACATAAATAAATTGCAATAAAAATAAATGCATACCTAGCAAGTCTGTTACTGCTACTGAACTGGTGTCATGCATGAAGATAAGCAGGTACGACTAAGGGTCTCATATGCACATCAAACAACTAGCAAACCTACACGGTGCACCTATGACCTCCTACAGCTCAGGGCAGCAACTAGCAAAGCCTATACGGCGATCCTACGACCTCCTACAGCTAGGGACAACAACTAGCAAGCGTATATGGCGATCCTACGATCTCCTACGACGCGGGACAGCAACTAACAAGCCTATACGGCGATCCTATGATCTCCTATGGCTCGGCGCGGCAACTAGCAAGCCTATACGGCGATCATACGACCTCCTACGGCTCAAGGCAGCAACTAGCAAGCTTGTATGGCGATCCTACAACCTCCTACAGCTCGAGGCAACAACTAGAAAGCCTATACGGTGATCCTACGACCTCTGACAGCTCGGGGCAGCAGCTAGCAAGCCTATACGGTGATCCTACGACCTCCTATGGCATGAGACAGCAACTAGCAAGCCTATACGGCGATCCTACGACCTCCTACAGCTCGGGGCGGCCACTAGCAGGCCTGCATGGCACCCAAATGCCCCGGGCAGCCACCTCGCAGCCCAAACAGCACACCTATGGCTCTAACAACACTCCTAAAGCTCCAACAGCGCTCCTGCAGGATTTCCAAACGCTGGACAGCGCCCCTATGACCTCTAGACAGCACAAGCAGCCTTCCTATGGCCTCTAAACAGCACAAACAGCCCTCCTATGGCCTCTAAACAACACTTCCAATGCTAGACAACACTCCTATGATTTCTAAACATCCTAAACAGCAGCTCTAAGCGCTGGGCAGCACTCCTATGGCATCTAGACATTCCAAACAGCAGCTCTATGGTCTCCAAAAATTTCAAACAGCAATCATATGGTTTCCTAAGTTTCCAACAACAATCATATGGCTTCCCAAACATTCCTAACAGCAATCTATGGCTTCCTAAGCTTCCAACAACAATCATATGGCTTGCAAACGTTCCAAACATCAATTCTAGGCATTCGACAACATTCATATGGTTTCTAAACATCCTAAACAGCAACTCTAAGCGCCTGGCAGCACTCATTTCTAAGCTTCCAACAACAACTCCAAGTCTCCAACAGCATTCCTATGACTCGTCTAAGCTTCCAACAGCAACCTTCCATCTCCAAACGACACTCTACAGCGTTCTATGGCATCCTACAACATTCTGCAGCGATTGGCAACTCCGCATAGCATTTTCAAGCCATAAACAGTTGCTTTCAACAAAGAACAACACTTATTCAATATTAAACAGCATTTATTTGATACCAAACAGCATTTTTAAGCAATGAACGGCCATTATTAATGAAAACCGAGTCATTTAGCAAGAAAATCAGACAACTTATTCATGCATAGACAAAGTGGCATGTATGTAAAAATTGAAACTAAGGTATTAGATATGCAAATACATGGCAATTTAGTATATAAATGTCCCAAGAAGAGATTTGCCACTGCATTACTAACGACCTGTACTGAGTTTATCATGATTCTATCATTGATATTTCAGAAGAATCAAACAAGAACACATAAGCTCATGATGTTTAAACAAATTTCTGAAATGTTCAAAGAAAATAGCCATTGCAATTTTACTTGGATAAGAAATAAGCATTTATAGATCCCAAACAATAATCATAAAAGAAGAGCTAAGCTTTATCATGGATCCAGGCATTCAATCATAATCCACACATGAGAAACAAACAAAAGTGAACTTATGCCATTGTTTGAGATCTAAAAAAAAAATCGGTTTAGAGTTCACCTGAGGTTCTTCGGTAAAAGCCCTGAGAAAATCGAGCAGGACGCTTGCAGGCGGACAAGAGTCGTGGTGCCGAGTAGAGGAGGCGAGCGAGAGAAGCAAAGAGGGTCGGATGGTTGTTGGTTTGTGCGAGAGAAGAGGAGCAGGCAGGAATTAGCCTGTTCGTGCGCGGCGAAGAAGGCGAGTAGGGGAAGGTGTTGGGCGAGAAGGCGAGAACGAGCAGAGGTTTGCAGGGGCGAGCGGCTCATTGAGCGAGGAAGTAGTGCAGGTTTCGGTGTCATGCGCAGGGAGGAAGCGCTCGAGCTGAGGGGGAGCGGGATCGAGAAACGTCGAACAAGTACGAGAGAGGGCAGGCGAGGAAGAGAGGTTCTGTACGGCGAGCGAGAACGAGCAGGATTTGTCGCGGAGGGGAGGTGCGAGATCTGTCGCAGAGAAGAGGAGCTTCGGTGCAGCAAGGAGAAGAGGACTTTGGTGTGCATGCGAGAGGGAGAGCGGCGGTCGGCTTCGGTCTCTAAGAGGAGGGGAGAGCGGGCTCGAGAGCTTCGAGCAGTGAGGGGCAGCGGGATAGAGCGCAGAGAAGAAGGTGAGCCGGGGCCTTCGGGTCGTGCACAGGGAAGGAGGCTAGCGGGGAAGCAAGCGAGCGGCTTAGGTTTGCAGAGGGGAGGAGATTCGAATGCTGGGAGCAGGGGTCAGCTTCGGTTTGCAGAGAGGAGCGGGAGAGGAAGATGCCGGGTTCGGGTAGACAGGAGCTAATCTATAGCCGCGCTTTCAAAAAAAATGTCTGTTACAGACATTAGGCGGGCTATTGATGACCTTCCATCCGTGGGAAAGCTTAGCAGGTAAATAGTAATTTCAGATTTAATTGAATTAATGCCAAATTAACTGATTTATTTGAAATTCAAAATTTGAATTCTAAAATCAGGTGAGCTGGGGTGTGCAGCCTGGTTTGGACCCTCATTGAACCCGGACCAGCTTTCCCCAAATTAAAAAGAAATATGCATCAATTTTCGTGTCGTTTGTGCGAGCGCGAAACCATAGCAATATGACCATTCTAGTTAAAGTCAAACGTTTCGGATGCATCCGTGTGGTCCGTTTCGTCATCCGGGGTCGTCCGAACGAATTCGTCGGCGGTCGACCCGACTCGAAGTCAATTTTGGGCGTGGTTCGATCAATATGGGAATCGTGGTGTCCGCGAGTGCGTGAGGCACTAAAGGTTCCACTAGGGGCTGCTCCTATTTATGTAGGAACTCGACTTTGAGCTTCACATGTCGGTCCTAATCAACTTAGCGGAATGCCAAGGATTTGGGACCGCCCGTTCGAGACTCGAAGGATTAAAGAAGTGGCTCGAATTTTCTAAGTAGTGCAGGTCCCGTGTCCCTTTGCTCTAAGGAGAGAAACGAGGACCTCATCTAGAAATGAGGTCCACGAGCACCACTCGACCCTTCGATACAACCTTGAAGAGAAAAGGGGGCATTGACAGCTATCCTAACAGATATCCGAGCTTAAGACCAAAAACCTTCACATATTTAAGCCCTGGATAATTAGGATGGGATCCCCAAATGGAAAGGAGAAGCCAAACCCATCTAGAAGAGCTGCCATACCCCTTCCGGGTCTAAACTGGATCAGTCCATATGAGCGAAGTCACGGAAGCAGCTCCCTATTACACCGCGAGAAGCAACAATGCTGCCCTTAGAACCAAATGAGCGAAATCACGAACACGGGAACGACTCACCGTTACGACACAGAAAGCGCTGCTCTCCTTCGCATCGGTGTCACTATAAGCATAAGAAAATCTGAAACAAACTAGCTCGAGCTTCAATGGATCTTGGAGGACCCAATAAAAAGATTTGAGGCAAATAAAAGTAAAAAGATTGTTACAATCACACACACTTGAAATGGAAATTACAACAAATATGACAAAACTCCCACTACGGCTCGACCCATGGGTGATGGAGGTCAGCTAGATAGCTGAAATGAGTTGTGGGTGGTTGGGACAAAATGAGGAGCAGGAGTCACGTTGGCAGCAATGTGGAAAGCAGGGATAGCAAGGGCAACAAGTGAGGTGGCGAGCGGAGCAACGAGGCGTGGTAGGAAAGGCTGGAACAACCAGGGGATAGCACGACAACAACAGGTTTACTGTTTTCCAGATGATGGCAGCAAAGGGGCAAAGGGGCAAAGCAGAGGGGTGGTTATCTGAGACTGAGGCAGCGAGCAAGGGCGAGAATTGTAAGACTGCAATGAAAAACAGAATAAGTCGCTGACCTAAGGGCAGCTACAGCAAGGAAGGACAACGTGGAGCGGTGGGGGGAAGGCTAAAACACCACAATGGAAGAAAAATAAAGCTGAAGCGCCACTCGACCCTTCGATACAACCCTCAAAGAAAAAAATGGACAGCGGTAGCTGCTGTGACAGAAATCTAAGCCCAGGACCAAAAACCTAAAAACAGAAATCACATATCTAAGTCGTAGATAACTAGGATAGTATCTCCCAATGGAAAGGAGGTGACACACCCATGTGAAAGATTCGGCTGGCCCCTTTCGAGTCTGGATTGGTTCAATCCAGACGAGCAAAGCCGCATGAGTGGATCTCTATTACACCACAAGAAACCACAACGCTGGCCTTAGCATCGCATGAGCAAAATTACGGGCACGGAAACAACTCACTAATACGTTCCATAAAGCATGGCTCTCCTTCGCACCCGCGTAACTATAAGCATTAGAAAATGTGAAGCAAACTAACTTGAGCTTCAATGGATCTTGAAGGACTTAATAAAAGGATCCAATGCAAATAAAAAAGAACAGGAACATTGTATCAAATTTCACTTGTACTTCCCCACCCCACCCCCTCAATTTAATGATCCCTAATCCATCATTACCATGACCTTTTCAACATTGTGCCTCACCTTAAAAATCACTAAGCTCATCATAATAACTAGTGATAAAAAGACTTTAGTCCCTGCCAAAAGACAATAAACAAAAGAAAAAGTAGTAACCGTGCAACACAATTTGAAGCAACAATCCCAAGGCAGAGTTGCTGTCCATGAAGGAAAATTCATTTTTGCTACCTAAAAAATGCTTATGATAAGATAGCTATGACGATTGAGCAAGAGGTTAACGTCAGCCACCCAAAATCTGTTTCAATATTCTCCTTTGAAATTTATTTCATTGGTGTACTAAATCAGCTCAGTATTAAATCAAATAACAATAATAATCAAGCCATCTGAGTCTGTTAGTAGTGAGCATAGGCTTCTACCGGAGTGATTGGGTCAGGAAATACTATACAATGTGTATTTGAATTTGTGATTAAATTTTACATATAAAAAAACATACTTATACATGAAAATACATATTTCACATTTTAGAAGTTAAAATAGTGGTATATTTAATGCAATATAAAAGATTTGGGCGGTGTAAATGTAAAAGGTAGAGTTCAGTTGTTAGATATGTGAACACAAAGGAATTGGGTGGCATGTGTGCAAAATTCCCTTTGCTTTTTCATTAGTTGAGTGCAGAATGCAGTAAGGAGCAACAAGAATGTTTCCAACAACTCTGCCCACATAAGTGATATCTAAGGTTCAACATGAGTAATATTGAGTCATCAAGCGAGAAACTTCTGTTATCCACCCTATATCAGTCGCATGTTATCAAAAGATAATCACACTTACGTTGTCATAAGCCTTAGAATATCTTGTGCTTGTGGTTTGCCAGAACGTTTTTGAGCTCCATATAGTTGGCAAGATACTACGTAATTGAATTTCAAATCTGCAACAGCCTGGCACTGTGCCCATAAAGATCTTCCACTTGAGTGCTCATCAGAAGACAATTCGAGTGCTTTGTAGCCTTTCATTAGATCTAGACAAAGTAACAAGAAAAAGAAATTAAAAAAAAAAAAATGCAAGCATCAGAGAAAGGAACCATTCTAAGAGCATGCTATTAGCAAAATAAGCAAATCAGAAAAAATAGCAACTACTCTTGTGTATTTACTAGTCTCACACCTAAAATTTCATATTTAAACACAAAGCACTTTGTGCTTTATAAACCGATGCATTAAAAAAGCACTATTGTGTAAATATGAAAGTTCAGGTGTGAGATATGTAAATACATAAAAATTGTGTTCTATAAATATCAATTACCTTCATCTTTGGCCATGTCGAGGAAAGACTGAAGCTCCAGAGCTTTCCGATAATACATCATACCTCTAACTGAAATGTGGAAAGGAAATAATAAGCAGGAAAGCAATATATATCTATATATGTATGTATCTATATATATATAGCAAACAAATCTTCAAACGTAAGTTCATAGGAAGAAAGATTCAAAACAGGATCACAGAGGACTTGAAAACTGCACCAGTGCGCGACAATGTTTGCCCCCTATATGATGCCCAAAGTCGTAGTTTCTCTTGCAGTTCAGTGTTGGATTTTAGTTCTTCTTCCAATTCACAGTTTACACGTTCAAGGAAGTTTTTCCATTCATCTGTGATTAGACAAACGGACATATCAGAATATAACATCCAGCACAGCAGTGCCTTCTCTAGGGTGCCAGCCAGGAGATGATAAAAGAAGAAGGAACCTGGATAAATTTTCTGCAGATAAAATAGGATGGAAACTCCATCTTCATTTTGCTCTTCAAGGTGAGGAAGGGAGAAAATAACATCTTCATCATAGTATGGAGTTAAAACACTGAAAACAAAGTTGACCGGCATGAATGATCAGCAAATATTTCAATAAAAAAGTTTCACAACAGATTTAATGTTCATAATTATTGTTCTTAAGGAATAAATGTACTATAGGGTGACAGGATTCTGGGATTGGATTTAGCTGACACGGTTCTGGGTATCCTAGATGGTGTTTAAGAGTCGGATTTAGCTGGAAGAGGCTGTGAAATAGTAAAAGAATATCCAAAGTCAGCAGAATTTGGAAGGGGACCAAGAGATGTCCGGCAGTTTTCTTGACTAAAAACAACAAGAAGAGCAACAAAATAATGATTTCGGCGAGGCACAGCTACCATGAACGGAGAAACACCACCCTATTCCCAAACAAGTTAGAGACACATCAATGGCAAAGAAAAATGAAACAATACTCCTTTGGATATAAAAAACAGAGAAATGGATCTCTAAATGCATAAATCAAAAACATCTAAGAATCAGAAACTAACACCAAATAAATAGCTGCCAAGTTAGATAACTCAAACTCTATTGTAAAAATTATAAAAAACAGGCCCACAAGACCTGTCAATCGGCAGCAGACAATGCTACAGTACTCCACGAGACGGGATTCCATCCCGATCCCAATCCCACCCAAGTGAAGATCGTGGAACCGCTCCCATGTCAAAGAGATAATTTGATAAAAAAAAAAATTGTACAAATGTAAGTGAGTGATGCGGGACACATACTCTCTCAAAGACACGGAATGGAATTTTCCCTCGGCGACGGAATGCCGACGATTCCATGGTTTGTGATAGCAGGAGTCCAGTGCCGAAGTCCTTTTTTATTCTTGCTTTTTATTTTCTTTCCTTTATTTTTAGTAAGTTTACCTTTTTTTGTTGCTTTTCTATTTTTCATTTAGGTATTTTCTATTAGGGACCTTAAAATATATTGTAGTAGAGAAGTTTGGATAATCAATTTTTGATTTTATGAGTGTCGAGATACCACGTTCTCTATTTAATGCTTTTCGGAGTGTTGTATCATTTTCTTTTGCAAGTGGTGCATTTGTAGCTTGTGTAGGGAACAGGCGTCCTTCTGTCTGCATCTCATCGACTAGCTGTTCGGCTGCAGATTTCAGCTGGCAGCCAACGATGCTTCTCCCACTTGCTGTTACAGCAAGAAACAACCTTTTTTCAGATTCTGCTTTACTGTTCCGTCTCCATTCATGTCGATTATCAGTTTCCATCCATCCTCCCCCTAACATTATCAATGCTAAAACTTCTCCAACGCCTTTTTTAAGTACCACCACGCCTTCTAGAAGCCCTAAAACGGAGTTAGTAAGCTTTAAGTTAAAACCAAAACCAAAATGTGGGTATGCAATGTGCAGCATAACTGACGCGGGAGCTAGGGTTCCGCGCCACCATAATTTGTGGGACTCTTGCGATCGTGGAATCGTCACACTCCCAATTTTTTATTTCAACAATTTTTAATCTTTTTTTTTTCTTTTTTCTTCTAATTTCTTTCCAGTTTTCTTAGTTCTAATTAGAGTATGTCAAATTAGGTGATTATTTATGTGTTTTTGCTGTTTTGATAATCTTGGCTATTGTGTTTGTGTTTTGGAGGCATTATTCTAGGTTTGATACTCTTCAGAGTGATACATCCTCTTCATTTTACGAGTGGTGTGTTTGTATCTTGTTTAAGAACAAGTGGTGGATCGTCATCGCTGCCCATCCCTCGTCGCTTATCGTTACTACTGCAACTAGGCAGCAGAAAGCTGCGATTCGGCAGAGGAAGTCAGCATTTCTTTCGCTTCCAGTTCACCGACTCGCTCTGTTCACGCTAGATGCAGCTGTTATCATTCCTCCTACTTTTCTTAACACTTCTACAACTTACCTACCCCCTTCTTGTAGTCTCTTGCATCTTCTAAGAGACTTAGAACGGAGTCATCTAGTATTAGAGCCTGGAAAACCCTAAATTTTTAGTGATCAGTCTTTTATGCCCCAAATCCAAACTCAAACAAAAAAAAAAAAAAAACACGCACACGCACACACACAACCTAATATTCCTTCAAACTTTAGCAATAAAATTTTCAAAATCCAATCTTCTTATCTACACCAAAAATCCATCTTGACACCTACCATCAAAACCTAAGCTCCCAATCAACTTTTCATTTGCAACCCTACATCTACCAAAACCTGATCGGGAGAAAAGGTCATCATGTCGCAGAGTACCTCTCATCGAGGTGTTCATGAACATATCATGGAGGATATGCAGTGGAAGATCCTCCAATTGCAAAAGAAGTTTAGGAGGATGTGAATCCCTTTCATCAGAATATTTCTAGTACCAACTAACCAATATTCTGACAATTTAGAATGATATATAAGAAAGGAAATCAAAATTTTGGAGTAAAGCTGAATATATCGGATTTTAACTATCGTATGGACGCAGATAGATACATTGAGTGACTCCAAATCTTAGAACAATTTTTTTAGTACAAAAACATTCCCAACACAAAACAGTCAATTTGACAATCATCATGCTCAGAAAAACAAAACTCTATTTATGGTTGTTGAACCTAAAGACTCTTCTCCAACGAAAGATGAAAAACATAATCACTATCTGGTCCAAGATGTAAAAAAGAGATGACGTACAAATACCTCCCCACAAAATACCGACAGAAAATGTTCATAAAATTTATCAACCCGCACCAGAGGGATTCATTTGTGGAATAAACAACTAAATTTGATCAACTAATGTTGAAATGTGAGTTGGTGAAACTAGAGGAACACACAATGACAATATATCTTTGGAGGACTGAGGGCAATACAACTGACGTACAAATTGAGTCTCACTACTCAAAAAATGGACAAATAACCTAACAAGGTGGATATCACATCTTATAGGCAAAATTCAACACCAGAAACAGGCAGCAAAAATACACTTAATGGAGCACCCAAGACAATCCAGTTAGAGCATAAATTTGTATGAAGTGGAGAAAATGTGGAGTCCACCAATACACCTAAATTCGTTCCAACCAAGAAGTACTTCAAGGGTTATGGTTTTGGACATATTGCATCTGATTGAAAAAATAGTATGGTGATTTTTTTAATTGAGCAAGGAGCAGTGGAAAATATGCATATGGACGTAGAAGTTATAGGGGAAGGAGATGATGCAAATGAAAAGTACCAACTTCCAACCAACAAGAGAGAGATATTAGTAACCCGACGGGTCCTTCAAGTTGAGCACTTGAAATAGCAACAGTGCCTTCGCCACAAAATCTTTCATACTACTTGTACCATGCAGAGAGAAGATATGCAACATCACTATAAATGGAGAGAGTTGTGAAAATATGGCAACAACATAACTTGTGAACAAATTAAACATCATCGCTTAAAAGCATTCTCAGTCATATTCAGTCTTGACAAAAGATGCCTCATGGAGTTTTCCATATAAAAGAAATTCCAAGAGAAGTGTGTTGTGACATGATATCTATAAATGTGTGAGAGTGTCACATCCTATCAGGCCATACAAGGCAGTATGATCGTTGCACATATCATGATGGCCACAAGAAAAATATTCTTTCACCAAAGATGTGAAGTGAATTGTAAACACTTCCCTTAGATGGGATGAGGTCACGACCATCTTTTTGCAGATTTAAGAGTAGTACTAGCATGATTAGCATTGATTATCCAAGAGGGCGATGAGTTTGAGAAGTCGATACCACACATAGCAAGCCAACTAAGAGGATTTTAGAAGTTTCATTTATGCAACCTACCTCTTAAATTATCATTGTAGAGAGAGGTCAGCATGCCATCACTTCAGATAGAGATAGTTTTTAAGCTATTTCATGAAGGCCCTATGGAATAAATTGTGTATTATGTTTTAGTTTAGTTCAACAGTGCACCCACATCAGAAATCTCTTTAGGTGTTTTATGAGAAAGATCATCCGACAAGGGAATTCAGACCCTTCCAAAAAAGAACATGTCTCTCCTAGCCAGGAGAACAGAGCAGAAGTTGGGGTTCTGTGAATTGTAGGACTCATGCGATAGCAGAAGCGTCGAACAGCTGCAATTTTTTTCTGTGATTTCTCCTCCTCTTTTCTTCTTCATTTTTTCCTGATTTCTTTTCTATTTTTCTTATTTTTAATTAGGTGTTTCCTATTATATGACTATTTATGTGTGTGTTTTTACTGCTTGGACAATTTGGTTGTTGTGTTGTGTTTCCGAGACGTTTTATGTTTTAGTTTTTTCGGAGTGTTGTATCATCTTCTTTTTACATGTGTGTGTTTGTATCTTGCTCAGGAAGACCCCCCCCCCCCCAAAAAAAAAAACAACTTACCTATCCCTTTCTTGCATTCTCTCACACCATCTAGGATCATAGAACAGTGTCAAAACATTACCCAGAACCTCTATAAACTATTTATTTAACCAAAATTACAATAAGTATTAACAAAAAAATAAACATTCTAAAAGGATAAATTAACAACAAAGGTAAGCACTTCTTTCCTAAGTATAGAGAGCTTACGAGAATGAGAGCATATTTCTCACTTTCGGTGCTTCAGGCATGTTCATAAATAGAGAATTACTGAAGAAAGATATTCGTCTTCGAGCCTCTAGGTTAGCTGGTACATCCATGGCAGATTCCTTCTCAGTGAGTAGGAGATCAAGCCTTTTTATCTGGAATAAACAAACGGCATCAAGCCTGCAATCCAGGGGTTTGAAGTGGTATAAAAAATTGAAATAGTACATGGTGCATACTTTCTCTGTCCAGGCCTCCGATTCAGGCAAAGGAAACCGAATAGCCCCAGGAGATGCAAACAACTGTTTTTGTTTTTCTGAAACTGTTATGCTCCCTGGCCATCCAGAAAAAGCTCCGTGGCTTGAATCTGGAACCCTGTTCAAGTAATAAAGTCACTTAATTTTAAATTAAATATTTGTACAACAGCATCAAAGCTTTATAAAGGGCTTAAGAATTACTTTGAAAATTGAGAAAACTAATGATAATCTAGAATTGTTGCCAAATGAAATAGTAAATAAGTAATTATTGTTGGGATGGAAAACTGCAATTGAGCATCATAATGGGTTTAACTCGACTGTATATCAGAGCTCTAGACAAAAATCATAGAAAGAAGAGATAATGTCACGTTTAAATGTGCTGCATAGGACAGAGAAGCCTGGGAGGTTTTGCAGGCGAAAAAGGAAAAAAAAAAATCATTTCTATGACTATGATCCACACAGATTTGTTAAACAGCAGCAGGCTGCTTAAGTTATGTCCCTATTTTGCTGCCTAGGACCAGCAAAATGCAGTTGTATATCCAAAAAAACGATTGTTACAGCTGAAACCCAAACAACAGTATGAAACCTAATTTATACAAATTTAAAATTTAAGATATACTTCAATGCAAGAAGACAACAAGTCAAACGCCACTAGGAACCTCAAAGTTGAGGAGATATTGTATGCAGATGTACTATACATAGAGGGGTGGCTAAAAAGCGTGCCTTCTACACATTGAAAAGGTATTTATATATAGAACTCTATAAATCATATTAGGAATCCAGATAGTTCTAGAAAAAATAATAATTACAAATTTAAACGTTTCCCAAGTTTTCCCTAGAAGATATGGGTCAGCTTCCTGCCACAGTAATTCTCTAATGAATCTGTGGGAAGCATATTTCCTTTTTTTTGTTTTATGACGCATTCATTCCTCATCAAAATTGTATGCACTTGAATCTGTGGGATGTTTATTTCCTTTTCTGTTGTTGATGCCAAATGGTATTTGCAATGCTGTTTGAATCCATTGGACACTTCTTTTATTTTCCAAAGTCACATGCAACAATCCCTACAAAGTTCGCCATCTAGCTTACGAATGGAGCCAGCAGCCATCCGCCAATCCTCCATTCTCAACACTCCCCCGTAAAATAGTTGGTAGAAGTATACCATTCCTAATTTGATTAGAACATCTTTGAAAGCAAGACTGCAAAATCCTTTGGTGAATATATTCTCTAAGAAATATTTGTTCACCTCCATATGTTTGGTTTAATCATGTTGAATTGAATTGTAAGCAACGCTAATTTCTACTTCATGACCGTCTTATCATAAAATTGCCATATAAAAATAAAGCAATATGGATCAGCAACAGTTCACGTCTCATGAATGAATGCAGCATACTTAAAACATATGACATACAAAAACAAAATGCTTTTGAATGCACCATAGAAAATAGAAAGCCAACAAAATACATATTAACAACAATATATAAAAATATTTTCCATGCATGTTTTTAAAGATGAGTAACGTTGGGATAGGAATTGATCTAACATCTCCACAGACGTAAATACTTACCAATATTTCCCAGTCTAAGCAACCAGATTTTCTTATGACCCAAAATTAAAACGCTCACATATAGCATTAAACAATAATGTAAAAGTTATTCCGTAGTACATTAACCACGATTGTGCAAAAACTGCAACTTGAAACAGTGGTAAGTAAATTGATATGTGCCTACTCAGGAAACTGATCTTCCATCATGTCTCTTGTCACAACTTCCAGCATATCTTGGAAAATAAGCACAACTTGATCTCTGTCCTCTTCCTTATTATCCATCTGCAACAAGAAAGTTATCACTTCTCTGGGAATTTAACTTAGACCATATTTATTAATAGAAATTTTGGGTTTCGGAGTTAGAACTACCAAGATTTTTATCAATTCAATAAATTTTTTGTTGAGAGCTGGAAGAGCGCTCATCTTCAACTCCGCTATTAATTTGTTCTCATTTATCAGCGCATCAACTTTTATGAAGATCTTACTTATAATCCTACATTAAGGGAAGGAAAGACAAAAGAACAAGTTTATCATCAAGAATCTTCCCCAGACCAACTAAAAAGGTAATTAATCAAACAACGCAACAAAATAAAGATGCAAATAAGCAAAAACAGCAAAAATGTGTAACCAGAAGCATGCTTACTCCTTTTCACGATCACCATTCACAAGGCAGTTAATAATATTCTTAAATGAAAAATAACATTCCTCAATAGCACAAGCCATATAATGATCAGTATCAAGTCTTTTCCTCAAATCCCGATCTTTGCCTTTAGAATCTTTTGCCATATCCAAGGCAATTGGAATCTGCCTAAGCTTAAAATTGTTAGAATACGCAAAGAGAATGATAATTACATAAGAAGCAATATAGAAAGTCCAAATAAAATAAACAAGCAACCTTGCTAGCAAGTAAGAAAGGAGGCCACTGAATAAGGTCCAGATCTCGGTCAGCCCAGTATGGAACAAGCATTAAATTCATTTCCCTGTATGCCAAGGAAAGAGTGTGATGCTAACAAAATTCTATATCATGAAAAATAAAACTGAGCAAAAATTCCATACTGCTAGATAGTGTAGTACCTGTTGTTGATGAGATCTTCTTCGCGGAAACTAGTGATTATATTGTTCCACATTTGAGCAAATTTTGCAGATACCTTCTCCCTATCACTATGCGGCATCTAAAATTCTAAGTTACGTTAATTTCAAAGAGCCTAATGATGAAGATAATGACTTTTAAGAGCAATCAAAAAGAAGACATTTAATTTAGACCATTGAGATATTCAAGATTAGAAAAGCTTCCAATAAAAAGAGCAGATATCAAACCTTAGCAAATCTACGAGATAAAGAAGCTTTAAAACCCTTCTTTGCAGTTGAACTAGATTTGTCAACTGGAATTAGGCATGCATTGAAAGCACCCGGCAAAGTCCGAAATCTAAACCTTAGCATTCCTAAAGTCCGTATCTGTATTAATCAAAGTTGGAAGATAGTGAAAAGGAAATAATAACTTCTAGAGAAATAGATTTTCACAACAAAAAACTATTGTAAGATGTGAAAATCCACAAATGCTCGGATACTAATAAATAGCTAATGATATGAACAGAAAACTTATGTAGCTAAAAAATGACAATATAAGTGTAGTTAAAAGCACAAGAAGTGCTTTTTAAAATTAAAATGCAATCCCAGCAGTGAAGTTGTGCACTGCTTTGCAATCAGCAGGCTTAAATTGGAAATTACACCCAAAACAATGAGGAGTATACTTAATCATCTATTAGAAAAGTGTTCAACGCAATGTGAAACTCCTTCCTGATCAAATAAAGACCCACCAAACAACAGGTTAATATAGGGTATTGCTCACCGCATGCCTGAATGTTTGCTAGTTAGTAATAATTGCTCCTGTTAATATTTGACTTAAGATACATTGATTATTTCATTTTGTTAATTTTTATAATGGATTATAAATGGTAACATATTATGTAATACTTCTTACAATATGCGCTTTATTTCAACATACATCAAAACAAAAACATCCCTTTGCATGAACGCATCATATTTTGTGTATTGAAAAACTTGGGGAATTCTAGATTCCCCATCATATAGAACAAAAGATCAAATCATCATCATCATCATCATAACTTGGCCTATTCAATTATTTAAAGTCAAGTTTATAAATCTTTATTTTGTATTTGGTTTACACACAATCTTTAAATAAGTTATATACAATTACTTATGATCACAATTAACCTTCTTGCGGGTGCACTCTCTGCATTCTAATCTACATGCCTAAACCTTAGCATTCCTAAAGTCCGTATCTGTAAAATCCCCACAATCTCTATAATATATTGCTTCACTCATTAGAGAAAATTTTAACCACAAATTAAAATTCTAATTTCTATCCCGATGAATTTGACTGTTCGTAACTTATTTGCTTTCAAGGATCAAATTAATAAAAAAATATTTGAGCTGAACGATATTTTAGTATGTCCCCATGACTTTCATTGATTGCATAGTCTTCTTGAAACATTTCAAAAATTTTAAACACCCAAGGAAAAGTATAATAGTTGATGTTCTAATAAAAATCACCACTAACATATACAGAATTTTCTATATTAATAAAAATTATATCCACAACATATTGCTAGAGCTTGCAGATTTCTTAAATTATAATTATCAATTTCATTTTCACTGAGTGATGTTTGTCTGCTGAAAAAAATGTGAAGTGAAAGAAATATAGTAAACGAAGGACACATCTGTGATAATTCTCACGTATTTGAGGGGTCTCACTTACTAAAAATGTCCATTGAAAATAACACACACCAAGCTAATCAATCAATATCTTTTGAAAGCATATTTATCAATAATTAAATTTTAGATTTTTATAACTAAATAAAGATAGAAGTGCAGGCATAGAAAATAGCAAAATCTTATAAACCGTGCAACACAGATAACGCTACTATGGATATCACCAAAAGGATGTTTTTAAAAAAGCACTCCACGAGTTCTTACAGATTATCCACGAAATCTAAAGATTAATTCAGAATTTGTGAGCAATACAGAACCATATTTTACACAAGCACACATCCCATGAATAAATGGCAAACCCAGGTGAAGCATGACCAAAGTTTCAGTGTCAAACAAAATAAAAATTATATTAATGAATTCATGAATTGCCAGAGCATCGTTCAATAAAGGCAATGCACAAAAAATTGAAAAGGCTCATTAATAATACAAAAAATGGGTTAAACTTGGGAGTGATAAAAAACACCATTTGTTAGCCAACCCCATTTATAAAAAGCCAAACAAAAAAATAGAAGGGAATTGTCATTCATTGGCAAAATACAAGGCAAATAGATGTAAAGCTTCACCAAACCTCTCCAAGGCGACGAAAAGCACCATATATTCCTCCAACTAATGTGGAGAAAATTGCATACCAGATCTGTGTATCCATGAAATATACCTGAACGGTATGGAAAAAAAACAGTAAAATTTGTGAATACAGCAATAAACGCATCTAATCGAGTTCAATGTTAAAAAGACCTTACAAGAATAATTGGGGCCCAAAGTGCAATTAGAACACCGATGTTACTCTTCGCTGAAACAAAAAAACAAATAAATTCATCGATTTGACAAATTATAGCTCAAAAGATTCTCCAAAATATTACCATGGGGAAAGAACTCATGCCATTTATAAGTAGAGATGGGGCTTCTCATAATATCTTTTGTTGGATTGACAAGGGGCTTGATCTGAAAATAAGCAATGTGCATTGGACAAAACAGACTCAAATGTAAGATGCTTTCAAAAGGTTAAGAATAAAAGTTCAACAAAAAAAAAAGAACAGAAGATTCATCAACACAATTTACAGGATATTACCATTCATAAAATTGTGAGTAGATTAATCTAACAGCCAAATTCTCAATCATCAAGAGATTGTATGGCTTGGCTAAACAAATCTCATTGTTTTATCTTGTGGTGCAACTAGGGTGTAAACGTACCGAGCTTGAACGAGCCCAAGGCTTGTTCGTGTTCGGCTCGTTTGATTGCTTTTTTTTTTGTCCATGTTCAACTCGTATTCGAAATAGCTCGTGAAAAGCTTGTTTGTGTTCGGCTCGATTCAAGTTCATTACCTTGAATTAAGCTCAGGTTCAGCTCGATTTGGAGCTCAACAAATATAACTCACATGAGGGCTAGGCCACATTGCTAGTGACCTAGTGCTCATATGAAGGATTTTTTGCATTTAAATACCTATAATGGTGTAAGTAAACTTCTCCCACAAAGGTGGGACTAAACAAGTGATCGTGGCTTCTTTTTTTCAGCATCTACATGCATAACCGGCCAAATGGGACCATGAGGTGAGATGCGCTGAAGGACTGTTTAAGGCTTAGTTTTGTTTTTTGTTTTTTTTTTTTTTTTTTTTGTTCTTTTATTTGGGCATTTACATGCATACTAGCCAATTTCTATATCCAACACCTAAACTTTACTTTTTATATTAATACAGCCCAAATCTCGTAAATGTATTTTTTTAAATAAAGTATAAAGATAATATAAATAAATATTATTATTTAATTATTTATTTATTTTGAATCTAAATGAGCCAAATACAAACGAACAAACATTTGATCATAATCGACTCGTTTATAAATTGAGATTAAAAAAATAGATCGTGTTAGGCTTGCTTGTTTAACGAACGAATCGAAAATGAACTACATACAAAACCGAACATGAGCTATTCTAGGTGTAACTTCCTAGAAAGAAAACGTAAAGGTTAAGCAGACAAATCATTTGAAGGAAACTTAAAAGTTTAAATTTTTTTATCTAATTAAAATCTAAAAGTAAAAAAGTTATCCTAACTAAACTTTAAGCTCTTTTTATTTGATAATTTTTAACATCCACGTGAGCATATCATGTTTGCAAAATTAATCTATATTAAATTTTATTCATCATCTCATTTTCTAGGAATTGATTATATGTTTTTTCTACTATTATTTATCCATATCATGTTAACATTTTTTGCATTTTCATTAATAGTTAATATATTGGCTTATTTGCACAAAGATGTTAAAGAAAAAATTTTGATTATTAACCAAGGAACTATATCTCTATTGTCAATAAAAATAGATAATAATTGGAATTTAAACAAAGCGGTAAGGGTATGTTTAAATCCAAAGAGTATTCAAACACTAAGCATTAAAGAAATTAACTGCAAGAAAATCAAGACCATATAAAAGTATATACTATACTGGGACAAACGCTTAAAAATTAATAACTTGATAAGATTCAAATATTATTTTGGTCTTCAATATATCTAACTTGACTTCATTGTCATTCTAAGTTAGGATATTGATATAGTTATTTAATTCATAGCTTCCAAATTACTTTATTATAAAATATACACATGAAAATAGTGATAATGAGATCAAGATGTGTTGTTTAATATTTTCACTTATTCAGCAGAAATTATCACTTGGACTGCAAATAAATGAAATGACTTACATTGAATTCTCAAATTAGCTATTCGCAATCCACAATTTCAGTGGCATGTTCAATGCTCCATTTTTTGCCAACTTCTAATTATGGCAATCATTTATTCATTGAAGCCGTATATGAAGTTAGCTATCATTGTTGCATTTTCTTTTCTGCTTCACATTTCCCCATCCATTTGGAAATTGTGGCAAACATTTCATTTTCATCTGCTCTCTTCCTTACCTAGTAGAGGATTTAGTGGTTCTCCTCCTTCCCGTCCTGATTTTGCATTATATCTAGCTGTGACTAATGATATGTAAGATTAAATTCGGAATTGAACTGTTCTGTTTTGTTATTAACTTGAAATTGTTTTGGTACTATAAGAAAGTGGGAAGTTGCTCTTAGTTACCATGTATATTAATCAATGTATCGTGTAGTACCTAGTGCTATAGTAAGAAGTACAGTCGTTGATTTTGTGCAATGGCAAAATCATAAACTTGATCTTATATAGTGTCAGATAAATTATCAATTAATTCCAGGTTTTAAATATAAATACCTCTTGAAATGAAAAGCTCACAAAATGGCTCCAAAAAAACATAGATTTCCCCTAAGACTTCTATGTGCGCTATTGGATTCAAATTCTTAAAATGTGGGGCAAGTCTTGAAAATATCACAAGTGATTTATTTCATCTATCTCTATTTTTATTATATATTGATTTGCATGTGTGATTGAGCTTTGGTCAAATCAAAGAGGATCTGATTTTTCTTCTTGCCATGTGAATACTATAGTTATGCGTTGACATTTCAATCTTAAAATTTAGGCATTTGGTTCATCATTAATAATTATTTGGAACAAGTTTTATGTGCTTTTTGAATTGCTTCAGGGAGTTTTAGCTTAACAAAGAGATGGTGGAGTGCATCTCAACCTCAATGTTCGTGAGTCACATCACTATAATTTAGGAGTTTATATTCTCATTAGTGGCCTGGTTAAGGGCAGACCAGCGACTAGAAGCTAGAGAGTCAGGCGCAAGAAGTAGGACAGCGGCCCGGCGCAGAAGTGTGTGGAGGAAGTAGTTAGAGATTGCCAACACCGGAGCAAGATATAGCTGGAGCACCACCTATATTCAGATACAATCCTAGCAAGTAGAAACGTTTGGAGGCAGAAATCTAGAATCAGAAAGATCAAGGATAAACCCTAATACAGCAAGCTACATATTTATAATAGGTAAATAGGATGAAGAAAAAGGCAGTAGTTCTCGCCCAAGTGTTGGCCAGTCGGTCCAGCCTCTCTGCTGAACCAGCTCCCCTACTGTTGAATCGCTAGGTTTAACTCATAAGACCTTCTTCAGTCTCCCGAGGTTGGGGGAGCTTCCACTTCATCCATGAAGCTTTTTGGTCTTCGTAGTAAGGTGTTAAGTTCGCAACATTGAATGTGGCGAAAACATTTTAATTCTCTGGCTGGTCAATTTTATATGCAGTATCATTCAACTTCCGAAATATTTTGAGAGGTTTGCGTGTAATGGGCTTGAGTTTTCCAAAGCTCTTACTGGAAATCTCTCTTTCTCCAGTCGGATGCACACTAGGTCTCCTTTGTTAAAGGTCACATTTTTCCTTGTCTCGTTCTCCTGTGTCTAGTACTTGCGGTTATGCTTAGTGATCCCTTTTGCAACCTCCCCAAGGAGCTTCTGAATCTCTCGCACCAGTTCCTTAGCATCACCACCAATCTCTAATGTC
This sequence comes from Papilionanthe hookeriana x Papilionanthe teres, assembly GCA_022702705.1. NCBI lineage: Eukaryota > Viridiplantae > Streptophyta > Magnoliopsida > Asparagales > Orchidaceae > Papilionanthe > Papilionanthe hookeriana x Papilionanthe teres. The sequence goes on from CM040436.1 coordinate 19,638,055, forward strand.
GATAGGAGTGGTTCCAATTCGAGTGAAGTGAGCGGGTTGCGGCTGTACAAGATCTCAAATGGGGAGCGGCTCGTAGTCTCACTCAATGATCTGTTGCAAGCAAACTCAACCTGTGCTAGAATCAAATCACAGTGCTCAATATTCTTCTCAACAAAGCATATCAGCAAATTTTCAACGATGTTGTTTGCTACCTCTATCAAACTGTTTGTCTGGGGGTGCACTACAGAACTGAATTGAAGCCTAGTGCCTAGTTTTCCCCCACAGAGTCCTCCAAATGTGACGCGGAAACTTGACATGTCTATATGAAGTGTTATTAATGTCAAAATGCCCTGCAAGTCCTATAATGTAGCTCTCTTGAACAATGGACTCCCACAGCGAGCATCTAGGAATGCACAACTGACTTTTATATCACAAGTAACAATTACATTTGTAGTACTGCCCGATAGGTTTCTCCTTACACTGCTTCCAGATTTTCTTGAAATCCTCGTCTGTCTCGTACAACTCCATTACTACCACAAAGCCCACGACTACAGCCTACATCGCATTGATCATCAAGTGGCGGTGACTTAGTGCATCCACTACACAATTTTGACTCCCCCCGTTTATGCTTAAGCATGAATTGGAACGCCGCTAAACTCCACCCAAGTTGCGAGTCCGCCTTCAATTGACATTGGTTATTTAAGAATTTAAGGGCATCATGGTCAGTGAACAATGTGAACTCACTTGCTAGTAGGTAATGACTCCAATGTTCAAGAACTCACACAATGTCAAATGTCAAAAATTCCCTCCTAAAATCATCCAGCTTCTCGTTGAAAGACGCGATGAAGTGACTTCTCTGGCCTAGCACTGCTCTAATTACAAGGTTGGATGCATCACACTCTACCTCGAACAACAAGTTGAAATTTATTAATGCCAAGATTTGTGCCTGGGTCAACTCCTTGAGTGCTTCAAAACTATTATGAGGTGTCTCTATTCAATGGAATTTCTCTCCATTTAAAAGCTTTGTCAGGGGGGCGAACATGGTACTAAAGCTCTTGATTAATCACCTGTAAAATGACACTAGTCCTAGAAACTGCTTCAACTCAGTGAAAGACTACAGTACGGTTCTGTAACGGACCCGTTTTGGTTACCCATGGGAGAATAAGCGAAGAGTAGAAGAGGAGGAAGTGAAACTTAGGAAACCGAATAAAGAAACCAAACAAGAGAGAGATGAAGCTAGCATTCATGAATTTGAAAAGAGGGGATCGGAAACCTATGCGATGAGGTCGCCTATAAAATGACCGACCAAAGCAAGATTCACTTACCAGTTAGTCAAGAGGCACGAGAAACATCGAGAATATAGTCAGTGTAAAATCGAGTCGAAGAGGAAGATGAAGGAGTTCTATCGAACTTTGAGTGGTCCAATGCATAGAGAAGCAAAGGTCGGAGCGGCGAACAAACACATGCCCTAGCCTAACAACGAAAAAGAAGAGAGGAAGGAGCACACAGAGGAGGAGAAGAGGGACGGCTTTGGTGTGTCTTGCGACTATGTCTATATCGAGCCGTCGTGCAGAGGAAGAGGAAGCAAGAAGAAGAAAATCTTGCGTAATGTTGGGCTCAATCGAGGGAGGTTTGGAGAAATTTTGTGCATGAGAAGTTTTTAGGAAGTAAGTTTATCTAAGTTATAAGGATTATATATGTGAGTGTTTATTATTTAACTGAATAAACTAAAATGTATTTGTTGATACGTGCTATAAAAGTTTCAATCCGGAATAAATGAAAAGGTGTCAGCCCTGAAGAAAGGTGAGCGTTTTAATTCTAAAATATTTTTGTATAAATTAATAATATGTATATTGATATTAATTACAATAATTAAAATTAAAAGTTTTAAGTATTGAAATCTTAAAATAATGTAATATAACAATAATTGATAATTGTACTAAAAAAATTAAGTGATAATTCAATATTTTATATTTTAGAGGTGATAACTTGATATAAACAATACGAGTTAAGAGCAAGCAAACCGTCTATCATCGCGGTGAGTATTTTCACTTCAAAATTATAATAATAATGTTGTATTTCTTCTAAATCACTAGCATTAAAATGTCATTAGTCAAGGTATTTTGTTACTACAACTAGAATATGAGTATTCAGTTTATTATTTCATTTGATCAACTAAAAATAAATGTGAATGATTTGTATAGTTATACTTATTTACTGCTGACGCATGTTATTGGATTATTTTAGAATGTAAATGAAATAATTTGTAATATGCTTGCATGTGCACAATTGAATATGATAGAGTCACCTCTTGATGTTACTAGTGAGGGAACACTAATTTATCAGTACACATAAATAGAAATGGATATTGATATTGAAGTACCTTAATTGATACAAACTATTAGATGGTGCTCTTGCGCAGTAGGATAAATACGAAATAATATCGATATACAAATGAAATAGTAAGACACTTCGAATAACATCAAATATTTATATTGATTTATTAAAAAATTTAACTGACATGCATATTACTTATTTCTTCTTTTATTACTAAAGTTTATGAGTACGAGTATTAAGTGGTTTGTTTATCTCGCTATTATTTTTAAACCAACTTTTCATGTCAGATTAATTGATTAAAAGATTAGCAAAAGAAGAGAAAATATTTATAGAAGACGTGGAAAACCAATAACTAGGTAATATTAATTGCACTGTTTTAATCAGTTTGATTAGTGATACTTTCATTTGTTAAATTGTAGAAAAATATAAAAAATTTATTTCACACCGTCCAACTGTCTGTACCCATCATGTTTAATTTCATGCCGTGGATTGGGTTGTGACAAGTTTAGCCTTGATCTTTGTAGGATCCATCTGAATTTATGACCTAGACACAATATAACCCAACAAGCATGCCTGGGATGTCATAAAGTGACACTTCTTTGGATGGGCATATAACTTCTCGCAACATCTCGAATACCGCTCTTAGGTGTTGTAAGTGCTCCTCCTCAGATTGGTTGTATACCAAAATATCGTCGACATATACTACCACAAGTTTCCTAATGTAGTCTTAGAACACCAAATCATCAACCATATAAAAGTGTTGGGCGTGTTTGACAATCCGAAGAGCACAACTATCCCCTCATACAAGTCATCTCGTGTCTTGAAAGCAATCTTCCACTTGTCCACTGGCCTCATTCTGATCAGATAATACCCACTGCGTAAGTTGATTTTGGAAAAGTTGGTGGCTATGTGCAACTGATCCAAGAGGTCTTCCAGGTGAGGTAGGGGAAGTCGGTACTTAATGGTGGTCGGCCTGGCAGGGACAACATGAAGACTGGTACTCTCTAACCAATCTTCTCGAGATGAAATCTTGTACCCGTTGCCGCAACTCCTCGTACTCTGTAAGTCTCAATCTGTAAATAAGCTAGTTTGGTAACACTAATCCAGATATGAGATTTATGGAGTGATATGTCTCTCAATTGTGGTAGTAGTCCCTCTAGAATATTGTCGGTCATCACATCCTGGAAGCCATTTGGTAGCGGTTATAACGGTTTTTGTATCTCGCTCTCCGCAGTTTAGGGCTCTCAAAACGGCTCATTGTTCGCGAACAGCTCGTGTCCGACTCGTTAAAAAGCTGGTGTTCGGCTCGTTCGCTAAGTTAACGAGCTGAACAAGAACAAAGATTTGTTCGTTCGTGTTCGGTTCATTTTGGCTCGAAATAATATTCATCAATTTTATATATATATATTGATGAGTAGTATTTTTAAAAATTATAGTTGACTATAAAGCTACAAAGATTTATAATCAATTAAAACTATTAATTAAGAAAATAGAATAAAAATTATTAAATTAGATTCAAATGATGTTTTAATAAAAAACAATAATTTTTAAATCTTGCCCCAACACTTAACATCTTGTGGTTACATGATTAGGGTTATCAAAATTATTTTTTGTTCATGAACAGCTCGTGTTCGGCTCGCTAAGCAAACGATTCGAACACGAACACACTTTTGAGCTCGAAATATAAAACACAAGCTAATCCTCGGCTCGTTTACACCCCTACCTCAGTTCCCTCTAGTAGGAAGGTGTCCCTTGAAAATAATGCCCCATGTTATTTTATAGGTAATAGCAAGATGTGTTTCCCATCACTTTTAAAAGAGTACGTATGCTTGAAGTTGTCGTGTTGAATTTTGTGGTAGAACCGCCATGGCCTCCCCAACAAAATCTATCATGCATCCATTGAAACCATGTCGCACCACAGCTGCAACTGTACTTGATCCTTAATTGAAAATTCAACCAAGCACTGTTGATTTACACGTTTCTCGTTTCCCTTCTTTAGCCAAGGGAATGAGACTGATGACGGCATGGCCAATCCCAACTTCGTCACTATCAACATAGACAACACATTTTCACAACTCCCATTATAGGTAATCAAACAGCAATTGCGCTTCACCGTACACTTGGTGTGAAAGATATTGTGCATTAGTTATGATCGATCTCTTTTCAACTCTTACAGTAGAACTCTACGTATGACTAACATCTCCCCCTCATCACCCTGGAGCTAAATTTCTTTCTCTAGACTACATCTTTGATTCCTTGTCCTACACCTCGACGATGCCCTGATCTGTGAATTAAACAACTTGGCTGGTGGTACAACTAGAGTCTGTGTCCATATTTGTGCCATCTGAAACACTTCCTGACATGCACCACTAGAAGAACAACTTTTTTTCAGCTCTTTCCACTAGGATTTGTCTTATCTCTCCCTGCCCTGTCTTGTCAACTCCGCCAAAGGTACCCTTGTCAGTTGCTGTAGATGACTGCCTGACTACGGGCTATTGAATGAGGATTGTTTCCTGTCAAAATGAGATTGATGTCTGCTCTGTTTCTATTATCTTTTCTCCTTTAAGGTTAAAGTTTTGACATCCCCCAGCGATCAATATTATTGTGACTGCACAACATTTCAAATAGAAGGCTATGGTGTGTTCCTATGGCTCGACCAACTCACAATTTGTCTGCTACTGGTCAAACTGTGTTATGAACTCTTCCACTGAAAAGTTTTCCTTGTGGTGGAGTCTCAAAAACATGTCCCGGCGGTAATGAGATGGAAGGTATTTCCTCTACATATTTTCCAACTTGGTAGTCTTATCACTTCATTCTTTCTTCCTTTGCCTCTGCAAGTTCTCCCACCAGAAGGTGGCGCTCTACTTCAACTTTATGGTTGTTAATTTACTCATTTATTTTCTGAGATTTCCTTATATTTTAAGACCCACTCAATTGATTGCAGTCAATCGAGAAATCACATAGATCCATACCTCAATCAAACTCTGATAGATCCACCTTGATGTTGGAGACATTGTGTCTTCCATATGTATGCTTATCTCTCGACCTCTTCTGATATTGAATTATGAAACTGCGAGGCCAGTATTCCTTATCATTGAAGAGACGAGGCCGGCATTCCTCGTCACCAATGTCTGCCCTATGGAACGGATTTAGATCCTCGTCATTGTCACCTCTTCAACTCTCCAGAACACGATCAAGGGTAATCTCCTCTTGGGTTTCACAAGCAATCTAGCACTCTTGTTGTATCTTATCCTGGGTAGATTCGGGCATACATCTCGATGGTGGATGGGTAAGGCAGATGCTACGAAACCCTATGATAGGACTAAGGTTAAGCTAGCTCTGATACCAAATGATACTAGAATTAGCCAAAAAAAAAATATATATATACTGAAGCAAATATTATTAAGTAAAAAACAACTAGGATTACAATCACGACTCAAAAAGAAATGAAAACACAATCAAACATCAATATTTACAGAGTACAAAGAGTGCCCGCCGGAAGGTGGGTGTGGATGTTGGGGGGGGGGGGTGTAGTGGGCTGAAGAAGGAAGGAAGGAGGTTGAGAGCAGGCCAACAAATGGAGGGTCAGGAGCCGGCTGTGAGACAGCGGCCTAATGCATGAGTGCATGGAGGAAGTAGGTAGAGATCGTCACCACCTCATTGCAGGATACAGTCGGAGCACCACTTCTCATCATATACAATACTAGCAAGGAGAAATGCTTGGAGACAAAAAACTGAAATCAGAAAGACCAAGACTAAACCCTAACTTAGCAAGCAACATATTTATAATAGGTAGATAGAAGGGATGGGAGGAAGGGAGGAAGGAGAGGTAGTTCTCACCCAATAGTTCATCGGTCGGTTCAGTCTCCCTGCTGAACCGCATGATTCAGCTCATAAGCCATGAGTCAGAAGAGGCCCTCCAATAATCAAGAGTTGGTTTCATCATGTTCATTTTCTCATATAAGTTCTAGAGTCGGTGACCATGGAAAAACATTTAAATTATTAATAGCACCTAATAACCATCATTCAGATTGTTTATGGCTCGAATATAATTTGTGATAGCCCAAATCATCAACAATTAACATATTGTAAAGAACTAAAAAACCAAGATTTAATCATCTAATTCAAAGGGAGTTCACCATAAGCAAGCTTAACCTAAAAAATTCATCATGGAACTCAATACATTGCACTAAAGAAATGTTTCCCGATTTAAAAATTCCACATCAATGTATTTAAACAATCGTAAAAGTTCCCAAGTGAAAGATTTGACGTTCAATTCATTTGCCTTACTCATAGATTTGAGAGATTTAGAACCAAAAATGACTTTTATAATAGCCCGAACTATCATCCATTGAAATATTCTTCACTTTAGCCATATAGACCCCACGGCTTTATCCGCTTGCTGCAACTCATCATAAAGGTCAAATCTTAAGAGTTGTCTAACCTAAGAATGCTAATAGATAAGTTCTCATGAATGTCACATATTAAGAGTGACCAAACATAATCATGCTAATAGATAATTTATCAAAGTTCAAAAGGAAAATCAAACTTAACGAGGAGTTGCATAATTATTTGTAATAGATCTTAAATACTACATAAAACTTTCTATGTATTGGTTATACAGAAACAATACATAAAACAATAAATAAAATACTATTTCCATCCTACCAAAATCTAAAAACTTCATGACTTAGGCATGTAGAATACCGACCAGACTTCAGCACTTGTACCAAATGAACTATTTTTTAACAAATTGGAAAAAAATTGTATGAAGACTGGAGCGAATGCCGAATTAATCAGGCAATCTATTCATTCTTTAACCCATAGAAACAATCAAATCATTGCAAGTATAGTCAAATTAACTGTAAGCATCACAAGTATGAACAGAAAATTTGATGTACCTCAATATAGTAACTAAATATCAGCTTCGTCGCTATAAGAATCATCCAAAACATTGTGTACCTGCAAGGCAAATTAGGCATAGATGTGAAACTCTAGTCTACTGTAACACAAAATATATAACTAAAATTTCATTTCCTTACATGAAAAGTGAGAAAGCGCTTTCATGCATTCCCCTTCCTATGAAGAGAGAAGGCTGCAAGCATAAAAATAATAAGCATTACGGGATATTTTTTTTCCTTTTTTTAACAATGAAGCACTGAAAAAGTCTCCATATAGTAAAAAAAACCATAGAAGCAATGAATAGATTATGCTTTCCAGTACAAATAATTAAAAAAAAAAGAATAAAATAAAACTGTATAAACAACAGCAACCAAGAAGCTTCTAGTACCTGAGACCACCACATCATGAGCATCACTATCTTGTAGTGTGAACTTTCAAGAAACCTTCGCACAACCGGAAAAAGAAATAGCAGAGCGGAAAGCATGTTTGGTGACAGGTATATCACCACAGCCAAAATATATAGAGATGGTTGGTTTTGACCATTCCCAAGCCATCCTTTGATAGTCCTTGCAAGTCCAGTAGGATTTTCCCAGGTGTAAGCATAAGTCACTGGCAATATTATCACCCATACCACAGATGAAGCAACTTTTAAAATATATCTCAGTTTAACAGCATAAGACATGCTTCTTCTTGCTTTCCAGCTAAGAATAACATCAAGGACAGCTGCAAAAAAAGAAAGATATTGGGTTGTAATATCTAAATGGTCTTATTTAGAGATTCTACAAAAACCTTATATCAGTTGGATATTGATGCCAAAGGCGTATAATAAAAGATGAGATGGACCATTCAAATGACTTCCATAATAAATTAAACCATAGGAAATAGGGCGTTTTATCTGGTTAAATCATATTTATTTATCAAGGAAACCAAAGGAATACAAAAAAAGCTGATAAATAAAGCATTCAACAAGAAAAAAAAAATGATGTACCGATGAACCCTTTTATATGAAATTTATCTGTCATGGTAGCCTCTCTAATTAAAACAACACAAGCCATCTGATGACAACTCGCATAAAATTGTAGTTGAAGTTAACGAGCTGGTCATTGAATATACAATTAAACCAAGGCTCACTACTTTATAAAGGATTGAGAATTTATACTCGCATGAAACTCCACAAAAAACAAATCCAGGGTACTTATTTCTTTACCACTTCCAGAGGTACTACATGCTAAATACTAGCCCTGGTGCATTGATTTGCCTTAATTTTCGACAGTAAGCTACATTTGCAGCAACTAAGGACTTTACCTAAAACCAATAATTGTGCATCTCACTTACGTTATTTAGATGTATGCTAAACAAAACCACTTGATTAGGTTTCTCAAAATTAATCTAAAAAAAAGCAATCACATTGCTCTCAATTAGCATTTCTCTTGAAAACTTCACAATTTAATCCTAAAGAAATAATAAATTTAACTGAAATACATGACACAAATCTTAAAACCAACTTTTTATTACTACATCAGAGAGCAAGGCATATAATTTTCAGAACCACTAAAATAAAAAATAAAGGCAATGAAAAACCAAGTATAGAAAAAAGAACATAATCTTCCCCTTCCTAGGACTGATTAAAAAAAAAACACAATAAATATAAAAGCTCAAACTACAATTGAAGTAAATCTTAAAACTAAATAAAGGTAGAAACTTACACAAGGTCAAATTGAAAATGCATCAATTCCCATTTCAAAAGGAACTGGCCCTTCAAAACATGTCTCTTCAACCAAAAAGCCTAATCAAGTTTCCTTGAAGAAATTCAAAAAATTATTGTTCCTACAAGATGCTAACTTCCTTGCATGTTTCACAACTCAATTTAATCAAATATAATGAAAAATGACGGACTTCGAACATAGTGTCACATGAAACTAGTTCAAAATGCATCACATGCATAAAAAGTATCCAATCATCGCACTTTATGTGAAATAAAGGGCATTCATGAATTAAGAACATTGAAATTACTAAAAAAAGCCGCAGTGATCAATTTGATTGATCATGATCAAAAAAATGATGGATGGCAGATAAGACGTTGCTAATATCAACTGGAAGTGCATTGCA